>VZSE01014033.1:1265932-1968676 GCA_013398275.1 Promerops cafer | reverse complement strand
CCTGCCTCACTGAGGCGCATGCGCGTTCAGGGCCGGCGCACCCCGCCCGCAGTCGCGCGACCCCGCCAGGGCGGCTACAGGGGAAGGGCTCGAGCGGCAGGCGCGGCCGGAACGTGCGCGCGCGTGCACGCGTCGCCCCTCTCCTCCCGCGCGGCCGCCGCCGCCGCCGCCATGATCGGTGAGTGAGCGCGTCAGGGAGCGGGGCGAGCCCGGATGCGGATCCGCCCTTTCCTCCCCGCCCCTTCCCTCCCCGCCCCTCCGGTGCTGCCGCCGCGGCCGCTCTCGTTGCCTCTGCTGTGGCGTGTGCGGCCCTGCGGAGGGGCGGCGGGGGCGGGAGCGAGGGCTGGGGCTGCCCCGGCTGCCTTCACTTCCCCTCGGTCCCCGCCCGTCTCCCCCGGTGCCTTGGCACGGCGGGGGCTGCTCGGGCGAGCTGGGGGTGCCCTCGGTCTGCGCCCCCTGGTTAAACCGCGTCGGGGCCGTGCAGGGCACCCGGGGGCCAAAGTGCTGGGCGAGGTCACTGCCCTCCCGTTTTACCCCCGTGGGAGAGGAGTGAAAAGTCTGTCCAGGCCTTGTGACTGAGGTCATTTTAAAATTGCTTTTTATTCCTTCTCAGTATATCGATTGTAAATGCTTTTCGGCAAGGTTTGTGTGATCTGCGAACTTCTTCTGGCCTTGCCAGCATATATACGTGTTATTGATCTGGCGTGGTGCCTGGTGGTGACCTGGAAAAGAAGCAAGTTAAAACACCTGATGGTGTTGGGAGTGTGACCCTTTGGTCCTTGAGCTGCTTTCTGTGCCCATCCAGTGCTGGTGTGACGTGTGACTCGGTTGTTTCAGCAGTGGCTTTTCTTCTCTTCCTTGAAAGATTAATCCATACCTGGGGAGTTCAAAATTGCAGGATCCGTTTTACAGCCTTCATATTACACATTTCATCTTTCTTTGACTTTCTCAGTTCTGAGAATTATTTAAAATAAACCCTATAAAATGTAGTGGATGCACATGCATTTTAGCAACTCTTTGCTGTCCTCAGGCTTGCTGTTTCATCATCAGCATTGGTGTCAGTTACTGTCTACTTAAGATCTGATCAAGTTGAAAACTGTGCATTTTGCTGTGAAAATATTTATTGTTTTTAAATTGAACATCTCAAAAGTTTCCAAGAATGTTCTGAGTCTTTCACCTGTTCATGTTTTTTCTTAGCAGTATATGATTGTAGGTGTATAGTTAATGTTCTTCACCTTTGCTTAAGCTAAAAAGAAGGTTAGAAACAGTTGTCCAGTATTTTCACTCTGTATACATATTAATGCAAATGATTTGTTGTGGAATTTTTCTTACAGGACTTTCTTGTCATTTGGGCTACTTTTTTCTTAGGTAGTAGAGAATATTTAAAATTGAAGGCTTGGTTTAAGGAAAAGTACGGAGGGTCAGGTATTCCACTGTTTTTATTTTGCAATGTCATCTGCTGATCTGATGTATTGCTGTAGTATATAAAATACATGTGTTTGCAGAACTGTAGTGTGTGTTTGTTTTTGAATGCTTCAGAAAAGTAAGTTGAGTGTACCTAAGGGACTGCCCATGTGGTTACAGTGCTGATGCCTCTAGCTTCACACTGAAATCTAAATATTTACTTACTGCTCATGAATATAAATGTTATATGACTGGGGAATGATAATTTTATTTTCGCTATGGCAGACGGAAACATTTGTGAATATTGATTATGAAATGTACAGACCAATTAGTTGCAATTTTAAAAACACAGCTTTACATGAGTTGCAGCCTGCCCCGGTTTAACCCCAGCTGGCAGCTAAGTACCACACAGCCACTGGCTCACCTGCTCCTCCCCTGCCTAGCAGCGGTTTGGGGAGGCAAAATAACAACAGTTTAATAATTGAAACAGAGTAATAATGATAATGATGATGATAATAGTAGTGAAAATGAGAGTGAGGAATAAGACCCAAGAGAAACAAGGGATGCAGAATAAAATTGCTCACTGGCCACTGACCAATGCCCAGCCCATCATCCAGACCAGCTCCCACCAGTTTATATACTGGGCATGATCCGTAGTGTGGAATGGTCCTGTGGCCACTTTGAGTCAGCTGTCTCCTGGCCACACTCTCTTGCAGTTTCTTACGCACCTCCTCACTGACAGAGCATGGAAAACTGGAAAGGCCTTCTTTTAGGCTAAGCACTGTTTAGAAACAACTGAAACACCAGTGTGTTACCAACGGTAACCTCATGCTAAACTCAAGATGCAGCATTGTACCACCTTCTATCCCAGCCAAAATCAGTATGACATCATCCCCCACCCGCCAAAAATAAAAGAATTCAAAGTATGTGATGTGGAGTCCTAGTCCAATATCCTGCTTTGAGACTTTCTGCAAACTGTCCTCTAAACATTTGTGAGCTGGGAATGCCATAGCAAAAATTTGGGGCAGGAGGGGAAGGGTGAGATAAATCATCTGCCCATTTTTTTGAGTATTAAAAAGAATTTTCCTATGAAACACATGGTATATTTTCCAAAATATTTCACAGTTTCATATCTCTAGAAATGTCTTATGTCCTCATAAGTTAATGCCATAATATACTTGTACACATGATAATTCCTTTAATTTATTTTTTATTTTCTATCTTCTTTCTTTTTTCTCTTCATTTCTCACAGACCTGGTTGTATAGAATTGTGCACATTCATGTCCCTTAAATGGTAATTTGAATCTGGACTGAGCTAGTTAAGTGACATAGCTTGTCATAGCTGTACTTATGAGGCAGGAGAGGTTTGGGGAGTTGTTTGTGGTGGGTTTTAAAGTTTATTCTTTATTTTATTTGCTTACTATTGGATCAGCTGAAAACTGGTGTTAGTGGAATGGAAGTGACAACCTGCAGTGGGATTGGCTGATCTATTTCTTAGTCAACAACCCTGGCAGTAATGTCACATTCTTGAACACCTGTTCTGGGGAGAAAAAATAAAAATTAAAACTGATTTTGAAGGAAGATACTGGGACAGCTTTGTGGAATTTTTCAGAAAATATCTCTCAAAGAGCAAAAAACCCAGGAGAAGGCCCTAAGCTGTTTTAAAAATGTAGAAGATGGGCTCTATATAGTTAACAGTGGCAGTTCAGCATTTCTGTGGTGAATGAGAGATGAAGGTGGTAGTAGCGACAGGTTACGAAGGGCTTTGACAGTGAAATATGATTCATCCAGCAGTAATCAAGTTAAGGGAGAATGGGAGCCTGGGTGAAAGTTTTAGCTATCTGGATGACCGATCACTCCTCTGTGTTGCACCCTTTTTCAGTGTGCTGGTAATCTACTTTCTGCGTAAATATTTCTCATTGGTATGAAAATAACCTTGAGGAAGCAAAATAAGAATAAACCCTTTTAGAATTTTCCTGAATATATTTATATACATGGTACTATAATAATAATAGTGCTAGTGTAGCAACCAAAGGAAAAGTAGTTTAGGAATTTTCTACTAAGATATTTTGATCTCATGCTGCAATTTTGGTTTTTTTTTTTCTTTCTGTTGGCATTTTGGTGTTCTAATGCTATGGATAGTTCCACTGCAATACTGGAGTTACAGCTCAAGTTGTAGGTCACAAACATGTGGAATAATCTGGCTGATAGTTTGATTAAACAAAACCTAAACCATGGAATATCAAAGGCTACTTGCATTTTGAATATGTGACCTGTTTTGCTCAGTTTGCTTAGGGCCTTTTTCCCTTCTGCTAGGGTCATTGTATTGGACTGCATGTATAGAATTGCATCATGAAACACTTTGTGTTTTACTGGAATTATATTTTAATGATTATTTTCCTACAAAATGCTTTGTTACTACTCTGTCAGCAAGGTGTTATAAAGCTAGTATCACTTGAAATAGGATATCTTCAAAAGACAGCTGAGTTTTGCTAGATACACATAAGCATTCTGGATTTTGTTGTTTCCATTTAGGGAGATGAGAAGAATTTTTGCTTGGATTTCTTTTTGAAAGACAAGTAGTAAGGGGAAGGAAAAGTGGGGTGTGTCTTTTTTGCTTTTTTGGTACATTTGGTTGATTTTTTTTTAATGACTGCAAAATAACAGTATTATCATATGAAGACACTGGAGACTAACTAAGCAGCGGCTAAGGATAGTCTTATGCAGTGTTTTGAGTTTTTCAGATAGGGCCCTACAGAAAATTGGTCTGGCAGTTTCTTTAAATTATTGCCTATGCTTACTTGCATATAATGTGTAAATAGAATATCCATTGCCCAATGCTTTGGTCCAGCCTATCTGTGCGATGAGAATAAAGTGCAGGGTTTCAAATTCCACTTACTTCGAGAAACAACTAGGAAACGGCCTTTGCTAACAAAATATGGAAACTGAAAAAAAAAATATTTTGGAAAGCATAACAGCAATAATTAAAAAAAAATTAAAAATTTTGGCAGGCTTTAGTTATATAATTGTCAGTTATTTCACAACCCAATTTCTTCCTTCTGAACTACAGTGTGGGTGGGGCACCTTGCAAATGTTTGTGCTTTATGAGGACTTCTAATCATTAAGTAACTAAATTTTAATATGGTAAATTATATCCTTTAAAATCTATAATATTTTTTACAATTTTTCAATTTCCAAATGTTGTTCTTCAGGTCTCTCCCCATCCTTCTGTATTTTGATCAGTGGTAAAGGAGCGGAAAGATGGATGACCTTATAAAATAAGGATAGAAATCTATCAGGTTTATCTGATGTAGTGAAATGCATCAGTACCCTTTTGCCTGTTTTATTCTTGAGGCTGGACAAGATGGAGAAAGAATTAGTTCATTACTATGCACTTTTTGAAGCAGACTGAAACCTGCCTGATTTTACTAAACCAGCTTTTAAGCAATAGTTCTTGTGTTGCATTACTTTTTTTAATCAGCCTTTTCATGTCTACATTAGTATTGTTAAAGCTTGACCCAGAAAAAATTGTAGCATCTAAGTTTTTTTTGAGGCACGTGGAAATAACTGAAATATTTGCCATGTTATTACAAATTCTCTTAAAATGATAAGAGACAAAGAATCATTTAAGTTTTCCAGCCATCACTCAAATATTAAATTTGATGATAGTGATCTTAAGGGTAGAAATCAATGAAGAATTAATCATGAAACTGCCTTTTATTTCATGTCCTTGAGCAAGTTGTACAGTGGTGGCTGGTGTTTGTGCTGGTAAACATGCATCTTTTCTTGAACAAGGCAGTCTTATTAATGATTTCTCATGAATTCGACCAAAAGTTTGCATAAATAACTTGTCACAATTATGATGCATTAAGTACATGGTAGCTTTATGTGGTGTCGTTTTTACAGTGGCTACATGCCTATAATGGATAAGCCACAAAATCATCAGCAATTTCTTCTCCATACATCATAATGCCTTCCAAAAAAGTGGCATCATAAATTATGTGCTTCAGGGAAGTTAACTCTGCTGACTGTTTTCCTGGTTTTTTTATTTCTAAGCAGTTGGGGTTTTTTTAATGGGAAAAGCTCACTCTTGGACTTCAGAACTATTGGAGGCTGCCTGCAGAATATAACACCTCTATTCATGCTAGCAATTTCAGTGATGGAAGTTTTAAAACCCTGACTCTAAAACTATTCAAAAACTTTCATGCCCTCTTGGTACCTCTGAATTTATAATATTATATGTCACTATTTTCTTCTCCATTTTCCTTTGAAAGAGGGAAAACAATGACAATGACAAACACATATCTAAAAAGAATGATGGGTCATTGCCCATTAAACATGTCCAAAATAAATTGTCTGGATCCTGCAGTTTTCACCATACCGGTTGTCTGTATTCCTGTTCTGACTGTTGAGGAAGACTTGCTTGTCTATCCTTGGCTGCTTTGAGCTAAGTTGAAATGATGAAAGGAAGGTGGTTACCAAATGAACATTTTCAACAAGTGCCTTACCATTAATGTCTTCCCTTTTTAACCCTGATTTTGGAAATCTGACCTATGGGATTGTGTGTTTATTTTCTTATTACATCAAAAGTTCTTTTCGTTATGCATTATTTGTCCATATAGCATAGATCTGTTGGTAAGAGAACAAGAAAAATATTGTTGTGCTTTGTTTTATTCCATGGGTTTTATTCTTCTTTTGACATTCCCTTGTGACTTGGGGACACAGTTTGTTTTTACCTCTAAGCTCTAAGCCTAGACCCCTTGGCCGAGAAGGGACAAAAGAAAAGCATTTAGAAGCTGATTTATTGTTTAAGAATTTCAGAAGCTGATAAAGATGAATGAAGATCCTAATTGAGGAAAGAGCTTGTCATTACATGGCAGTTTAAAGGACAGCAAAGTTATAATGTATTAATGTGTAGGAAATGAAAGCACAGCTTTTTAGAGAGCAGTTGCAATCAAAAGCTGTTGGTTGTGCTGTGTTTTTTATGAAGGTGGTATGAACAATGCATTTGTTGCCACCAAAGTTGGACATCCTCCTTTGCTTTACTCTATCTGTTGGGAGTAGGATTTTGTGTACTATGTAAAAGTAGGCTTGTGCACTAAGCTTGCTCTTGTATGACAAAGAAGGGCACTGAAGCAAATTTATTTGCATTTGTAAATTGTCTGTGATACGTAAAAACTACAAACAAAAAAAGCAAAGTTGATTTTCCAGTAACAAAAATGTGCTTGCTTTGTTCACCACTGTTGTGATGATCAGTGTGAGTGTTGTTTTGTTAAAAGTGTAAAGCTTTTCTATATTATTATGTAGTTCCTCTACTTCCTTTTATTTGTTTGTGGGTTTTTTTTTTTCCAGTGTCTTCCCGTGTGTTGCTGTTTTCTGTATCTTTTGTTTAGAATTTCTAAATGTGTTGCTCAGTGGTGAATTTCCCCCCTTAGTTCATTGATTCCTTTTTTTTTTTAATTGAGTAAATTTAGCCAATAGAACTGTCTTGTGTCAGATCTAATACTTTAGATTTAATAACTTTCAGTGTATAGATCTAAGAATACCTAGCTAAATTCACAAGAGTAAGAATCACAAGAAACAGATTCCTGGGGTTTTTTAGGCCCATTGTGAGAGCTATTTCTCTAAGACATCCTTTTCATCAGTGGAAACATTTAGACCTTCAAAATTCAAGGAATAGTGTTCAGCTGCTTTTTGTTGTAATAATTTTACATGTGTATTTTCATTTTTTTTAAACGTGCCAATCCAGTAATGTTTTGGTAATGTGCTTTGATGTCATGGAAAAATTATTTTCCATTTTCTTCATTGGTATTAAGTTCAAGGACTGTGCATGATGGAAACAAAAGTGGTTCATATTGGACATCATATTACATCTCTGGCATATGGTTCTCCTTTGAATTGTTTTTTTTTTTTAAATTAGCTGAAATATTTTTGGTGCATTTATGTTTACATTTTTTCCTTTTTCTGACACAGTGTCCTCTGTGGAATACTCTCAGTGGAAACATATGTTTAGAACTTCAAAGTAATTACGCTATTACTAAAAGCTTCATAATTAGATTACTGAAACTAAATGTTGAAAAAATTTGATTTTCCTTTATCCAATCATATCAATTTCATTCCAGTCTGCTTTCTGGCTGATTGAAGAAACATGGTAGCACAAAGTCAAAGCCTGAGTAGAATTTCTTAAGTCTGGTATAGACCAGTTTCTGAAGAAGAAAAGGGAGCACAGAGCAGTGTTTAGTCTGAGAGCAAGATTTTAAAAAAAGAAAACATATATTGCCATTTTAATAGTAAATTTTTAGTGGTAGGTAGCTCGATTTGGAAAACTGGATTGGGATAATTGAAGCATGAGCTTGTCTATGATAACTGACCCTATTTCTCAGAAGTAATGGGCTCAATTTGTGTCTAATCTACTTTGTTTACAAAATATTGCCCTTATTGCCTGTTATCTTTGTTTAAGAGTGAATTTGTTGTTATGATGAAATGGGTTTAGTTTGTGTTGGAAAAAGCTGTTTACTCCAGGAACAGTTCAAGGCTACAATCTAAGATATGGATGCAACAACAACAACAACAAAAGAACAAAAATAAAAACAAAAAAAACCCACCCCAAAACAAAAAAAACCCAGTTCTTTCATTTTGCTCTAGCACAAGGCACAATACTTTAAAAATTCTTAGTCAGATGGAAAAGAAGTCGTCAACAACTGTAACTGTAGAACTATACATCATCTACCTTCTTTGCCTTTTTTTTTGGAAAATATGGGATCTTTTAAGAACAGGCGATGTTATCTTAATGGTCCTGAACAAAAACACTGTGTCTGTTAGGTCTCACAAGGCCCTGGTGTATTGGGCTGTTGACATGCTTCATAATTTTTCTTCAAGCTGTATGAAGCTACAGGCTAACCTTTAAGTTGATTATTTTTTACTCACTTTACATAATTTTAGGATACTTTATTCACACTAACTCTGCTACTGTCTGAGATTTGGCTTTAGCCTGGTATGTGCTTTATGTAAGCAGTTGGTGTTCTGAGGCACATAAATTCGAAACTTGGTTAATGATTAATGTTTTGAATTTTTAAATTTTTGTGGTTTGTTTTCATAGTCTACGTTTCATTCTGCCTGCCCTTATTATACACAATAAAATAACAAATGAAGCTGAAAAGTCTATTTTACAGTACTTCTAGCAATTTCCATTAGAATTACCTTGTTGGAAGCAAATATCCCATCTGGTTTACTTTTTAACACAGCAAAACTCCATAGTGAGCTGTGTGCTGGAGCCTGGCTGAATTCCATACAATGAGACTCTTGGCCCTAAGCAAGATGAGCACAATCTGTTTCCCTTACTTCTTATAAAGGAAAAGGAGAGTTTCTTCATTTGCTTCTTTGTTGCATTATGTTTACATTTTATGCCTCCCTTTGTTAGCATAGCTGCTTTCCTGCTGTTATCCATTCTTTTTTTTTAGTACAGGTAAAATGAAAACACATTACAAACTTAAGTACTGAGTACTGCTCTGAAATAACATTAAAAATAAAAATTTTCAAGTATGGCATGGTACTTTGGCACCTGAAGCTCAGAAGTACTTCTAGAACATTTTCTGTTGTCTTTTTCCTCAAATAAATGCAAGACTTGAGTAACATATACTAAAATCAGTCAAGAGTCACACAGTTGATCCTAGCACTGCTCCTAAAGTTTACCTGTGCTGTCCAAATTCAGCTTCCTCAGCCCATAACTTTATGTGCCCATTTGTACCTGAGAATTATTGATCACATATACTTATCACCAGCTGATTTTACTGTGGTTGTATGTGACTCTGCTTAGGAGTTATGAAGTTGCACCTCTGAATTAGGGTCTGGATTAAATTTGCTATTTTATTGTTACAGATATGGAGACAAAAATAATTCTACATTTAAAAATAAGCATCAGATACTTTAAAATTGTATTTAAAACTATACAGTTATTGTAATATTACATGAAATAAGTGAACATTTGCTGTATTAACATACTTCCCCTTTTGCAGAGATTTTGGGTTCTTGGGTAATATCCTGATGGAAGGTCATATAACTTGCATTAAAGTGAGCATGCTGTTTTGGGACACCAGCTTCTTAAAACTGTGTCATGAATACATCTGTGATGGTTTTTTTCCTTCTCAGTTGTGTAGAGTTTTACATTAAAAATGCCTAGTTAACACTGAAATACTGCTAATAATCCTTGTTTATGGTATAAATTGTATATGGTGACAGACTTAAAATGTTTCTCGTGATGTACTCCACTTCTGAAAGCCTGGCATTTCCCTATTTTCATCTGTCAGTGACTTCAGTTGCAACATATGTTGTCCATTCCTGTTTTTTCAATATTAAGAAGTCAGTAGTTCTTTTTAATGTAAATAAAATTGAAAAAATTAGCACTCTCAATGGGTAATAATAGAACTATTGCTGTAATTCTGGTAAGAACCTAAGATGTCCTTGTGTATCACTGTGTGCAATGAGTATTCAGCGTCAATTCCTATTTCATTTCAAATGTGTTATTTTAGAACTGTTCATATAATCAGTTTCCTGAACTAGGAAAGCAGACAGTGATTTATAAACCAATTTAGGATACAATTGCAACACATAAAAAAATGAGATAGTTGATTTCATGTGAATACAGCTTTTGAAATTTAGTGCAGTTCTAGACATGAATTAAAATAGGCAGTCCTTTGAGGACAAAGGACTGTGCACAGGGAGACTTTTAATTTACTTTGCCATTTGTGCAAAGGGGGCATTAGGATAAAAAAGTCAAAACGTTTGGGTTTCTTGTTCATTCCATCTACGTGAAACTGTTGTGCATATGTACTTGCTGTGTGTTGTTACTAAAGAATCAGACTCTGTTAATAGTGATGTTACAGTCAAATAAGACAATACTGATTTCTTCAGAATAAAGTTTGTATTACTTCTTTTGGTTTCCAGCTGGATTTAAAAACTAACTGTTTTAGAAGAAACAAGTGAATTTTTGACAAGGCTTCTCATCTCTTTCCTCCATAAGACAGTAACAAAATTCTGTTTGTCTTTGTTGTTTATGTCAGGAAACACAACCTTCCTGGCTACTACATTACTGAGCAGGGAGAGAGTGAGAGACACCAGGGAATAGTTACCGTGTAGATGATACAGAATCAGTACCCAAAAGCCTGACCTTCTTCATTTTCCCCAATATTATCAGGATCAATTAATCTAAAGTTTGTCTTTAAAAGTATGTAGATAATGTATCTATGGAATGATGATACAGCCACAAAGACAGCCTCCTTCTTTGTATTTTGAAAGTACAGCAGTGAACCACTTAGGCCCATGCACCTCTGAGGCTTTGCCCTTTCAAGCTTTTATCTGTGTTGGACACTTGACTGCAAATTACAACAAGCCACTCACTAATACCTTATTTCTTAATACCAAAATGTGCTGGGGAGGGGGACAAAGCACACTAACTGTGTTCTCTTGTTACTTTAAAAACTAAAAGCTGGATTTTGAATTTTCATGCAACTAGAATTTTTTGTGCATAGAGCATTATTTTACTCAGCAGACTAAGCTTTTGAGGTGGACTTGCTTTCTTTGTACACCAGAAGTATTTAAGTTTGTAAGGATAAAGCTGATTTTTCCATGGTGGTTTACTGATGCATCAAAGCTAATTTTGTTCCATTGAGTAAATTACAAAAATGAGTGTCTAGTCACTATCTTAATGTATTTATATTGAAGGTCATTTTTTCCTGAATCTGTCCCTCTAGTTAGACACATGCATTGCAATCCAAATCTTACTAATACGTGTGACATAATTCTGTAAGAACCATCTACTATGTGACGGTGAAGAATGAAGACTTGCGGTCTTTATGGGTCACAATTGGTGTCAGTAACTGCTTTACTAGTAGGTATTTTTAACTAGAGTTAAAAGTGTTCCAATTCCAAATCAGAATATTTTTGCATCATAGATATGTTTAATGGGATATGCTTAGTTTAATCCTTAATTGAAGTAAAATATTCTTGTTAAAAGGGTCTATTTCAGAGTAATGAGAGCATAAATAGCTCTTATGCCATACAGCTAAATGTGTGGCAATGTGACACTTCAAATCTGCAGGTAAACCAAATTCCATTAGATAAATGAAATTTTGTTGATTTTACTTATCTATTAAATTAATATCAACTTTTAGAAAGGAAAGTAGAATTCTGGATTTAGCCTAAAAATTGTAAGGATTTAAATTCTCTAGGGCTTTCAGAGTCCCTGGGTTCATGGTAGGTGGCTTCTTATTTTGATGGTAACACTGTTTATCTGACTTTCCCTGTTATTTCAATAAGAATGATGCCCTAAGAGTGATGCCCCTGTAGTGAACTAAGGAAGTTGCCATGAATTATTAATAACAAGTTGAGTTTAATGTGATTTTATAGCCCCTTAAGGAGTTGGAGTAATGTACTCTGTAAAACCATTCAGTTCACCTGATCTTGACACTGGAAGCATCAAAAACATATTCCTACTTGTTAACACTAAAGGGGGGAAAAGGTGACTTGGGAATATATCATTCTGTGCATCATTGTTTAGCCCTCAATTATTTTTAAAAAACACTAATGTCTTAACAATAGATCAACCAACCAAAAAATGTAAGGGCATGAAGAATTGTATAATTGGTGAAATGCACAAAATTTGTTGCTATTTTAAAGACCTAATAATGAATTTTTTATCTCTAGAACAGTACTTTTGAAATGACTGTTTAATAAAATGAGCTTTTTCATACCTTTATTAATATTTTGCAATATTTCCATATTTTTCTTTTTTTTTAACAATTTGTCACTTAACTGTTTAACTTAAAAGCATAAAGTTCAATATCCAACTTTAATTTGGCTGGTCACCAAAAAGTATAGTTAAGGAGTTTGTGTGTTCAGCACTATCTACCTTTTAGCGCATGCTGCCTCACCTGCAGTAGAGTTGGTACTGGGCAGTAACCATCTTAGCAGTGCAAGTCTGTACGACATCTGTTTAGTTTTCTCATAAGATGTTCAGTGTTTCAATTATGTGCATTAGTTCCTGTCACTTATAATGGCTCTTGACTGTAAGCTATTGTTCTTACATAAATGTGAATCAAATTTTGATTTTACTGCAGCAAAAACACTTAAGCTACTTAAATTTTGATAATATGTTGTGGTTTATACATATCTGTTAGAAACATATATATGTTAGAAACACGTACATTTACAGAGAGAGTATTTATTTTATAATATATTTAGCCTTGCTGGGATTTCTATTGTTTTTACAGTATATTACAGCTTCTAGGTCTCAAAAGCTACGTTCAATTTTTTCACGTTACTCCTCCGTTTACAAATGCACTGAAACTTCTAACACATGAATCAGCAATACTTCAAACAGTAAAAGCACTCATTTAAGAAAAAAAGTTGCCCTATGTTAGTGGGGTACCTTAGTGCTTCCCTTTTGGGCACTTTTTAGGATTTATTTTTCACTGTACTAAAATTTTCTTGCAGTAAACATACATGAACTTTCAGGTACATGAACTATTTCTATACAGCTCCACTTTTGTATTCCTAACATGTACATTTGCTTTTTTCACTAGTTGCTGTTTGGTTTAGTTTGAGTTGTTTTTTAGGTTGTGTATATTTCCCAGTTACAGCAGAAAACTGTTACTTAAGCTTCAAGTGTTTAGATTCTTTTGAAGTTCAGTCCGAGATTTCAGTTAGAACATTAAAAATTGATTTGTAGGTAATATGTTACACTGAAATACAGGAGTTGTAAAGCTGGCACATATTTATCTCTGTTGCCCAGATTCTAAGGCAGGGAGCTTCTGGCCAAAGATGAGCACAGAGATGGGCTGGAATAACTCAACACCCCTGCCTTTGTTAAGGGACTAATCTTAAAAGTATTTGTCTCTGATGATGGCAGGAGAGATGGAATTGTCCAGCTGGAGAATCGTTTGGATTGTGAATTTTGTTTCCCTCTTCAATTACTATTATTTTAATACTAGGTATTTATTTTGTCATGGCTCTTTTCATGATATGGTTTCCTTTGGGTTCAGGATGGCAGATTTCTTTTGTGTCATGTGGTTCATAGTCAATAGATTTGAGAGGAACCACAAAATTAGGTATGTTTGTTTCTTTATGCCAACACACTGAAGAATAACTTAGGACCATGAAATTGTATTCTTTCAAATCTAGCTAACAGGTTGATGTACCTGCATGCTTTTCTTGAGTAGTTGTATTGATTTCAATGAGGGGAAATGCTGGAACTATACAAATATAAACTGCTTTCAGATTTTCAAAGAGGTGAAAAATGCTGAAACTTCTTAGTTGCTGTGTCATTTGGTGTAAGAGTATATTAAAAGCAAAGAGCACATTAAAATTAGGCATTATAGGTTAATGTTTAAATTGAAGAAGTTTGTAAAATAGCAGTGTTTAAAGGCAAATTTTAATTTCACTTTCTTTTTAAGAAGAAAGCACTGTTCATATCAAATCATAGGTTTCTACTAAAAAAAGTGTTTCTAAAATGTGTTGTTGCAAGGAAAGAATATAATTATATGTGATCTCTGAACAGTCGTGTTCACAATCTGGAAAGTGAATTAGATTGTACCTTTGTCTTGTTGCTGAAACAAATCTGTTACAGCCTCAGAGTAAGGTCCTAGAGAAATCAAGACAGGTCAAATCCATGTACTTCAGCAAATAAAATCAGTCTGGGTTAGCCTTCATAATATGTTGGTTAAATATAGCCTGCTTATTTGAAACAGAATCTATTAATTTGGAATTGATGGGAGCACCTTCACGCAGTGATGAGGGTAAATCTAGAAAATTAAATTGAATGTGCAGTGCAAAATATATAAGTGAATATAAGCTTCAGAACATGGTACAACCAATGACACTTCTTAAAGTAGCATGGTGCATGTAGGTAAACATCTTTACTTAGATTTCCTTATTTATGTTAAGTTGTAAGAATAGTAAGAACATCTCTAAGAGTAAATGAGTTTGTTACTAACCTTTCTGATGGAAGTCTGGATCACTTAAACAGTTACTCGCTTTTGAATAGGTAAGTATGTATGATGGCAAGTAAGGGAAGAAAAAGCTATTTTTAAAAACATGGATATATTAATATTTGTTTATTCCACCATAATTCCAAGATCAAATAAATTTTAGTTTGTTTCTGCAGAGCTTGTCTCATTCAGGTTGCATTCAGTGTGCCACTGTAATTTCTCCTTATTAAGTATCTCAGACTGTGCCTACCTAGTTGAGTCCTATTGAAATCTGATTTGAAATCGGGGTATATGATCTTGTCTTTGATGATAAACACCATGGTACTGGAATGTTTCCCTTATCATTCCATCACTCCTCGAAACTGGCTTTATTTTCTTTTAATATTTTGTTATTGGAATATTTCTTTCTGTATATTTAAAACCCAATAAAGAGAAGAGGAATTGAATCAAGGTCATTCAATAGGAAGCAACAGGCAATCTAAATAATGAACTGTCCTACACAGCTTGCTTACAATATGCAGTCTGCTTATACTCAGCCATAAGCCACAAAACTACATCTGTCCTGTAAGCATCATTTTAGTTTCATGCAAAGAGAGGCATAAGTAGATGGATTTGATAGTGCATTTTCTTTTTTTAAACTTGAAAAATAAATAAAAAAAAAATCCCCCTACTGTAAGAATTCTAGCTCTAAACTCTTGTTACTGGAGTAGTTACAGAGCTGTCTGTCAAACTTCAGGAGAAAAGTAGTTTTAAACTATCAGAAGTGTATAATGAAGTCTGAAGTGCTGTTCAGAAGGATATACACCAACAGTATCAAAAGTACAAGCAGAGAATTTTGGTTTCTCTGTGTGCATTGCGCCTTGCTGAGAAGACCTCAGTTGGTGAGTCTTGGGTTTGGAGTATTAGCCTTCAAACTAATGTTTCCCCAAACTTATAAGTTATGCTAGTTAACGTACTCCAGGATTATAAAAAGCTAGAGCTTTTAGAATGTATTGCATTTTTAAATATCTCGAGTGCTCAAATCTGTGATAAAATGCTGCCTTCTCTTTGTAGTTTTATACTGTATTTTCAGGCTTCCTAATCATGTGATCTGCTTTCGTGCACCTCTGTTCTGGTAAGCTCACATTTGGAGGCAAATTCATGTACCAAGATTTTAAGAAAAGAGATGGGAAAGCCTGGAAGCAAGCATGCTGTCCTATCCAGTCAATTTCACTTTTAAATGAAAGTGCAAAGTAATGACTTCTAAAAATTTTTGTGTTTAGATTGCAAATATTTATTTGCTGTAAACTGATAAGCAGTCAAAACTAGTTATCTAAGAGATGTGATCTACTTAACAATTCCTATTTACACCCTAAAGAAAAATGGCCACATTAGCAGTAACCTTATTGGCAGTATTGGCAAAGTAGTGATTAAAACGGTTCACTTTCTTAATTCTTAGTTTGTTTGGGTAGCTCTTACTAGTTGAAGCAATTTGTAGAGATTTCTTTAGAAGGGAAGAGCTTAATCTATTGCAAAGTTAGTATATATTCTTGTTAACTCTAGTTCCTTATAAACAGGAGGTTGTAAATTTTAGGCTAGGGCTCGCCTGCCTTATGATGACAGAAATTCCTGCCTGAATACAGTGAAATGAGAACATTTCTGTCAGCAAAGGTCCTGAGTTAACCTTTTCCCAAGCATTTGCAAGAGAGAATGATAGTTAATTGCTAGAAATACACACACATGCACGCATGTGTGTGTGTGAGTGTATCTATCTATGTATCTCAAAACATGCTGAGATGGATGGGATCATCAAGTCCAACTCCTGGCCCTGCACAGTACCATCTCTAAAGAGTCACACCATTTTCCCAAGAGGATTGTCCAAATGCTTCTTGAACTGTCAGATTTGGTGCTGTGACCACTGCCCTGGGGAGCCTGCTCCAGTGCCCAACCACCCTCTGGGTGAAGAACCTTTTCCTAATATCCAGCCTAAACCTCCCCTGACACAACTCCAGGCCGTTCTCTCAGGTCCTGTCACTGGGCACCACAGAGAAGAGATCAGTGTTTGCCCCTCCTCTTCCCCTCATGAGGAAGGTGTAACTGCAATGGGGTCTCCCCTCAGTCTCTTCTTCTCCAGGCTGAACAGACCAAGTGACCTCAGCTGTTTCTCATATGGCTTCCCCTCAAGGCCCTTCATCATCCTTGTTTCTGTGCTCTGGACATTCTTTTAGAGCTTAATGTCTTTTTTACATTGTGTCACCCAAAACTGCCCCCAGCACTCGAGGTGAGGACACCCCAGTGCAGAGCAGAGTGGGACAATCCCCTCCCTTGCCTGGCTGGTGATGCTGTGCCTGATGCCCCCCAGGGCAGGGCTGGCCCTCCTGGCTGCCAGGGCACTGCTGACTCATGTTCAAATTGCCATCAACCAGGATCCCAAGTCCCTTTCTGTGGCACTGCTCTCCAGCATCTCATTCCCCAGCCTGTCTGTACATCCAGGGCTGTCCCATCCCAGGTACAGAATCCGACATTTTCCCTTGTTGAACTTCATACAGTTGGTGACTGCCCAGCCCTCTGGTTTGTTGAGGTCTCTCTGCAGGGCCTCCCTGTCTTCAAGGGACTTAACAGCTTCTCCCAGGTTTGTATCCTCTGTGAACTTGCCCTGTATCCCTTCCAGTCCTGTGTCCAAGTCATTTATGAAGATGTTGAGGAGCACAGGGCCGAGAATGGAGCCCTGTGGAACCCCTCTAGTGACAGGTCCCCAGCCTGATGTCACCTCATTCACTGTAACCCTTTGCGCCTGACCTGTGAACCCATCACTCACCCATCCCATGATGTCTTTATCCAGCTGTGTGCTGGATGTTTTGTCCAGAAGGATCCTGTGAGAGACAGTATCCAAAGCTTTACTGAGAGAAAAAAGATTACATCAACTGGATTCCCCTGATCAGCTAGGTGTGATGATAAAAGGAAATCAGGTTTGATAAGCAGGACTTTCCTCTCATGAAGCTGTGCTGGCTGTGACCAATGACTGCGTTGTCGTCCAGATGTTTTTTCAATACCTGCAGCATCTATAACTTTACCAGGCACTGAAGTGAGACTGACAGACCTGTAGTTAACAGTTTATAACATATGATGGCTAATGTATTGCTTTCACCGTGATATTAGCAAAATTTTTAAATATCTCTGCAGTTTTTCACTCATTTTGTGCGTGTTAAACTTTTTTTCATAAAGTCAACAAAATACCTAATTTCATTTAGCAGTGTCAGTAGATGATGTGTTAGGGTGACTGAGCATTCATGTTAGTTGATTTGGTCTGCAACTCAGTTTGCAGTTTTACAATTTAGCTAACTTGTTCAAATGGGTAGGCAAACCAAAAAACAGCTAAATCATCTCTTCCAGCACCTTTCACATGCCAGTACTCTCACTTGTCTCCTTCAGTGCTGAGCTGATTCAGGTGTTCATATTTTCCATTTTGTTCTAGTTGTGATGCTTTTTAGCTCCTTGAACTGGGCAATGTGCTCCAGTGCCTCACTGCTCGCATAGTGAAGGATTTCTCCCTAAGGCCTAATCTAACTCTGCCCTTTTTCCGTATAAAGCTATTCCCCCTTGTCCTGTCACTACACTCCCTTGTAAAAAGTGACCCTCCACCCCTTTTGTAGGCTCCCTTTAGGTAATGGAAGGTGCTGTAAAGTCTCCCTGGAGCCTTCTGTTTTACAGTCTGAACATTCCCAACTCTCTCAGCCTGTCTTCCTGGGAGAGGTGCTCCAGCCCCTTAATCATCTTCATGGCTCTCTTTTGGACTTAATCCAGCAGGTCACATTCTTCCAGTGTTGGAAACCCCAGAAACTGGATGCAGTACTCCAGGAGGAGTCTTGTCAGAGTGGAGCAGATAGGGAGAATCACCTCCCTTGACCAGATGGCCACTCTGTTTCTGAGGCAGGCTAGGAGTTGTTCCTTTAAACACAATAGAATCCTGTATCACTTGTCAGAGCTTTTCTGGGAGATGCTTCAAAGCCACAGAAGAATTTCTGGAATTATTTAAGCCTGTTTCAGAAATTTCTATTTTGTGTTCTCAGTACTAGGTGTAGTTAGCACTGGATTTACAGACACCTGCAGAGAATTGCAAATGTAAAATGAGTAAATAGTAAGTTAAATTAAACTCTCTTCTTGGGAGATAAAAATGGAACAGTAGAGAAGCACTCCTGATTGTTACTGTTGCTTTGTTGAGTCATATGCTGTTTAGCCCTTGTAAAATTAAAGATAAAAATATCTTTTTAACCTATAAGGGTTTTTTTTTAATAAGGGGCTAGTAAGAGCCTGCATAGGATTGAATGAGTATCTAGCCATGCTAGCAGTCTGACTTCAGATACTGATGTACTTATTAAATATTCATTAAAAAGTTCTACAGTTTTTAATGAAATAATTGAACAATAATCTGCTGTTGAGGCGGTCTTTGCTCTACCCTAACTTTGGTTCTTACAATGGTAGACTTTCCATTCATTGTGGCTGTGGCTTATAGTAGAAGGAATTAATTAAATCTTTGTAGCCTTTTTCCCTTTTCATTCCATTTATGACTCAATATAAAAGTTAGTTTATTTTGTTGCTTTTCTTTGACACTAGTGGATATTGGGTTTTCTTCATTTTGCACCTGATTTCTAAAACAATTAATACATTAATCTTCTAGTGTTTTACCAGAGTCTCTTGTAACATTGGCTCGGAATGCCTTTGATTAGACAAGTGTTTAGATCTTGGGTAAATAAACAGTCTAAGTATCTCCTCATTTCTTCTTATGTGGTCATGTAAAATCCACACAGACTTTTCTTTCTCCTAAGATATTGACCTAAAATCTTTTGTAATTTTCCATTTTCTCTACTTATTTTTCCCTATTGAAAGAAATTATAATTCTGGCCTGGCTTGTAATGAGAATTATTACGAGACCCTTTAAATACACATTTGTATTGTGCTTTTAAGTTTTGGTATTTTATCATTTTAGAGTGGGGAATTACTTCATGGAATTACTGTCTATGTTGAAAACGGGAATAGAAGGTCAATTTTTTTCTCTTAACCTCCACTTCCTTCTTTGCATTCAGCCTGTGCCCTGTCTTTGTGCTCATGGATATAAACAGCCACAAAAGAAAGGGTGGACTGCTTTAAATCAGGATGTGATGCCTGTATGAGCTAGTGATGCATCCTGAGCTTGCTAATACACGAACCCACAACAATAAGTATTTCTAAGAAGAAACAGAATTGGTGGTGATGGTGAGAATTTCTATGCCATAAAGGCTTTATGCACATGCAGCAACAAAGACAATTTAATATACAAAGATACAAGCATATTTAAATAATGTTCCTTGGAAAGACAAGAGTCCATTGTAAATACATACATAGGGTCACTAGAAGTTATGTAAGCGTATCTTTGTATCACATGTTTGAAATTTTGTAAGGTCCCTGTGACGATGATATACCTCATGCTGTGATCAGTTAAAAGAAACTGGTTGTCTTATAATGAGATGGGAACTGATTCCTTAATACTGATTACAAATTATGATGATTTTGAAAACAATCTGTCAATATTCTGGATCACTTTGAATATTCTGACATATGTTCAGTAGCATTGTAAGGAATGTGAATTTCAAAGCCTCCAATTTTTTAAGAAATTAATTTAGGAATGATGCAAACATTTCAACTTTTTCCTCTAGGATTTCCCTTTTATTGCATGAGAAAACATAATTCTAATTTTCCTTTTTTGGTTTTGGATTTCTTTTCTTTTTTCTTTTCTTTTTCCCTTTTAATAAAAGTAATGTAGTTGAAACTGAAGTAATACAGGTGCCAAACCTTTTTTCTTAATTCCAGCTCAGCAGCCTGGGTGGTCAGAGTACAGGAACTTGACCCCTTTTTGTTGCTGTCTTGTGTGTTTCTCCCTTGTGAAAGCCAATACAATCTGCAAAGCCAGCATAGATAAAGAGCCCTGGAGGGTTGTGGTATAGTAGCAAGGCTGTTTTGTGACCATGTTCTGAAGGCAGACCGCAGGTGACAGTATTATTTACTTTTGTTGCTTGGGGTCCAAAGAGAGAATAAATTGCTATTGATTTTTGAGACATTACAGTGAGGTGTCTGAATGCCTGCAGAATCACTGGGTGGCAGGACAGTCAGAGTCTGCATGGAGACTGCTTTGGAAATCCTTTTTCCCCCTGTTGTGTTGGTTTGGTTTTTTTTAATTTTCAGAACCAGCCGCTAGAAAAATTTGTTGTTTATTACAAATATATTTTATCTCTCCAAAGAATAGAATTCAACAGCCATTTTATAACAATTTGAAATAGATGAATGGAGTTTGGAATACAGCCATCTGTGTACATTACTGTTAAGAAGGGAATGCTGAGCGTTGCATTAAATTAACCACTCCATTAAAGACATCTCTTTCAGAGGTATAACAATTTATAAGAAGAAACTCAGCTGTATGGAAGTGGAAATGATGCACAGCTAACAGTTTTCCCCACCCTCTCATCACAAAGCTCATTTTTGCCGACTGTTCAGGCTTTGCATAATTAGTCTTCAGAGGTACTTTGCCAGTTGGGGGAAAAAGGAACCCGCTACTTTAATGTTTGTTACTTTAAGATTTTAGAGCAATGCTACATCGTAGTGACACCTGGTGGGAGAGATCTGAAGGGAGCAGCTGAAACTATGGCTGCTGCCTGTCAGCTCTTTTCCTTGAATCCAGAGCGTGTTCCTGAGGTGGCAGTCCGGGATGACGCGCGGTTTGTAGCTCCCCTGGAGGGCATCTGCTGTCACGCCTCTCGAGGAGCCTGACTCCCCTGCCGCATCCACTGAGCCTCACAAACTCACTCGGATGTCATTGCACGTTTGGATCTCCCAGCTGGGACTTAAATGCACAGCACCAAAGAGCCTAGGTGGATGTGTAAAGTAATTATGGAGGGTATTCAGAATGGTGAATCCCAGGAATTAACCTGCTTCACTAAAGGGGACATAAAACAAGATTTCACTCTACTTTAATTGATCAACATTCGTGTGTTTGCTGTTCTGCAATGATCATTTATGACTGCATTCATACCTATTTGGCTGTTTACTGTGGGAAAAGGAATTTCCTGTGTGAAGAAGCTTTTCAGGACCAGCTTCCAAATATAAACAAACAGAAGCTGATTGATTCTAAGCTACAGCTTCCTCCCACCCGAAAGCCGAATGGAGTGAAATTTCCAAGACATATACCAATTGTAACTTTCAGTTTTCAAATTATGTGGGGAACTGTGAAACAACAAACATTTTTTTGACAAAACCAGTGGAAAGAGCAGTGGGATCGTGTACTTGTTCCTCAGCTTCTGTAGCCTCATTTTTGCTTGCATTTGGTATAGTTCTCTGATTTATAGCTCTTGGTGTATTTGTCTTGAGATTTGCCTCAAAACAAGCTGGATACTTGAGCCTGAGAAATAGCTATCTGATTTCTGTCCAGGATACTGCCTCTCAGAGACTGTCTGAAGATTTATGTAAAGCAGCTCCCTGAACAAGAGTGCAAGGCTTTTGTCTGTTCGTAAAGCTACAGAACCCTTTTTTGTTTCTTTTCAAATTATCTACAATTGTTTTTCCATTCAATTAAGAAATTTCTCAGAAGTGACACCAAAACTCAAAGGGTTTCAATGAATTCCCCATAATCTCCCCTAAGCACCCTCTCCTTTCCTTGCTCTGAGGGCTCTGTCCTGGTACAGGATGATGGGTCTGGGTGAAGTTGTATTTCCATTGCTAACAGTAGTGCTAGAAATTTTCTCCCTATTTCTAGGTATGCATATTATCCATCCATAAAAATTGTGTGAAGTTCAAGATTTACTTAATTGCCATAGACAAAGAAAATACACTTTCTGGCTACTGAGCAGTGGAGCTCTGTAAAAGATGAAAGACCCTGAAATTACCTCCCTTTATCTTTCCTAAGGAAGGGCTACTTGTATTTCCCAGACTGACAGACATTAAGCCAGCAGCCTCTCCATAACAGTGAAGCCATGTAACAATGAGGCTGTGCCAGCAAAGATCAATAACTGCCACTTAGTTGAAGGGTAACAGTCTGTTCCTACCTGAACCAGTAGTTTGCCCATGACAAATAATCCTTGAAGATAATCAGATCACACCACTTGATTTAATTCACTTTCTACGGCAAGAGTATTTGTTCAGTGGACCACAAACCCCTCTGGTTTAGCATGATTTCATATATATTTGCTCATTCGTCTTATTCCACACTATTAAATTTTGTTTCTATTTCTTATATATAAAAGGTCTTGCTGCATAGCAGTAAAAAATAAGTTGTCCTTTAAACAAATAAGCTTTCCTTTGAAATATTCCCTACTTTAGCTCCCTACAGCAAGTCCCTAGCCTAGTAAGCACCAGCTTCCAAAGAAATAAAACTTAAAGGAAGTCCTGATAGTGTCGTTTAATATCATCTGATGAGAGACTGGTGACGGTCTGCTCCATTTCTGCTGCTCCTGGCAGACTCTTCCATCCAAGAAATCTTTTACAGCTAACTTTCTGTGGAAGCTGCTGGGCTGTCTTGTCCTGGGTCTTCTTGAGAGCTAAGAGAAAGTTCAAAAGTGAATTTGTGGGAGCCAGGCCAGCCTGAATTCCTAAAACTGATGTTCTCTTGCTGTCCTTATATTCTTCATTCTTAAATAATGAACATCTAAATTTGAGTAACGGTGCTTGATCTTTACACTTGTACTTATTTATCTAAGAAATCTTTTACTTTGTAATATTTAACCTGTGAAAAAGCACAGTGAATTTTATATATCTTTCATTAAGTACAGTATTACCATTGTTTGGCTGTGCGGGTTATTGTTCTTTACAACACACCACCTGGTATGAAATGAGTTAATGCTGTTAGTCTGCAAAGAAACTATTTTTATGACAAAAATAAAATTACTTTGGAAAAAATGTACTTTAATTGAAAACCCATTTAAGGGGTAAAATTATATTATTGATTGTGATCAAAATGTCGCAGACGCTGATGAATTCATCAATTTCTAGTTTAGACATGTTATAAATCTTTTAGTGGAGGCAGGTGAATGTGAATGAGGTGAATATTTTCAAATTATGGTGGCACATTACTTTTTATGTATAAGTTTTTTGTTTTTTTCAATGTACCTGTGAATGGAAACAGCTTTGTAAGAGCTGCGCTAGGAAACTAACACACAATGAAATGTTCATTATAAATCAAGCTGAAATCAAACTGGTTTATGCCAATAAAAAGTATGTTTAAAAAATCATGACAAATTGTTTCAAAGATTGCTGAAAAATTATTTCAGTAGTTACTCTGCTAGAGGAGAAACTGTGTAGTAAACAAGTGTAAGCAATTAAGCTTTCAAGTATAGTGAGAAATTAGACCAATATTTTTTATAGTGGAATAAGTTGCAACCTCTTTCATTCAAGCTTTCAGATCAAGATTCATAAAGCAGTATTTATTTCCTGCATTAATTTGAAGATTATCTATGATAAATCTGCATTATAGACAGTAGCATTGGTTTTTGTGGCAATGATAAAGTCTTAAGAATGGAAAATACCAACTAGTAATTGTATTTTCCAAGATGTACAGCCCCTTACTATCCATAGGAAATTCTACATTGAGTAGGTAGATCATAAATTAGATACATTTTTGAAGGTATCTTACCTCTTCCTAAGTTCCTGGAATAATTAATCAGGCCTTCTTAGTCGGGGCCTGAACACAGCTGATTCACTTAGTTAGCATCAGTTTCAATTCAAAACACGTGTGTGACAGGAACCTTTCACACAGGCTGTGTGGGGGGTGTGAGTGCACAAACTGAGAGCCACAGATACTGTTTGCAACTACAGTTCTCTGCTTGCATAAATGTATCCCAAGCTAGGACAGGGAAGCTGGCCATCCTACAGCTGAAGCTGGTTTGTACCAGATTCCTGAGGTGTTAGGTTAGATACGGCTTCTTTTAAGTGCCAAGGCTGGTGTAAATTGTAGGCTCTGGTCCCTCCATGCACACAGAGACTCAGTTACTGTGGTGAGAGTGGAAACACCCTCTTCCTGGTCCTCTCTACAGCTTAGAGCTTTTTCCTAGAAAGAAGTTGTGGCTTCAGGGTCACCATGGCCTGAAATCAGCACTCAGATGAGTGCTCTGATGACTACACCAAGGGATAAAAGGAGCGCTCTTATGTTTCCTCTAACTGAAGTAAAATAAGTATCAGTGTGCTGCCTGTGCAGTTTTGCACAGTCCTTTTTAAACTGATCTCTGAGGGCTGTGCTCTCTTGAAGAAGGGGTGGTGCTCCATATGGTGTGATTTGTGGTGGAAGGTACTGGCAGTATTGCTGCTTCTTACCCCTGTGGTGGTCTGCACTGTTTTAAAGGGTTTACAAGTGTGCTAGATAAACTGCACTGAGACTCTGATGGTGGTTTTGAGAAAATGTTGACAATTTGTTTCTTTTTTTTTAAATTAGCTTAGTTCCTCATGTCCTAACCAAAAGATAATCTTCTGCTGCATTGTAGGGAGAGCAGCAATTCCATAAATATATATGGTACATGAACCAGAGTGTTTGTAGCATGAAGCTGCAGACAGACTGTTTTTTATAATGAGGTCCTTTATTTATAACTTGTCTGCCTCACTGAAAATACTTAGGATGCTGTTTTGCTTTCTAGAAAGCAGATATTTGGTATACTTGAGTAAATACTAACTAAAGGATATTACAAATACTGGTGTGTTTCTTTGGTTTATTGTTTACCAAAGTGTCTGATTGTCCAGAGGAGGTGGTGTGCATTGTTTACTGCCAGAATATAGGAAGAAAAAGGGAAATAGAAACACTTTTTTTTTTTTTTTTGCAAATGGAACCTCCTCCCCCACCCCTTGCTCCAGTTACCATGGCCCTTGTGAAGGTATTTAATTGCTGTCCAATTCTTAGAACAATAAATTGTAAAAATAAGATTGCAGGGAAAAAGAATTCATGTTCTTCTTGGAACTCCTGAACATGCAAATTCAGTTGTAGTCTTCTAATTCCTGCAGCAAATTCATCTGCATGTGGCTGTCCACATCTAATTGTGCTAGAGATAGTAATGAATATCACTGAGATGATAAGAACAGACTAAAGTATTTGACTGCTGAAGCTTAAATTAGAAATGAAGTTGAATGTGGAGTCTAAAATGCATAAGTAGATAATAATAATAGTAATAATAATGATTTCCTGTATATAATTGAAAAAAAAACCCATCGATTTTGGAAAACAAGATGCACTTTAGTAAAAGTCAGAGTGCCACTACCAGAGAAGTGGCTTCAAGGATGCCTGTGTTTGCAGGTTAAGCTGTCAGCAGTATCACAGGTACTGTCCAGACTTTACTTTCACAATTATACCAGCTATCTTCTATGTAATACCAGGCAGTGTTTTCAAAAACTTGTATTGTCTTCCTTTTGCTTTAATGCCTCAAGAGGGATGCAAAACTTAGTAATGTTTTGGATTGTCTTGTTCTTTGGGGTTTTTTTGTGTGTGCGAAAGGGGAGTTTGGTTTCTTTTTTGGGTTTGGATTTTTTTTTTTTGTGAGAATCAAAATGCTCAGAAAGTATTTTTTGAGTATTTATGATCCTGCTAAAAGAAGAAATACTACATGTGATTTTGGGGTCTTGATAAATATTTTATATCTAGCTTGTAATCTTCTTCAATTTTTCAAACTGATTTTGAAAGTAACCAGACTCTTTGGATTTGGGTTGTAATCTAGTGAAAGGATAAGGAATTATGTCGATTATAATCACAGGCAGTACAAAGGTCACATGAGAGGTATTGGGAACTTCATCCAGCTTTGTTCAGGGATTGGCAAACAAAGTTCTGAGGTTATAAAGCAGCAAAGGTGTGGTTTAGTAGAGCTTAAAATCAGGTGTTTCACTAACACAAAAGTAACAACTCTTAGTCATTATTGACTTGCATTGTGTTTGTAGCAGTGACCCAGAGGTGAAAGGCTCCACATCTCATTTCCAACCCTCTGAGCTATGTAGCTCTCCATAATTTAATTTGATGCAAAGCAATTATCAGGCAATTGATTTTTATTGATTGTGCTGTAGGACAGAAACATTTCTGTTGCAGCAGACAAGAACTTCTGGGATTGCCATCCACTCGTATTCAAAGTAAGCAGAGATATGTTTAAAGCTATGTAACTGAAGCTCTTAATGACCTTAGATGCTAGTAGATAGAATGTTTCTTTCTTTACTTTTTGTGCCATTGCATTCCCTCTGATCTTTCTTAAGTTCTTTGTACTTTTCTTGTCCTTTATTTTTGCTTTCTTTTGGTTTGCATGGATGCTTGCTTGCTTACTTTCTCCTTTCTCCCTCTCCTCTTTCTCCCTCTCTGAGCCCTCTAATTCTTGAATATCTTCTACTATCTCTTTCCCCCTTCCTCATTGCAGTATTTTCCCTTGTCAGGTCTTCCTCTTACATGAGTTTTCTTTCTTTACTAATTTCTGCCATTTTTTATGACCCTATAATGCTGTTCTCTGTGGATCCCCTTTCTCTAATCTTTTGTCTTGTGGTTCTCAGGTTCTCTTGCTACTTCTGTGGGGATTTACTTCTTTGCTCCAGCAGTTGTTGTCTTAGCCAGTGCTCGTTTCACCTCCTTTGTACACGTGAATTGCACCTGTAGAGCTCTTCAGAAACCTACACCACTAAGTGTACGTTAGTGCTCTAATTTAACCCATGTGTGTAGTTGCTTATAAAGAGTGGATGCTTCATCTAACAGGCATTGGATTGCAACAGGCAGATTGTTTCCGATATCAAGTACTTCAATTTATAGTACAGTTGCCTAATTTTTCTAACTTATTAAGAACAAGAATGTATACCACATAATTTAATGCTGGAATATGATTTCTGGCAGTCAGTATAATGTATGGAAAGTAATGTAGCACAGATTTAAGGCTATAAATAAAGTGGAGGAAAAAAAGATATTTTAAGACCTCTGAACTATCCTAAACAGTTAGAACTATAGTTGCAAAATACTAATTTATTAGCTTATTGTAAATACCAGTGTATCTTTTTGGAGTGTACTCACCATGCACTGATAGATGCTTTTAACTCCCGATTTTAATATCAATTCCTACATGATCACATTATTCTACTTGGAAGTAGTTTAATTGCATATGGAAAAAAAGTAATGGAAAATTAATCATAACTTGTTAAAACTGAAAGAAAATGTTGAAAAGGTATTTAAATGAGGACTTTCAATGTAAGTTGTATTCTGAGTAATTGTCTTGGTCTATAGATCTTCGACAACACTGTCAGTGAAATTGGTTTCACTGTTGCTCTCTGATAAAGGTGACCTGGAAATTCAGGTCATGAGTTTCAGTATGGGCAGTAGAAGACAACTTTTTTGGGCTACTTGTGGGATTGATAAAGATTTTGAAAGAGCTTTGGGAAATCTTTCCACTGAAGCACTTTTTTCTTGATGCAGTGACTTAGGAGACAGAACGTTCTGCTACTGATCTTTGTAGGTTGTTTTATTCCTTGCAGTTCAAGACTGATTGCTAAGCATAGCTGAAATGTGTGCTAAGAAGATAGGGCTGACTAGGTTTCATTCTGCTACCACAGTTTTTTGGCAAACTGATATTTGAATATTGTTGTATTTGTCCTTTTAAATGTGATATTAATACTTTTAAAGCCACTTCCATCTGTTTTTTCTTCCTTTTTTAATGATTCCAGCGTGTTGCAATACACTGCAAACATACTGTCTGTTGCTCATTTTGCCTTTATATTTACAAATGGAAATAACTCATATGATAAAAATGCTGAAAATGATGGCACTGATGCAAAGCCATGCTATTCTTCTATATAGAATTATTACAATATAATATGTAATATCTATATTACAGTAGTCATTTTCTTTGCTAAATTAACCCGGCTTATTTACTAAATTAATGACAACTACTTTAAATCCTTTAAGAGCGATTTAGAGACACATCCTCTAATTTGCATAATTTCAGAAAGGGTTTTGTATCCATGGTCTGGAGTTTTGGTATGAGAGGAGAAAATATTTTGTGAGTATAACACCAGCCACAGTTTCCAGTGTCCTGTATCTAGTTAAGTTTGATAGCGTTTTCAGAAGTCAGTGAACACTTTGAGGGCGTTCTTCACAATGTCCCATTCCAGTCCCCATTTTCAGATCTTAATGCACTATAGTTATGTTATCAGTCCGACTCCCTTGCCCCTTTCCAATCAAGTTTTCTTATTTCAGTACAGGCTGCAGCTGCACATCATTTTGGACAGACTTACGAACAAGACAGCTGTTCAGGGATAAATTATTCCTCAGTTTTTCTCTGTGGTTTAGGGTTTTTCTGAGCCAACGTTTGAAGCTACACTTTTATTTACTAGGCATTAGTAGCAATTTTTACTTGTACTTATCTAATTACCTTTTGAACCGATCTATAGATAAAGAAAGCATTGATTGGGGGAACCTGTTCTGTGTAAGAAGTGGCACCTGGGCAGTTAAGGAAAGAATGATGTCAAAGAGAAAAAAAAGGAATGCAATGAAATTTGGGAGAATTTTGTAGAAGTGTAGAAACTTCAAATGTCACAAACTGTTCGTGTTTACCAACGTAGCAGTTTACTCCCATGCAGATGAATTTTGAGTATAAACAATTAAGAAGAGGGATGTAGCATCCCATAGTTCATGCTTCTGAACTCCATACTGAAACCTTGGGAAATTAAGAAATATTATATATATCAATCAAGGTTAGTGTATAATTATTATAACATTCAGGTTTTCATTAGCTTGATTTGTGATCAGCAGCAAATCCAGTAAGTTAAAATCCCTTTTCTGCAATTTGGGCATAGATATCCTTAACTATTTTTCTGCAAAGCAGAAGTGTGTAATATTGAAAAGCGTATGAATGACTGGATTACTACCTAACAATGAAGGTAATATAGGTAGTTTTAGAGTACTTATGTAATTGTGAAGAGAAAGGTAACAGCTACTTTGTGAATTAAATAGGGGAAATAATAGAGACAGATGAAGCTTAGTAAAATATTAAAATCTGTTAAAATAATCCTACTTAGCGAGTTGAATAAAGGTAGAAGTGAAGTAATGTCTTACGAGTGTCTGATAGTAATTAGCATTTGGAATATTTATTTGATTAGTCTGTGAAAGCAACAGCATGTCACTTCCATCATTTTTGGTTGTTTTTCCTGTTTAAATTAAACTCAACTTGCAAAACTTAAGATTTCTTATCCCTTTAGCTATTGCAGGAAGATATATTTAATCTGAAAATGAATCTATTCTTAAACCCCAGTCAGACTAAGCCATATAAAATGAGCAGCATCATCAGTTCCCTTTGAATACATGGCTTTTGAGAGTTCCCAGCAGCTCAGGGTATAGTCCAGCATATTACAAAAGTGAAATCCTGCTCCGTTTTCTTGATAGTCCATATTAGACTTTACAGGGAAAAAAAACTCATGGCATTCAATGGAGATGGATTGTTTTGTCTGTTCACTGACTGCTGCAGAACATAAGTCAGTATTTACCACCTAAAATGTCCTTACTACTGAGTTCTTGTAAGTAGAGCAATTACAGCAACTCAGGTAAAGCAGCACAGAGAATCTAAAGATTATCCATAGTTAAAAAAGCCTGCAGTTTTATTACACAATTCAAAATGGTCACCAAAATAAGAGAGCTCATGTGCTATGATACAGATCTCATATTTACTTTGTATAGTATTTTCCTAGTTACTAGTATTCCTTCATTTAGAGACTTAGGTCTAGTGAATCCTAGGACACTTTTGTTAGGTTAAGGGTCTTGAAATTGTGTACTAGGACTCCTAAGCAATGAAAACTTAATTTGAAATCGTTTGAGGGCAGAATGACAGATCAATGGCAAGATCAGTTAAGTGTGGAGGGGAGAAATCAATTTATAACAGATAAATCACTACTTATTAATGGACTAATTAAATAGCCTAGGGTAATCCTTTAAATGATTCCTAGAATACAGTGCATTAATTGACAGCACTGTGATGTTCTTTGAATTATTGTTCCTTTTTCTGTAGGTATTTGAAATAGAATATTGCTCCATACATAAGGATAGTTCAATTCTACTGGTGGTTTATTGGTCAGTGAAGTACAAGATACGGTGATTACAAGCATTGAACAATAGATACAGAAATGAAATACCAACATTGTTCTTATTTGATAAGTTTTCAGTTTTGAGTCACTATATAACATTGAATCAGTCATCATTGCACACATAGTTAAAAGTCTTTTATCTTAGTGTATTAACATATATTGCATGTTAACTACTAAATCTGTGGCCTTTTTGCAGTATTACGGCAGTCAGACATAATTACAGCCTCAGGTGTCGGGGGCTAAGTTTCACAGTTTGCGCACACAGACATACTTAAGCATCTGGAAAAGTAACAAAGAATTACTGTTAGTTTGGACATAAAAAGTAGGATCATGAAATAGGTAATTTAAGATAGTGAAGACTTTAAGTGAAAAAAGTAATCCATAAAAAAAGTAAAACATAAAGAAAGGTTTTTTTATATATGCTGGATGTCTTTCAGGAATAAACAGAGAATTCAGTTACAGAAGGTAGTGCTTTAACAAGGAATGATCAGTACTTTGCTATTAATAATTTCTGTGTGAGTCCTATTCAAGGCAATGTTAGATGATCATCTTTATTTTTTGGGGAGATGAAATTTAGCCAAAAGATAAATTGATTTAGATTTCAATATAGGTTGTGTGTCCAACTACAAATCACTTCAAAGGAATCAGTCGATTGTACAAGATTGATTTAAAAATGTTTCTAATTCATTTTGTCACACTTTCATTAGTGTGTGTGATAGCAATAATTCAGATAATATTTGAAAGAAGTGGCTGCCTGTTAATAATTTGGTTTTATTTTAATGCTGATAGCAGATATGCATTTTGAAGGAGTGTGCACATAAACAACTTAATGTGGCTCATATTTGTAAAGTGTCTTCAGAGTATATGACTAAAATTTATAGAACAATAGTGAGTAAAATAGTGTGTTAGATTCTCTCTGTCAAAGTGTAGTTAACGTGAAATAACATCAGAGTATTTTGCTATATATTTATTAACCTTTATGGAATTAAAATGTATTTTAAGCACTGTTATTTGCATATTTGCCCTATAATAATATATTGCCACTAGGGATCTTACATAAATAGACTTATTCAGTAATTTTCCAGCAAGTTCAGTTTTGGCACTGAGCATCAGAGAGACAATGAAAATATTACTGTGGTTAACATTTACTTTTATTCAATTAATGAATAATTATGAGAGAGCTTACTTTCCTTAAGTGCAGTTATCTCCTTATGTTTTTAGTGGCTTGCTGTTCATTATGTTTCTAAATGAATAATAACACAAGCTGTGGAATAAATGCCATTTGGGATTACAGTTGATGATGACCCCCAGTCTGGCTCATCACTTGTAATATTTCTGTCTTGTGGTTCTAAAGATTTTCAAAGTAATTGAGTCTTTCCTTTTTGTGACTGAACTCCAAAGGGGTTTTTCAATTCCCCAGTTGTCTTTTATAACCATAAAATTAAATTTTTTATCCCAGGGCTTCTGTATTAGTAAAATTTCTTTAGAGAAAAATGAAACATGAAAGTCTTCTAACTGGGAACAAAGGAGATTTACATTCTCTTTACTAATCAATTCTGATAAAAAAACAGCTTTTATAAAATTATAGGCAAGGAAATACATTTGTGGGCTTGCCGTTAAAAAACCAAACAAATCCACAACAAAATAAAAGCATTACAGTTCAAACTAGTGGGAGCATCATCAAGACTACTCTGTATACTTGTGTTTCTTAAAGTGACATCTCCTTTAAAGATCCTGAAAGTTTTATAGAGCTATCCAACTGATCTGCTCTTCAAGACTAGTAGGATTTTTTAATGTTTTTTTTAACCTCAAAGACAACTTAGTTCTGAACTGAAATGTGTTTTGTGAATCATATTCAAAATTTAAAACCAGTGTCTAATCCTCTCTGTCAGAAGTGGGAAAGGAGACAACATTGCATGACTTTCTTGGTGAGTACTCCCAGCTCAAATACCTTGTGTAACTGCAGCCCTGCAATAATACCTGCTCAGCACAAGTCATGGAATGGGTTCATTGGACAGAAACAAGTTGGAGATAAGAGTTCTTCACTGCAAATCTCATATATGGGTGTTAGAAAACAAGGAAGGAGTATTGGGAAGAAAGGAGAAACAGCTTTCACTTTGCTGTCTTAAACTAAAATGAGTTCTTTATGGGCATAAGACAGAATTGAATAGACTACTAAAACCTTGATAGCTGATGTATACAAAGAAGTCCTTATTTGGTAGGAATCAGTTTACTGATAGAATTATGACAGAACAAGACCTTTAAGACCTTCCTTCAGCTGGATTGTATAAATCATCCTGAAAAAAGTCTCAGTAATGAGATTATACATGAATTTATTCATTTTTATAGTACATTTTCAATTTTAGAACAACTGTGACAGTAATATTATGCTTTGAACAGCTCAAGTATACTAATTAATGCACTTTCAGTTCAACTTAACAAGTTTTCCTTAAAACATTTTGAATTTTAGATTTTTTTTTTCTTGGGCTTCTGAAATAGTATTTCAAAAATGTACTACATCAACGTTTATGCCTCAAATATATGACAAACTCCTGCCTCTCCCCAAGTTAATGTAGAAGCTGCACTAGCTTCTTGTTTCACATAATGTTTTTAATGTAAAAATAAACATTGAATGTCAGTTTTGGGATATGGTAACTGGGATACTAGGGTTGATTCAGACCACTGACTACTGGTAATTGTCATGTCCTGTTTTTATATATATATATATATATGCTGCCCTTCTGACCTTTCAGTTCAAGGGTGAGATTTTAATAATCCATTGGACAAAGCAAGCCATGCCAGGTATTGAATTGGGCATTAACTTACTTGGCAACATGATACTCAATACTTCAAGTTAATTGGTTCCTTTAAAATTCAGTTTTGTAACAAAATGTGGCAGGTGCAAGAGTCTGCACAAACAAATGATGTGTATACATCTGGAGGGAGTAGTCGGAAAGAATAAGTTATTGGGCATCTTTCATAGTCATGTTCATCTTACAGGAACATTTTCAAAGCTGGAGTCTGATCATTCATATTTCTTCCAAATTGTCCCATGAAGACTAAGAGCCTGAAAGTTACAGAGCTGCCTTTTGAGTTGCTTTGGAATATCTTCCCTTGAAAGGAAAAGATTAAAGGTTTTTGTGAACTTTATTACTATAAAAACCAACTTTGTTCTTTTTCACCCCTTATTCTTCTGTCATCATCCTGATGGCTTTTGCATTGGCTGATTGTCACCACTGCCACTCTTCTGTAGGAGCCAATGCATGGGAAGGACATAGCTATCTGGTAGTCCATGGAGGTGCTTCATGATTGCACCATGCACAGGGGTCTTCAGTCTGGGGACAAGATATGGTAATGTGCAAGAGTGGTACTACAGCCACCTTCCAGACTCGTGGGTGAATCCAGTCAGGTGTCAGCGTGAGGCTTGGTTCTGTAGAGCCCACACTCTATGAAAAGGACAGAACAGGCTGTATTTGGTCTTAGGAAGAAAACGCTGAGAAGAGGTGTTGCTGCTGTTTAGCATTGTCTAATTGGACGATGCACAGTGAAACGATGCTCTTTTCACTGGTGCACCGTGATAGGACAGCAGGCAACAGGCACAACTTCTTAAAAAGAAAGTAATATATTAGGGAAAAAATAATCATTGGAACAGGCTGCGTGGGGAGGCTGTGGAGTCTCCTTCCTTGATAATTGTATCTTGACTGGACAGAGCCCTAAGCACCCTGATATAATTGTATTTGCTTAAGGCAGCAGTGTGGACTAGATGACCCACATGGGAAGGTCTCTTCCAGCCTTAAGAGCTCTGTGGCTCAACCCAGGCTTCCCATCAGTCATGCTGGTACTGTCTGTCATGCTGTCAGACTCCTTTTTCTCCTCATCTGTCTCTGGTATTGGCCTCCCCTGCATTTCAGAAAGACAGCTTAGAGAATAGTGCAGGAAGTGGCAGGACTAATCCATTAGTTCATACGTAAAATTCAAATGGAAAGGAACTGGAAATTTAATGGAAGTAAGACTGTGTAGTGGTTCAATCTTATTGATGGACAAATCTATTTCAGAGGGCCGGGCATCAAGTGCGCTATTTTAGCTGTTGATAACACCTGTGTCCATATCTTGGAAAGAATAATTTATTCTGGGCCGTGGCTTTGTCAGCCAGATGCCTGGCTGCAATAACTGTTTTCTGAAGAAGCAGGTGCAGTGAGGCTGCTATGGAAAAATGCAAAATGAAGGGTGTGTCTTATATGTGGCCCCACCTTGTATATTTAAAGGACTGCTGTCTTTGTCAAGGTGTCCACTCACGCAGCATTCTTTAGGATGGAAGCTCGTAGGCAACATGGATGCAAATTTCCTGGTTCAGCATGCTCAGCTGAAGAAGCTGAATGGTGTGTGGGAGCTGGATCTGCTGCTGTGCCTTCACCCCAACACGTGGTGCTTGTGCTGGGCCCAGGGGCTGGGCCAGGCATATGGCTGGCCAGTGCGTACAGAACGTATAGGCTCTGTAAGAGGCTGCTCAAGCTTAGCTGGGAGAGGTGAGCCCTGTGTCAAAGCCAAAACATTCTGAAGGCAAACATAACACACTCTGGGACCCTTCTGTTTTGATGTTTGCCTTTGTGAAACTGAAATCACCTGATAGTCTGACAAATGCTGTTGGAAACAAGACTTATGATGATGTCTACAGGTGAAAGTGGCATCAATATAAGTAAATAATTTTAGAAAATTTTTCATTCAGAGAAACTACCTTCTGCTGGTTTCTAAATTGATTAACCTGAAAAAGTATGTCTTCTGTGAATGAAAAGGCTGGAATATGGGAGTATAAGACAAAAAAAAAAGTCTTGCACTACAGAAGTGCTAATCATTCACATTCTCAAAAGCCATTGGGACTTTGTGCTTATAAATGTAGTTTTCAAATATTTATCTATAACAGTGAACATTGGGCTTGGAGTGCTTTGTCATATGAATTTGTTTGAAGTCAGAAGGCTACTGATGCTCTTGAGTACCATACTTTTTAGACAATATTTGCAAGGTTGTGGATTTATAAATAAAGTCTTCATAAATGCAGGTTTCCTAATTGAAGTATGAGAGTATTGTCCCAGAAGGGTGATGACTTTGAACAGTAGCCATGGGGTGTGTGTGCAGTGTGAGGAACAAAGTCAGAAGACAATCTGATTATAACCTGGCAGCAGCTGTTCAAATATTGTTTCTCCGCTTCCATCTCTGCAGAGAATTTGTCTCACAAATATAAACAGTTAAGTCAGTAATTCATCTTGTGTGCTAAAAATAATGACTGCTGGTAAGTAATAAAATGATGTACCATTCTTTTTCTAACTGATGACTGTAATGTTTTCAGGGAGGCAGTTGGCAAACAAATGTTGTCTTGTGTGGTTATTCCATCCAGACTTTGCATTGGTTCTTTACAAAATGAAATAACTTCTGTGGTGAGCCTGGCATCTTAGCAAAGTTGACTACTGCAAATCTTTCTGAGAAAGCTGGCTTAGAGACTACAGGGTGAGTTACCATGCTGTGAGATATTTTGCGCGTACTTGGTGAAATTTTGCCATGAACAAAAAAAAATAGTCTGCCATTTCAATGGCAGCTGAGATGTGTACATGAGAACCAATCAACTACAATAATACAAAATCATTCAAACAAAACAAAGCAAACTACAGAGTAACAGGGTTCAGAAAAATAATCCTGCAAACACCTTTGTCTTTAAATAACTTTTGAAACAAACAAAATGAATATTCATGAAACTATGAAACATTTATGGCATGAAATGAGGGCAAACATAAAATTTTTATCATCTTTTGTGGAAGCAATGGCTAGAAAGTAGTCTGGTGACAGATAATTAAACAATTAAGAAGTGAAGAAGTGTATACAAGGGGGAAATGCCTCTTGACATTACATTGTTACATGGCTATTGCTATTAAGATGATTAGAAAAAATGCTGTAAAAAGGATTCTACATCTATGTTCCATACTATATTCTAAGAAAATATTTCTGGTCTTCTGTGACTACTGCTAAGGGTTTTCAACTCCTTACTTAGAAAATAATTCAGGAGTCTACTGAATCTCTGTCAGAAAGTATTTTGTGAAAAATTACACACTCTAAAACAATGAAACGGTTCTGTAGAAAACATATTTCTTTTCCCAATCCCAGTTATTTCTTCTTTGTTTTCTAGAGCTAATACATTTAAGTATTTGTACAAGACTTGCATATGGGAATATTTTCACTTTGTATACAAATTTGGCATCTGAAGAGGTAGTGAAGGACGTGATTTCATTTCTGACTTCGTTTTCTAAAAATGCTTTGTAAAATTTTCTTCCATATAATTTTCATAATTTTTTTTTCTTTAAACTAGAGAATAAGAAAAGTGATTAAACTTCTAATTCTACAGTAACTTGTAATTCTACAGTAGGCTGCAGATAATGCATATGAATACCAGTTTTCAGTGTTGCAGTATCCCTGTTGTCGTTCTGGCCTGGAAACTGTTTAAGAAGGGTGAGGGAAACTCTTCTGTATTACTAGTACTCAGAGAATTCAAAATTTGAAATATTTGGAATGGAAATTACTGAAAATTTCTTAAATTATTCTCATGCCACATGTAAAACATAAAATAGTGAAACTGTGAGTAAAGAGCTGTGCTTAACATTTACAGAGGAAGAATCTTAATGTTAGCAAGCCCTTTGCTTATGGCCACACTGAAATATGAAGTAACTCATATTACAGATTGCAAGAGCTAGGAGCAGGCATTGAAATCTGCTGTCAAAGTGTTATTTTCCCATACAGTAAACTGGATTGGAGATTGTTGCTGAATTATCACATTTACTGCTTTGGCACAGATTTTGAATAATGGGTTGGTTTTTATTCACACCTGTAGTTCTCAACTTTTAAAATTTTGCATGTGTGTTTGTTTGTTTCAAATTATTGTCTGCATTTGAGGCAATAAAGACTAAAGACAGTAAGAATACCCCGTAATTATTTCATTTGTTGCATATTTCTTTCCCACATTCCTCAGTTACTGCTTAAGACAGAGCCACAAATTATTGTACTACAAAGAGAAAAACAGGAAAGGGGGTAGGGGTCAGAGCTCGTTCTCGGAGACACTTCAGTAGATTAGGAAATTGGCAGCACTGACCAAACTTACGCTTTCCTAGTGAGGTGAACAGGAGCTGTATTTGAAGGTGCCCTCAAAGACCAGAAATCTTACAACACTGACAGTGAGTATGTGTTTCAATTCCTTGGCAGTACAGTTGCAAGGAACTCTTGAAAAGTCATTTTGAAAGCTTCAGACGAATAATGCAGCAGCCTAAAACTTTGTCCAATATTTCTGCAGGACACTTTTATTGCAAATCATGGATGCTTGTATATGGGTTTTTCAGACTTCCCTGCCTGTCTTCTTTTTCTCTGAGTTACTGGGGTGGCTTCTTAATTCACAAAAATTATATAATAACAGGAGAGTTTTTACATGTATGTTTATAGCATATCCTAAGTAGACATCTTAGTAAACAATATGTACGAGCAATGCCATCCAGGCTAGATGTTTGTGAAGTACTTGGCCTGAGCCAGAAGTGCTGTATTTAAGAGTATACTTAGTATCCAGTGTATTAAAAATTGAGCTGAAACAATCTTCTAGCACTTAGGTCACCAGAGTTTCTGAATTAATTAGTAATTGATTTGGTTTTCAGTACAGAGGTACACTACATTTTTAACTTTTGTCTAATCATGAAAAATAACATTAATGCTCCTAAAAATTCTACAAATGAATACAGAAAGCAAATACAGTCTAAAACTTAAAAGCTAGCATCCCCATAATGATGTACTTAACAGATTTTATGACAATCACTGAGTGTTGTAGAATATGTATCTCTTTTTTCACTAAAAACACCTTTGGTTTTAAGAGGGCATGTGTTAAGCAGTGTTAGATCTGCAAACATTATATGGAAGTCTGCAGGTATAAATTAAGACAGCTGAGATGCCAATTCCAACAAGTGATTGTATTTTAGCAATTAAAAGGGTTTTTTTTTAAATTGTCTAAAAGAAATCAAGAAAACAAGTGATGGAAACCATTTTACAGGTGTTTGCCTATCAGTACTTTCTGATTATTGGTCGATTGAACGTTACTTTGAAAACATTCAGAAAATAGACTCATTGGCACCAGAGGTCTAGCTGACAGACAAAGCTGCTGTCTGGAATATATTATGCTTTCTAAGATATGGACTCAAGTGTTATCAACAGCTAAAATACTGAACTCTATCCCCAGCCTTCTAAAATAACCTATTTAGAAACATAATGCAAAGGTAACATGTCCCAAGATTTGAATAAATGTGAATTGAATATTTTTTATGCCAGTTCGCAAGCTAGTTTGTGCAGTATATTAAAATAAAATCAGTTTTTACTATTTTCTTTTTCTTAGACTCTGAGTTTCCCTAAAATTTTTCCTTTTATGCTTTCTATTATTCTTTTCATCCCATGAAATCTGATTATAGGGCTCCAGGGTCATGATATGACACAACAAGGATGTGTTTTCTAGCATTTTACGATAAAGACTAATGTATTACTTTGCATAAAATTGTGTCCTAGGACCCTTTAGAGTATGACACATTGCAAGCCATAACAGTCTGTGCTATAAATCATGGAAAAGTCTTGTTCAAATTCATTGGATGGTGAACAAATTAAATCACTCACTGTGCATGGCCAATAACATTTTCATACATTAAGCCGTATTTATTTCTCTAGCACTAGAGCCTGCCATGAGTGTCTTGCTTTCAACAATGGAAGGTGACAGCAAATCTGCTTCTCCGAAATAATTAGCACATTCGTCAGGGCATATTAAGCAATTCCAAATTATTTCTTCTTGTGGAGGATTTTTTTTTTGGTGCAAGTGAGAATCAGCAACTCATAAATCACAAAGACAGCAGAATGCACTGGGTGCCAGCCAAATAGGATCTAAACATTTCCACTGTAAAGTAATGAACAGTATTTTAACTAAAATAACAATAAGAATAATAAAAAAAGGATGATAGAAAGTGGTAGTGTCAGAAGACATTTGAGATAGAGCATGAAAATGACATTGCTGCTAGACAACAGTGGTCTGTAAACTCACAATTTTACTTTGGTAGCCACATGCACACTTTCAAGAAATGCATTGGTAATTGTATTGATGGGTTTATCCCTAGAGGGCCAATATAGTTACACTTGATTTCGGTCTTATAAAATCTAATTTTCCTCCTCATGGAATAAGAAAATGAGAAGAAAGGACAGGAGGAAGGGAAAAAACAACAAAACAGCTAGTTAACAAAAGCTTTATCACATTGTGAATTTGTACGTTACTCAATGAAACAAATATTAGCTCATGTTTTAACTTAAGGCATTTGGAGATAATTGAGTCCAACACCCTGCTTAAACTAGAGTCAGACAGGTTGCTCAGTGTTTTGAAATGCTCTGAGGGTAGAAACTGCACAACCCCTCTTGCCAACCTTATTCCGGTGTTTCAGCACCCTTGTGGTGTAATTTTCCCTCCTTTTTATCTAATTAGAACTTTCTGTCTTTCAATTTGTTGCCTTTTGTTCCATCTCCGGGTGCCAGTGTGAAGAGTCTGGCTGCATTTTGTCTGTGCCCTCCTATCAAGAAGCTGAAAACAGCAGGAAGATCTCTCCAAAGCCTCTAAAGCTGAAAAGAGTTAGTGGTCTCAACTTCATCTTTACAAAGTATCTTCTGCTGGGCTTGGTCCTGTACATCAAGTCTTTTCCAAGGCTGAAAACCCTAAAACTGGTCTCGGGACTTCAGATAGACTTTCACACTTGCTCAAGAGAGGGGAATAATCACTTTTCCATGTTCTGGTTTGGGTGTTGCTAATGCAGTCCACTAGGTCACTGGGTTTTTGGGCTGTGAGAGCACACTGCTGACTCATATTCAATTTACTGTGCATCAGGAACTGCAGGTCCTTTCTAGCCAGCTTGCTCACAGACTGTGCTGTAATTGGGTTATTCCGTCCCAGATACTGGGCTAATTTACCTTTGTTGGACTTTGTGAGGTTCTTGTCAGACCAGTTCTCCACCTGCTTCTCCAGGCTGACCCTGCAGTGCGTTGGTTGCTCTCTGCAGCAGGATCTGACAAAGACAAAGCTCTGTGCTTGTGAGCAACTCCTTTGCATGGATTACAAATACCACATCCTCACCTTTCCGGCCTGACTTTCCCAGAGAGCTTGTTTCTGTCCCCTTCAGTACTCCAGGCATATGAGCTATGCCTCCATATCCTTCTAATTTCTATGAGATCATAACTCTACAGATTACGAAAGAAGATTTCTCATTCTTCCTGGTTTTATCCCATGCTATGTATATCCATTGTCAAGGTGCTTAAGATGAACCCACTGTCACCTGGCTTTTGAAAGAAAGGAAGTGTGAGAGCCTCCCTCATCCTGGGGAGACCCTGGTCTATTTGTCACAGCCCCTGCACTATTGCTTTAGGTGATAATAAACTTTCTTCAGTTTACCTAGTTTAAATCTCTTCTCATAAGGTCAATAAGTGTGTTTGTTCTCTTTATTCCTTGAGGCAGATCTTGAAATACTGTAAAATTACATAGCAGTGCTGGTAGGAAGGGACTTCTGCTGCTTTAAAGCACTTCATAAAATTATGGTTTAATTTCTAAGGCTGGTATTCAGCACATTGTTAATTTAAGGTGTAATTCACCAATTATATTCACCTGGTTTTATTCCAAAAGCTCAGGATTAGTGATGCTTTAAATCTGAGTTTGAGTAGTGTGTATTGAATTAAGAATACAATAGCTACTTAGTGCTGCTAATGCAATCAATCTGTGCTGTGTGTTTTCACAGCGCCTGCTCTCTTCTGAGCTAGGTTAACTCAAGAAGGGATAACTTGCATGGAAATTATTTCAGGTAGTTGTAGTGAAACTACATACATAGTCTTTTTATTCTGCTCATACAGTGTTTTTTTAGCTTCCACGCGGCTGGTAGGTGTTAATTTTCTTCCACTTTTAAAGCATCTTTTATTGTGCATGTTAATCTTAAGAAAATGTAGCTATATTCTGTATGAATGTGTCTCTGAAGAAAAAAAAAAGTATTTTATCTGTATTGACATCTTTTAATTTATATTTTTTAATAGAAAAAAAATCCTTTTAAGTTGTTTGCGAACTCTTTGAGAGGAAGTTTATTTGAAAACCTAAGTCAGAATCGTGATTCCATTTTTACTTTTCATTAATTGTCCCATACTTCATAATGAGGCCAGCTCAAAACTCTTAATCTAAATAAAGTGATTTTATTTCCCCCAGCACATTGCTAATTAACCTAATTTTGGTCATATTGTGGGAAAGAAGTAAAGCAGATAGGAAAAAGATAGTGCTTCCTCATTAATTGGCTCATGGCACAGAAGGGCTTGTTGCAATGGGTTTGACTGTTTGAGACTGGCACTGCTGACCCCTTCAAAGACACTGAAGGAACAGTCAGGCAAAAAAATGAGTCAAACAAAGAAGGTAGTAACCACCTGTGGGGCTAGGACACTACCAATAGAAATGTCTCATCTGGGTTCTTTATACTACTCAACCACAGGTTTGAGGTTTTTGGATTTCTTCGAGTTTTTTTCTCTCACCAGAAATAGGTTCTTATTTCAAAGCAGTTTCCTGCCACCTTAACAACCAATACCAAAAGTGGTGGGGAAAAGCTACCTAATACTTTGGTACTCCATATTTTGGCAGTGGGAGACACATAAATAAGAAATGGGATAAGCATCAGGAAGGGGTTCCAAGTTTTAAAAACACATTTTACCAATTGCTGTGAAAAAACAGTAGAACCAAAATCTCCCAATCACCAACATTAAGGATTGCTAGGGAAAAAGAAATCTGTTTAGAAACAGGGAACTGAGCACTGACTTAAAGACTGTAATATTGGAGAAGACAAGATTAGAGAACAGCTGGTTTGGAATCTTCTGAGCAGATGTGTTTTTGTCAGAAATAGTTTGCCAGTTGAATATGAATAACAGTTTTGTCGTAGATTTTTCCTTGGCTATGTTGGAATTTTTTGTCAAAATATAAAGGTAAAAAATAACCCTGTCCCAGAAAAAAACATGAGCCTAATGTTCCCTTCGTTGCCTTTTGCAGACAGCAAACTTAAGTACTTTTAGAATTTCCCATGTCAAATCCATGTGTTAACTATCACGTTACTATTTGTCTTTCTTTCCTCCTTCCCTCTTTGTATTGTCTGAAAATTTCAGGCAGAGTATTTGTGAAATCTGAGAGATGCAAAATCTGCCTTCTGATTGTCTCTGCCAAGTAGTATTGCAGACATACAGGAAATAAAAAGGAATAGTAAAGATGAAGGAAGACCTCTACCTTGATGGATGTAAAGTATAAGAACTTGATGTGGAAGATGAAGTGATGCCAGAGTAAATATCAAGGTTTGTGAAGGTGATATTTTGAGAACTGTGACAGGTACAATTTTAATTACAATGAATTAGAATCACAGGATGACCAAGGCTGGAAAGTACCTCTGGAGGTCATGTTGTCCTGGCCCAAGAAGGGCCACCTAGAATGGGTTTCCTAGGACCATATTCAGACAACTTCTGCATACCTCCAAGGATGGACATTCCACAACCTCTCTGGGCAACCTGTGCTGGTGCTCGGTTACCTTCACCACCCTCTGGGCTTGGCCCCTCAGCTGGTTTTCAGTCCACCTCTCTGTCTGCAGATCCAGCTCATACCTCATTACCTTGTCTATGAGGAACTTATGAGAGGTAGTGTAGAAATTCTTGAAGTTTTACTTGACTGAATTATCTTCACATTGAAGATATGACAGAGAAGAATCCATGAAGTCCATTACTCACTGTGATGGATACATAGAATTATAATTAGTAGTTTACTCATAGTGGTTTGCATTCCTTATTTAACCCTGGTATTTATAGAATCCTTACTAGAAATAAAAACGAACAAATATTTGCAGATATAGAATTTCATATCAGACCAATGGCTTGAAACAACTAAACAAAAAAAAAAGGTGTAAAAATAAGGTATTGCTGGATTTTTAATTTATTTGAAACTTTTTGATTAGCACAATTTATGGAAATGAGAAGTTAGTTTAAATTGCTACTTACGGTTTTCTATACACCAAGAATTTGTATAATAACTATTCATTAGTTATACTGTTAAGTGTGAAGTATGTTACAGTAGAGAATCATTTTGATGCTCTGCCATATCTGCAGGAAAAGACTAATGCATTTACCTCCGTAGAAATGCAAAGTTTGTTATAAAGTATGGAGATGCTTCTGTTTGGTAATCATTTAAAGCAAACTTCCAAAATCATTATCTTCTGGTTAGCAGTTTTGGCAAGCTAAACTTGGAAGTTCAACTGATGAACATTTGTTGAACAGTGCATTAAAGCTGGCTTGTTTGAGTTTTTTTTTTTTCCTAAACGGTGTTGATTTTCACAAGACTACTACTAGAAGAATATACTAATTATTGATCTTAGAAATTAGATTATTTTTTCTAAAATAGTATAAACATATTAAGGAGAAAACTAAAGTGTATGCAAACTATAAATAAGCCAGGCAAAGTTATTTATTCTTAGCTGTTGAAATTTTAGATCTGAATTTGTCTAATTGGCTGTTAATTAAAGGGTGGAACTTCAAGGCTTTTCTGGGCTGCAGGGTGCTTAAAAAAGTATTTTACGTGCTCTTTTAGTTTTATCTAGTTGACAAGAATGCCTTAACCATGTCCTGTGAATGATCATAGTTTCCATAATCGATAGTTATGTTAAAGTTCTTATATTGCAAAAGCAATAATTAAGATTTAAATTCTAGTACATGGGTGGGGAATTATTGTGGAAAGCAGATGCCCCAAATTAGACATGGCTTCTACAGAATGAATCATTAAAAAATGCTAATTACTTTCTGGATAAAAAAATCATTATTGCATCGTTTTAATGCATGTGAGAGTAAATGCCCAGGGCTACATTTTTGTTACATAGCCAAAGAAGATTCTGATGCAAATATAACTGTTTTCAGTCCTTTCAACATCCAGTTTTAAAGCAGCACAAAGTGTATGGCTGCAGCTTTTGTTCAGTCAGCTTTTTGTTTGGGAGGTGTCTCTTTACAGAATTCAGTTGAAGAAGGCATCCTTTGCAATTCAACCCATCTGAGTGTCATGAATCTTAAATGCATTTTCTCTGGTGTGGTTGAAAAGACATGAAAAAGAGTAACAATACTCAGGAGGAAACATACTCAAGTTAATAATAACTACTAAGTTAATAAGCAGTAAAATAGGTACAGTAATTTGTAGGTAATTAGCCAACAGGACAAAACAGACATATGGCCAGGCATTATGTATTACTTACTTTTCTGCAAAAAAAATGTTACAGACTAGGCCTTTTACTTATCACTTATTATTATTCCCATTATTATTACTTATTATTATTACTATTTTATTTATGCAATATATTTGATACTGAAATAGAGTGTAATTTGTAAATTACTAGAAGTACATAAATATGCTTTGGTTATTTCTGGTTTTTTTAATCTGCAGGGGGAAAAGCTGGTGTTATTTAATTCTTGCTTCTGATTAGAGGTAGCAGGAGACCTGTAGATGTAGAATTTTACATTTGTTTCTTGTATCTATAGAGACATAAATCTGCATATACGATGATAATTTCAAGATTTTAATTATACAATTATTCACAATTTTACAACTATATTTTAGAGTTTTAGGCAATTGCAATATTACAATTCATGGCTAAAGAGGAATGCAGAAGTGTAATTTCAGAAAAATATATATGCTTTGAATTGAGATAATGAAAGTACAGGAATAGATCCCTGCCAGATAACAGTGTTGCCATTATGGCAGTAAGAAAAAAGTGTGTCTCAAACATGCACTTGTTATGTGCATTTCATACAGCCTTCTATTTATGTGGTCTCTGAGGGCATTTTAGTGTTTCTCAGCTTTGCTGTTGCAAAATCTGCAGGCTTGTTATGTGAGAAGTCATAGCTTAGCTGAACTGAAATGGGAGCAGTAGATGAGCTATGCATGTATAACTGCAGGACCAGGTCTCTCTCACATCATCAGATGTTGACATACTTTAAAAAACCCCCACCTCCCTGCTTTACACAAGGTTTCAAGACATCCTATCACATAGTCAGTTCTGGAAACACTTCTAGGCTTATCTCCATCATGGAATGGTTGTGAGGCCCAAAGAGCCACAGTGGGCTGGTGAGCTGCATTGCACAGTGTTCTTGCTAGGAATAAATACGTTGAGTGGCACTGGCATGTTGACAAGACTGTACTCTTTCCTGTTTTAGAGCTGGTTTGTGATTCCGACGTGTTGTGTTCCACCGTGTAGTAGAGACCTTACCAAGTCCAGGAACACCTGACCTGTTAGCTGGTAGCATTCTCTGCAGCAGCGAGTAAATGTGTAGCACAGCTTTTGCTTATCTTGTTGAGCAGGATTTATAGCAATATCACGGAGGGATAATTCGCTAGAGGAGTTGAAGGCACGAGGCAATGTTCATCTATGTTGAAGTGGGCATCACTAGGTGTAGTTACTGTTGCAATAACATTTATTATCTATTATTAGATTTAGCTGGATTCAAATGCTGTGCGAGCATTGTCCTGAAGCTCTTTGCAGAGATAAGAGGAAAGATGAATTAATGTAATAAATAGCATGAAGAACATGCTATTTAAATAGCATGTAATAAAAAGCATGGAAGCATGTAATAAAAAGCATGGAAGCTAATGAAAGAGAGGTTAAAAAGTGAGACTGTCAGCAAAAGATGTAATAAAATATGAAGTATGGATTGGAGGATAAGGAACAGCTAAATAACAAACAAAAGAAATCAGAGAAAATAGGAATTTGAATTCAACTTCCACAGAAAATAAAGAATCTTTCAGATAAATCAACTTCCTTATTTTATGCTAGTCATGTAATATAGAATTTTTGTATTACCAGTTTTCAGAATATACTTTTTGAAATGTTATTCTATTTCTTAATCCCTATTTTAAGGGATCAGCTCCAATTTATTTTCAACACATGAGCTTCCACCCTCTTTCTTCTTTCATTTAGCTAGGCCCAAACAGCAAGGCCTCTAGATCTTCACTGTCAGCAGATGCCCAGTTGGGATTTCGATGTGATTATACTTCCAAGAGTTACTTTTTCCATGTGTAAATATAAGTATTTCAAGCGTATGAGATAATTTTGTGCTTATGGGGTTCACCTACCAGTATCTTTAAAAAAGCTACTTTAATGCTTGATAGCAGCTCCCCTTTCACTTTCTTAATCTTATACCTGGAGAAACACTGATGTAACTGACTGAAAAGGAATTTAAGACATTGGTCATGATAGAAAAACTTATTGAAAAAAGCCTTTGTATTTTGCCAAGGAAGGACAGACTCTGAGCTGTTTTTTTAAGTTTCAGTTATGCAGTATTTCCAGATGGTCATTAGATTCTGGTGGAAGTCTGAAGGATTTGCAACTTGCTGTGAATGAAAAATGTAATAAAATAGAAACCTTTGGATGTGAAATGAAGTGTTTCATGTTTTAAATTTAATATACTAAACAGTTCTGTTTAAAAGCAGCATGCTCTAATTAAGAGACCACATGATCATTTATTTTAAGAAATGTTTTCTTTTTATGGCCTGTCTGAACACTGCCATTGTATTGAAATACATCTGACTTTTTCCATATTTCTTGAGAGGAGATAACTAATTTATCAGGTCTCAGGCAATAAAATCTGTAAAATAATGGAATCTTTTTTATGGATAATAAGATTATTGTATAGGAAAAAACACAAACTTGCATAAAGTAGAATTCCTTAGACATCAGGGAAAGTTTGAACTTATTTGATGAGAAAAACTGTTTAATTAGAAACATGTACAATGAGCGCTCTGTTTCCTGTGCAAGAAATTGTCCCCAAAACATGTTGACTGGCACACTGAAATTAAATTGTACTGTCATAATACTACCTACAATTCAATACAATTTCTAACAAAATAATACAGGGGTACTTGATACAGTCTTGAATCCTATGTTTCATTGAACATTTTCAGTTAAACCTCTTGAAAAAAAAAAACCAAGAATTGTTTTGTGTGTGTCTAATTATTCAATTTCTATGACTTCTGTACTAGTAGTAGAATAGCAACCATATTGATAGGGAGAGTTTTGATTAAAAATATTTACTTCCTTCACTAGTAGCTGCAAACTTATGCTGTTTACTTAGAATAATAGAATTGTTTAGGTTGGAAAATACCCTCTAAGATCATTGAGTCCAACAGTTAACTTAGCACTTAGCCAGGTCCATGACTACCATTCACCATGTCCCAAGTGCCATAGCTGCACATTTTTTGAAAATGTCCAGGTATGGTGATTCTACCACTTGCCTGGGCAGCCTGTTCCAATGCCTGACCGCCCTTTCACTGAAGAAGGTTTTCCTAATATCTAATCTAAACCTTCCCTTACGTGACTCGAGGCTATTTCTTCTCATTCTGTCCCTTATTACTTGGAAGAAAAGGCCTACACCCACCTGACTATAACCTCCTGCCAGGTAGTTTTGGAGAGTGATAAGATCTCCCCTGAGCCTCCTTTTCTCCAGGCTAAACACCCCCAGCTCCCTCAGCTGCTCCTCGCAGGACTTGTGCTCCAGACCATTCACCAGCTCTGTTCTTCTCTGGACATTCTTCTCACCATTCTTCTCTGGACACGCTTCAGCACCTCAATGTCCTTCTTGTGGTGAGGAGCCCAGAACTGGACACAGGATTTGAAGTGCAGTCTCACCTGTGCTGAGGGGGACAATCCCTGCCTGGGTCCTGCTGGCCACACTATTGCTGATCCAGGCCAGGATACCACTGGCCTTCATGGCCATGTGGGTACACTCGTCTCATGTTCAGCCTGCTGCCAATCAGTACACCCAGGTCCCTTTCTGCCTGGCCTCTGTGCAGCCACTGTGTTCCCAACCTGTAGCACTGCAGGGGCTTGTTGTGACCAAAGTGCAGGTCCCAGCACTTGGTACTGTTAAACCTCATATAGTTGGATTTGGCCCACCAATCCCATCCGTCCTGGTTCTTCTGCAGAGTCCTACCCTCCAGCAGATCAACACCCTCCCAGCCTGGTGTCATCTGCAAACTTGCTAAAGGTAGACTTGATCCCCTCATCCAGGTCATCAGTAAAGATATTAAACAGGGCTGGGCCCAACACAGATCTCTGGGACCCACCGCTAATGACAGCCACCAAGTGCATGCGGCACCATTCGCCACCATGTAGATGTAGGCAGTATCTGCCTGTGGATATCCTAGGTATATTTAGGTATTTACATTCAAATATCTCTGTACATTTCTAGCACATCTTATCTTTTTATTGTTTTGCCTATGAGATTTGTGATTAGCTTTACATAATGTGTATGTGTATGAAGACCATGAGTAATTATGACTGGAAATAGTAGTCATAAAACAGTCTAAATACTTGAATAATGTAACATGATACATTATACTGTCAATCTGTTTTATGTTATTTACCTTTTCCCCCAAAATTGTGAGTAAGATTTAGTTCAGAACCAGACAGCATATTAGCAAGGTTTTGGACACATTTGTGATCAGTGTTCTAACCTCGGAGAAGAAAAATCCTCAAAAACTTGAAAAAAAAAAGTTGAAAATACTACAGTATTTAAGAAGTGTACACTGTATACTAGGTATAGTAAATGGAGGTATCATCTTATGAAGGGCTCTCCCCAGATTAGTACTACCACTGAAAAGAAAACCATGAGCTGCTCCCCTCCCCACCTCCAGTGGGAGACAAAAAGCAGAGATCCAGGGTTGAGATAAGAACAATTTACTGGAAATAGGAATGAGATAAGAAAAGTAACAGTAACAGCAACAATATTAATAACAAAATTTTACAGAGAGAGGTTGACTTATGTGCAAAAAATATTCACTGACCAATGCACTAAGAACCCCAAGAGAATGAACAACAGTCATTTCTCAATTTCTCTACCCAGCCACATGTTTTTCCACCCAAAGCCATGCCCTCCTTCCTGGAAGCAAGGGTCCTTTCCTTGCACCCCCCACAATGATGTGAGGTGGTACAGAATAACAAGCTAGCCACATACACAGCTGGCTCCAGGCTCGGCCCCTTCATGGCTACTGAGGAAAAATTAATGCTGCCCTGGCTGAAACCAGGACAGGAGATAAACCTAATACTTTTATTAAAAGTAACAAACTGATTTTAAGGAAATACTGAATGTTCCTTATAAAAACACACAATCTGTAAGGAAATAGGAGAAGACAGTTGTAGAAAAAACTGTAACTAAACTTTATCTAGAGCAAGTTATGACACAATTGCAGAAACTGCTTCTGGGTCTCCAGAGGCACTATCTGTTCCCCCTAATTAATCAGAGATCACAAGAAAGGGTAATAATTATAGTGCTTGCTTTTCTTTCTTCCATAATTTAAAATACTTTGATATCATAGTGCAACAGATAGATCATGAGAAAACTATTAACAATGTCTTTGCGGTGTTTACACATACAAATAAAAGAACATGAATAGTTAGAGTACACACAGCAGATGTGTTTGCAGTGCTGCACTGATCAGGAAAGAAATAGCAGGTGAATATGGTGAATGATGTTGAAATTGAGGCATGTCTTTATAGGAAGTACAGGTCTTCAGTTTCTCAAAAGTACATAAATTAAAATATAGTTTATGGTTACACCTATGACTAATGTATTTAAGATAATACAGTTATCTGACTGTGATGTTACTTTAATATGAGAATTGAGTTTGCATACAATTTTGTCTTATGAAACGATATTATTTGTAATTATATATCTTTCTTCTAAAATATATTGTGGAATCCTATATATGAGAAGCACCATAAGCTCCTTGCCTGAAAAAAATTATTAAGATTTCGTTTTACTCTTTAGAGTAGGTGAGGCTTTCTTTTTAAAAATTTTGGGTACAGAAGGCAACCATAACAGTTTAACAATCTGGGTCAGATAGATTTGATTACCAAATTTTATTTAATGTCTTTTGGACAGTAATTATTACAGATGATACTACAGCAGGCATATTTCTCACAAATAGGCATCACAGAGGAATCAGTCAAACACAACAGCATCAGAGCATGATGTTGACCAGTATGCCATGTCTGAAATTCTTAACTTCTTACTTACAGTCTTAATCATAAGATTTATGGAACTCTGGATACAAGTAGTATAGTAATTTAGTAACTTATTGAAAAAAAAAGTCTGTAAAATAAAAGTTCCCTAACTTACATATAAATACTGCTTTTTCTTTTCTTCACAGTCCCTTCCTGCTTTTGATGTTTGCAATTCTTAGTAACAAAGGCTAAAACAAATCTTCTATATTGCAGTGTCAAATACAAAGAACATTGATCTGAATATGACAGCCAATGTATTGGAACTGCCAAAACAGTGCATCGATGCTCTTTGTGTTTTATAAGTACTGAAATATCTCAGAAGTGATGTACTTCATTATTTTGAAAGCATGGTTTTTATAATACCCATTTCTCCTTCAAACCTAATCAATTGTTTGAATTGCTTTGACAAAAGTAAAGGTAGATGAGTATTCTCAGAATACAAAAAACATTGAAAATGGAAAAATGCCTTCTGGCTTGCCTTTGTCTGGATTTTGAAAAGCTATCTTTGAAAACTTGTATCACTCAAGCAAAAATGCATGTAGAGGTTATGAAATCAAATTATTTGCAGGTAATTGAAATAAGTGTTACAGTGGAAATGCCATTGCTCCATTGGTGTTCCTACTTTATTACAGTATTCTTCTTAGTACTAAAACTTGATGAAGTATAGACAGACAATAGTTTTTGCTTTTAGCCCATTACTTCTAGTTCGGCTTGGATTAAGAGCAGCCAAAGTTGCAATCCACTGCTTGAATCTATGATGCAAAGGTTTAATTCTGCTCAGTGACATAAAAGCAAGGCATCCATAGTTTAACTGATGCAGATATTTAATAAATGGCTATCTTTATGAAAAAAAAAAAAAAGTGAAAAAATTTAGCTATAGTCAACTCTTCAGATTTAAAAAAAAAAAATTGTATGTTTCATAGCCAACAATACAAATAATAATAAAAAAAAAAGAAAGTTATTTTGCTTGTTGATAATATTTGCTTTTCATTTAGTAGACCACAGCCACAGAGATCTTTTGAATAGCATGCAGTTCAGGGAGCAATATATTACTATTGGGCACTGCATTCTGCCCCATAAGAAGGTAAAATGTGTCTGAATGGCTTGAGGCACAAAGAGAGCAAGAAAAGCAACAACAAAATTAAAACACAGCATAAACCTACTCAGTTTATAAATATAATAGCATCCAGTGCTTATTTTCATAGATTATTTTTTCAAGTTGCTATTTGGAATTCAAAATTTACCAATTTTTCTCAACATGTTTTTATCAGAGGCTTAATGCTAGGCAGACATAATTATCACTAAAATACTGTTTGCAGTTTCAAAGGTTGCTTGACATTAAAGAATCATAAAACCAAACATGAAATATTTCACTCAAGAAACTCTGTTCTTTTGGAAGTATGCTTTTTAATATTCTTAGTGACTGTGTGTTGAAAACAGATTGTTATGTGAATTGTAGATGTCTAAATGTTAAATAATGCTCATCATAAATCATTGTGGTCAGTTGCTTTTTCAGATCAATCATCTTATTGTGAAAATTCCAGATTTTCTTTTGACAGAAGACTACTTCCAGTAAAGGAAGAACTACTCTCTTTTTCATGATGAATGCTAGCATTAATTTCTTACTGGTTATTTGAAGTCACATTCTTTTACATTCTGAGTACTTAGCTCATGTCAGTGTTTCTGTGGGTTTATGGGAACATGAATTCTTCAGTGAAATAGTTTGTGAATAAATACAGCATATGCCTTCAAAGGGAGCTTAAGGAAAGGTACTTTGGTGGTGGGTTTTTTCTTCGCAAATAAAAATGTGAATTTTTGTCCCACTCAAGATGAAATCTAAGAATTCTTAATATTATGAGGATGCTAGCAGGTTTGATGTACAATATAGCCTGAATCTCAATACTGTGCAGCTTACCCTTTTCTTAAAAGAAGAAAAGATTGCTACTATTATTATTGCTGTAAATTCTATAGAAGATCTCTATCCCTTTTCCTAGAAATAGCATCCATATCCTGTATTTCTGTTTGTAAAAGTACTTTTGCTCATATTTCCAAAAGATTTTTTTTACATCCAGGTGACAGAACTGAGTACCTACCTATTTATTTCATATACAGACTAGTGTGTCTAATTGTTACTTTGAATCAAGTGGTCTCATTCTGTGAGTAAGACCAAGCTATCATTTTGCTATAGATCAAGTAAAAAATATCAAGAGCTGTGCTTTAATGAAGGCAAATTTAAGTTGTCTCATCTTGCTCTCTGTTGTCTCTGAGAACAGAGAATGGTAAATGATCACATATCCAGATTTTGTCATGCAATGCAGTGCAATGATGATTTAACCAAACATACTTACTGAGTGCTAACAAATGAACAGGAAGAGTAAACAGACAGAAAATGAAATAAATTGATTCAAGTGAACGACATATGCTAACACAATCCAAATGCAGGCATGCCTTGGATCTCTTCAGCTTTCCTCTTTCCTTTGGAGCCAGAACTCTCATACAAAAAGCCGTAGTTGATCTAACTTGATCTAAAATCATCATGCCAATGAAATGATGGCCAGGTACTTTGTAACACCTCTGTTTCCTTTCCTTGCCATCTGTCTGTGATAGTGTTCATGTCTCTTTAATATGAATCAGATAGGGTCATGGTTGTAAAAAAACTAAAACCTAGTCTTGGAAAAATATGAAAAAATGCTGCCCACAAAACCTGTAGGAAAAATTGGATTCTAGATTTTGGTGAAATCACTTTGCCTTTAAAGTAAATGGTCTGAAATGTGAATTTATCAGTGCTACCACATTGCATTATTTCTTTTCATCTGCACTTGCACTGCAAATGTGTTCTCTTGTTTAAAGAAAATGGCAGTCAGACTGCCTAGTTTACCACTGTTTGTATCCTGAATTAGTTAAAAGAAATTCAGTAACTCTTGTTTGCTCTTGAGACTTATTCCATTTATTTCTGTAATATAGTTAAGTATTAAATCATTCCTCATTTTTAGCAATTTATCTAAAATTGTCACTGCCTTGGAACTTATTTTTCATAAATACAATCCTTGTGTTTAGCTAAATAGAAAAAGTAAGTAAGCAAAGATGCCAGATCATGTTAATAATTTTTATGGCTCCTACATGCTTAGAATTAGCATTGGTTTAGGATTTGACTAACAAGTCAAGATTAACAGAAGGGAGTTGGGCAGACAATAGAATGTGTTTTATGGTCAGTTTGAACTATTCGGGGTGAAAATGTCTATAGGTCTGTTAAATCCTAGTTCTGATGAATGCACTCCAGTTAATAAATTACTGTAGCCTTTTAAAAGAATAATAAAACAGCCCTTATTTCATTTTCATTCTTTGTATTACTGTTAAGCCTGCCTTAACATTCATTAAGTGTACAAGCTCATATTGAAATCTTATTTGTAGTGAAAAAGTTTTAGAGTTTAAGTTTTCTAAAGTCTATTGCTGTGATGGCTGTGTTACTAGTAACAGCATTTTAATACCAACATACGTCATTAGAGCCATTCAGATATCAGCACTGTTTTCTAGAAAAAAAATAAACAAACCTCTACATAAACAAGGACTCTTCAGATTTAGAGTTGTTTTGTTGTTGTTGTTTTACTTCTTCCTAAGCGTTAGTTGTAAAATGTGCTTGGTTATGATTATATTGGTTATAGAGACCTGAGAAAATTGATAACCCTAATGATGAAAGAGATACCTTTTACCAGAAACAGATTGTTCTCAGCTTCTGTAAATCAGGCAATTTGTTTTCTTCAGGAGAACTGTGCCATCTGGCAACAGCAAACAGGTGTGAGAGATTTTAACTAGTCCCCAAGTCTATGTGTATTTTCTTAAGTCATGGGGAAAAAAGAAAAAAAAGAAATAATACTATTTTTTCTGTTTCATTGGCTGAAGACTCAGATATATAGCTTTTTCAGTGTCAGGGCATCACTGAGGCACAGATGAAAACATGACTCTTCAGGTGACTCATTCTCAAATTTCAATTAGGCAAACCAGCAATGTGCAAATTGATTCTATCTATAGGGACATGTCTCTAACACTGAGGGAACTTTTAAAAAGCACAGATGCTGTCTTGCACCTACTAACTTTCAACTGCGCTTTTTCTTCCTGAACTTGAGTTGTCACACAACTGGTTTAACAGCTGGCTGAAATAGTAGCCAGGTAGTAGCAGTAAGGAAGAGGTATTAAATCAGGATATTGCAGTCATTGCATTTTAATACAGACCGCACATTTCTTTGCAATTGTACTGAGCGCTTGCCCTGAGCTATACTCAATACTGAATTAAACAATTTGACAAAGTCACTATAGCTAACCTATGTTCTTAGTATTTGGTGATTTAGCTTTCTGACTGGAGTTCATGGTTTTATTATAAAATGGAGTGATCTGGGACTTTTCAGACTGATGATATTCCATCATCTGCCAGAATTCTCTAGCTGAGATCAGTGGGGATCCTTCCCACTGAGAGTCTCAGGGTATATACAATCCAGCTGCAAGCAGTTTTTCCTGAAGAACTACTTCTTTTTGTATTTCTATTCACATCAAAAAATTGCTCACATCAGCTATGTTGGTATGTATTCTGTTAAGCTTAGCTGACAAAAAATAAATACACACACTTTCTAGGTCCCTTCACTATTGTGGTACATTACATTCTAGACCAAAAAAACCCAAAAACTTAACCATTTCCTAATATCGGTCTGCCTTTATCCCACTGAGACTTCTATCAAGTTTATTCATATAAATTTGAAGAGTTGTTGAAAAATTATTATACTGTTTATTCAGGTGAACACTGGATGTTTAACATTCTGTAGTTCTTAACATATTAGAATATAGTAGTCACAAAACATAAAAAAGAAGATACACATCTTAGTGCTAAACAAGTTCATTAACTTTTAAGAAAAATTAATTTTTCTTTCTGGGGAGAGGAAGGTAAAGAGAAATAAAAATATCCATCAAGATTTTGCAAATATATAAACAATACAGTCTTGTATTCATGATGCCAAAGATATGTCAACACTTTTGTAATTAAACTAGGGATATATACATCTGCAGTAAAATTTCCCTCCAACATGACTTGTTTTTGTTTAGATTCCTAACTCTAGGGGAACATTTATTTAACCTAAGAAAAATAAAATTTAATTTCTTCTATATTATTTAAAATATAGTTCATGTTTGCATACTATCTTTTAATTATCATCATATAGACAGTTTTCAGTTTGTGAACACATGACTGTTCAAATGCAAATGCTACAGGGGTAAACAAGAGAGAGCAGTAAGTTCTTAATATCTGATACTGGGAGCAGGATGGGAAAGTTTTGTCTGGGCCACTAGATCCTGGTTAATTAGTCAGACTTTTACTTCCCTTGGGGTCATATGGATACCCAGTATATCTGTAGAATAGTTTCTCAGGTCACTTCTGAAAAAGTGTCATGAATTGTGAACTTATACACTAAAACATTGGGTTATGGCCTGTATATGGCCATAAACTAAAGTGACAGTTTAATAGCTTGCCTGTTGAACTTCATTTTGAAAGACTGACTTTATATTTATATCCCTTTCATTTGTGGTTTAGTGCTTCTAAGTTGCCATTTAATGTTGCAATTGTGTAAAGCATACAATATATTGTCTGCTTAGCATTTGAATCTAAGGATACTTGGTAGGGCTAAAAGTCCCTACGCTTTACTCTGGCATTGGTAACCATAGGTAAAATTTCTCTGTATGGATAATTAAACCCGTTTTCTGGGGAAGTGAGGATTGTTCAAGATCCCCTTCAGTTCATTTGTGAGTCCTCACTCTTTCCTCTGCACCTCTCCTTACAGATTTTGAACATTCTGGCCATAAAGGCTTCTGCTGGGGATAATTTCTTGGCATGGTACTGGATGGGTCAAGCAGGAGTGATGCACAGCTGGATCCACCTGTTCTTTACTAAACAATAAAAAAACAGCTGTGGGAAAATTTGGTAATGGGTGAGAGCCTTGGATGTTGTGACCATGAAATGGAGTTCAAAGTCCTTGGAGGAGTGAGGAAAGAGAACAGCAGAGTGAAGATCTTTGCTCAGGAAACTGTAGTTTGGGTCCCATGGGAAGCAGCTCTGAAGGGTAAAGGAAGTAAGGAAAGTGTCAGGTCTGTAAGGACATCATTCTTCAGGTAGAAAAAAATCTCTGCAGAAAGCTCTGTCCAAAGATACTGAGAAAATAGGTCATACCGTATCTCTTTAGAGTATTATTTAAGGTCAGTCTACATCTGAAAGTAAGCAGAATGACTGATGAGGGATATGTGCATATAGACTTATATATATACACCTATATGTACACACACAGTTTTCAATATATAAAATTATGTTAGTTACTTTACAAGAAGTCAGAAAGTACCTTCAGCTGGTTTCTTTCTGACAGAAACTTATTTTTATCTTTTCTTTATTATATATTTCTGAGTGTGGTGTCTAAATTTAAAAAGTATTACATTTTAGTTTCAAGTTTTTCATATGCTTACAGAATAAATAAGCCTTTCAGTTAAATGGCACCGCATATGAAATAATTGAGTTAATTTAGGTTTTGTTGTTTGTTGTGTATTCTCTTCAGGAAGATACTAAGGACACTGAAATTAATACCACAGAAGTCCTTGGGTTGGCAAAATTGAATGTAACAGAATTAACGCAATTCTATCAAATTTTAGGGGGCAGGGAGACAGGTTGTTATGGAAGTATCATTTGTCAATTGCTCAACTCAGGTAGGTGCCTGAGTGACTTTAGGTGTGTGGTCGTTCAGGTTAATATTTTCAAAATCTGTGTCATTATAAGCACATGTTTTAAAATGTTTTTGAGACCTCTAGTATATCTGTTACCAGGTATAAAATTGTACCAAGTTCAAATTTGAGCATAACCTTATTTATAGTGCTTCCTGTAATGCTGTACATTGGGAAAGACAGATCAATAATATAAATATGTAGCATTTCACCATAAAAATAATATCAGAAAAACACCTGTAATTAATTCTAAAATTAGTTCCTACATTTGGAAGTGTCAGTGAGTGCTTTTACATGAGGAATATTTATATCATAGATTATTTACAACTACATAGTTGAAGTTTGAAGACTTTATGGGTAGCAACAGATAAAGTATTAAATTAGTACATTAGATATTGGTGGGGTTTCTTGGAGTCCATTCTAATATTTTGCAACAACTGAATATTTTTTGGTTTTAATCACCTCATTAAGACATAATGGTCTTCTTGCACTGTCATAGCAGATAGCCTGTTAATGGGTTGGAATAAAACATAAAGCTATCAGGGACATATATTAGGGTTGATTAAGCACTGCATTGCTTCAGTTTTACTCTAGTGTAACCCCACTGAAAGCAACTGAGAGATACAACTAAATAGGTATAGTAATGCACAGGGGTAATTAATCTTTTTACTTTGTTTTGGTCATTGAGAAGAGAAGCAGAATCTGCACCAGGGAAAGTGGTTTAGTGCAGTGAATTATACTTGGATAATTTTTGGTGTGATCAGCACTATGCTGAGACAGTTGATTTGAGACAGAAACAAGTTTAATATAACTTCTTTCAGCATTAGTTGCAAGTTTAACTTTTACCACTGGATTGCCTATCACAGACTGAATGAAGGCTTAGTCTTCGTAGATGTATGTATGGATAACCATTTCAAAATAGACAGTACGAAATGCTCAGTGTCAAAAGGCAAGACTTTTTTCATCATGGTGAGGACAGATTTGTACTTTCATTGGTTAAACAAGAATATATTTACAGGTTACTTATTTTTCTGATTTATAAAGGACACTGTCTTTTTGTGTTCTTAAAAAGATGTAAAGCATTTTAGAAATACAGCAGGATAAGAGAGAGGGCAGCATTTAATGAGGAGGTTTCGTTTCCAGAAAACTGGAGCAGAATCAGCAGCCTTAAACACAGGCAGAAGAGGAGTTTTTGCTGTGAAGAGTTTGCCACAGGAAAGTGAGAGGAGCAGGCTGAGCATCACCTGCTCTTAATAGCGCTGTGCTGTCAACATCTCTATCTCTCTAAGTATCTATCTAATCACTGTCATAAAAAATTCAAACAATACCACCCATGAGCAGCCATGGTATTAGATCCTGTTCTGGGACAAAGGACAAACTCATATGTCAAATCTAAGTATGTGAGCCATCAAATGTGGACTAGTATCTTGTTTTCTGACAGTTAAATTGTTTACATGCTTACACATGCTTGCAATTGAAACTACTCAAAGTACTCACCATCTAGGGATGCTGTAGGATCATTTTCTATATGCCTCTATGTCATACCTAAACCTGTTTTGTAGTTGATAAACCAGATATTCCATTCTAGAGCAGCAGAAATCCTTAGACCATGCCTAGTGCATGTAGTAACATATCAGATTCCAGCGTGTCAGTCTCAGTAATTGTTCTGTCCACCATTTATATTGTAACATGGAGGTTACAGCATTTAATCAATAACCATGGTTGTAAACATGCTTCAGTCTCTAGTAGTGGAAACTCTAACCTTTTAGCAGATTGGCCACTTCTTGGCCACTGGAGTAGAGATAAAGTTGTCATGGCAGAGACTCATCTTGCCTCCCTTCACTTGAAGAAAGGACACAGTGCAACCAGAAATAGCAGATTTGTGGGGCTGGAAGCAGTGTGATCAGCTTTGCCTTTGTGAGATACCCAGCTTTAGTATTCTTCATAAAGCGATAACCCTGACTTCTGTTTCCTGTTCTAGGTACCATTTGTGTATTTTAACATTTGATAAGTGCTAAAACCAAAGCTGTACAATAACACTGGCCTCCATTCACCTGTGTTGTCATGTGAATGACCTCATTCACTGAGATACCTAATGACAATGCCTTTTTCCATATCTCTGTACACTTCTATCTCTTTACTCACAAGGGTACACCTGAGGTAAACAGACTAAGAATGGCATGAATTTTTTGCTTGGTGGTAAAGGAACCAAGCATAAAATGATTAAGGAAATGTGGGATATAGGAAACATAAATTAAAATTAATTCAGGTAAATGGAGATTTAATCATAGTATCCTCAAACTTTCATCAGTATTCCAAGGTATTAATTATGTAAGTTTTCCATATTTGTCTGCAAAGCAGACTAAGCTGGTTGTCTATACCTAGAGGGATATTTTTTCAGTTGTTTAAATAAAAAAGAAGGTAACAAGCCAAATATCTTTCAGTTATTTATCTACAGGTCTGATGTAGAAACCTAAACACTGAAGTACACCCTCTCCCCCTTTTGCTAAACCTGCCTGTGTCATGCACTGTGTAAAGATACTCCACTTGCTCCAGTGCAGCACTGAGTGCAGGTATTCTAGCTCATATTCTGAAAATTGCATGTCTTCAGTAGCTCATCTCAGTGCTTAGGCCAATTAACCATGCACTTTGCAGATCTACTCACTTCTGGTGGATTGATACATTGATGGAGTTTTGTTTGGTTTCAAGGCTGGAAACCTTTTGTTCACTGGTAGCTCTTGCATCTGCATGGGATTACACAAGGACAATCCCTCACAGTGTCTAGGCCAGATGAATTTCTGCTTTGCAGCCTGGTTATGAATCCTGTTTTCAGACCCTACAAGCTTTCCTTATATAGGTCATTTGCATGTTTACCTAGGTTATAAATTCCATGTTGGGATCAGGTGCCTTAAAGTTAGATATGGTGATACTCTATGTTACCATATCTAGTGAGACCAGGGCTTTCAATATAAATGGAGAAACATTGCTCAAAGCAGGACTGTGGCAAAGTGTAAAACCCAAATACCCTAAGTTAAGTCCAGGGTCTTGAGCAGTGTATTGCATCATAATTCGGAAATATGTCTGCCTGTAGATTCAGATATAGCAAATATCTGTGAATACCAAGGACAATTTTTTGCTCAACGTTTAATTAAAAGGAGTCTGTTTCAGCCTTCAGCTATTCCCTGAAATCTGGAGTAAGGAACTCGACCCTAACTCAAATTAAGCTATAAAGTTACTGAGACATTGTGGGTCTTTGGTAATTTCTTAACTGACGCATTTTCCTTGGCTAGTGGGATTTTATTAAATGTGATGTGTAGCTGTAAGATCACATTTATCTGGGTAATGTTTCTTTATATCTGCATTAGAAATAAGTAGGCAGACCAGTGAGTCAAGAATTATGGTGGGAAGTAATTGCTTAATGGGATAAAAAATAACCAATAGTAGCATATTATTCCAAAAGTAAGTCTCACACCCCAGTCACAGGTGTGTAAATCAATAGAATAATTTCCTAAGAGATTTTGTTGCTAAGAATTTACTGTATAATAATAATAATAATAATGCCATTTTGTCCAACATTTTCCTACTAACAAGTGTGGTTTAGTGATAGCTCTTTACTAATATGCTCAAGATACAGTCAAGATACTTAAAAAGCAGTTTCCGAAGTAAACCCATCTGTAAAAAACACTCATTTTGTATTTTAAACATAAATAAGTGTATTTTTAGTGGTTTGATGAAATGTTGTGAGCTGCTTTTAAGAGTATTTTCTTAGAAATGAAATGCTACAATTCTCAATATGAATTTCCAATCATTCTCTGTATATGTGTGATAAGACTTATTTTAGTTTGGTTTACTTCCTATTAGGAGACATGGTATATAAGTTTTCACTTCTATTAGAAACAAAAGCCCTTTAAATATGATTTTTTTTTCAGTGATATAAATGAATTTCTGTGAACTCTGAAAACATTGGTGTTTGCATGTCTCTATGAAGAAGTCAAAATAATTCATGAATAACTCAGTGTTGTTAGGAATTTTAGGTTGTACTGATCATAGGTAAAATAAGTGCCTTGTGCATTCAACACCGATCATAAAAAATTACAAACTTCCATCTTTCTGAGTGCTTTGTTGTTTCTAAACATGAGTAAATACTTCAGGCTGCATTTGCTGCATATAGTTCTGGAAGAATACAATTTTTGAAAAGCATGGCTTCCTTTTTCTTTCTGTTTTGGGATCAATAGTACGTACGAAAAGCTGAAATTGAAGGTGGAAAGCCCAAAGCTGAAGGGCTTGTTTTTGCAGATTTGCTTTTCTGCACATTTTGTTTGGAAGCTTAGAGCAATTTAAATTAAAAAGATATAGAAAAATAATTATAATATAAAGAAAAATGTGATCATCCTGAAAAATTTACTGGGTTGGCTAATAGTAAGAGGTTTCATATTCCCTTGGTGTACCCATGAAATGATTTGCTTACTAAATACTTCCAATTTCTTTATTATGTAGTGTTTGCTGCTTTTCCAAGCTTAATATAAATATTGATCATAGACTGTAAAAAGTACATGCACTTGCTATATTTGTGTTCTTACAGGTCATTATTTTTTTCCTAGACATGTCAGTAATTGATTTGGGCAATCTTGGGTTTTTTTGTAAAAGAGGTGCATTGGTTTTTATAAAATTAGGAAAAGAGCACAGCAGTGATATTAGCCACAAGGTTCATCTCTAGCATCGGAGAAGAACAGCAGTGGTCATTTTGCTTCATTAGGGGCACGTCTTCAAGGTTACATCTTCTGGTTACTGCTGAAGTTCAAGCAAGAAGGTAGGGGATTCATTCTACCAGTTACACTTTCTAAGAATGGTGTATGGATATCTTTTGTTATTAAATCACATCTATAATCACCCTGCAATTGGTGAAAATAACTTACATATATCCTAAAGACTAATTAGAAGATAAACTCAGAGTTTAAATCTGCCACAAAAATGTTAAATATTATATCTTGAATTATCAAATTAGCTATTGTTTGTTTTCATTATTTCAACAAACTTTGAGTAAGATTTCTGATCTCAGAAGGACTTCTATAAATACGTCCGAGGTCTTTGGCAATGGATATTAAATTCACTGTCTGAATTTGAAAAATATGAATTTATTGCCCACTTTAAACTTAGCCAATATATTTTTAATATTGAACTTTCGTTAGTTAAATGTTTTCAGCTTGCATCTCTACTGGAATTTGAAACATCCCCATTCTGCCATTGAGGTGCTTGGCAGAGCCATTGAAATTCTAAATTCTTAGACACGAATGGCAGGTTTTCTCTTATAAAAGGAACCAAGTGAGAAGAAACCAGTGTTGCTTATCTAACTACTTACTATCATCCTTATATTCAACATATATTAATGTTATTTGACATTACTTTAAATTCCTGTACACTTTGTGTGCCTTTGCGTATTGTAAATCGCACTATAATTTTTATTTAGTTGAAGCTTATGTAGTACTACATTAGTTTAAGCATCACCAGAAGCTTTGTCCCGTCCTTTCAGACAGTATTAAATGATAGTATAAGTAATGTCATAATGAGCTAACAATGTCACCACAGTCTCAAACAAATAAAGGCTTAATATAGTTCCTGAAATAAATTGAAAGACTCTCATTAACTTTCACCATTCATCAGATTGTCCCTAATTGTTCGTCACAAAGATTGTTAATCAGAGAAGCAGGATAAGGTTTAACAGATTTGACCTTACATATCTGCATGGCTCCTGTGTTTTGCCTAGATAGTTTGGTGAATCTCTTAGTTTTAATTTTCTAAAGTTTGTGTGGCATGAAATGTAGCAGGCCTTTTTCTTTTTTCTTTTTCAGCAGCAAAAAACAGGTATGTAAGTGTGGCTTTGTAAAGAGACATTTAATGTGTATTTCTTGTATCATTATATGATGCTAATAAAACTCTGCAGTGTATTTTATGTGAAACAGAGAGGAGAGTCATTAATGTCAGGTGTCATACTACGGCTGTATTCCTAGTTAGCATCAGCAACTGTTCAGCAGTGATGCAAAACTTAATTGCGCCGTTGTTTCCTTAATCTGTTTTTTCTGAACCTGATTTGATAATGCAAATAACCTCATAGTCTATTTGACATTAATATTCTGCATGCACAAGGAATAGAAGTAGTGTGTATTAATGAAGACCATAGTATTGTGATTTTCCAACAGCAGAATAAGAACAGATTTGAAGGAGAGGAAATATTTCCTAACTCCTAGTGCTTTAGCTTCAGGCTGATAAATAGCGTGGTTTGGAATCAATTTCAGCATTGATCTGAAAGATAATCCTCTTCACAACAACCACGTCCAGAGGTTTTTACTGTTAGGTGTGAAAATGAATGGCAGGTCCTAAATAAATAAAAAAAAAAGAAATAGAAAATGGAATGAGGCCTACAGGGAGAGGGGTAGGTAGTTATTTTTCTGTCACACATGAGCTAATACACTGCAGACATTTATTTAGAAAAAAAAGCGAGCTGTACATGGAAAGAGTATTTATTTTCTTAATTGCCAAAACGATGCTCTGAAATTGAAGAATCAATCATGTTTATTGTTATATGTGGGAAATTAAAAATATACCGTATACGGTAATTTAACTTGCAGTGCAAGGAATCCATAGTACACTTCTAATCGATACTCTGTACTTCATGCTAGCTTGGTCATGTAGGGCACCAGGAGGAGAAGAAAAAGCTATGAATGTAGACTCAGCTGTTCAAATTGGAAGGCTTTTATTCAACGAATATGGATTACAAGGGGTACCTGAGAGAATACATGTTAGTGTTTTGAGTTGGAATGTATTTAACACAGTGTCTAAGGATTTCTGTGAATCAGAAATGTAGAGTTTTAGCTTTCCAGTTAAAATATGCTAGAAGAAAGAAAAAAATATTTTGCTTCCTTTCAAAAAAAAAAGCTCATCCTATCCCATAGGCTACAGCTGAAGGTCTGAAGGCACTCCATTGTACCTAAGCCATCACCATCTTCATTACTTTGTCATATCATCGTATTTAGTTGAAATACAAGAGCATTTTTGAGCAAGACTCGAGTGAATTACACTTCTAACAAGCTGAGCAACTGTTTCCCAGTGGTACAGTGTGTGTCCATACTGCAGCCTTCAGGTGCTGCCTGAACTTCATCTCACATCATGAATAAGTTAGCTGACATGAGAATTCAGGGACTCGTAGTTTCACTCCCTTATCCAAAGTTTCCCAAGTTTTTGAGATACTATGTCTCTGCATATAAACAAATTAATTTCTTTCAGACTCAGCAAATACAATAGAAATATATCTGGTCAGGACAGTTCATTACAATCTGTAATTTTTGCTGTATATTACATTATAATCTGTATATCTTTGCTATATATTATGACATCTTCTTGCTAGCATCATTAAAAGCATTTTAAAAATGAAAAGTGGTGGTGTTTAAAATGCCATGCAGACACCTGAGTTTGTCCATCATCCAAAATGAATTGGATCTTGTATCTGATATTATATCAGCATTCTGCCAGCATGAGTGGCCAGTACTGTACTGGTTGTACTGACCTTCACACTTCAGGCTCTCCTGCTTTCCTGCAAATAGCTTCCAGACTGGGTTGAGGTTGTTGCTATTATATTTTATTATATCAGGTTTTCAGGAACTTTTCAGGTGTTCCACTTTCGAAGATATTTTTTTCCACGTGATCCAGCTTTTTTTCAGTCCTGGAAAACATCTTACCTGTAAGCAAAAACCCAGTCTCCATAAAATGAGTGAGAATTTTGCCACAGAGTAATGGCTATGATTTTACTACCTTTCCTACCTTTAATGGGGATTCACTAAGGCAGAGAGACAGGACAAAAGTAGGTGAGTTTTTTCTATGCAGGTTTCAGTGATTTATTTCAATTTCAGGACTGACGTGGTTCCTGAGATCTGTTTCAATAAAGCTAAGTATGGTGGATACAAACTAGGTAATTATATGCACTGTTTGTAGCATAAAAAGTATTTCTACTCAATATTTTCATTAATTGCAGGACACTTTGCAGAATTAGAACAGAAAATAAAGTTTGTAAGAACACTACTGAGAGTGAACTGTGTTTTGGAAGTGATATTGGAATATATTAAACATTTGAATTGTGCAGAATTTGGAGAATAAATAATTCAAGATAAACTCTGAAGGATTTTCAAGTAGCAGGAAAACAATTATATCTTTGGAATTTTGCCAGAACAGTAATCCTGGAAATTTTATTCTCACAAGTTGCTATGCATTTTTTCATAGCTGCCAGGACCTAAGTTTCATAACCTCCAGTGGCAGTGTGTTTGCTCTTTCCATTTTTGGAATATTAGATATTTAAAATATCCAAATAATTTTCCTCCTACTGAATCTTAAAACCTAATGGAAGTTAATTTGATATAGAATGTATATCTGCAAATGGAGGGTCATTACATTTATTTGTAAGCAAGAACTGTTTTTCATTTACATACCTTACATGTGAAATTTGATAGTAAGCTGCTGTTTAATAGTGGTCTCTGAAGCAGGCAGTTGTCTTCTGTGAGCATATGTGAGTACTTTTATTGTTTATTAATTCATACTTTTGATTCCTGTTGGAAAAACAAAATGCACATTGACACAAATAAAATTATCTCACTTCAATAGTTACTTTCAAGGTGAGGTATACTGAAAACGAGTTTATCGTTACAAATATTAATTGATGGGAAGCTATTGTGCTTTTGATTTTCAGTTCACTTAACTATAATAGTGAAAAAGCACAGAGAGGGGGAGCAAACATAATTGTAGTTTAAATCATCAAGGTGTAGTGCTGGCAAAATCCCCATTTTATTGGCTACTTCTGTCTGGGCTTGGATGATGATACTGGCTTCTAAATACTGATGCAAGTCTGGATTAATATTACTGCTTCTCTTGATTCAATTAGTCATATGAACCTTCTATTTCATTAATGGATTTTTTTTACTGAATCGATACAAATTATATTAGTGCTTCAAAGCATGAATATCAGTTCTGGTAGGCCTTTTGCTAACATTTGAACTTCAGGACTTATATGTAGGAAATACTTGTACATTTTCAGATTTTTAGAAACTTTTATTTGCTTCTGTGAAGGAAATTATTTTATTATTCCGTAAGCCCTTTCTACAAAGGGAACTGTTTCTGAGTGTAATACCCTCACCCTGCTATTTTTGATCAAAAAATCCAATTTTTTGGGGGGGCGTGTCACCTAATTAAGTTTGTGTCTGCACTTTAATCATGTTTAGAAGAGTGGTTAAAAGAGAGGTGGTATGGTGGAATGAAAACAACTAAGGGAATAAGAATAATAAGAACTATTGAAAATGAGATTTAAAAAGTGCCTTGCAATGTCATTAGCTTGGAAGTACAATGAAAAATACTTCTTAGTGTGTTTTCATGGACATTAATGTTGCACTGTTGATCCATTTGAATCTTTGCCAGTTGCTTGATGAAGATCTTGGTGAGTGACAGTGAACAATGGAGATGAAATTAAAGTCAAATTCAGACATGAATATTTAATGAAGACAAAATAACATAAGACTGGAATAGTGATTTAAAGGAGAGCAATGTATGAGTGGTGAGAAGTTGCTCACCTAAATGAAAATTACTGGACACCTTTGTTCCTGATTCACAGTACCTCTGGAAGATTTTAAGGGGAATTAACATTAAATAGGGTGGCTAGTCAAGACAAAAGTATCTTTATGACCTTTCCCCTGCCTTGTAACACTGTGTCATCAGCTGTTTTCTGAGTATGCCTTAAAAGCCCAGTGCGTCTTTCAGCTTTTCGGGGAGGAGAATTTGTATTCCTTCTCTCCATGTCTAACAAAAGTGGCAGAGATATCTCCTGAAATGACCATAGAGATGTACATGAGGTCAGACTGTATGACTTCCAGGGGTCTCTTTCAGTCCAATATATTATGTGGTTAAATGAATTGAGCTTTCACGGCAGTGGATTTGGGCTCTTTCTGCAGATGTGTAGCAGCCCAAACTGTTACAGCTGTTGGTCAGTGCACGGTGCTAATGATTCCAAGATTGTGCATTTGGTCCCCATATGGGCCATTCACTTAGCAGTTGGACTTGATGATCCTTGTGGGTCCTTTCCAACTCAGATCAGTATTCTGTGATCTTATACAGCAGTACGGTGGCTATTACAGTCTTACTTATAACTTACCTGGATAAACTTAACTTATAACTCACCTGGATAAAAAGGATGATTCCCAATTATAAAATGTTGAGACAGCAAAGAAAGGTATATATAGCCTATAAAAAATTTTTAAAAAATATTTTATTTGCTATATTTATTAATTTTCTCAAGCCAGCAGAGTCACCAGCCAGCTGATGGCTTGTTGTATAAGCTCACAAAGTCCTTACCTATGGTCTGCTACCTTTGGTCTGGAGGACATACAAAAAACTTGTTGGAGAAGTTCAGGAATATCTGTCCAGTTCCTTTTGCATATTGCTAGATCAGTTTGCAGCTGCTGCTGTATTGTAAAAAACAAGTACTGCTGCTGCCACTGCAGGGACCTGCTGAGGAATTGCAACACCAGGACTCAGCCCACCTGACTGTGAAATTAAACCAATTTACAGGTTACCTGGACAGCAGCATAACATTTGGCAATATTAAAAGAAATTAATGTGATAAGCACAAAATATTTTTAATGTGTGTTAACCATATGGAGTAGATATTTTTAAGCTTCTAGACTGTTTTGGATTTACATATGTTAAGTGAAAATTCTGTCTTCATGGGTTTATTAACAAACAACATGCACTTGATGCTACTTGGAAATATCATTGATTTTTCCTGTATTGGCAGCTGGCCTCCTGGATAGGATTCACAGCTTATGAATATACCACAATTGATTTTGCAGTTCATATAGCTTACTATGTTATTACAAGAGAGCAAGTAACCTTGGATATTTCTGTAAAAAATAAAAAGTTCCATGCAACTGATAAAACTATTTAAATCTTAGGACTGCAGCTCTCAACAGGTACTAGTAGGTTTTTCATTTAAACTAATAAACCTAAAAAGACCTAATTGTTCAACTTGCAGCATTGCCTCCTCCTGTTCCATAGTACCAAATCTAGTGCAAAGGAATGCACCTGATGCTGCTCTGATTCTTGCTGTTATGTATAATACTCTTTTTCTATTAACTGAAAATAATTTTTGGAAGAGCAGCTTATTCAAAGTAGGACACAGTAGGTGAAAAGAATAATTTTCCTCTAACATACATGTGATTTTTAAATGAAGTTTAATAAATCCTTAACAGTCCTACCATTAATGTTCCAGAAGAAAAATCATAGGATTGATCTATGTAAGTACCACTGCATAGATATTTGCAATTAGGGAAGTCCATTTATTTCCATGGAAGATCTTACTAAGCTGTCACGTTGCAGAATTTTGTGAGCTTCTTCCTTTCACCCAGTACTTATCTCTTCCTACCTTCTGAATAGACTGCACAGTAAGAGAGAACTCTGTAGCATTCCAGTTTCCTATGCACTGCAGGGTTCCTTTAAAACTGTACATCTGCATTGGATCTTTCAGTTAAAATCGGGAGCTCACAAAACCATAAATGCCTTTCTCTGGCCACGCAAGTCTACTCTGAACATAAAAGAAAGTGAAAAGGCAGTGTGTGTTAGTATTACAGTCAGTATGTCTGTTCTGATTCTGAGATCAAAGACACAAAGTTTTACTTTTGATGTTGCATGTGTTTTGTAATTTCATGACACTGAAGATAAAACGTTCTGATCTCCCGAAGAGGAAAGAAATCATTCCCCTGGATCTTCTCAAGTGGAAAATATAAACTTAAGGAAAATTATCTACAGGTTAGTAAAGGAAATAATGCATCAGTTTCACTTTTTCAAGATCTAATACTTTAGGGTTGGGTGTAGTGATGTACATCTTAGAAACTTTTTTGTTTTGTTTTCTCTTAATTTTTATGGTGAAAACAGTATAATTAACTTCTTTTTTATCTACTTTTCTGGTTTTATTTGTAGTAAAATACCTCATTTTTTAAAGAAAACACCAAACAAACAAAGCACAAACAAAACAAAACAAAAACAAAACAACAACAACAAAAAAGCCAAAACAGAAAAACTAACCAACCCAACAACAACAATAAAACCCACACCAAAACCAACTCGGCAAAATTCTTTTTTTCTAGTGTGCTCAACTCTTCTGCACACACAAGTGAAGGGCACTTGTAATGGTTCCTTGGGAAAGCCAGCACAGGAACATTTGAAAACTGAAATGACCTAGATGAAAAGAAGCAGTTAAAGCAAGTAGAAATGGGAATATTGTTTCTGTAAAAAATTAAGAACTCTGTCTTCCGACACACTCTTGGCTGAAAGTATTCATATGAAGACAAGCACTTGTGTAATTGTAAAATTAAGACCCAAGCATAAAAAAGATACATTAGAAAGCCGATTAGAATTTTTTCTAAGAAGGAAAAGCATCAGCCACTATGAAATTTCTCATTAGTTGGGGAGTGTTGGAAACCCATCTGGTTTCTCAATATCTGATCTCATGTTACTGAATTTGAGGCAATTATATACTTGTTCTATTATATTGTGTGCTTCTGCCCTGTAGGCATTCAATTTTGTCGGGAGTTTCTTGGTTTTTACTTGTACTTCATCATCCTCTGGACCTAGATAATGAGGTGAGGCACTGGAGTGGTCTAGCATCATGTATCGTGCCACAGGTATTTAAAGAACAGCTTCTCTTGACTTCAGTTGCAGCTGATTGACCCATACTGGTGCTAAATTAACAGCTTAAATAAAATTTTACATGAATTCACAACACACTCCACTTCACCCTCCTCATTCTCTGTCCCACTTGCATTTGGCATGTTATGTGTCAGACTTCACACAGTTCACTAAATTTGAAAGACTTTGGGTCATATGTTCATTAATTGTGGTTTTCTCTCTGGAACTCATACTGTAATTAGAAATCTACTTAATGTGATGGTAACTATTAAAGTCAAGCCATCTGATCACGTCAGCCTTGTTATAAAATTGTACAATCCTAAGCTATGCATGCAGAACACTCAAAATTCCTGTTAAAGTAATTTAATTAAAGTTTAATTTGTGCTTATAACAGGTTCTAGTGCCTGAAAGCTAAAAGCACAGTTTACATTTAAAATATTTAAAAGTTAAAAGTGTTTCCTTTTATTAGTAGAAAGAAACCAAGATTATATTATATGGAACCCAATAATGTTTTTTATATAATTTAGGAAATGCAAAAATAAAGTAGATAAAGTAATTTTTAGATGCTTACATTTGCAGCAGTATTGAAGAACAGACTGTTCTCCTTTGTGTTTGAGCATGGTGTGGAGAAAAACATTTCTTAATGATTGAAAGTCAGGTGTTTTGGGACCTTTTCTTGGCTGGGATACTGACTTCTGTTTTGTAGTTTATCTAATTCCTCTGTGCTTCTGCATCAGTAAAACAGGCAAACCTACATTTAATTAGTGAGTGCAAAATGCTTTGGCATAATTTGTGATCTCAACAGAGAACTGTGTTGGAAAGTCTACTGAAGATATATTCAATATTTTTGGAAGTCTGGCCTTTTCAATTATATACCTAGGTGACTTATGTCTTTGAACATCAGACTTGACCTTTGAATTCAAAAAGCTTTTAAAATCTCTACTTAAATTTCTATTTAATATATGCTTCATACATAGAAGTAACATGAGATGCTAAATATATAAATAAATCTTGGCAGGAAAAACTGCACATTTTGAGGAGCAGCATTTGAAGCACATAACTGTATCTTAATGAATACATGCTAATCTCTTTCTCCCCACAGTAGTCAATTCTTTCATATAAAACCTTTTCCTTACAAGCAGTAGGAAATATATGATTATTTTTTTTTTGTGAACAAAACTTCTCACAGCACTGAAAAGTTATGTTTTATGGCCAAATATATGTAAGTACCAAACTGCTATTCCTTCATGTAAAAAAACTCAGTTCAGACTGTACATGGAATGAAAAACTGTTAAAAAATGTACTTCTCACAGTAGTAGATGGTGATGTGGACATAAAGAATTAGGTGTCCTGTTGTGTTGAAATGATAATTTTTTCATTATTACACCCACTCCCCAACACCTTTGGGAATTTGTTTGTGGTATTTTATTGTATGTGATTTCCCTGATCCGTGTTGGTTGATAATGTGTTTATCTTGGAGAATTACTTTAGTATTTCTTATTACAATTCTTGAACCTGAGGGATTTTAATTGATTGACATTGACCTGATTTGATTTTACATTTAAAAATTCTACCTTTTGAACTTAATAAGTGTTCAATTTAGTTTTGAGGTATCATAGAGCACTTCCAGTGGCCTGCGTTTCCATTTCAGTGTATGTTTTCAGCGCAATCCTGCAATTTTTCTTACACTCACTATTTGTTTTTTAAATAGAAGACTTTCAGGATCAAACCTGAGAGCTTCTTTGAAAAAGATTTCTTTTTAAAGCACCTAAAGCAAAGAAAATTTATTTTTATCTTGATTTGGACAAAATAACTGTAGATAGAAATTAAGAGTGGCAAGACTGTCAGCAAGACCACCAAATACTTTGAGAATTGTTTTTGTAAGCATGGTCTTTAAATTTTCCCTACAGTATTTTCCCAGTAAACAAAATGGACATTGCTCCTCATCCTGTCACTGGGCACCACTAAAAATAGCCTGGCACCATTCTCTTGGTATCCACCTTTTGAGATATTTGTATTTATGAGATCCCCTCTCAGTCTTCTATTTTGTAGACCAAACAGGCCCAGCTCCTGCAGTGTCTCCTCATAAGAGGAGAACATTTTGCACAAGATGTCACTAACCTTTGAAAAATTTAATAGAATTACTTTCTTTCTTGTATTAATTGTCTTACAGAAGGCTTAAAATAACTAGATTGAAAAAAACTAATATTTCCACATAGGCCACATTTCTTGGTATTTTTGATATTCAGAAATCTTGTAGCACCTTTTTTAAATAGAAGTAGCATTTGTTGTTGCCAGTATTTAAAGTATCTCCTTCTAATTTTTTTGAATTTTACTAACAGTGAGCTCCCTTAAAAGAGATACTTGACATGATTATGACAGATATCTTAATAAGAATATATTGGCTTTTCCCATATGGACTTCGTCAATGCAAAGTAATTTGAACAGACTTTCTTGATGTTGGATAGGGCAATGTCTATTTGATGTGATCTGCTATGAAGTACTGTCCATTTATGCTATTTAAAAGCTGCCTTTATTCTTTAAAGAAAAAGATGTTACATTTCAGAATGAATTGTCGCGGGGTTTCCATTCTGATTAAGAGAGTGTAATTCTTACACCTCAGAAAAAATTCCATAATTACAAAACTGGGGGTAAAAGACAATAAAGAGCACAAGGAGTGAGATGAAGATATAAAACAGATAACATACTGCATATTAATTGTGTTATATTGATTCCATGGTATCCACAGCTTTGAGAGAATAAAGTAGAACTGAAGAAAACACCAAGGAAGCATACAAAATTTATACAAGCTTTTTCAAAAAAGATGCATGTGGGACCAAAGTAGCTAAATTAAAATAGTCTAGGAGAGACTTGAGCACATAAAAATCTCAGAAGTTAATTATGCTTTTTCTGGAGTCAAGCAGTAGCCTGAAGCTAAGAAATGAAAGTTTAGGTGAGTTATTAAGAGTAGATGCTTAATAGCTGAGGAGTAGAGTAGCTTACTGAAAGGAATGTTTCTACTCCATAACTGTAGGTACTTAAAAACAAGTTAGGAGGAGATAGTATTTGACATGTATTGCTGATCCATGACCTGATCCAGTGCTTGTTGCGGTCATCATCTTCTCAGAAATGGATTAAATGTGTAGCGTATCAGAGCACTTAAAGTATTTCTTCTCACTATGATGAAATAATACAGATATGGGATTCTTAAGATTTTGTTTATTTAATCTTCTGTAATTCAGATGTAAAATAGAAATCCAGGCAAACATTGCTAAACAGGTCAGCATAGGCCTGAGCTTCATGCAAGTCAAATGCATCCCAATTAAATTCCAGCATAAAGGCTTACCTAAACTGGATCTCAATTTTGTCCACTTTAAAATTTAATTTCTCTAACTATATCTGCTATCAGCTTATTCTGTAATATGTTGGATGTTTAGAAACATTTGGCATCCAGCACATCTTTAGGTATTTGTATTTAACATGGATTCGTTTTTCTAATTTTAAAAAGTATTCCTGGTAATGATAGTCAGAGACTACAACTTGCATGACAAGACATTTGTAGATGGATATATAAAGTCATGGTGAAATTTGAATCACGCCAAAATCACCCTACTACATTAATTGCTGATGTACCATTATCAACTCATTTCATTTTGTTCTTTGCCTCATATAATGAAATCACTCGCTTCCCAATGCCCTTCAGAGTAATGGGTGTTGTCATTTGGAGATATGATTGCCTAGAATCAAACAGAAAAGCCAGCATAGAAATGAGATGAGGGTCATCTGCTCAGCATCATTCACTAACAGCCTCATGTTTTTATTATGACTTCAGTTCTGTGAGTTGCTCATCTGCCATGGCTGTTTCCTGTACACACCATACAAGGAATAACTTGGGCCAAATAAATTCGTATTGTAATGAGTGTCACTCAAATGTGCCATTGATGTAAAAAGTTTTTGGATCAGAATTGCCAATGGAAAAGCTCCTAGACTAATAATTTCCCCCCTCTCCAAAAAATGTTACAGAGCAGGCAGTGCTTTGATGCGTGGAGCTACATAAAAATTGTCTGGGGCCTGAGCCAGGGGATGTTATTTACCGTATGTCAACTGAAGTTGCAATGTAGACCTTAACCCACTTTCAAAGACACTGCAGTTAGCCTGCCCAACTTACACTGAAATACATTTTCATTCTCAGTCATAACTGTGGTAATTTAAGAAGCTTTTGATCTAGTCTGTGTGGCTGATAGGTATGTATGCCTTCTTGAAGAGGTCTTCTAAGAAAGAATGGGCATGAGGACTCGGAAAGGGAAAGGAGCTGTGGCAGTGTTAGTTGATAGTTGAAGTTCAGATGCAACCACAGCCCACACCATGGAACTTGCTCTCAGATTACTTAGTTAAGGTCTTCTCTTTCCTAGTTCTTTTATGTGGTTTGGATTTTGGGGAGTTTGTTTGGTTTGGGTTTTTTCTGTGATATAACAAATCTATGGCAACTGTCTTGAGATTCAGAAGAAAGATATTGCTTAATTCTACCACAGCTGTGGTAACTCTTGTCGTATTTTGTCCTGGTAGTTTTCACAGACTTCTTGTACAAGTAGGCTTCTACCCAGTGGAATGCATAATATCCACCTTCTGTTTGAATTTTGGCCTCAGAAAACAATGTTTTAATGTCTTCTGATCTATACATCTCTGAGTTTTCCCTCAACTTTAGGAATTTTAAGTTTTGGTATTCTACTCCTCTTTTGGGGTTAGTTTGAAAATCAATGAACTCAAAAGTTACTAGAGGGAAGAAAGGGAAAAAATTATTTACCTCAGTTTACCTCAGAAACCAAACGAAACCCACATTTTTACATATACTTGAATTATTCTTTGGTATTCTCAGTGCCTTATTTATCTTCAAAATTTAGGTTTTCTAGTTAATATTACCAAAGGAAAGGTACCCATGGTAGCATTGGCCAATACTGGTTTTGTTATTTTTTAACATGTGTACAGTCTGCAAGAAAGAAACAAAACCAAAAAAAAAACAGCTGCTTTTTATTATAAGTGATAGTGAATATATTAAATCTGTAGCTCCAGACCAGATCTGTTCTTGAACATTGTACAAAATACCTAAATCAGCTAATCATAGAGCAGTAGTAAAACATCTTTGTGTCATCTCCTCTGATAAAAAGTCTACATTTAGTATGTAAAATCTTTGTGTGAACTGCTGCAGTTCAGAAAAAGTTAAAGAAGACAAATAGATTTCTCTGTATACAATAATCAGCAGCTCTGTTCTGCTCGACTTATGGAGGCTTCTTTCATAGAACTGATGTAGGCGTCTTTCTTTCATTTTTACTTTTCAACCACTCATGGATGCAACTGGAAAACAGAACTCCATGTACAGGAAAGAAACACTTTCTTTTAGCAAGGAAAGGAAAAAGGCAAATCTAGAAGAACATTACCCAGTTCACACAAAGGGGAACAATGTGGTCACCTAAAGCTCCAGAATGAAGAGATGATCAATGTGAAAAACAGAGGAAGGTGAAAACCATTCTTCTTAAGATCTATGAACAGAGCTGCTCCCCACTCAGTCAGGCAGTGAAGTAGCAAACTGTAATGTTTTGAGGTTCTTTTGGTTTCCTTTCCTAATTTAAGAAGATTGTTTACATAATGAATATATGTTTTGGCTTAAAAAATGGAGTTTTTTTCACAGTGTTCATAGATCTTGACACATGCAGTGAGGGATAATGCTGAAGAATAGCTTCCCTGTAGAGAAGGAGACAATAAATAGTTATTTTGAGTGACAAGGCATTACTGAACCAGCATATCAATCTTTGAAATAATTGTTGAAGCTGGCAAGGAAGTTTGTGCTTTGTGAAGTCCAGACTTTCCTCTTAGTCATTTATAACTGCAAATGATGTAGACGATATAAAGTAAAACAAAACACACACACAAAGAAGTAGAAAACAAAATGTCAAACTTCAATTATACAGTAAGAAAAAGAAATATGTTCAGAGTTCCATGATCACTGAGCTGTGTTCATTTATGGCATGGTTGATGGGTTTGAGTGGAAGGAGATTGGAGGACAAAGCTATTGGCTTTGTTAAGACTGATGAATTAGTTCAATTACTGCAGATGGAATTCAAAAAAAGGATGCCCTTTTACTGCCTCTAGGTTGGTAAATGGGAGAGTGAAGTAGTTGAACCGAGTAATTTCAAATACTGAATGATGTAATTTGAAAAAGACACCAAGTAACATATTGAGATCCCTTATACATCTCCCTTCAGACTTTCAAAAATGCAGAAAGCCAGGTTCTGCTTTCCTAGTACACAAGGATTCCATGCTACTGAAACACGATCTTACTTGATATGAAATCCATTGACTTTAGTAGTTCTCTTCTGAGAGAGAATTATCTGCTATATTTGTACTGCCCTCAATGGTTCTCTTTATGATAATACCCAAACACACCTTTATGGAAAAGACTAGAGGAGCTAGTACCATTGACAGTTTACTTTCATCTGTTCAAGAAGCTAGTTTTGTTTCTTAGAAATATTTTTTTTTTCAAAGGAGGTAAGTATCATATTTTATTCTGAATGATAGCAAGAAGACTAATTTTGGCACTAAAGGAAGAGAGTTGGATATATTAGCTAGAATAATGCACATAGCATGCACTCATTATACCTATAAGTTTTTCTAAATGAATCCCCAGAGATTTGGCTTTGTAGTAATATTACTTCAGAATAACTTGAATCTATTACCTGGCAATTGCTCACATCTTTTTAAAAACTAAGTTGTTCTGTGCCCTAGTATGGAATCTTTGGAATGGCATGCCTTCTATAGCATAGTTTGTGTCCTTAAGATTTTCTGGAAGTCCTCCAAATAACTTGCTTAGCACCATGACTGACAGGTCTGTGAATCTATGTATATTGAGGACAGCTTGACCAGATGTCTCTTCATTCAAATGCTGGCAGTCATGCAAGTATTCATTTTTCAGTACGAGTAAGTTCATGTTTCTCTTATAACAACTGGACCTTTAGTGAAATCCTTTCTGGATCACTGCACAGTTTGAAAAGTAGAATATCCTTTAGGTAAACAGCTGGTAAAATAGAAGATACATTTTTGCCTCAAGAAGGGTCACTAGAATGTAAACGTCCAAATTACAAGGTAGTACACAAGGAAGAGCAGCTGTTCCTGGAGCTGAAATAAATCATAGCTGAGAGTGAAGGGATGTAATTATAGAGAATGTTGATTTATTTGTTCATCTGCTAAGGAATTAGCCTGGTGACATGTTTCTGTAGATCTTCCAGGTGACATAGTTAAACATCCACTGGTAAAAATTTACATTACTGTTGTGGTTTAATCCCAGCTGGCAACTATCCCGACACGGTTGCTCATTCACTCCCCTTCCATGGTGAGATGAGGGGCAGAATCAGAAGAGTGTGAGAGAAGTCGTGTGTTGAGCTAAAGACAGTTAATAGATAAAGCCAAAGTCACGTACGCAAGCAAAGCAAAACAAGGAATTAATTCCCTGCTTCCCATGGACAGGCAGGTGTTTAGCCACCTCCTGGATAGCAGGGCCCCTGCTATCACACATAACAGTTACTTGGGAAAACAAACATCATCACTCCAAACATCCTTCCCTCAGTATTTTAGTTATTGCTATTTGACAATGACATTAATTGTTTCAATTAGACAGAAATCTGCCTACTGTCCATAGCAATATATTTAATTTCAGCTATTGGTATGGTTTGCATTACAGCACCTGAAGGGTAACTGATTGACTGAAGTGAGTTAGTGAGCAACTTAGTGCTGTAGAAGAAATCCAAAGTAGTATTATAGCACATGTCTAGATATTTGAATTACTGTATTAAGTACAGTTTGAGTTCTTGCATTAAAAGCCAATACTGTTGCTCAAATAATTTATTTTTGTGTTTGTTAACATGGAAGACTGAACTGTTCACCATAACATACAAGACTTCATAAAACTGTCATATAAATTGTAGTTCCACATAAAGTAAATTTCAGGAAAGTAGGGATGCAACATTAGTAATGAGGAATTTGACTGATATTTGAACTATGATGTGATCTTATAATTAAATAGCTTATCTAGCCTGTAAATTTGCACATAAGTAGATGCAGCAAAAAAATGCATGCGACCTTAATTACAGCGTTTCCTGTGTGAATGCTTAACTATGTATCCTTACTGTTTCAGGCATGCCTCATCTATAGGTTTAGGAAGGGCTCTGCTGGTCTACTTATCCACTGGGATGTATATGCCAGCAGTATGTCTGACCGTACTTTCCAAGTGATTTAGGTAGAGGCAGAACCAAGGGAGTCAGACAAGTAACATAGAAAATATAGATTTTTTTTTTTCTGTCTGTGAACAAAGTGCAGACAGATTCTATGGTTGTGTTTAGAGCCAGTTAGGGCTTCCCCTGTGATAAGAATAAAAAACATCAATGGGAGAGTGCCCCTGGCTTACAGGAGCAGGTGCTGTGGGCCTTGTCAGGTGCTTCAGACTGTTGTCCATTCCCACTTGCCTTAGAAAGCAGATGGCCATCCTCAGCTTCTGCACAAGCGTATTCTGCTGTTGGCCTAAAGTGTGAGGCATCTTTCTTAAGCGTGAGTGTTTTAGAAGTTGTTCTGCTTGACTCAACTTAATTACTAGATCAGCTTAAGTTGCATTCTGTGAGAAATAGATCTTGAATTTTTCTTGACAAAGGGAAATGAAATGAAATGACTTAGTGATAAGTCATAATGATAAGGCAATCAAGAAGAGTCATCACTCTGGGTCCTGAGATACATTAGAAAGAGTAAATGGTAATGTGGAGAACCATTTAAAATGCATACACTGTTATACCAGTGTAGGACCATTAGTGATCATCAGGTTTGATCTATTGAGCAGAGGTCAAAGAATGTTGCTTACTAGTTTCTGGTTTATGACCAAACTTCTCTCTGGAGTATAGAATCTCTTCAAGAAAGATGTCTGGTCACCCTTAAAGAGCTTCAAATCATGAAGTATCCCTTCTGTACCTGTGTAAATTATTTCAGTAGTTAATTGTCCTCAGCAGACAAATACGTATATATATTATAATGATATTTTAGTCTCCATTCATTGCCAGTTGCATCAATTTTAACCTCTTTGTGGTTAAAAAAACCCACAGATTGCAGTTTTTTTGTCTAATTATAATGGAGTTTACTTCTTATTTTTAGAAGTCATTCACACAGTTAATTCTCTTCATCTTTTTTCAGTATCCTTTTGAAAGGAATGAAACCAGAAGAAATTACAGCATTCCAGCACTGATCTTTCTTGTTTCATGTACTACATTTATAAAGTGGGAATAGAGGGAGTTGTATTCACCTGCTTACATGTTCAAGACAGAAATATAATTTCTGCACATTGACAGGCTGGATTGGAACTGAACAGTTACTCAGAGCTGCAGTTAACTGAATGGTATTTTGCCTCCAGTTTCTTATGTTCTACTAAATGGGCCCCTAACAAAGAGTGCTTTGGGGTACGATGATTCCTGAGTTAAAGCCATCAGTTAAACAGCTGATATATTGTAAAAAATTGTAGTTTTCTTTTGAATACTTTGTGTTCATAAGATAGATTTAGGGACTGTAAATACATTTTCATAATGGTGTGTTAAAAAATGGCAAATGGAGTACAAACTGACAGTGCTTAGCATTAGATTCTCCTGTGCTTATTTTCAAATTCTTCAAGCAATATTACTCATTTTAAATCTTTCTTCTGTTAAAGAGGAAGAATTCTTCTTAATGATTCAAAAAACATTAACGCTCTCATACTATTACCTTTTTTTTGCCTTTTTAAAGTTTCTGAGTCTCAGTAAAACACATTTAATTCCTTTTTTCATAAATCTTCTTCAAAGTCTAGCAAAAGTATCTTTAAGAGCTAATATATTTTACATCTTTTTAGTAGTCCTCATGCAGCAGGCTTCAAATAATAGGTGTAATTTTCCTTTTGCTTTGGTGCAAATATCTTGAACATCATAGTTTCATATTTCTGCACATCTCTGAATTCTAATGCATTCCGAAGTTTGTAAAATAGAGATATAGTAGTTTTATGTATAAACAACATCATGTAATTATCCCTGATGAAATCCTGAAAGTTTATTTATTATTTCATATTACTGTATTTTATCTATTTCTAGATACTCATTTTTAATTTGGCCCCATAATATTTTTGGTGGTGAAGGCTACAGGTTTTTAGATTCAAAACAATGTCATTTTGCTATGAAATAATGATCAGACACTAATTTGTACCACTTGTGGAACATTAACCTTAGCAACTTCTATCAGAATCAATTTCTTTCAGGCTTCATCTAAAGACTGATCAGACCATACCATACAAAGCTGATGAATTTGTCCTCCAGAATACTAAATGCTTGGTCTTTTCTTGGAAACTCACATTCCCCATGTATGTTCCCCACATCAGCTGTAGGAACCTGAAATAAAGATGTGCAACTGAGAGGATGAATTCTACTATTAATAAAAATAATAGTAAGAAAAGACAAAACACTTTTATCTGCCTTTTTCTCATTTCCTCTTATGATAAGGGAGCTCACCATAGATCAGTTTTAGGTGGCTTTAATCTGCCAGCTCTACTACTATCCTTTTTCTTTCAGTATTGGGAAAGGTAAATTATCCATAAAATAATGAATAGTAGAGGAGAAACTCGGGTATGAAAAGTAATCTAGACATTTTCTTTACCCTTGAAATCAATTATGGCTCGAAGAGGTAAATAATGCTATTTTAACAGGATTACATCTGCAATGTTATTGGACATCTTCTTCTGTTTTCCCATGGTATTTCTAGGCTTTTGTTGTAAAAACTGACATTCAGAAATTTACATCTCAGAAGCATCAAGGTACATATTGTATCAGTGTGGTTTTTACTTACACCTGATTTGTCCAACTCTGTGCTGATTTCCCTTTTAATACTCTATGTAGAAAGAAACCATATAAACAAAAGCTGCACTTTTATAAACCAAAGATGCACTTTTAAGTAATTGGATGTTGCATTAAAGTGTCCCTGGGTTTCTTTTTTAGTGATGCTTCTGCTTAGAATTGAGCCAATCTGTCTTCATATTTCCTCTTCTCTACCATTATAATTGATCTGGCAGTTTGCCACATTTAGACCCAGACAGTAATCACTTGGCATAGAGGATATTCTGCCTCCCTAATTTGACTGACAGAATAAATCCTGGTTTAAAACTGCTGTCATGTGTTTTTTATCAGTAAATAACACACATTTTACTATGGCATGGGTACATTGAGATAGACAGCTATGTCTTTTTAATGTTCCTACCCAGCAGCAGAGGAGGAGTCATGAAAAGCAATCATATTTTCATCAATTCTGCTGTAAGAGTGCAAACCTTGAAAGTGATTCTTAGGAAAAAAACCCTAAAGCTGGAAAGCGTCTGTTAAGTTTGCATTTAGAGGAAGTTGTGTGTGTGTTATACCATCTAACAAACTGAGGGAAATGGGCTTTACTGCCCATGTATGGTTAGTAGTGGTAAATACTCTGCTGTGTTCGAGTTGCACCCAGCCATTTTTAATTTGCCTGGGAGAGGACAAACTATTTGGATGGCTTGTGTACTGTTTTCAATTGTGTTCAAAGAAATAATTATTTTGGTAATGAATAATCTCCTGTCAATAAACAACAAAGTCGCCACTGCCAACAACATTATGCAAAGTGGAGTCACTTAATGCACAAAGATCTTCTAGAAGCTCACAGTGGACCTTGTCAGCATAGTCTGGGAATTAGTACTGCAAAAAATTGAACAAAGACAAAACAGTTGTTACAGGATTGCATGTGAAACCATCTTATCAGTATCCATTTCGTTTAAAACAAACATAAATAAGTAATTTCAGTAGCAGAAATAAGTATGTTCCAGAAAACAGTGCATCACTAAAATGCATGCATTTTTTTTTTGCTGGATGTGAAAGATTTGGGCTTGCTCAGAGGAAGATAGGAAACAAATCCCATAATTCAAGGAATTTTTTAAAAAGCTTTCTGAACCTATTTGAGTCAGAGAGAGCTACTGACTTTACTGGATTTTTGTAAGTGCCTTAAAGCTAGTTTTCCATCAGAGCTATAGTTTTCAACTTAAATGCCACATTTAAATTTAGCTTTAAATTTACATCATATTTATCAATGAAGACTGGGCCCAACAATTTTTAAGAGAAGTTTCTTTATATTGCTGACTTGCAGACTGATCACTCTCTAACAATTGTCCCTTCAGTACTGATATTTTTGGATTTACTCAGAAATTTCTGTACAGTTTTGAATGCAAGTATTAGTGTCTAGTTCTCAGGTATGTATTTTTATTTTCTTTTGAGGAAAAATAGTGAGAAAGATGAAATTATTTGTTAATTAGTTCAAGTTTTGTCATCATTTATCAAATTCTTAATATTTAATCTGAAAAACTGTATTACTCTAGGAAAATAGCATTTCAAAAGTTGCAAGGTTGCTTTTAAGGCATTCAGTTCAGATGAGAGCTGATAGCATCCTGATGTGAGATTTTTCCTAAGTGCTTTCTGTGTAAATGATTGTATTTACTGTACTATGGAAAAAATTATTATGTTACAGACTATTGTATGTCCTTCTTTGCCTGGAAGAAACACATAATTTATAGTAAAAATTACAAAAATATCTCAGAAGCTTTTTAGCAAGAGCTATTCCTCTTGTATCATATCAATTATGTTTTCCATTGTGAATTATTATAGCAGGTGATATTTTCTTCTTTGGATTTGTGTCTGATGTCATAACCTGTAAAGGAAAGCAAGCTACAAAAGGCATCTATGCATCTACTAAAAAAAAAAAAAAAAAACAAAACAAGAAACAACAAAACCAGCAATCAAAGAACACCCCAGCAAGAAAAATCCACAAACAAACAAAACAAACAAAAAACCAAAAAGATAGAAATGAACCAAAACCTAGAAATATACAGGGAAAAAAAAAGTGTACCTATTTCAAGGTGCTTTGCACAAAGAATCAAAATCCTTTAATCAAAATCAGCTTTCAATGTAAACCTGAATAAAGGCAATATACTTTGTTTAGCAAGCTAACTCAAGTGTTTCAGTTTCTTAAACTGAGGAACAATTGACAGTGTAATTGAAAATTACAATTAAAAGTAATTGACAGTGGAGACAAAAATGTCCTTTGGTATTGATAACAGAGTTATTTATGATATGAAACCTAAAGCACTTTGACTTAACTGTATTAAAATGCTCTTTTTATATACAGTATCACTGAATGAGCAGCATATTCTTATTGCCAGAATATCAGTACCAGAGGTTCTTCCAAAATATCCTTCATAATGTAGGGTAGAAGCATGTCAATACATTTGATGCATTCTTTTGGCAGGAAAAGGTTACTTAGCTTGAAAGTTTGGGAATTGCTGTTGACCATACAGTCTTCTTGCTTGTTTAAAGTGAGGCTAAGAGTCTGTCTACAGTACGACATTTCCTTCTCCCTCAAAGCAAGATGTCCATTCAAAAAAAAATGTCCTTTATCAGGAAACTAATGTAATACTGCAAACCAAGTATATTATTTACATTCTAATTTTTTAAATAGCTAATAATAGCATATAAAAAGAATATGTATTTATTTTTACTTTAAAATATTTTTTTCCTAAAATCTGTTAGGTATATTAAAAAAAGAAACCACGATTCTTCTGTCCTTACTAAGGATGCAAAATTTGGGCTTTTACAGAAACTGTACACTCCTGAAAATATACAGAAATATGCATTCAGCAACTTTTTATTTTAAATTACGTCCCCCTTGATTTTTCCTCTGATCCAGTAGGTTTTGAAGTTGTAGCTGTCAAAACTCTATATAAACAAGTGGCTATATCACTTGTCCTGATTGTCTGAACTGCTCCACAGATGGATTAAATAGAGGGGGGAAAAAAAAAATCTCATGGGTGTCTACAAATGCCTGAAATGCATGACTTCTCACATGATGAAAACCACTTCTTAGCAGAGGATGCTATTTGTGTTCCACAATAAAGATTAGGCGTTCTCCCTGTTTTCACTCAAGCTTGCCTCTACATTCAAGCAGCTGAGCTGGTAGTTTCTTAGTTTAATGTTGTTTGTCTGTGAAGCCTTTTTAAACAACCAGAGAAGCAGATGGGGAGACTTCTGTCATAAAAGTTGGGTCCGTAATCCTGGTGCTTTGTGCCATCTGGACGGAGCGAGGGGAGGTGGGAGTGGCCAGTCGTGCTGAATGTGTACCCTGTGCCATTACCTAAACCCTTCAATTTTCAAGGGCTAGAGAGCTTACCACACACATGCCCCCCCTCTACCCCTCATTGCTAGAAAAATAAAAATAGACAGAAAAAAGGGTTGAGGTGAAGCTGAAAGAGCAAGTGAAGAGGGAGTAAGTGAGGTGCCCCACACAGCCACAACTACAGCAGAGTTCAGGCAAGGCCAGCACACCTCTGAGGGCATGTGGACAGTGGTGGAGCTCCTGCAGCTCTCACACACGGCTCAGTCTGGACCTTTTGTGTTACCTGCTTCTGGAAGCCCTCTTACATGACCAAGGGCACTGTAACAGGAGCAAAGACTTTTTAAGACAGAAAGATATATGGTATTCCTAAGACGCATATTTCCTTCTTTTCTGACAGATTTGGAGCTACCTGTACTTATTTTAGAATAGTACATCTTCACTGTGCTGCTGCAGTGCTGTAGTGTTAATCCACTGGTAATACGGATAGGGAATGTATCTCTAGGATTCAGGACATGGCCAATATGTCACTTTACAAAATATGAAGAATATTTCTGGATCTGTTTACTGTGAAATAATGACTTGATCCATCAGCTGTTTCACTAATCAGATTTCTCTTGGAATACTGCATCTGAGATGGTAAGAATACAGTAACTTTGTGTGGAAAAATTCAGAATATGTCTGAAGGTCAGGTATTTACAGTTGGTTTGAGGCAAAAAAAATTCCAGAGACAGAGCAACCGCACCTTCAAAGTTCTGAGTAGGATATGCCTTCCTTTATTTTTAGATAGATCAAGTTGTGCATATTTATGTTGAGTTTTGATTTTTTTAAATTGTATTTATTTTAATTTCCTGACTACTCTATTAGAGGACATAATGTTTTGGCGACTTATCACAGTTATCAAATAAAAGAACTACATGTCCCAAATTCAGCAGGGTATGTGAAGCAAGGAAGTTTTTACACAACCTACTGCAGCCTATGATGCTGGTTGTGGGATTCAAAATTTTAAGCCAGAACTGCCAAAACCAGAAGGCTGACAATAGCAAATATCAGAGAGCCAGGTTGTAACTGGCTGTGAAAGGCAGGAAGTGCCAGCTAGGGCCTAGTTTTATGTATCCTTGCATGCCCAGTAGCTCACTATTGACAGGTATATTTAAAACAGGAGAATATTTGCCAGCTTCGGCATGGTACAACATCAATAATCCTGACACCTTTTTTGACTGTAAAGCTCATTTCTTTGTGTCTCAAAGAACAAATGAACTCCATTTAGTTCTTCTGCAATATTTAAAATAGCAGTCAAATATGGATGACTGTATACAATCATTCACTAGGTCTTCATCTAAGCCAAGTAAGAAGCAGTAGTGCGACTGATGGTGCAGCTCATGCCTTGCGACGGTGCTCAGTGTCTGATAGAGTACCATGACTGGCAGTTTTGATAGCAGACTAGGTATAGTATGAAGGAAGACTTCAGATGTGCTCTCGTTGATCTTGTCCCTTTTCTGTCATGTTATGATAGCATTTCTCATTCTGATGTAAAACTTTTTTTACATAACCCTGATTAAAACTCAATTCTTCCATTTGCAACATCTGCATTTGTTTTATGTACCTTATGTATACCCTTGGTTTTAGCAGGTGAACTAGGAAAATAATGTCTTAATAATATATTTCGGACAGTTGAAACTGTTTTTAGTAATTTTAGTGTTAAAAATAGTTGTTAAATTCAAGTCTTTCAAAACAAATGATAAGCGCTTTAATTTCACACTATGTCACACTTCTTTGTAGCCAACAGCCAATCCTTCATTGTGTTTGGAAGGCTGGACCAGAGATTTTACAGTTTATCCTAATGGATGTTCTTATATTCTCTTAATTGCTACATCATAATTTCCTGTAGGTGTATCTCTTGGAGGGGGAGTTTTCTCCCCTTCTGTCACATCTTTTGGTTTAATTACTGACCAGTTTCTCTGAGTTCTAGAAAGGGAGTATGTTATTTTCCTCTTTGGTTCTCATTTGAATGTATTTATGTGCAGAGAGCACTATATGTATTTCTGTTGCACATGAATATGAATCTTTTTATGAATATTCGAATAAAAAACTCATCAGCTGGATGCACTATCAGCAGGTTTCGATTACTAGGACTCTTTTTTTTCCCAAAGGAAATTCAGGCAGGATGATTGCTCATCACATAAGTATTATCAGCTCCAAAGTAAGAATCAAGAGATCATGAATCATAAAAAAGAAGCTGAAAGAGACTTCAACATGTCATCTAATTTCCTTTCCCCTCCTCTGTCTCTCTTCAGTTAACTCGACAAATGTGTTTCTTTTGTGATGTTTCTTTGATCGCTTCGTTGAGATTCCACAGTCTTCTGGGATTATCTGTTCCAGCAGATAATCTCTGCCCTTGCCATTTCCATTAGTTTTCCCTAATGTCTAACCTGAGTCTTTCTTGTTGCTATTAAGCTCCTTCACACCTTGTTTTATACCCCATGGATACGGACAACTGATTAGTCCTACCTCTTTGCAACAGCCTTTCACCAACTGCCAAACTCTGTGCTGGGCTTTCCAAGAGTGAGGCTCAAGGGCCTTGCTCTCCACGTGCTCTTTCAGCTGTGAAGGATGTCTTCTCTGAGAGGCAAGGAAAAGGATTTCTCAGAGGCAGGGTTTCACAGTCTTGTTTGCTGGTACAGAGACCTAATCCTTTTCCTGCTGAAAAAAGGGACAATCTACTATCATTTAACTTTTCCAGTTTTCCTGGTCAAGAACTCACTGCCTCAGTTAGTTTACCTACAGTCACTCTCACCCCTCTCTAAATGTATAGCTAAAATTGTTGGTTGAAAAATTAAGATGCTGACTGGGTGGTCCAGGTTCCGTTCTGTTCTTTTCTTCTCATCTCTCAGATGGGCTGCTGCTTGGGAGGTCCAGAAAGTGCTTTTGTAACTGTTTTTCTTCCCAAATATTTTTGGAGCTGGTATATGTTGAACTGGTATATGTTCCCTGCCTTTGTCCCCTGAAAATCCCAATCTAATTAACATACTCTGTGTACATCTTGTCAGGGAGCAGTCGGAACAGAAACCATGGCCTCACTGGCAAGGGAGCAGTGACACAGTACCCAGACAGGAAAGGTGACAGCAACCAGGGCTGAACCAGCAGACCACATCACCAGAGAAGTCCACAGCAATGAGGAGAGTTCAGGGTCAAGACAGGAATATCAGTCAGTGGGTCAGAGTTAGGGTGCAGAAACACAGCTTAGGCAGGGGCTGGGGCTGGGAGCCTTGGCTTAAAGAAGTGTGGAGCCTCTACTGAGGCTCCTTAGCCTAGCAGCTTGGAGGAGTCTCTGCTCCTGAAGCAGCTTGTAGAATTTTCATCAGGTTCTCCAAGGCAGCAGAGGCTTCTGAAACCCTCCTGTCTTACCAGAGGTCTGGACTTGAGCACGGAGGGCCCCACTGCAGGGTGTAGGGAGTGCACCTTGGCCCTGACACGTGTCATACTGTCACAGTTTGGTGTTCAGCACACAATGCAGCACTTTGCTTTCAAATAGGTGGAGAAGCCTGAAGAAATCATAATGGCTATGGTTTATAGTATTTGTGTTTTTATAGTTTGCATATTTTTTCAGAGAGAGTTCACTTCCAGACTAAATGATACATCTAGAATTTCTTCCAGTTTTAAAATCTGCTAGTTTCTGCCTAAACTCTATAAGGGAGGAAGGAGGGACAAGATCTTGCAGTGATGGATACTGTATGAACACCTAGTTTCTATGCCTAGTATATGATGGAAGTCATCATATCTAACTTGCATTGTGGAACTTCAAGGATTGTCTTTCATAGAGTGGTATTTCCCTCTCTCAGTCTTTAGGAATGGTATTAGCAAGGATGGAGATTGGCTTTTAGAATCCCAGTTTCTTCCTGATTCCAAAATGGAATGACTTAACACTTATGGCTCCTGGACAAAGAACATCTGTACAAATCTGAGACCAAAATTTTGCCATATTTACATCTGTAGAAACTGCTTTTATAGAAAGTGTAGGACAGTGTCAGAAAAAATTATAGGGAACTCTGTTCTCTGACTATCCAAACCTTACGGAGCTCTGGCAGCTGTTGTATCTGAAAGCATAAATATTCATGCAGTTACACCAGAAACTATGAGCTTTGGTAGTGGTCCTGCATGATGCAAAACAGTTTAATGCTGATAATATTAATGTGTTTCTCAAAGCCTGAAACATGGGGGGTTTTATGGGTTGATGTGTGAACTCTCAAAGTAGTACTTTAGGAAATGAATCTGTCCTGAGGATGGTTATGTGAGCCTCATGAGGGAGGACTTAGCAAGATGGTAGTGCATTACAGTAATTTACTCAGCCTCTTGAAATGGGTTGGAATTTTGATTTAAATACTTTTCCCCCAATTTCTAACAAAATATTGAAAGATTAAAGAAAGGAAACTCCACAGGAAACATTATGTAGCCTTGTAATTTTTTTAGGGACAAAGGTTATTTTACAGCCCCTTTAGCTTTGTGCAGGGGGTGGACTGAGGCATTGTGGATTTTTTATATCATATGGGCTATTTTTTCCTATATTTTTTAAACCCAATTATTATAACAAGGTATTTAAAATTCAAATATTTTTCTTCCCCTTTCCACATATAAGAGATCAAATCCCAGGCATACAAGTTGTCCCATTAAGTACATTATTCTCAATACAGTTTATAGGAATTCTAATTATATTAGTGGCACACATATGCTAAAAAAACATAGATAATTACAGATGGAATATTCTGGTTATTTTCTTTCAATTCAATATAGTTCACACACAGTGAATTCACACTTTACACACACTATCTGTAATCAATACCTGTCCTAAATAACGTGTGTTCCCAAGAACAGTTATATAGAGAAAAATAGTGTTTGACATCAGGAAAGTGCATTCAAACTTACAAAAAAGTTCTTTGCAATGTTTCCCCTATGAGTAGCAACTTTGAAGGCTGATTTAAGTAAAGTGAACAGCATGGCCCAGATGAAATTTTCTTGAACACCACCTGTGTAGCTAAGCAAAGCTAGCAGTGACCCTGGCTGTTCCTTAGGCAGTATTTTCCGCAGAACGCATCATTGCTGGGCACAGACAATGATTTATTTCTAACTTCAGGCATACAGGCTAGAGAGGATTGTTTTTTCACCTTCAGAAAACTTCCCACAATACCTCTTCCCATTTCTCTGTGATCTACCACCGTGTAGATAGTGATGCATTACACCGTCTGGCCCTGATGCTCACGTCCATTTCAAAAGTGAGTTATGATTTAGTAAGAAAGGCAGGCACTTGGCTTTCTTAGAACAGATGGTGTTTGCTTTCATAGGAATTACAACAAAATGGAATAGCCTCATTGCAAGGAACAGCTGCATATTTCTTTTTTCCAAATCGGATAGGGATCGAAGAGATTTATTGATTTATTAACAAGATGTAATTAACGGCAATCAGAGAACTACATTTACAGAATCAAAGTCAGCAACACAACAGATAAACCACAACATGAGACACCTAGACACTGTAAACATATTCTTAGAATTTGCTGAACACCATTTTGTACTCTTTCCCAGGAAGTTCTCATCTCACCACACACAAATGCCTCACACAGCTGGATGCATCCTGCCCACGGGGACACGCAGGGTGGGTCACAAGCACCCCTTTTCCTGTGAGGGCAGTTCCCATAGTTACACCTTCCCCACCTGCCTGCACTGCTCCACATGGTCCACTGATCAGCATGCTGGTGAGAGACCACCGTGTTGCACCTGTGCTGTCACCTCCCTCGCTATAGGGCAGGGAGGGGCAGCCTTTGGCAGGTGGGGTTGCAGTTCCAGTGGGGCAACTTCTGGCAATACCAAACCCCGTCTGGCTGCTGCTGGCCTCCACCCAGGCAGAGATTTTTGCCCTTTTCTAAATACTTCCTTTTAAACTCACTTTTACTCTCTTGTAAGCCTTGCTACTGTTTAATCCACCTGTGGTCACATGAAGCAGAGCATGACTCTTAATTTCTTCATTATCATGTTTGGGGCAAACACCCTCTCAGCAGAGGCAGTTTTGGAAAATCTGTTCACACACCCTGTGTACACACAAATTCTTCTCACATCACATGCTGTTATCAGGTCATGTTAACATGAGCAGATTGCTCGGATTCCCCCATGCCATTTCCTAAAAATATTGGTGCAAAACTGTACATTATTTCACAGAAATAAATCTGGGGGAAAAAAATCATACAGTGGCCAAATACTGACTATATAAATATCGGGCAAATATAGATTTAAGGACATATAATATCATTCCAGATTTTAAGATGGGCCTCTTGGCTACAGAATATAATGCTTCCTACAATGGGTTTGTTAATTAATACCTTGTGGCTTTTAAGTACATTTATAAATAAATATATCTTCAGACTGATAGATGCTTTATTTAATGAGCTTTTGGATTTTGGTCTTTTTGAATGCTGAAAGTGGAGTTTCTCCCTCCCAGGATGTCATTGTAGCCATGAGAATATACCCAATAGTTAGTTCATTGTGAGAGAATGTCCCGTGATTAATGAGAACCTAGAAAAATCCTGAGGCTGTAGCATTGTGAACATTCAAAGAAACAGATTTTTCTAAGTATATTTTTCTTTGTCCTTACCTTAATCCAGCCTGGTTACTGGCTACATCTTTAAGGAATCCAAGCAGTATCATTTGCTGATGAGTTATGAATGGATGAATTACTCTTTCTCTAAATGTTCCTATTTCAGGCTTCAGGTTTCACGGTGCTGTCTCGTCAAGGCTTAGTGACCACATGTATCACCACATTGCTGAAAGATTCCATGTTTCCTTTTAATGAGTACTTTGGACAAAAAACCTAAAAGATGGGGAAATCAAAGCCTACCTAATGATCAGCAGTAGGTTCTCTCCTGTGATTCCTGTATGTTAGCCCAATAAGTTAAAATGTTAGGGCATAGGTAATTCAGACTGTTGCTTGAAATAAAGGAAGGGTGACCTATGGAGTTTTTGCATTAGAGCATTTCAGTGTGTTGTGCGGAAGTGAAAGTTAACATTGAAATTTCTCCTTAGGCATTCTTCTTAGTAATAACTTAATTGAGATCACAAAGGACATTTAGAGCTTTTACTGGTCTCTAACTAACCCGTCATGGTAATGAACATAATTATTGAGGCTATTTTTTTAACCTGCAGCAAACTGTGTTTATTGAGCTTTGTTTGAGATTATTCATCTGCATTAGCAGCACGTACAGTACTACACTGGCAGGGGTGAGGAAAGAAAATTTCAGATCCTGGGACCTTTCAAATGTTTATTATTGTTTTTGTATGATTTCTTAATTTTGCAATTAGGATATTATGCTTGGATGCTATACTCTTTGTTTTGCTTAGAAAGAAATGTTGCTTCATTCCAAATGAGACCCTCTCACATGCAGAGTCTTGGTTTATCTGTTTTCCTGTTTTATATTTTGTTGACTTCAGAACTCTTTGTGGCAGAGACTATTTCCTGTTCAATTTATGCAGTGTGTCATGTCATGGGAATCCAGTTCTAACTGAAGGCATCAAGGTAAAGTACCATTCTTGTAGGGTTATGTAATTTATGACCTACTGTTTTCCCATCTGAAAATGGTGAGGTTTGAGATAAGCAAAATTAATACAAATTGTTTGCTTAATAAGGACAAGAGAAATACATTTCCAAGGGTATCGTACCTTCAGGACCATGGATGTGAAAAATGAATAATAGATGTAAGGTGGGCTGTTTTTATTGCCTGCTTAATACCTTCAACATAAAACTGTAATTGAGCATAAAACCATAAATTCTCCTAGCACAAAACATTTCTTATTAAGATAAACCTGTCAGTATGATGATACAAGCAATAACCTTGGATTACAAGAATGTGGGCTAGAAATCTTTATAAGTAATCTCACAAAAGTCCTCCCTTATTGACTTATACTTTAAGAATCAATTACTTCAGATTTTCATTGGATTGAGAAAATGCTTGAAAAAGCCAGAATAAAATGTATATAAAATACTGATTTCCTTGTTTCTGATTTCTCAAAACTTTAATCATACATTTTTAGCTCAGGAACGACTACTGTGAGTTGCTTTTTTTTTTTTTTCCCCCCCATAGCACTCATGCATCTAAGTGCTGCTGAAAATAAGCCAGAAAAAAAAAAAGAAAAAGGCTTAGCCTCATAGAAGATTTATATCTGAAATTCTGCATTTGTAAATACAGTGGTCTTTACTGTGTCTGCAATAGGCATTGTAATTTACAATTTTAGGATACTAACACACACACACATTTAAAAGTAAATATCTGGTGTCATCATCATATACATTTATCTTTCATTTTTCTGGATGAAAGCAGAGCCGGTTCACTACTTGTATTTATATCCTGTATTACAGATAGACAAAGGGAATAATATGCATAGTAGGAGTCTAATTGTTGAAGAAAGGTGGTCTGTCTCTCCTGGCGCTTCCAGTCCTACATAATGACAGTCGAGTAAGTCCTATATGACATAGGAAGAGTAGAGATGCTCTGTTTGTTGGGCCATATTTTTCTGTTACAGTAAATGTGATTATGTTCTTACTACCTGCTCACTGAAAGAGAAAACAGAAATTGCTTTTCACAAAATAGCAAAAACTCTGCCAATTATAGAGTAAAATCATAAAAAGAATATTTTAAACTTCCAAATTATTACGGAAACATTTTAATTAATCTGTGATTTCATGATATCTGAATCTTTAAGTACCCAGATTTATAGCTGGGTTTGAATTGAAAGTGTCCCTTAGTCAAATGGAAGTCATTACTCAGAAAGTATGTAATGAAATTAAAAGCAAAAAAGGATAGCAGCACTTTTAATTGGAAATATTCAGTTTGTGTTAAAGACAATACGTTTTGACATTCAATCTTTTTTTTGTAGAGTTTAGCTGGTTGAAAATAATTTTGCCTAAATGTATATCTCATTAATGTAAGCTAATAAGAAAAATATGTAGGCTAATCATTCAGACAAGCTAAAAGATATTTCTACATTGTCTTTTGACTTGTAGGCAGTAAGATATGAATAAGTACATGTCCTTTTCTTTTGCTAAAAGCATATTTTCTAAAATTAGTTCAGTATGGTTGAATCCTCTTTCAATATTTTGGGCAAAAAAAAAAGCTTCCTCATTTTTTTCTCTCAAATTCACTTAATCCCTGTTCTAAATTAATCATGTTCCAGAACAAGGAAGCTCAGCTCCAAACCTATAGACTCTTTGGGTTCTCTGTATGGCAAATTTTCACTAATGCAAGGTATTTTTGTTGGTCTTGAGGTAAGCATATAAATGCTTATTATGAAGAGGGCTATCATTTTGTGTGTCTTGCATATATAAAAATGCAAAATAGCAGCAGCTGATTTCACTACCAGGGATTCTACTGCAAGAAGCAGGACTGAATAAAGCTATATATTAATTTCTTTCTTAGTGTCCTATAGAAATAATTTGATAGGTCAATGGATACAGTAATCTACATATGTAGCATTGGTTTTCCAAACAGCAGTTTTCCAGTTCTGTACTCTAAACACCTGGCACATTTAATTTAAAAAAATAATGCTTGAACCTTGCTTGAGAAATTATATTGCAAAACAACTCATAGAAAGTAGGTATCTCCCTGTAAGAAGTAAGAATTTCCCTAGTGTAAAACAGTATAAACTTTATATATGAAAATAGAAAACTATATATACATTTTCAATAAACTTAGGCATAGAACAAATATCAGGACTTTGCCCCTTTGGCTTGTTTAACCTGATATTGTCTGGGAACAAATAAACAGGGTACTATGGAAAAATCCTGCAAGCCACTTAAAAGAAAAAATCATCATTGTGTGATTCCATTCCAAATCAAAGCAAAAGTTCTGCAATCTAGGAAATTTTCTTCCACTTCTAATCCATGGTATTTTTTATTCTGTGATTTGATTGGGGTTTTTTTGTGAAGTTGCCCTTAGGCAATTGCCTTAACTTTTTAATCTGACTTTTGTGACTTGAAGTCATGTAGCTGTGGCCACTGTGTTCCAGTGCTCTCCATGCTGCAGATATATGGCTCATCTCAATATACAGAGTTCAGATATACGGAATTCATTAGTGTGAGGATATCAATAGTTTAATTCCCCATCCAGCAATTCAGTACAAGTAGCAATTTAAATCTAGGAAGGAAACAATTCTGCTACCTTGCAGGTAAGGACTTGTAATAGGTTGTGAATGAATAATTAGACTGCAGGTTCCTCTGGATAACAACAGTTCTTTACATTTGTGTTTTTTTAATGTCAAACACAACAAGTCCTAATTCATGCAACAAAATTAGTGGAGTTCAACTAAAATCCTCTTAAATCCTGTGTCTATTAAAGCCAATGGTCATTTTGCTGCAGGTAGCACTGATGATAAGAATAAATCCTCACTTATAAAAACAAGCCACTGTTGTTTAAGGATGATTCCATTATAAGTGTTAGTTGTTTTATTTTAATATAAATATGTCTAATGAAAGAGAGACAATCAAAATTAAGAGAAAAAAAAATCTGACTGGGCAAGTGGTCAAGACGATGGTAGTACCAAAGTTTCTCATAGTCTTACAGCATGATTTATTTCATTTTTAAAAAATGGAAATAAACTTTGCAAAACCAGTTAAAAATAAAAGAAAGGTCTGACCTATATTTTTCTACCGGTGTATCACTAAATGTTTACATTATAAGCTGAAAATAGTTTGCTAAGTAGTCAGAATTTAAGAGTAACTTAGATTAAACATTTTCATGCTCATTTGTGCAATGCCTCTGGTATTTTAGCAGTATAAAAAGATTTCTTGGCTTCAAACCATTGGATCAGGGTGATTTTGACATCCTTAATCACTCTTTAAGAGCATTAGGGGTTTTTTTTATTTAAAAATCTGAGTGGTAAAAGGTAGAAGGAAGTAATTTTCTAGAAATAGCACTTTTTAAAAAGTTATGTCAGCAAACACTGCAGATAAAAGAACTGACTGAATTCCAAGCTAATGGTTCCAGAGATAGTACAGACGTACAGAGTTTGAAAGGTCTAAGGATATGATTTTGAAGAAAATGTATAGCCTTGAGCTGACTAGTCTACATGCTCACGTATGTGCAAGGAATTCAGCCTCAAGCTAAGAATCCTCATTTCAAGGAAAGACGATTCCAGGAGAAATAGTCTTTAGGGGTCTGCAGCGTGTTAACTCACATTGAAAACCACAATCCACTCATTAGTAGTGTTGCCTACTCCTGGGGCTAGAGTACTGCTACCAGGGTGGGAATTGTTCTTCAGTTGTGTGACTTTCTAGGCCAATGACTCACATGTTAATGAGTTAATTATTGATACACATTTCATTGAATAAATGAATGATTTGTTTTGGATTTTAGGAAGAGTTAAAGGTGCTTTCAGTTCCATCATAAAGCTATACTCAGGAGCACACTATAGTGTTGTTAAGTGATGATGAGAAATAAAATCACAGTGTGTAAAACCTTCAAACACTGACAATGGTGGGAGGAGAAGGTATACTTTTAACACCGCTATGTCGCAGTTGAGTTGGCCACAATACATAGAGTATCACCATATAACATCAGAAGGCTTCTCTCCGTGAGTTCCCACAGTCAGCGCCTCGCAGCGCGATCAAAAAAACTCCAACTCCCAGCAGACTGCTGTCCCTTTGACCAGCTAACCCACTCTTTTATAACACTCATCCTTACTGGTCATAGCTGTGACCTATTAAGGGCAAGGCTGTTCTTACTCTTTGGTAATTAGTTCAGCTGCAACTCCTCAGGGGCGGGATTGCCTTCAGCACTATCTCCATTCTCTTACAATCCATCCTCCCACACTGCTATAGTAGATCAGTTCTACAAGGTGATTTGGGTGGTACAATCACATTGGTTTATCTGACCAGAATCAGTTTAAAAAAAATTAATGCAAAGTTTGTGCCACATTTACAGGATGGTCATTTGGAATGACAGTCACATAATGTAAGGATCACCAAAGATGATGTTTAATTAAACGTGAGTTTCAGCATGATGTGGTGGCTGATGGAATAAATGTAATTCCTATACACAAGTTGAGGACTATCAGTTGGAATTGCACCTATATACGACATTTACAGAAGCATCACTGGACACGGTGGCCTTTTCTGATGTCCATATGTTCAGAAGAACACTGATAATTGGTAAAGAACCTTAAGAAATTTGGGAAACCTGTGCTTTGGAAAGTCTCATTACCCTTTTGTGGTTAATTACTGCATGAATTCTGCTTGTGCCTGCATAATAAGCCACCAGTTTATAGCAAAATGATCTACTATCCCTTAAATACTGTAAATTTGGCCCTTCTCTTGTTTCAAATTTCTATATCATCCATCTCTTTAATTCTATGCTGTACTGATGATACCTTCCTACATTGTAAAGTGCAACTTAATTAAGTATCCATAAAGTCAAAGAATTAAAAGAATTACTAATCCCAAAGCCAATACTTATGGAACTGTAATAACAAAATTATTCTAGCATAACACAATGGTTTTTTCCTTTTTAACTTTTAAGATATTACTGCAGAGAGAGGGTATTACAAGTTCTACACTTTCACTGCCATGTGTTAGCTCTACTGAACTCTAGACCATTTAAATCTTCATTTTCTAGCCTTAAGAGAAAAAACATATTTAGCTTGGCACACAGCTTTACAACTTTGTAAACTTAAATTACCTTTTTCCTTTATCTTTATGGGTTTAATTATACTTCCCTTCAAAATTTCTTCTGTAGCCTTTCAGCTATTAAGGTAAGATTAATGAGTCTGTAATTGCCAAGATCACTTTTATCAGTTTCCTAAATATGCACATGGTACTTCCTATGCTCCAGTTATATACTGTTTTCCTGGGTTTGTTAGATTTATTAGCAATACTTGTTCTTGGATTTATGTTGTCATGTTCTTGTTTTCTAGAGACTGGAGGTGATCCAGTCATACTGGAATATAAAACTCTTTGGATGGTGCTTCATGCTGATATATTGTATTCTGTACTCTCATTCTCATTCGCCTTCTGTGTTTCCTTATATGGTTTTGATTATTATTTTTATCAATATATCAGGTAATATAATCGAGAGACCAAAGTAGAGGCCTCTATTATAAAGAATGTTGGCAAATACTCACCAACCGTATAGGTATCATTCTGATCATCCGCATTCAAGAAAGCCTAATGGGAAATGAATCAAGAAAGAAAAGCTTTTGGGACATTTCCAGGCTGCTAAGTAAGACTGAGGCAGATCCAGTTCAACTGTCTGGCAACCTTGGGAAGATTCAAATGCTGAAATTGTCATGAATGAGTGTTTTAAAGTCACTTAAGGAATAAGTTAAGTTGGATTAATTTAGGTGTTGGTTGGAGTACCTGGCTGTTTGTACTCCCGTTTAGATCACCAGGCACACAATCTTTACAGACACTGCAGTGTTGTGAGCTGAGAGAGCAGCAAAGAGATAGTGACTTTTACCCTAAAAGCACACACCTGTGACCTAATCCTATTTCCTACTTACCTGGCCTCCAGGTGTCACCACCTCCTGAAGTGAATGCTCTCCCTTGTGCTCTGTGCCCAATTTGCCAGCCCACGTGCATGCCCCCCCCCATGGTGTATCCCAGATGACACAGGACACAGACTCTGAAGGAAAGGAAGTAAATTTCATTAACATTACTGTACATTGGGCCATATGCCATGATATTAGGAGATGTCTGCCTCTAGACTGCAGTGCTCAGACTGTATGGCTTATGCATCTCTGTTCTTTAAAGGTCTCCAAAAGTAATGTATGTGCTTGACGGTAACTGGGACCTCTGATGGGAACGGTTGGGTTCCTTCTTAAGCTGCCCTACATATTGTTGAGGATTGAATAAATTCTACCATAGACACAAGATAATAAGTTGTCTGAAGAGCACAATGAAGGGAAGTTCACAGTTAAATGTACTTCCTTATGTCTGGATAAGGAATGTGTGAAAGGGAAGACCAGACTAATATTTTCAGCATGCTTTTTTTCTTAGTGGCTATATTCTTTGCATATTAGACATATTAATTAATTATTGATAGTTTTATTTTACAAATATTTATTTAATCCCATAATTGATTAATCGCATATGTACTTATTGACTAACTGGTTCTCTCCATTGCTGATTATCTATGTTACTAATTCATAGTACTTTATTTCTCTTCATATTTACTTAATACAGTAGATGATTCATCATAAATTTACTTCACAGCTTAACTGATACATTGCACTATTGAGCAATTCTAAGGCAGTTGCTTTCTAGATAAGTGATTACTTGTCAGTGTGACCAACCATAACTCACCTGTCATTCTTTATAGTCTACTTTGTATTTCTGCTTTTCTCCTTCCCAAAACTGTCCTTGTCTTTCTATTGTTTAATTTACTCTATACATCCTCTTTTTCAGTATCCATGAATTAGTTCTCCATCTCTTTCCCATTTGGTCAGTTATCTCCTTGAGCACCTGCTTGATTTTCTGCTTTCCCACTCCAGCTACATCCAGTTCAGTCCAACATTTACTCTTTCCATCTTCCTGATCCAAATACAAGGCTAGAATCTCAAAACGGTCTTCACAATTTCTCAGTACTTGGAAACCTCCAAGTAATTTTTCTTGCCTTCCATCTGGTTTTGATTTTGTTGATCATATTAACCCATATTAGCTTTAAGGCACTCACGTTCATTTCTCTTGCCATCTCTCACTTCTATTTTTGGTCATACAAGAGTCCTTCGGGGCCTCTTTCTTCCATTTGTGTTTTTGATGATCATATCCACATCTAATTTCAAATTCCAACTTTCTACTTGTCAATGTCCACCATTTTTCCCTGCTCTGCTTTTGTATGTTCTCAAATTGCACTGGTTTTGGGCAACTTCTGAACAGTTCTTTTTTTTTTTTTTTCATTTTCAATGTGACTAAAATTTAAGCTACTTCAAGTCATAAGCTACAAAGGCAGTAATATAAAAATCAGAGTTGATTATTATGAATCACATCAAGGTCAATCTATACCAGAACCTTATCTCCAATGGTAGCTTATAGTAGATAATAAGGAAAAGATGATAGCAAGAAAAGTGCCAAATGATCCTTTTGTCAGTTTCCTCTCCCTAAATAGAGCAATCTCATATTTACTTCCATAAGATACAAGGTAGCCCTGGATCTTTGAACTTTTCTCTTACCATGTGAAAAGTTACAGTCAGTTTAATTTCTGCATCAATAGATAATAAACCTCTGAGTATTCCTATCACAATTTTCAGTGATTTTCTTGTTTTTCTTTATGAAATGGAGAGGTAAAAGTTTTGTTCAGCTGCTCAAATTGTGAAAGAATGCTATAATGATACAGTAGCAAATTGAAGTTTTTTGTTCTAGTTTTTATACCTTTCTTTTTTTATAAATCTTACTTTTAATTTGCCTTTTAAACTGCCATTAATTTGATGATTCCAATGAACTACAAATAATCTTTATTCTCAGGCACAGAGGGCATTTAGAGCCCATTGTTCACATTTATTCCTATATTTTCCAGTCTGTTATAGGCTTTAGTATCATTTTATCAACAAATCTCTCAACATTGTGATTTTGGTAAATTGTTTAATTTTATATCAGAAAATTTTTATGTTGATAATTATTTTGTCTCTTTACCTTTCAACTCTTTCCCTGATCATTTATGACTGTCATGAACAACAGAGGGTCCAGCATGAATTACTGCAGAGTTCTACCAGTAATCTCCTGTGTTATAAAAACCTATTGTTCATTTGTGTCCTTTCCCTCTTGTTTTTAAATCAGGCAATAATCCATGCAGGAGCATTTCTCTCTATTATAGCCTTTGTTTCTTTAAGTATCTTTTAAGGGACATAGTGAAAATTTTTTTTAATCCAAATGCAAGTTTTTGACCAGATTGCTTTTCTTTCTCATGGTCATCCTTTCCATCAGTGAAGGATATCTTTGTATCTTCTTTCCACCAAAACTCTATAGATGCTTATTCATTGTATCAGGAGACCTGTAATTTCCTTACCTTCTCCTGTTCTCTCATATTCTGCTGCTGGTACTAACTTGGAGACACATTTGGCTTGAGCCTGACTTAAATTGTGTCTTGCATCTAATAGTTGGTTGGTTGGTCTAATAGTTACAATTATATATTTAAGTTTCTTCATAAGTTTTGGAGAAGAGCTGCTGGTTGTGGTTATGTCTTAGTATTTTCTCACTCATATTTCCCATTTGATAAGGTTCCTGTATTTCTTTTTTTGCAAAGATAGATCTACTTAAGCTCCTGAACATGGGCTGCAAATTACCCTAAGATCTGAGCTTTTCTTTGTAATTCCTGAGAGATTCTGTTATGCTTTTATCATTCAGTAACTGTACAGGCTTTATAGAAGTTTTCTTGCCTAAAATGTATTTGAAAGAAATTTTTACTCATTTTTTTTTATCTTTTGCAAGTTATTTCTGAAAATCCTGTTGGGCGGCATTTGTAGCCCAAAAATATATAACTTATGAGGGCACATCCTTTAATGGTTTCATCACATGAACAAGCCTTCATCTTTTATGTAGCTTAAATAGCCTTTTATTTTTCCATGTAACTTTCCTGGCTCTCTAATGTATGATTAAAGCTTTCATGAGAGCTGGCTTAGATTTGCTCTGAGTTTGAGTCTTTGAACACTTAGTCCACTGATGTGAGTGCTTCACCCTTTTAGCTCCTCCTTTTAATTTCCTTCAATTTTCACTTCCTGTATTTCTTTGGACTTACTATGTTTATTATTTAGTAGTAAAGAAGTTTCTTTGTTAAATTGTAGTATTAATTGTGATCTTTGGTAAGATCACAATTTGTATTTCAGCTAGAAGGAATCCTTTACACTCGGGAATAGAGAAGGTCACTAAAGGTATCTGAAAATTTAGGCATCATAGTCCTCTCTAATATGAGACTGTGTTCAGAAGATTCTTCCATTAATGTGTGTTTTCTTCTTACATCTCATTGAGTTTTTTTTATTAATTCAGTCACTGTTATGTTAGTCAAAAGACAGATACAGTATCTGTATCTATGTTCCCAATCTCTATTCCTCCTTTTTAGCCAGTAACTTTCAACCTGTAGAAATTCTGTGATGCATGTTCATTCAATTAGCTTTATCAGTCTCAAATTTTCTTGAGCATTCATTAACAATTCTTCACAGGTGCTTCTTGGAGTCTATTTTCATCTAAGTTATTCCCATGTTCATAAGTCTCCTGCTGACCACCCTTGAGTTGTGCCAGATGCCTTTTCAGTTAATATTGTCAATTAGAGCCAAGCATTCCATTGTATTTACATACCTATTTGATGTCTAAGTAGAAATACACTGATTTTTTTGATCTTGGTCTTCTCAGATATTTTGATTGGTATTTCAACTGAACTTGAGTTGGTGAGATTGCTCTTTGCTATTTAAGGCCTGAGTGTTATTAGCCGTTCTGCCTTCTCTTTTCTTGAAGATGCTTTATTGCTCTGTACCTGGAAGATTTGTTATTCCAAATTTGGCTCTTCAGTACCATTTTTTGTTCCCCTTAGTTTATATTAATTACCTCTCCTGTGGTATACTTGCCAATGACTTGGCTTCCTTTTTGGTTCACCTGAAGTCCATCCTTTCCATGAGTTTCTAGAAGTCCTCCAATTCATCTCAGAAAATACTACCATCTCTTTGAGAACAGCTTAACTCTTCCCTCTGTCCTATTTCTGCTCTTTCACTCTAGCAGTCAGGTCACAGGCGCTATACACCCAGCTATACATTCAGTAGCCTTTTTCTATTGTTTGAGATGCCAGCTTCCCAGAGCTGCAGGATGATGTGAAGCCATCATTGAAGGGGAAGGTCCTACTGGCTGGTTTGCTCCCCCTTTTCAGCTGATTGCACTTCTCCTTTAAGGTGTTCTCTTCTGTCATCAACATGGAGCCTGCAGTTTGATTTTGGGAGCTTTTTGACAGATTGAAGTAGAGCTCATTCTTTATCCAAGACAGTTGCTTTCTCTAATAGTTTTTATTTTATGGGAGAACTTTTTATATGATTGCAAGGGCATATAATAATATTTTTTTAGAAAGAAAATGATAGGAAGAAAAGACACTGCATTAACCAGAAACATAGTATTTCTAGCAAAGAAGAGAGATGGGCAACAACAAAGGTACTGAAATACTCAAATAACCTTGCCCATATAAGAAAGTGCAGGCTCATAACCACTAGAAACACAAAGAATATTTGGACTCTTGCTTTAGATTTGGCCAATTAGCATCTCTTTGACTTGGTTCAATCCTGGAGGATAGGTCAATAGATGCGTTTATATATCTATTAATTTGAAAACTTTACATCAAAGTCAGGCATTTATAAACATGAAATAATTTCTATCTTTAAGTAAAGGTCTTCTTATAAGCATTTCTTAAGGGACTTCAGAGGAAGAAGAAATATTTTGGAGGGAAGGGCAGAGGAATGCAGAGGAGGAATTTATTTTAATTGTGCATAGAGGCAGATTGCTTCTTTCCGGTTAGAACCTTTCTAAATTGTTTTTAGTAAACATCACCACTGGTTTGGTAATGATTGATTTATATTTATTTAACACACTTCAGCTAAATAATTCCCAAAAGATTTAATAAATTTACCAAGAGATAGAACTAGTTGTAGCTAGTTGCAGAAAAAAAGTGTGAGCCAGCACTGAATTTTAGTTATTCATAAGGTAAGCATGTCACAAACTTTAATTGGATAAGTCATCTCATTCCATAACATTCTCACAGCTTTTTTTTTTTTTTTTTTTTTTTTTTTTTTTTTTTTTNTTTTTTTTTTTTTTTTTTTTTTATAGTAGTTATGGTCCACTTGAGTGAAGCTGTGAACAGGGGCACAGAAGTTTTATTTTCACACTGAGTTCAGATAGACTTCCTAAAGGATCATTTGTAATCATATGATTTGTCCAATGTTTCTGTTCTTTCTCTGCTACATGAAGTTGGCATTTATGCTGTAAAGAAATCATTGTTTTGTGGGAGTAAAGACTGCTGATAGCTAAGGGCTATACATAAATAGCAGCCTATGCGGGAATGAAAGAAGGAAGGATATTTCTAGAAAAAATATAACTCTGCACATCTAATGAGTTGTTGGAATACTGTCTAGTACATCCATCTAATAGTAAAACACTTACATTAACATTGGAGGTCTGCTCCTGGGAAAGGCTGTAGGAAGATCAGCAAGTGTCATCAGCTTTTCAGCTTCTTTTATTGAAGCTTACTAGAAGATTATCTTTCTACTGAACTACATGCTTTGTAAATGTCTTATACCTTTCACTGCGTGTTAAGAAAGTAAAATCAGATTCATTTAGTTGTTTTTTAGACTGTGGACAATATCTCGCTAAGTAGCCAGGAGGTAGAGGCTGATAACATACGCAGCAGATCCTCAGCCACAAGGGTTATCATATGTATATAGATATATTTAGGGAGGTGCCATTAACCCAAGCATTGTAGTTTATACATTAGGGCATTAAGATGAATGAGACCTTGTTTCAGAGTTCACAAGGAATTGCTGTGATGTGTCACATAATCTGAAGATGCTTTGTATAAATAATCTCTAATGTTTTCTTCAAGCATTGCTTCCCAGTATGGAGGATGTACAACATATACGTGTGGCCAGACTTAATGGATAGATAGGCATGAAACAGGTGAGGGAATAGCATGCAGTGTTTCAGGAAATGCTTACTAAGGGTAGGATTGATCTAAGATCAATTTTTCAAATTGAAAAAAAAATGAGTCATTTTTGACAGAGCCATTTATCCTATCAGTTTATCTCCATTGACTACAGATGTAGCCTGGGTGACTGCTGTGTCTGTGATAGTTTCTATGTCTCAAATACTCTCCTGGATAAATAATTGGGGTTTTACGTGGCTAAAACTAATCAACTACTTAGGACCTCATCAGCTGTCACTTTTGCCAATAATGTTTCTACTGCTAATACAATTTACTGTAGTGTGTACCTATCCCTTTTAGGAGGTCCAAGGTCATCAAAACAGATTCATCATTGTCCACTTCCACGTAACTTTGAAGTCTGTAGTTTTTATTTCAGATCTGAGGAAGAGCCTTCAAGCTTGTCTCCTGTTTATCTCTTTATAGTAGCCTTTAGGCATCCCATCTCCTTAAAACTATGTCACGATCACATTGTATTTGGACTAAGTACAACAGCACTTCTGTTACGGGGCCAACCAGTTCATCTGGGTTCCTTCTACAGCTAGGGGGATGGATGCTTTGTTGATCTGAAAGAGAATCTCGAGAAAACTAGTTTTGGTTGGATGTTTCACTTTTAAATAGGTAAGGTGATAAAAATCCAATAACAAAATACTGTTTGTTTTAGTATTAAACTTAGTTTCTAAACCGTTTAAGAACAGTAATTTTCCAGACAATATGAGCATGTGTTGATTTTTAGAGCGCTCAAAAACTATCTGTTAAGTTAGAAGCTCATCTCATTTTAACTGGGGTGTCACTCCACTAATTCAAACTCATAAAATATGCAGTGTTTACCTGCAACAGTAATAGCATATAAAAATTTACATCAGCTGCATCCTGTATGTACACACTACTCACCTGAAAATATATCTCTGGTCAGATGTTAATTATGCATTTTCCTTTTTTTTATTGTATACATTATTCAGATGAAAAAACTTTAAAGCTTGGCTTTTGGGTAAATTTATATTGTCACATGGATGATGATTTTTAAAACCTACATTATTTACTGCATAGACCTGCTAGACTGCTCCATTGAATAAATAGAAGTCTTGGCAAAGTCAACAATTTTGCAAATACATGTTATTTACATAATCCTTTTCACAGAAGTATGCACAGTATTTCCAAGATCTGTTTGTGAATAGTGTTAATTAGAAAGGCAATTTATCTTCTAATGGACCATAAAAGTGATTATGGTCACCTCAGTTGCACTTTCTTTGTTTACAGATTGTGGCTCAAGAGATTTTTGGGAGAATCTCTTTTGTCAGTCTAGGTGTAGTGCTTAAAGTCCATGGATTTTGAGCTCTTAAAATCCTTGCATGTTGGATTCTTAGGATGATAAATCATGTTTCCTACACCATAAAGATCTGTATTACATTAGCTTCAATATCAAAGAAATTTTGATTTACGTATGTTGTGAAAATGAAATCAGTACTCCCCATTCTCCTTATTTTTCTTCAATTTTTTTTTTCTGTGAAAATGTGGATGTTAAATCTCAAGCTTCTGGTAAAGAGTTTTATCTCCCAAAATGCAGATTTATGTACTTGAACTGCTGATTAATGAAGCCATGATATCTGTGACTAAAGTCAGATTCTTTGATATGATAATTTTGATGAAGCAGTATTCATGTAAGCTTTTGGGGGTATTCTTCTTTGTCATGCAGTCTTTTTTCTGCCTTGCACCATAATGATGAAAGTCAACTCTGAAAATCGGAAAATCCAACTGCTGTATTTATTTAATGAATATATCTATTTATAATACTGAATATGCAACTTATTTTCTTAAGATTGGATAGGTTTTAGTGTCTCAAAAAACAAAACCAAAAAAAACCCCAAACAAACAAAAGAAAAGAAAAAAACATCAGGTGTGATTAGTTTGTGCCCAGTTATTTGGATCTGCTTTGAGAAAGGGTGACTTGCTTCAAAGGTTCTGGTTTTGCTTTGCTTTCCCCAAGGCAGCTGCGTGTGCTCCCTAGCAGGAGTCAGTAGATAGTGAGGAGTGAGGCCCAAACAAGTTGTCTTCATATTTATGCAGATTGCCTAAGGAAAAACAACAGTGATTGCTGTCACCCTGTTGTTATCTGAGAGAATGATCGTTATGACAGAGACAATTGCTGCCCCAATATTTCTGTTAACATGAAGATTGATTCTACCTTCAGGCATTATTTTGAGGTCTCGGTGGAGCTCCTGAAGCTTTTTTGTTTCCCTTGTACATACTTGCTTCTCTTCTTTCATGCTCAGCATTAAGAAACATATTTCAAAACACAAGAATTAAAATTGTAGACAAAGGTTGTTGTTGGGTATTCACATTGACCTTACTCAGAGGCCAGTGTATGGATATATTTTCAGAGAAAGGCTACATGAAATAAATATTCAAAATCCCCTTCAAGAGGGATCTGGTGTTGGAATGTTGTTACCATCACTGTTACCATCACCAGAAGGACAATATGTATTTTTAATTAGGGAAAATTGTAGAATGGGATTTTTTTAGTATGTGGTTGGTTGGTTTTTTTATGATAGAGCTTCAATTCCCCTTCCCAAGGATATACATTAGTCCTAAAATAATCAGAATGCTGGGAATGATTTGGTGTGACAGCTGAAGAAAACATCTGTAATCCCTTCTGACAACATAAGTTATTTAGTATTTTTAAAGTTAATTCAATATTTCTGAATGTAATCATATTCAGAAATTCTTAGCACAAAACAAATCTATTATTGAAGAACTGTGCTTATTATTTATTGTATTTAGCTTCCCCACAGTACGGGTTTTAAGGTTTTGTAAAAGAAGCTGGATATTAGTGCTAGAGGCCAACAGATAATGAGATGACTTATTCCTCAGCTAGAAGGGGCTATTAGAAAAATTAATTTTTAAGATGTCAAATGCATTATATAAGCAGATAAAATTAACAGAAATATAGCATGTCATTTCCCCTATGTTATTTTTGTATTGCTATGATTTGTTTCTGCAAACAATAGAAAAAAACAGTTACTCCCTGAGTTGTGACAATATGATTGAGAGCTGGCTGAGCATACACCTCCTTGAGTAGGCCTGTGTTGTCACCAAATGTATGCTCCTGTAATCTACAAACCAAATGTAAGACAGTAAAATTTATTCAAGCAAGAAATACAAATTTACCTCTCTCTGATCAGGATTCCTACCACTTCATCACTTTAATGTATGCTTTGCCTCAGCATAAAAGCCTGCTTAAAGGGCTTTAACTTACTCTGATATGACATGTTGAACAAAGTAACACTATTTAGGGAACAAGCCCTGTTGCAGTTATCACCACTGTTAACTTGATGAATTCTAATACTGAAAATAATTTACTGGAAATGACCTGCTGAAGTATCACCTATTCAGTGAGGAAGCAGGGGAGAGTAAATTCCCCTCATAACACAGCTGCAGAACCAAATGAAGGTCACAGGGTCACATTTCAATACTGAGCTTGTTTTCACTTGTGTTATCTCTAGCGTATGAACTTCTGACTTTGTTATTTAGTATGTTTGGTATATTGATTAGTAAAGGTTTTGTAAGTTCACAGTGTTGGGAAAACACAGTAAGGCACCCCTTGTGTCTTATTTGCTCTGTTAAGAATTGTCCTTTAGATAGAGTTTGGTATTGTCTGTTTCTCCCTGCTGGATCGTAGTCTTCTGGATCTTCAAAGTTGATTCAGTATGAATAAATAAATTGGTATTTTATGTCAAGCATAGGAAAATATTTCTTTTGGAGCCCATTTGTATGATGTTGCATGGGATTCTGAGTTACTGGAGCAGTACGACAATACATGTAAATCGCAATGCCAGGACAAGTTATACTTTGCAGAATCCAGCAGTTTCTATATATATAATTGAATCACAATGTGAATGTGATTCCTATTGCCAGTCTGTATAATATTCTCATTGCTGTGACACTGGGCGTCCCCAGGATGGAATACCAGGAGTGTGAAGTCAGCCCAAGCCCATTAGTATCCAAAGCTCTTTTTGTTCATAGCTCTGTTATTTAATACTCTGTGTTTGGTGGAAGGGTGAATACGCCCCGGTGCGGGTCCGGCACGTGCAGGAAGACATTTAGTCTCTTCAGATTAACTTGGGGATGAACAGTGGTTGGTTCATTTAATAACAACAACCAGTTGCTGATCCACTAAGCTGATACATTTATCTTGATCAAACTCCCCCTGTGGGCCTGTTTGTATGAAGCCAAGTTCAGCTGATTTTGGAGCAGTTGTCACCAGTGACTCCCTACATCCAGCCATGAGCCTTGGGAGCACACTGCCCTTGGCCATCTCCTCTCAGTCTTCTTCCATTGTAGGACTTCAGTGGTTGATCACAGTTCCTCAAAACAATGCACAATGATAATTTAATATCTGTCCACAACCTTAGGCAAGTCTTACTGGGATCTTTGCCAGAAATCCTTCTTTCTACAAGTAAGTCAAGCTGTATGCCTAGTGCAGCTACAGTTCTCAGCACACATAAACACAACACAGGCATCTCATGTAGTGAATTGCAGTGATAGTTCACTAATTAAAACCTCTCCAGGCAAGCTGGTCTGAATTCTTAGGATTACAGCAAACACTGTGGATGCTGTAAGTCTAAGACAGATAAGATATAAAACAGATGGTGATTTTTTGAGATAAGTATTATATTCAAGGAAATAAAAAGATTAATAACATCATCATAATTGAATAAAAATTGAACCCCTGGAAAGCTACTCTAATATCCTGCTGTTGGACTACAGCACACCCAGCGCAGCCTCCATGTCTGTCTCTCTAGCATGAAAAAAGAATCTTGTGGCTCTTGTGGCTCTTGATCCCCTGGTATTCTCAGAGGGTGGTTCATGGGGTCAGGATTGTTGATACTGTATCAGCTGTATTGCTTTTAGCTCCAGTTTTAAAATAAAATTATTTCTCATATAGTTTTTCTGTCATATACTGGTTCTTAAACTGTGTGGTAAAATAGAGATTTAATGGAAATGTCAAAATGATCCAAGCATTTTTCTCTTTGTGTTACTTAGTGACATATAAACATTTAGTACTGATGATTTAGTGGACAGCATATGGGGCTAGACTAATCTAGTCCCTCTCCATATCACCCAAAAGTCTTCAGGAAAATTTAGCATTTGGATTTTAGCCTTGGGTGTTCCATCTTCCTCTACGCAGCTGCTGGTGTTGCTCCCAACAGTGAAGAATCTTGTGGCATAAGGAAGGGTAGGATAAGGAAGCCAGTGCACATATATGGTGTGATAAACTTTATAGCTGAATTATGGATTCTTTTCTAAATCCACAAAACAAGATCTTTTCAGCTCTTTTTGTAATGATTTTTCTAATGATCATTTTCACTTTCAGCCTTTTTCATAATAATCAGACCCTTGAAACTTTCACATTTCTTAGGAACATGTATATGCATGTACAGTGTGCATGTTATATGTGTATATCTATACATAGTGCATGTATAAAAAGGTAGTGTTTGCATATGGGTAAATGACTCCTAAAGGAACAACCAGATAAACTTTGCTCAGTATTTAACCATTTCTAATGTGTTTCACCTAAGCTCATGAATTTTCAGGAGGGCTGTTGAAGCAGTGTTGATGTTGCCAGAATGTTTCAAACTAATATTTGTATCAATGTCCTTTTGTCAATGTCTTAATTTAGGATTCCTGCAAGTTTTGAGAGACTAATTTTTTGTTCAGTGCTTTGGCCAATGATACAGGCTTATTTTGTACAACTACATTTTTAAGCTTTTTATTGCTTTATACAACTTTTATTGAATGACTTTGTAAAATTTTTTTCTGAAATGGATATCTGCATCTTGTAAATTTAGTACTGACTATTCCCTGTGGAACTTTTGTAGGAGAAATTAATATCAATATTTAACCTTGTAAAACATATGACCTGTGGCAGAGAATGGAAAGGTTTTAGCAGGTACACAGTGAAAAATGGACTCAGTTTTGCATGTTGTCTTCCACTGAAGTGATCACAGTCTCTTACCTGTGCTATTTTTTATTTTCCTTCTGTTCTTTGTCCTTAAAAAAATAATGACTTACACTATTCATTGAATAGCTAAGAAAAGCATTAAAAGGAAAAATGCTAGAATGTATCCTTTTCTACGGATATCTATCATGTATCCTTAGTTGCAGTGTGAGTTAGAGGTTCTTTGCAAGCTTCTATTTTGATGCAGCCTTGAGTAAAGACAAGCTTCATGCTGCTTCAGGAGTTACCTATATTACACAAGAAAATGGAGACCACTCAGTTGTATTCCCCAAATAATGCACTGACTGTAGGTTCTCTCTAGCACCCTCAGCAAGCTTGCAGGTGACACCAAGCTGAGTGGTGCTGTTGACACACCTGAAGGATGGGGATGCTGTACAGAGGGACATGGACAAGCTGGAGACGTGGCCTCTTGGGAACCTCTTGCTGTTCAACAAGACCCAGTGCAAGGTTCTGTACCTGGGTTCGGTCAGCCCCTGGTACCAACATTGGCTGGGGGATGAACAGATGGAGGGCATCCCTGAGGAGAAGGACTTGGGGGTGCTGGTGCATGTGAGGCTGGACCAGCAATGGGCATTTGCAGCCCAGAAAGTCACTTGTATCCTGGTCTGCATTCATAGCAGTGTGGCCAGCAGGGTGAGGGAGAGGATTCTGCCCCTCTGCCCTGGTGAGATCCCACCTGCAGTGCTGCATCCAGCTCGGGGGTCCCCAGGACATCAGCCTATTGGGGTGAGTCCAGAAGGAGGGACCCCAAGGTGATTAGAGGGATGGAGCACCTCTCCTCTGAGGAAAGTCTGAGAGAAGAGAAGAGAGAAGAGAGAAGAGAGAAGAGAAGAAGCTTTGTGGTGACCTAATTGCAATCTTCCAGTACCTGAAGGAAGCCTACAACACACATGGAGAAGGACTTTTTACAAGGATATGTAGTGACAGAACAAGTGGGAATGGATTTACAACGAGAGTAGGTTTGGATTAGATGTTAAAAATAATTTTTTTACTGCAAAGGTGATGAGACACTGGAATAGGTTGTCCAGAGAAACTGTGGATGCCCCATCCATGAAAGTGTTCAGGGCCAGCCTGGATGGGGTTCTGAGCAACCTAGTCCATGGCAGGAAGGTTAGAATTAAGAGGGTTAGAATTAAATGATCTTTAAGGTCCTTTGCAACTCAATTAATTTTTGATTCTATGATTTTAATTCTGGAAAAGCCTTTTGTTCATCATCTGATCTATTTCTTTTCTGCTTCCAATTTTTTTGTCTCTTAACTTCATTCTTCTGTTTCTTTTGCATTGTTCTGTTTTGCTTGTGAAAGACAGAAACTTCTAGGATTTTAGTTCTTCTTGCCTCTTACTTGGCCAGTAAGGCTTAGGAATGAAAAGCACATTAATAAGCTGGCTTCAGAAAAGCTGGATGCTGGGGAAGGTTAACACTCCCTTTTAAATCTGATTTAATACAATTCTTGGTTTCTCTGCTTATTGTAAATAACATCCTTATAGAAGTTGTTTATCATGGCAAGGAAACAGTTTCACTAACAAAGTGTAACAGTTAATTGCTGTTGCTGTTTCAGCCACATTAATCACACAAAAAAATCTTACTTGGGATGCATTGTTAATAACAGTGTCTTTGGCAAATTTAAAGAAACCTCCCCATAAAAATGACCTATGTTAATTCTCTGGAAATCATGAGACATGTGCTAGGTTTTCTGGGGTCTTTCAAGAAAGAAAATAAGGATTTCATCTATGTAATGATAAATATTTGCCATTTTGCAATTACCAGCATATGTATATTGTAAATACATAATAGTTCAAAGTCTTTTGAATACATTTTTGTTACTAATGTATCTTTCTTCTTCCATAATGAGTATAATTTTTTCTTATCTGAGAATTATTAGCTGTTCAGTTGTGATCCAGCTGTATAATTTATGTTTAATTCATTGGAGGAAAGAGAACCTAAAGAAAAGCACTGGGTTTTTTGTAGAGGACAATAATTTATAAGGATGAATATGTCCAAATTTTACGCCTCTTGTCTACAATGAGGATTACAAAAACATTGTCACACATTTATATCTAATGCCTGACATACACAGTTTAAACCAGCAATTTTTGTTCATAATTCTTATTCTTCTTTTACTAATTTAATTTTGCTGCTAAGTTCCTCCAAATACCTTTCTAAATATCTGACCAAATTAGCTATTTCTGTAATTTTTTGGCCCTTTAGCTTTCCATGGTATTTTATTTTTAATTTCCGTTACTATTCAGAGCTCCCACATGCCATTACAAAGGTGTGGTTTCAGTTGGATGATTGGTTTAAAATATTGAATGGCTTTATTTAAATAAGTCTTGTTCTGATTTTATTCTTGTCTCACATTTATCACTTGCCTAAGTTGACACAATTGGGTTCATAAGGTGGATGGACATGTTGGCATTATACATCACAATCATTTTATCCCTAATCATTGTAAAAAAAGTGTTAAAAGTCTTGTTGAGCTCAGTGAAGTTATTTGCATACAGAATTATTAATGCTCTTAAACTCATATACTGGTAAAGTCTGTGTATGGAGTATATGCTGTGAAAAAATTTACCTATTTACAGGTACTGATGCCCATACCACTCTAAAAAAGGTGTGAGGGAAAACTGTGATCAGAATTTGGCAGACTTCCACTGTATCTGAAAACACCATACAGTTTGTAATGCCAATATACTGTAAAGGAACATTATGTGTTAAAATCCTTTTGGTTCATTTCTAAAAGGCTCATCTAAAGTGTACTGTACTCAGACTCAGCATTTCTGATCTACTGTTGTCTGTTTCCACCATCTGCTTTTGCAGAACTATTTTTACCTTAACAAGTATCAGTGGCTGATACTGAGTGGCCCTTTGATGTGCAGTCAGTCACAGACAAGAATAAAATTGTATAATAGACTATAATTTCCTGTCTGATCATAAGCTCGGCTTTTTGTGCTGGGTGATTTCCTTCAAACTAATTGACAAATGCACTGGCACAGGGAGTGATGGGCTGCAGCTGCCTGCAGTTTGTCAGAAAGACAGCAGAAAATCTTGAGAAGTATTGGGGTGTTCATGACATTGAGATGGATCTTCGTCTGGGAATATTCATAGTTAGAATGAAGAACTTGTATTTTTTTTTCAGCAAAAAAGACTGTCCGTTCTTTCAGGCTTTAAAATACTTTTTGAAAAAGAGAAAATCACATGGAAAACTAAATTGGTCTTCTAGCATCATTCCTCCTACCAAGGGGCACACAGCCCAAAATAATAACCTAATACTAGTCTACCATATTTTCTTCTGCAAGCTGAAATAATTGGTCAGCACAGCCTTTAAAACCAAACAAAGTTAAGAAGAACTTTGCTCTTTCCAACTGTACTGCACCTCACATGCCTCACAGAAACGATGGTGCATTTTTGTCTTCCACCCACCGTTCTAAGGTGTGCCAACATGCATTTTTGCAAGAGAATTTGTGGAATTTGTGGAACTGTGCTATGGAGATATGTTTTGGCAGCAGTGACTCATTCACAAAGGTTGGATGTTAGGTGCAGTCTGTACTAACCGCCTCACAACGCCTCAGCTTTTCCAATGGAAATAGCCCGTGTATAGAGAATTAAATGTAATCAAACATAGATTTATTTTTCTCCTTGTTCAGAAATTTTAACTTCATGACTTGCTCAGAATTCTTTGAATTTGCATTCTGAGCTCCTGGGAAAATTTTTTGGGGAAAATGTGTTAATTTTGGTCTAATGAAATGAATATTTTAACTTAAAAAAACTGTTTTAAAACAAGCCAGAAGGAACAGATTCATCCTGTCATCCTCAATTCAGCTGTTATTTCACATTTTAATTTATATTTATCTTGCTTTTGACATAGCAAATCTTTTGAATAATTTTCTTTATTTGGCATTCTCAAAATTATAGATGCCCAGAAAATCTTTGGCTTCAGTACATGTGGCAGGGGAAGCTGCTTTTCCAGGGGAATTATGACATAATTCCCCCGATAAACAGTCTTCGTATTCTGATATTTAAGACATTTTGATCTATCATGACAATAAGCTAAAACTTCAGATTATGAAGCCTCCATTTTTAAATTTATGGAATTACTCTATATAGATATCTTAGTCTTTAATTTAAAAAGCCTTATATTTTCTTAGCTTTTTTGTGAAATATACCTCGAAATTATAAACCTGCAAGCCTTGAAATATCTAAGTTCACATCATCTATTGGCCTAGATGTAAGCAAGAGAGAAATCACTGTGTTATCTTCCTCAAAGTTGCTGATGTGTTGGACGGTAAAGGTAAATCCAGCAAAACAGATTGGCAGAGAATTGTTAAAATGGCAAGAAACTTATTCAGTACATTTATGGCACAGCATAGCTCTGTATGGTCTTCAGTATTTGCTGTGTTTATGTATAATTTATACATGCTTTCAGTCTGCTTAGAGTTGGTTTTAAAAAATCCAAACAACAAAACAGAAGCAAAGTAGCTTGTATGTGAAATGTCTCACAATTTTCATCCCATCATATTCAATTGGTATACTGTGTACATCATCACTTCTCAGTCTCTTGAGAGACTTCCTACTGTATTTTGGCATTTCATTATTTGGGGTTTTTAACTTTTCATTTTTGTAATAGTATTTGAGTCATGTGCCCAGTAAGCATTTTTGTGAGTTGGTACCCATACTCTTACTTAGCAAGCTCATGTCTACATCTGCTCAGTGAATGGGATTTGACTCTGTACTGAAATAATAGCATCTGAGTTGAGGGGTTTCAACATAAATATATATATATATAATAATACATGTAAAATATTTAAGGGGTGATTGTAAATTACTATATTGTGTAAATTTTAAACAGACCCAATAAATTTCTGTGTGTGTGTGTTCAGACAATATAGTGAGTTTTAGGGATTCTTGTGTGACACTGAGTTATTTGAAATGGTGTTTCTCTTTTCCTGCTAACTAGTAGTTTTAGGAATGTCAGACTATTTTTGGCAGTCAGTTTGGGCCATATGTTTTTTCCTCTCAAAAGTGGCTGCTGGGTATTTTGTTGCGTAAAGTGCTTAGAGGTGCTTGTTATTTGGCTGTGAGATAGATAGGAAAAATAGATGTTAAAAAAAAAACCCAAACAAGGGTGGGAAGAGCTTTGAAAAGCTCAAGAGGAAGAAAATTATCTTCTATATATGGTAAATCTTCAAGCTTAGCTACAAGAACTTCTATTTTTACAAGTTCAGAAGAAAAGCTGGGTATGCATTCCTATGACACAATTGTAAATTTCTTTGACGACCCATCATTTTGCAGTTCTCTTTTGATTTAAAGGGTTAAATTTTACCGCCAGCTGTTAGTTTTACTAAAGCTAGTGTAATTACATATGATCTTTAACTCATCTTTAAACTACATCCTTAACAGATATAATTTTGCCTTAAGATTTTAACTTGAACCCATCAGAATAGACTCCAAGTTGCTGCAGAAATGGTGTGGCTGAGGTAGGGGCTGTAACCCCAGGGGCCCTGGGCAGAGTGTGGAGCACCTGGGGGAGCCAGGCAGGGACAGTCAGGGCTGGCAGTGTCCCCAGTGCCCTCCCTGGTAGTGTCTCTTCGGACTGCTCTGCCACTGCCATAGTTTTACTTGTGAGAAGGAGGTCTTGGGAGAGGAAAAATAGTGCCTACGGTTTTAAAGGAATAGGGTGACGTTAGCATTTAAAGGTGGAGGGCAGGGATTGGACTGTCCCAGAACATCAAAGCTTATTTTCCTGCTAGTCAAGAACTATTTATCAGTAAATTGGAAAAATGGAAAGATACTTAAGAAAAAAAAGAGGTGGCAGAACGTAGCCTTAGAATTACGTTTTCGATAAAGAAAATCAATTTCATTTGCCTATCATGCTTTTAAAAACAAATCAGGACATGATTGTAATGATACTGGGATCCCCTCTAATTGGATGAGTAAAAGCAAAGAAATGTGGACATTCAAAAGCTGACATTAGATCTGCAAAGACCAAGGAAAGAAGCCCTGTTAGTTTCTGTTCTCCAGAGCAGCCAGCCTCATCCTCTCCCTTCAGGCAATGCATTCAACTGTATGGCATCCAGCCATGTAGTAGTTGTACTGCCCCCTGTTAACAGGGCAACAGGGTTGTAACAATGTTTATTCCCCAGAGTTTTGGCTTGGTGTCACTTGTCGTAGTTCTTGTAAAAATGAAATAAAGTGAAACCAAAGGTTTCCATGTCAACAGTTGGGTATGTAGATACATTTTCTCTGGGACTTTTGGTTTTTTTGTTATGTGTGGGACTAATCTGTTTCTACATAGCCATTCTGATGATATATATGCCACTTTCATCAACATTATAATGTGGAATTTATATTTTTTTTACTTGTTTCGTTCTATACTGAGCATCTAACATACTTCAGAAGGTGAGAAATGTCCTTCCTTATTCAAATGTGACAGCTGCCATATTTATCATACATTTGCTTGACTGGAACTTCATCTGTCCCACAATGCTTCTGGTATTTAGATGCATGTAGATGCTACAAGAAAACTACATTAAATTTCATGTGGAACTGCAAATAAGTGTAACTGTTAAAATAGTGGAATCTCCCTATTGAAGTCTTCTCCTTGACAGTTCCCTTTACAGTCTTAAAGCTATTGCAGTATGTCCTACTTCAGATTTTCTGACCCTCTTATGAATTTCATTGAACTCATGCTGTCTTTGCAAAAATATTGAGCCATTCTTTCACAGGACAGGGGTAATTTAAAAGCTGCAAGAGTATACATTTTATTTTTAAGTGTAATACTTGCTATTAATACAGAAAGCTGTAGCATATGGCTTGAAATACGTGGAATTGAAAGACTCTTATCCATATCCAAGCACATTAAGGAACAGTATGCATCTATTTAAAATGAAACATGAATTTAGGCTGATTCTGTATCAAGGAAGTTCATGGCAGCTTGGTGCTGACATAAGCAGCCAGTAAATCAGGGCGAAAATAGCTAGGAAAATAGCATTTTTTAAAGAGACTTATAAAGGAAATGCCAACATAATTGTAGTGTTGAATTAGCTAGCTATGCATTCCTCCAACTTAAAGAGAATAGTAAAACTGAGTGAATTAATCACAGGAAATAATTTCCTGGACAAATTTAGCATGTGTCTTGGATTAAAAGGCATACTTCCTAGAACAAAATTAGGTTACTGTGAGAATTGCTGAGTTTAAACATTGCCTCACTGCAATAGGAGAAAGCAACTGCATGTGCACACTAGCTCTGGAGGGAAGAAAGAGACTAGTGCTGAGCTCTTGTCTTTTTTCTCTGCCTCTGTTCTTGGATTGGATTACTTGGTAGCTTGAAGAGTCAGGAGGAAACCGTTAACCTGCCTGCCTGTTACTCAGTATTACATTCTATTGGAGGATGTGTATAGAAATACAAACCCAGGACATCATCTTCTTCAGGAGAGACTGTTAAACCCCTGTAAAAAAACCAAGGAGCTGTAAATGTATTATTGTCTCCAGCTGCAGCCATAAGGAGAAACCCTTCTGAAGAAAGACCATAGGGCAGGCATAGATTATATTTCTCCCTGATGTCCTTCCAACTATTTTTAACTCAAATGACAGGAACTTTAAGATGTATTTTCCTAAAAATGAAGGGGGGGGAGGGGGGCGGAATTGTGTGATGGTATCTGCTATTTTTTACTTTCCTTGGAGTCATTAGTTCCTTTTTGGCTCAGCATATGACTGAAAGGTGTTGCTGTTCTGAGCTCAAAACCTACATGTAAACTATTACATACTTGTGTATATTATTCTTTTGTTTCCAGTATAGAGATTACTGAGCTGCTTGAAACTGCCCATTTTTTTTCTCTCCTTGAGCCAAATTCATATATCGTGCATCTACCACTTCTCTGGCAGAGTTTTCCAGAAGGCCTGCTGCTAGTAGTGCGGGCAAACATCGCGCTTCTGCCTCTTTTGAACATGACTCATATAAATTTACTATGATGCCCCCTAAATCTTGTGATGGAGGTGAATCTCCTGTCCCTACTCACCCTTTCTGTGCTGCTCACCACTGTAGAAAACTCTCATCCAGTACATATTAGAATTTATGAACAATAATGTCTTGCTTTCCCTAAACCATAGTTTGAATAAAAGCCACTTGTTATTTTTATTTTAAAATTAAATATAACCATCAGAAATCTCAATCTTAAAATTTGAGTTAAAGATCAAGGTATATTTTTTCATGATATTCATTTGGTGTTAGCCAGCACTAAAGATGTTTTCCTGAGAGTCTATTCCTTTCACCAAGGATGAGATTTTATAGACGTTGTTTATTTTAGATAACTACATCGCTCTGTGTGACTACATCATAAAATCATTCGTTAGGTGAAGGTAATTTACAAATGATCAGAAGCAACCAAATTACTCCAGCTTAATGAGTTGCCACTTATTGCCTGTGTAGGCTCTTTTTCTGCTGTGGCTGTGAAGTTGGCTTACATTAATGTGCATTAATTTTATTTCACAAGTGCAGTGATGGAGGAGACCTAATCCTTCCAGTTATCATGGCTCAGCAGTGAGTGGTAACACATTGAGTCAGGCTTAACTTCATTGCATATACCTGTCACTCTGGACCTGGTGCAAAACACACACCATGGCATTTTTCCAGGAAAATGTCATACCAGTGCATCGATAGCTGCAATGGCAACCCACTCATCTTGAGGTAGAGTTCAAGCTGTTGATTTTTAGCCATAAAGACTGAAATGTGTGAAATCATTTATTTCTGAGACACTATCTCCCTCTTTGCGTAGACAGCAGAGGTTCTGTAGTTGGATTTCCTTCTCTAAAGAAGGGAATTTTTGGCAGAATGTTCAGTGCTAGGGCATCAAGACTTGGGATCCTACTATCTCAACTTGGCTCCAAATTGTTGGAATTTGGCAACTTTTTGATGAAAATATATCTGTTTGAGAGTTTTCTTGGAGAGTGCTAAGGATGTTTTTGCTAACTGATGAAAGGGATACATGAATTGCTATGGGACTCATTATTCCAATGACTATGAGATTTCATTACATATTTATGTCAAGGAAAAAGTCAGGCAAGCTAGTTGGCCAGAGCTTTGTGACAGTGACAGCCTCCAAAGTGGGACTTGATGTAGTGGAAGTAGGGTAGAAATGAAAGGGGAGCTGACTGAACCACCCTGCTCTCCAGTGCTCTTGAGAACTAAAGGTGTTGGGAAGGTCTCCTACTCCAGTGCAGAACTTAAATGCACAGATATGTGAAGAAAAGGACCACATCACTTCCAGGCTGCTTAAATTGCTGTGGGAAGTCAAATTCAAAGAACTTTGCACAAATTTGTTTAACCATTTGATTGGACTTCCATTAACATGTACGGACTGGTTGTGTAATACAAGCCTGACACAACTCTGAGTTATTGCTTTCCAGTCCTGACCTCAGCTTCCGGAGTATCTTCAACCCATATTTTTCCATTTTTTGTTTCTCTTTAGTCTTTTGCTTTACTTCTTTCCCTTTTTTGAGTTCCCCTAGCACCAGGAAATAACAATAAAAAGTTGTGGAATAAGATTTAGTGCCATCCCATTATCTTGTGCTCTGCTGACTATTTCTCACACTGCATATATCCTACAGTTGCATTTCTATAATTTAGGTTGTAGAAGTTTCAGGCAGCAACTGATATTGACTGGAGTTTATAAAGTGCCCACAAATGTATCTAATACTAATTGAGTCTAAAGATTAAAAGACTAGAACAATATCTTGTATGATTGAAGATGCAGAAGCCCCAGGGGTATGAAAAATATGTTTTATATGTTTTTATTTTATTCACTGAATAAAAAAAGATACCTGGAACAGCTGCCTTCATCTTGTGCCTTGAGAGGTGATACACAGTTGTGTGGTAATAGAGGAACTTCCAGAACATTTCTACGCTACTTTATCGAGAGGCAAGGATTTTATGTTGTCTCAATTCCTACCTTCTCTTGCTTTACTTATCCTTTCTGTGAATTTTCCTGGTTTTAATCTGTACTAAGCTGGTTAGGTATACTGGATGAATTATTAATCACAGTTTATGAGAAAAATTTAATACTGAAAAGGAAGGGATAATACTTTCAAGCGTGAAGTAGTCTATATGTAGGTTTTTGAGCTAAGAAGAGTTGTGTTCTCAGGTGCTGAGGCAAAGAGGATCTGATCACCACAGACAGATATTGTCACAAGATTTTTTTTTCCCTCCCAATCTTAAGAAAATATCATGTCAAAGGTCTTGTTGCCTGACCTTAGTAGAGAAAGGGCTTTTAAAAATAAAAAAAGTTTCCCATACTCTACACTGTCTTAAGGTTAAACTTCTGTGACATTCTTTTTTTTTTCTGTTGTCCATAGGAAGATTGGGGAAGTAGATCTTATTGATAAAAATATTAAATTTTAAATATGTGCATTCTTTTGCCATGAATGATACGTTTATATTATAGCTTTTCTTTCGTGTGCTGCAAAGCAGAGTTTTGCTATTTATTACTTTAGGAAGAAAAAGAATTGGCTATTTTATGTCAAAACTAAAAAGGAAATTTGTGTTGTGCATGCAGCAATGTAAAGCTGTCTACAACTTCTTTCATTCTTGCCACAGTTCCTTCCATTGCTTGGGTTCTCTGTATCAAGACTGTGCCTTCACAGTTTGTTCACAGGCAAGGCCTAAGCTTCTCCAATATTTTGCATTTGTCTTCTCCATTAAGAACTGGAAAACCTGATGGATTAATAACAATGAGGATTAAAGCTTTGGAACTTTTGATATGACTTGCCAAAGAAGACAGGCTGCTGAATCCCCGGACTCTGGAATGTGGCCTGTTGAGATTCTGGCAGGGGTCCTTGCCCCCAAGGTTTCTTCCAACCTTCACTGAAATTCTGCAACTCCCCTACACATGTACTTGTATCTGAGTAACTGTTTATTTCTTTTGAATTTCTGCCAGCAGTTTAGGCCTCAAGTAAATTCTCTTATCTCCTGTTAAGGCAATATTTATTTAAATTCCAGTGGACAAACTTTAAATTCTAAATATTTTCAAGATATGTATTGTTTAGAAGAGGTCTGAAGTGCCTGCACAACTTCACCTGTGATCTCTCAAATGACATGTATTGCTAAGAATATCAACTTGGTATTGATTATTTATTTATTGAGGCAAAATGTCAAAAAGAAAATAAGTTTATTTTTCCTAAAAAGATGGCTTGAAATATTATATTGATGAAATTCTGGTTTTATTCCACAGACTAAAGGTTTGTATTCAATCTTTTTATGCTCTGTGCAAGTGAGCAAAGGTCTCTTCTGTTCTTTTGCAATAAAGAGTTGTTGGATAACAGACTATATAATAGAATGAAAGTGCCTAAGGGCAAAATATTTGTGGCTTAGATTTTTCCAGCGAGCAAATTTGGCATTTTATTATTTTTTCTGTGTTAGCTGTTCAGGCTTCTTGGCTGTGAAGTGCAAAATGATGCACTCACACTCATTTCCCATGTTTGCTTTGTGGTAAGAATTGTAAGACTAAATTTCTGCTAGCTCATACACATTGGGAAGAGGGGAATATACCTGCTGTAACTAAATAAAAAGAGATTTATTTGAGGGAAGGATTTGGGATTCTTGATGTCAAACTTGACTTACATTTCCAGTAAGTGTGTCTGGTTTATACTGCCTTTAAAAATAAATACATAAATACATATTTACATATGTGCAATTATTTTAAATGGTGCTTTTTTTATACTTCTTTTATCAAGCATTTTCCTTTTACCACCCCATTTGAATTACAGTCACTGCATCTGCTGATTTTTTTTTTTTTAATTTCCAAAACCAATAGCATTGGCTTTTGCGAGACTAAAGAGAAAGAGGATTATGTATTAGTTAGGAAGAGTTATTTGGAGATACACTTTTATGCATTTTATGTGTATGTGAGCATATCTATATAAATATCTTACAATATACATAGGCATATATATAGTCACAGTGTAGCGTATTAAAAAAGTATAATCCCTATTGATTTAACTATATATTTTGCTATTGGCATGGATAATTTTATTTACAGTTGAGCATTGTGTGTTCCTGGAAAGATGTGAAATGTTCGATTGCCATTGGCTGTAACTACTTTTTGTCATATACATCCACCTTTGGTCTCCAAACCATAATCAAAATAAAATTTTAATTCCACTGATTCTTCTTAACAGTCTGAAAATATAACTTGCTCAGTTATCTCCAGAACACCCTTTCATAGAAATCAAACCCCTAACGAGATATACTGCAGGAAGCTGCATAACACACTGCAGGGCACCTGCCTAACACTGCATTCTGCAATCTTACCCTGCATTTTAGTACATTGAGAGGGTACTTTCAAGTACAAAATTTAAAATGTTGCATTTAATTTTATTGGAATATGGCCTTATCCCTTAAAGCATGATCTGAATTGAAGGTGTGAAATTGCAAATACTTACGACATTGGTGGCTGAGAAAAACAATGGTAGCAACCTCAGCAATATTCAAATGTTCTTAAAGGATCTAACACCTTTGGAGTTGTCTGGTAGACTGTACATTGGAAAAATAATAAAACACCTATTTTTACTTTTAAAAATAGTTATTTCTTTAAACTCTATAAGTACTTTTGGGCTTATACTTCTGTCAGTCAACAAAAATGCAAATGAGTAACATCTTCAGCTTAAAAATTGTAGTGGGAACAGGAAATAAATCTTTAAAAAGCTTGGTTGTTGTAATCAATACCCAGGTAGTTTATGTGACAGGTATAATTGATAGAAGTGATTTTTTCTTTTATACTGAGTTTTGCTAATTCCTTTGCTTCCTGCCTGTGATGGTATTGGTCGAAGCAGTCCACTGGGAACATGTCTACTGTACATACAGCCTCCGTGACTGATATGGATGTAATGAGGTTTTTTTCTTGTTTCATAGGTCTTACAGTCATTCCCCTGACTAAGGGCTCAACAAGAACATTCAGGCTCCTTATGAAAAACAGCTCTGCCAGCTGAATGGCAGGAAGCTTATGAGTTAGTTTGCCAGGCTTCTCTGGGTGTATAAACCAGTTGCTGCAGCTCTAAAAATGATATGACTGGTGCAGTAGTGATTTTCTGCACTGAAGGTGGATGCTGACAGGAGTTATGTACTGCAGGTATTTTAGTGAACTCTGAAAAGACTGTGCTGTAATACAACACTCCCAGATACAGAATTCTGTGGTTCTGATTTCTTCTAGTGTGTGGTTTCCTCTCCATCATTATCTTCTGTAGAATTATATTTATGGGAAACCAGTCTGTATAACTGTGCTTTACATTGTAACAAGGAATTGTTTTCCCTTGTTTAATATAATATATTTTGGCTCCAGAGCATACCTCAGTTTCCTGCATTTATTTGTTATATGTGTTGGGGAAGTGCACGAGGAGCACAGAAAATGCATGTGCCCTGTGTCTGTGAAGGTTAGGACTGAACTTGAAATCTATTGTGCCAGGCAGCAACTACTTGGACAACTACCTAGCTGGGTTTCTTTTGATTCTAAATGCTCTGTGTCATTTCTACTACTGCCAAGGGGAAACACATGGGTTTTATTTACTGGTCACTAACTATTCCGTGAGGGGGTTAAAAATACTACACTGGAGTATTAATAGCTTTTCTCTGAAAATAGTGAATGCTTCCTGTAATTGAAGAGTAAGCCTCTCGCCGTCATTCTACTATAAACATGTCATGAGAGATCCTTGTTTAAAAACATCTTTTGCTCTTGTTCAGTGTTTGTCAGGTTCAACTCCAGCCATGGCTTCCCCGTGGAGGTTGGTTCGGATTCCAGCATCCTCCAGCTGAAGGAGGCAGTTGCCCAGCGACAGGGAGTTCCAGCTGACCAGCTGCGGGTGATTTTTGCAGGAAGGGAGCTCAGCAATGACTTGACACTGCAGGTAAGAATCTCTTGGTAGCTTCTTGCCTGGACTGCTGCCAGCTACACTGCCTCTGCCTCTAATGCTGCCAATCTGATGTTCATGCTTGAGATCTAATAAAATAAATAGTGCCTGGGGATTCCTTGAACTTTACTCCACACTGCTTCATTAATTCTGACCTTCTTAATTATGCATTAAAACAGCAAGCAGGAAGGGTAGGGGAAGAGAGAGAATACGAGAGAGAGAGCATGAGAGAGAGCTGTGCCTAGTGAATAAATGTTTACTGACTACAGAAGCAAGCCATGCACAATTTCTGTATCTGTTCAATTTCTATCTTACTTATTCCATTTGAATCTTAATGAAGAAGGATGTGAATAAATTGCTCTAAATCAGGCTGCACAGTCATCACATTTTATAGAATTTGTAACCCAATTGTGACCCCTGGAGGATAGCTACATGGCTGCTGCTGCACCGTGTGCTGCTGTGCCTGTACAGGTGTGTGATGCTGGAGGGGTGGTTCCAGATCAGAAAGCCCACAAAAGTGTTCTCCAAACCACTGAACTCATAAATATGTGAAGCTAAAAGAGGAGCAGGGAGCACAGAAAAGCAGCTATAAGTAGGTATCTGAATTTCAGCTCCTGAAGGTTAGCGAACCATTCTCTTCAATAAATGCAGAGGGCTGTTCATCTGTAGTGAGCAGTAAGAAGCACTGAAAGATAGGTTCAAGTTGCTATTTGCTACTGCTACCAGTGCAGCTGCAGTTGCTTTATTAAATAGTTTTATCCTGTGTGTGCATTTGGCAGTTCACTCCAATAGCCAGGGTTTAGCATAAGATCACACAATTAGGACAATTGGGAAACTTGGGGAAACCTACCGGCCTTTCAGCATAGTAAAAATATTGATTTATTGAAATTGCCATCCTTCTACAGTGGTATCAAAGAGCTGCAGATACAACCTATAGTAGTGCAGGTGATTGTGTAAAAGATCCCTCACATGCAGAACTATTCAGATGAATTTGTACTCATATTTCAGACATATTGTTGTGCTCAGAATGGCTGCTAAGTCTGAGTACAGAAAGTCACTACTGTATTGATGACCTATCACTGTTTCTCCTTGGGTATGGTATTTGTTGCTTTGCAAAGGGCTTTAGGGATTTCCAGCACACAAAGGAAGGTGTAGAAATGTGAATTGCTGTCAGTCTCCAGTGCATCAGCTGTGAATAGTGTTGATGCATACCTGCAGTGTGGTCCACATACATGTGAAAACATTTATATAAAAGTGTAAGAATAAAAACAGTCATGTGAATTGTAGAAGTTGTCAGTTGCCAGTTGCTAGATTGGAGTGTCTGTGTTGTTCTCTCAGAAGCTTCTGAACCACTTTGCTTTTCCTGGCAAGCTGCAGGTGTTGGTATTACTGCCATTTTGTGTCAGCATGAAACACAGATTTTCAGCCCAGTTTGACACTTGCAACCGAGTTTGTTGTTGGCTACAACATACAGTCTGTTGCTAGGGTAAATTAAAAATGGTGTTCCAGATCCACAGACCTCCTGATGATGTAATTTCCTTGTTTTGTCATAATTATCATGTCTAGTCAAGACTTCTTATTATTTAGTAAACTGGATCTAGATTCATTGCTTTGACTCTTGGTTTCTAAATCAGATAGGAAATTCAAAAGCTGTTTCAGATGGTACAATTCATACTTCTGTGTTTAGGTGACAAATATTGCAATGATTACTATCATCAGCATGTATCAACTACACTTTTATTCTTGATATTTGAAGGCATTCTACTTTGCTGCTGTGTTTCCTTTTTTTTCCTTTTAATTGTGTATATTTATTTATCTTGGAAATTTGTCAACACTAGAAGAAGAGTTGAGCATTTGAGGTGTTTGGGTTCTTGTGGTAAGCTAAGTTTTTTGCATAAGAAGCTAATAAAAACTTGGGTGCTAGTGAAACTGCTGGCATTTATGTTGCATCTGTAGTTTCAGAATTAACATCACATATAAGCAAATTAACTAACTCTTGTTTTCTAGATCTGTAGATTTGGATGCAAAATAAGAAAAATTCTACTCAGCTGATGCTTTAAAGTTACTTCATTTCACAATACAAAATTTTTTTCTGGTAAAACTATTTTGTCCTTCCATTTTTCGTAAATTACTTTTGAACTTATTTGCCCAAGATATTGTGGAAGAATCTAGAGGTCAGGAAAAAGAACTGATGGTATTACAGATAATGAGATTATAGAGGACATGAGAAAAGCTGCAGTAATTGCAGGAGTATGGGGCAGGGATATAGGAAATACTCCAGGAGAGCAAACTTTATTGGTTTGTCAGCTCACAGAACAATTAGATTTGTCTTAACAGCTACCTTAGAATCTCAGGCAGCTGATACAAAACATAACTGAGAATGTGAAAGCTGTGTTTATTTTCCTGTTTGGAGAGAAGGAAAAATCATTCCCGATAGCTGAGACTTGTAAAAAATAAATGAAGCTGGAATGGACAGATGTTAAAGAGCAATTATAAGAAAGAAAGTGCCAAGCTGAGATCTTAAATAAGTAATTTGATATCAACAACAACAGTAAAAATATTGTAGGAGGGATAGAAGTGAAATATGTGTGGAGACATTCAATTTGGTACCACAGATAAGTGTTTTTTCCTAGAAAAAAGAAAGGAAGATTAGACACTGATTCCACTCAGCACAGGGGAGATCAGTATCTGAGCTAGTGACTAAGGGATGAGTAGTGAAATTAGAGCCATGGTAAGCAAAGATTGGTAATGAGTGGATGAAGAATGAGACCTGCAAATTTGAATCTCATAAGAAGGAATTAGAACAATAAGCTGATTCCTAAAAGCCTAGCAAGCAGTGTCACTTAAGTGTGCTAAACATTCTGAAGAATGATGAAGAGCTCCCTCCTGATTACAGTTCACTTTGGAATGAGTAGAATTAATTAATATAGACCCAAAAATAGGAATTCTTTCAAAAGGTTGTCATGAGTATGGAAGAATAGTGGAAAGATCTTCCTGTAGCAGTCCTAAGATGGAAATAAGAACAGAACCATAACGGAATCACCAACAGAATAAACAGGAGGTAGCTGCATATCAGGGACCTTAAAGTGTTCTAACAGGAGGCGACTGCTTATAGTATTGTCATTGCCTCAGAGAATGGCAAAATTAGTTAACAAACCTTCTGGTAGTAAGGTCTGTATGTATTGATAAACAATCTTGCTCAATGCAAGCAACTTGAAACTTACTACTGATAATAGCAGTAGTATTATATTAGTACAGACTTCCTCTTTCTTGGAGAACTCGGAGTCCCCTTGTGTAAAGGAGCTGTTTGCAAACAGTTTGCAGGAGAGATTCCCCACCTTGCAGAGCTTATAGTGGAAATGAATAAAGCAGACAAATGATGTGATGAGAATCAGTATCTTAGCTTGTCCTCAGTCAGTAGCAAAACAGGGATAGAATAAAGTCTTCTTTTCCCAATTCTGTACCATTTCTTTTTGGTAGTGTTTCCTCTATAAGGTAAAGCTAGCAAATACTGTTCTTTGAAATAGAAAAAGACTAAGCATGTGGTGAGTAGCAGGACTTGTTAGCTTTGTGCTAACAACTGTGCTCCCCTGAGACAGCTTCTGAGTCAGGGCCAGCTTGCATTTGACTGCAGCATAGGCTTGAGGCTTGGAGCATAGGTTTCACGTGAATTTGGCTTTGACTGCATCCATCCATATAGGTGCTTGCCTAAAGTAATTTATACATTCAAGAAACAAAGGAGCACTACCAGAAGTTTTTTGTTAAATACCGTGAGCTCATAAACATAACTGAAAATGAGTAAAAAGGAATGGCACAACTACAGTAGGAACATAGATGATTATCTATGCAGAAGAGGGAAAAGAGAAGTGATAGGGGAGAAATGGTGCTGTCTTTTAGCAGGAACAGGTACTTGAACAATGGAATATTGCATTTCATCAAAGAAGGACCTTGTGTACATAAATGTATGGCAACTTTCTTGCTCTCTAAGCACAGTACAACAGAGCTTCCAGTAGTTCTTATATTGCCTTGTTTCATTTTAATGAGAGTTCAAAGAAGAAACCAGGTGACACAGTGCAAAATGTGTCCCTAACCAGGAAAAAAAAAACCAAGTTTAATTATAAAGTACTGAATGCTAAGATTAGATTGGATCTTTTGACATAGTTACTGCCTTGTGCTACAGTTTTATGTATAGGATACCAAATCACTCACAGAAACAACTTTGATCATCAGCAGTTTTGTGGGTTACAGAATACTGTTGAGCCAACATTTGCATACTTAAATGCTGTTTGTAGAGAATTGCCCATAGACAAACTGACTAAATCAATCATCATATGTGAAATTCAAAGAGAAAAAAATCATTTTATGTGTGTGCGTGTTTAAATCAGTATTTTTGGTCAATATTTGATTGATCTGTGGGTCATTTTTTTTTCTTGTAAAGCTGGAAGAGATGTGTATTGTACTTCTTCAAAAGAGGAAAAGCTAGCTGAGTTCTACTTAGGTATACTATAGTAACAAGGCAATCCAGAGAGGCTGCATCTGTGTTGCCAGGTAATGTGGACTTGGCTAAATGAGAGGATGGCAGTACTATTCACTCTTTGTTCTTTTGACAGCTGCAGACTCACTGTGACAACTGAGAGGTGTTGAATAAATGTTTCCAAGACTTGTCTAGGGCCTGATGGTATTACATGCTCACAATGCATGTGAAAAGTACCACAGAGCCATATTTACTGTGATATTAGGTCAGGGCTAGCTCAGGTCTCCATATTTTCCGTATTGTTACTTTCCAAAGTATTTTCCGTATTTCAACATTCTGAAGAGTGTTGAAGAGCTCCCTGCTGATTACAACTCACTTTGGAATGAGTAGAAGTAATTAATTAATATAGACCCAAAAATTTCAGAAGGTTGTTGTGAGTACGGAACAATAGTGGAAAGTTCTACCTGTAAAATTGTGTAAAATTAAAAAAGGATACACTGCTCATTAATTGTTCTGGTAGATCAAGACCTAACTGCATTTATAGATGAGACTTTCAATCCCAAAAATGCATTTCCATTCTGCTTTTAAATGCGCTTGTGTTCTATTCTTTTTATGCTAAGTTTTTCCTGGAATTAGAAGACTATAAAAATATTTAACTATATCTAAATGAGGGGCAAATTATCTTCAAGTAGTTTGACAATTTCAAAAAGTGAATGGGCCATTTGTGATGGGGGCTACAGATTCTAATATGGCCTTGAAATTTTCTGGGTCCTTCTTAATGTGTCTTTGTTGGCCTGCTGATGATTGATTAAACTGTGACAGGGTTTTCTTTGGAAACTTTCTTCAGTGTGCACTCAGTACAAATGTGGTCCTAATTTCTAGATGTATCTAGGTTTTGGTACCTAGATGAATTTTGTGTTGTCTGCTGAATCTGGTTCAAGGGTTCCTGGAATAGGGGTGCTGGTGCCAGTGTTCTTATAGGAGTCTTACTGACTCCTAATATTTCTATATTACCTATGCTGCTCTTTTAGATTAATTTCCAAATCTCTAAATATGAGTTTATTTTGTTTTCCCCTTTGCTGACAGTTTCAGTAAGTTGTGAATCTATTGAATTAATTTTTATTCCATGGATGGTTGTTATTACTTTCTTTATGTGCGAACATGTTCAGGCAACAGATGAATTTTAAGTAAAATTCATTTCTCTCAGGCAGTTAAAATTCACTGTATTGAGGCCATTAAGTGAATTTTGTGAAATCCATTTTTGAAAGAGCAGTTGCTTTCTGTGGGTCTGATAGAGAAACTGCAATACTGTGCATGAAATACATTATGCTGATAAGAAACTTCTCTGGCAAAACACTCTAGTTCTTTTCAGGACATACATAGCATTTCAGAACAAAATTATCGTGAAAATTGCCCCAATACTAGATGTGCCTTTTGTTTTCCACCTACATACTTGCATTAGGCAGACACTTGTTGAATCTTTTCCCTTGTCATGAGTATAACTCAATTCATATGTTTACAATGCTGTCCGTTCTATCATTTGGATCCATCTTTAGGTTGCAGGAGAGAAAACGTGTAAGCAAAAACTTTAAAAAGCTGTAGTTGTTAAAGTGGTGGCAGTGAGTAATAACTTTTATGAGTCTCTAAATCATGACAGTAAAAGAAAGGTCAGCCAACATCTCTCATTCATCACCTTTCTAAATTGCTTTTGTGAAAAAATGTTTAGCATAAAGAACATCTTTACCAAAAACTGTAGTCGAATAAGCAGAAGGTCAAGGATAGTAGGGGTATTTTCTACCTTCTTCCTTCCTTTCCCTCAGAGGAAAAACATGGTATTCATTGTTCTACTAGACTACATTTATAAGGAAGTATCAGTAGAGGCTATGTACTTTATAATTCAGAACTGAAATAGAACAATAATTTGCAAATATTTGTATTGTCTCAAAAAAATGAAGCAAAAATTAGGATTTGATTAATATTTTACATAGTGAAATTACTGAATTAAAAAATAGGAAATTGTGACAGAGTATATGTGAATTCTTTTTTAACATTGAAAATGTCTCAGAAACATAAAATTGTGAAGGAAGAATGGAAGGTGTTGGAAATTTTTTTTAAATAGCAGGTAGCGTACCAAATATACCTCCTCAATAGAAAAATGAGATGTAGTTCCTTGCCATTATTTCTTTGCTTTTGTTTTAATTCTACTTATCTAAATCTTTACAGCTCTGATTCTCAGAAATGTCATCTGTAATACATTTGTATTTGTAATTATGAAGGTCACACAGCTATTTAATAAACCATTCTGGGTTTCCCTATTTTCCTTTTCAGGTTTTTTCACTAATTGTAGTTGAAAATGTTGGAGGGAAACTTGAATGCTTCACATTTGGTTACAATTTTCATCACAGATGAACCTCCATACTCCAGGGGATGCAGAAGTATTCCTGTGAGGCATGGCTTTTATGGGTGATGGGAGAAAAAATTAAAAAAAAACAAAGTTGCATTATGACAGCAAAGGCCCCGTGCAAGTAAATAAAATTGGTCATCCTAAAAAAAATAACACTAGTACAGGCTCAAAGAGAAAGAAGACAATTATTTTAGGAGTTATTGAAGCAAAAGTACATATGTAATTCCTTATGTATCCTTGGAGCAATACTCAATGCATTTACAATTCCTAGAAGCTTTCTTATGCACTCTGAAAGCTTGTTGAAGAAATGAAAGTAAAGTGTTTTAAAAAAAAAAATCAGTAATAAGCAATACAGTAGGGCAATGCAATTTTGTCTCCTCATTTAGACTAAATAAAGAAGCAAAAGTACCTGTTCTTCAAATGAATCATTTTCCTCATATACAGATCAGGTTGTTATTTCATTTTTTTTCAGGTAAAACATTGCCTCCTTTGATTTAGTGAAAATTATACCACTGATTTTCCATCCACAGAGGTTATGGGTGTGATTCCCATTCCTGTAAAGTCCAGTTTTCAGTGCTGTTCCTGAATGAATTGATCAGTGTTTTCTTCACTTGTATTGCTTTTCTTATTATTAGTTTCCCACAGTTCAAACCGCTTTTCCTGCTTCCATTTCTGCTTTTCCCAATCAATTCCAGGATTTTGAAATCCTGTTCCCATCCAACATCTGTTGCCTGTTAAACCACCGTAGGAAACTTTGTCCTTTCTTACCCAGCCTAAGAAATAATGGGAAGAGAATTATAAAACAAAATTGCCTTGCAGATCTACCCTATCTGCCAAGGAATGGAAATTTCCTTCTACCCATGGTTTCTGTCTTCTATTGGTTGATATGCTTCTGTATCATCTGGTGACTCCCTTGTTTCCTGATCTCCTTGTATGCAACCAATATCTATGTGTGATAATGTATAAAAGGTCATCACCTTATTTTAGGTAACTTTGAAAAGGTGTGTAAATGTTGGCAGATTTTGGTTGATGAGGTTACACTTCTCATGAAGAGACAAAAAAAACCCCCAGTTTCTAGTTTTATGGTAGAATTAATACAAAAAAAGATACCAATAATGAAACATCTTTAAACTGCAAAAACATTTCTAATACAGTTTTTCCCTATTAACTATTTGACATAAAACTGTACGATGGAAGCATATAAAAGTTTTATTGTCATATATTTGGTATGCGTGATATACCAGAGCTCTGACTTCATGATTTGTTTCTTATGCAGCTCATCCCAAATTATCCTATAAAATATTTTTACTGTACTACCTTGCCATCTTTAACATAGCAATCTATTCATTTGTATCTTTCATGGTATGCAGCAAATTGTGTATACAAAACAAATAGATGTGTGCAAGTATGTTTAAGGAAAGAAAATAGTAGCTGCTCACCTCTTTAACCAATATCATATAACCTTTATTCCTGCCTTATTTTCGTTACCCTAGATAGTAATTTTGGGTCTTTGTTTACTATTTATCTTGCAGCAGTGTGTTTATTACTACAGTTTAAGCACATCTAATTTAAAGTGTCAGAGCTTCAGGAAAGGAAGAAACAATCCAATTTTAAAGCATCTTAATGTTACTACTGTCAGCATCTTATAGCAAAAATGTCTCAAAGACCATAAACAGCAATAAACAAGTTAAAGTGACCAGTTGAATATATATCATTAGAAACATTATTCTTTATGAGTGTACCTTCTTCTTTATAAATAGTGAAAACTGCAGTGCCTTTCTTCTGAATGTACTAAGATGTTTAGCTTTATAATACTAGTGTAATTTTTGTTTCTGGTCACTAAGTAGTAGTGGAAACTTCTGTTAGTATTCTGAAAATATTTTTTTCATTTTTTTGTGCAATGACAAATAAAGGAAGTGAAGAAGTGGTGCAACAACACAGCACAGTAACAAGGGGAAGAAAGAATACATGAACAAATATATGCCATGCTGAGCATCAGAAGTCTGGAAGAATTGTGGGAATTTCAGATAAACAGGTTTCAGGTAGACCTGGACGATTTGAAAAAGAAGATTATGCTTATTTATATGGTATTTACTAAATGTGGTGGTGGTTAGATGAGCAGCCAAAGAAAAAAATACTATATGGCAAGGCTCATGAAGTGTCTGAGTTTGTCCTACAAGGCAAGAAAGCAAGAGATAAGATGAAGGGTGATATATGTTACAGATGACTGCAAAAGCAAGGAATTGACTTGCAAAAATATATGAATTGACAGCAACCACTGGTAAGCCCATACCTAAAGAAAAGAAAAACAAAACCAAACAATACATTTTCAATGTGATAATATCATTTTCACTGTACGGCTATTTGTGGAGGATATAAAGAAGTGCATTTAAGGTCTGACACCTAAAATAGTAGAGATGAACATGTTATCATCTTTAAAAGATGTGTGATTGCATTACAGAAATCAACCTTACGTGGTAGACCCACTTAGTGGGTCATCAGAATCAAGTGACTCTTTAAGCCTGTCATCAGATAAAAAACATTTTCCCTTGCAAAATCATAATATTCTTAAAAATTAAAAAGACTGGAAATTTATTCAGTACATTTTAAAAGAAATTAAAATAAAAATCCAAATTGAAGAGCAGTAATCCATGCAGGTCTATTGTCTAGGAAACCAATTTAGGAAATACTCCAGTTCATTTACCTGACTTGAGCTATGCAGTGAATGCATTATCTACAACAATAAGTTGAAACAAAATATTAAACTTGCTCAGCATAGTTAATATTTATTACCATTTTTATTGAAAGCAGATACTGGGAATTGTTATCCTATAATCCATCAAAGCAACTGAAGAATTATGTAGGGCTGAAGTGCGTGCAATTCTAAATACGTTTTAGGAAACAAGATTTGGGGAGGTTGAACTGGTAGCCATTGATTTGGTGGGATATATTTTCAACCACAAATGTTGGCCATATAAGCACTATTTAGCCAAGTAAGCATTTAGCCTTATTATGAATTAGAGCTATGAGTTCTGATTTCAGAAGAGTGGAGAAACTGGATGCAGTAGCACATAACAGTGTTAGTACCTACACTATGCGCTTGCAATGATTTGTGAACTTGCCTTTCAGAGGACCATTCTGTAAATGCCATCCTTTATCACTGCAGAGGTAATAAAACCAGCATCCCCAGAAGTGTTCATTTCTGATGGAATTCATTGCTGATCTCATCTATTTAAGTGAATGCAAATGAAATCTCTCCCTCCTGTTTCTCTGAAGGATTGATGCATTTCTGACGCATGAGCAATGCTCAGTGTCAGTCTCCAGAAACAAATGGAGGAAGATTGACACAGAATGGGTTCATGCCTCAAGTAGCCACAGGATTTAATCTCCTTGCATCTCTGGGTGTATATGTGTCAGTCATAAAGCAATCTTTGAATTACTTATCTCCTGATATAATTCAAATCTCTCAGAAATGTTATTTTCCTATTAAAAAGAAGGATTGGCTTTGCAAGGCCCCAGTGGGCTATAGAAAATATTGAAAAAATTGATATCAATAAATAAATGAAATACAGAACCGGAGAGAGTTCATTTTGTTCACATTTATGGAAACTTCCATATGTTCTGTTGTTTCACTGCATTAGAGACATGCTACTTCCATTGTAATGTAATTTAGTGTGATGTATTGTGTATTTGTACTTAAAACTAAAAATTGAATTTTTCTAGCAGCAAAGAACAGTAACAGCCCTGCAGGACATACACCAGCTCACTAGTTAGGCCACTACCTGCCGTTTTAAAGTTGTGCTGTACTGGAGGATATTAGTCAGCAGCAGGGTTTTCAGTGCTGCTTATATAAGAGATTTTGCATTAGAGTCCAAAAAGAAGAGCGTATTTGAGAGGGAAATCACCTTTCCAAAAGTGAGAGAAGGATGAGGTTTGCTTTGGAGGCTTTTTTTGCTGTTGCCCACTTTGAAATCTCATTGTGGTAGGTTCGTTTGTTCCCTTTTGAAATTGTCAGCATGCCAATGCCTTTTTAAAAGATGCACACTGGGGACAGCATGAGAGGTCCTGTTGCTGAAGAATTGTGTGTCATGTCCTGACTTCATTCCTCTACAGGAAGGAGGCTGAAATATGCTTTTTAATGCCCTTATAACTCAGTAATCCTCATAGTTCTGTAACTTTATGTTGAAGAAGACTGCTTCCATTTTATTGAGGAAAATGTTTTTTAAAGACAACATGACTTATTTGGCTATGTTAGGCTGGAAGCTTCTTGCAAGAGTCAGAGAAAACTCGTGACATTCACGTATATTTCTGATATGTTTTTATACGAATTATTTTTGACCATTTTTCTTGTATTAGTAATACAAGAAACTTGTATTAGTAATTTATAGTTATGTGATTTGATTTCATTGGAATGCATTAATTCATTTGCAGCCTCTCATTCCAGAATGTGGACTGCTGATTTTGAGCCGAAAGAGGTGGTACAACCTGCTGCCATGAGTCCAAGTGACTTACAGCGTGACCTGCCAATATTGCTGCTTTTGATTTTGTCTACTCTTATCTAGACTATGTGAGAGGTCCTTTTCAGTTCTTCTTGTGTAGTCAGTGTACACTGACTGTGTAAGAAGTAGTCGTTCTGCACACCCTGCTTTATTCACTTCTTATTCAAACTTTTTGTTTGTTGTTTTTGTTGTTTTCAATTGAGTTTGCTGTAGTCAAGATTTTCTCCAGGGCAGAGTTCAGGTTGATGGTCTGAGGTCTCACAGACCAGCTTTTTGCAGACTTCCTATCCTGAGGCTGAAAATGTATGAGTCAAACTTGCAATCCTTTTTACCAAACTTCCATTTAAACTTCTGGGCTTTGATGGTTTTGTTAGTTCTATGCTTTACATCTTCTTCAATTTATTTGATTTTATGTAAGAAAGGTCAAATGCTGCACGTAAAGGAATGTTTGCATTTTGAACTGAGTGCAGAAGAACCGTGCTGTTCCATCCTTCCCTCCTGCCTAGAGCAGTCTTCCTTTCAGTTCACTGGAAGATGTGCATTTTGTTATGCAATATGTGGCTGGTTAATACATAATGCTTGCTCCCAGTTAATTTTCAGCTGTTGGTCTGGAAACAACAGAGCTGGAAAGCAAAGGCATATGTTAATGATGAACACATACATTAGGATGCCCATAAGGTGACCCTGCCTTGGCAGTGGAGTTGGACTAGATCCCCGAAGGTTCCTTCCAACCCTAACAATTCTGTTATTGCTTGAAATTGGTTCTAAAAAAACAACCAAATAAAGACTTCTTCTTGCTATTAAAAAAAAAAAAAAATAAAAAATCTCATCTTTGTTAGTTTTGGAATTCAAAGTTACATTTGGACTGTCATAGTTTGTAACTAATTCTACTTAACTCCATTCTGTATTTCCTGTCTGCCCTGACCCATCAACACAGATTTCCACAGATGAATAACCATGGGTTTGTTCATTGTACAATAAGAAAACTCTCTGAAAAGATTCTTTTACAAAGTGATGCAGAAAATTTCAGTGACATATTCTTGTATGATAATGATTTCATTGCAACTGCAGATTGGTTACAGTTTCATATAAATATTAAACGTGGTAGCCCTTTACAGTTTCCTTTGGAGGATGCCATGCTTTCAGAATTATGTATATGCATGTCCAGACAATATATATAATTTTCTGAGCTTTTTAGTATGTAGTTCATTTGTGGTTTGCGTTTTAGGAAAATATCTCAAATTTCATAATCATAAGCAGAATTTATGTCCTGTATAGCCTGCATGTGTTGAATGTACAATGTGTGTGTGTATATAAATATATCTGTACACATATGACTTTCTAGTTTTTCTAGCTTCCAATAGAAAATTAACCCCAAGGCACTGTTTTGTTTGCCCTGTTGTAGGTATTTGGAAGATTTAGGAGGGAACTTTCATTGCTAGTTATTAATATTTACTGGTGGTTTTATTCACAGTAAGTATATATCTTAACTGCATCCCATATGTATTTTTTCAGATTTTGAATAATATGGGGATCTGCATCAGGACTGATAAAATGCTTTCCAAAATGGTTAAACATGTGGTTCAAGTAGGGCATTTCCTATTATTATTATTCATTAAATATATTGGTTCTTAAGGGCTTTTTATATATTACAGGTTCTGATAATAGAAAGCCTAGTTGTTTCAATTTCTTTTCATGCTTCAAAAACTAATAGTGTTCAAATTCTAGATGAACAGAAAAAACCTGAAGCCATTAGGTAGGAGTTGCATTGCTTTAGATTGGAAGCAATCATTTCCCCATCCTTTCATTTTATGCTGGTTTTCAATTGCTAACAGGTTTCAAGAGAAGGAGACATGGAATCAAGCTGTAGAATATAATAGCCTGGTTTTTCTAGGGTTTGCCACATAACTGAGCACCAAATGAACACAATCTCTGTATTTTCCAGGCATAAGTAATGTGGAATTAATCTGGGAACAGCTATATTTGCTCAAATATTTATTTGAAGTATATTTTTAACAAAAAAGAGCAATCGTTCAAAATAAGTGTATTCAGACAGAGAATTATTTAGGAATATCTGGAACTGAAGGTGCTTAGCACCTGAGACATGAGGCAGCTCATGCTTCCGTCATACCAAAACAGCAGCAGAAAGTCCTCATGTCACAGTGGCATCTCCTTTCCATGCTCTGGAAAGCCTCGGAACCTCTAAAAGATACATCTTATGGAGGTAATTGTTGCTAGATGTGCAGAGGGAAGAAACCTTAAAGCATATTTACCCCTTTTTTTTTTTTAATAGAGTGGTTGTCTTACAATGTGAGGTAAAGCTGGCAGTAGTATATTTTCCCTCCTAACTGCAACCATAAAATTAAAAATAAATTTTCATTTCATGAACTTTAAATAGCTTTAAATAGAATTGAGCTGGCAAAAAATGTGTGCTTATTTAACTTGAAACGTCCTTTTTTTCCCAAATAAGACTCCAATTAATTGGCAGTTTCTGGATGTAAAAAGTGTCTTTTTAGCCAGTTTCAGGGTATTACTATTTTAGCATGTTTTGCTACAAATTTCTAATGCATAAGAACTGAGACTTGGTAAATGCTGGGAAAAGACTAGGTCAGAAAATACTGAAATTTATGAAATATAAATGTACCAATAGATTGGTATGCCTCTGTTACAAACAAACAAATATATAATTTGTTGCTGCATGTTTGTTGCTAATTCTTTCCTAGACTAATGAACATCAGCTCAGTTGCTGGTCTCAGTCACTTGTTTCATAATCCAACTACCCTGCATGCAAAGACACTCTTCAGTTGCTCATACTACTTTCTGATTTCATTTGCAGCATGTGATGTATTACTGTTCACTTAGTTACTAGTTCATTGAAGTTATTAATTTCAAACAAATATTGTCTCACCCTCATCTTGGCAGAATACCTACATAATTTACACTATTTATTTTACTTCTCCCTGTGTTGGAAGTGTTCGGTGACTTTTCTCTCAATTCATAGATAAGAGGAAATATGAAGAACATAGAGACTTTAGGAAGCCTTTGAAGGGCCTATTAAATTATCAGGACAACTGCAACAGCTATAGTAATATTATGTTCTGTTGCAAAATACATACAATAGGTTTTATCTGGATGTTATCTTTTCAGATAAAGGTGTGTCACTCCTTGTGAAAACTTTGCTGTTTCTCTTTAGATTAGTTTACAGGGACCTTCATGTCAAATTATTGAAGTGTCTTTTTTGGAAACAGCTGAAAAATCCTGCTTGTTCTTTCTGAAAATATTCAGGTTTTTTTATAAATATCTCACAGTCACTGAACACATCTGGCATTTTTTCCGTTGGGTATTTCTCTGCAGAAAGAAAAAATGTCATATTTTTTTTAATTCTGCTGCCATATTTTGGCTGTTAAGGCTTTCAGGAAAAGAAACATATACTTAGATATAATTTTGTATTTGGATATGATTCAAAGTCAATGGAATTTAATAGGTAGCACACCTACTGCTTCCACATGCTACATGGATAGTCCTCTTCCACAATGAGGAAGTGTTGTTTTGTTTCCTTGTCTCACTTTTGAGGTGGTTGAAGCATAACTACAACACCTTAATTAAAAAAAAATCATGTGGGATCTTGACTTGTTATTAGCATATTTAGTAGGTTTTTTTTCCAAGAAGAGAGAATCTCAGGAAGTATTATCAAAATATGAATCTTACAGCAAGCTACCAAAGCTCAGGATCTGGGGGAAAGACTAAGCCTTGAATTTAAAGTAATTCAGAGGACGGAAGGTAATTGAAATTCGTGCTTCTTCATGTGATCCCATTCAGTCCTTTTTTCTTTGTTAAATCCAGGAAAAAAAAAGAAAAAAAAAGAAATCCAATGCTGCAACATTTCTTGAGAGGGTCATGGTAGCTATCTGCTTACTTCAGACACTTCTGGGGCATATAGTGATCACTCTTAAAATTTGCTCTCTGCTGATTAAAAATAAATAAACTATTTTATTTTGGTATTCATTAATGGAAAACATTTTCTTTATCCAGTATTAAAGTCTAACTTCCTAAGTAACTTCTCTTCAGAGCTTGTTCTCTTTTCAGTCAATAGAAGAAACACAGCAATCAAAAGAAATATTCTCAGACTTCAATCCCCAGGCCCAGCAAGATAAAACATGAGTTAAAATTTTAGCAAACTAACAAGTGCTCTTGTTCTTTTAAGTAAATTAAGTAAATGTAAGAGTTAAATATAGATTAAGATGATTTATTGTAACTATACTGGAGACTCTTTGACCCACTTCAACAGAGTTTGCTCTTAAAAAAATTCCCACACTGGGCTCTGTTCTCGGGAGCTCATGTTGCCTCTTTTTTGTGAGCCCTCATTCCCCAGGCTTGCCTTGGCAGATGGTTTCATTCTCTTCCATCCCTCTTCCCCCTTCAACCTGGTCAATCAACTCTTGCTGTTCTAATGCCCTCACTGTTCTGGTCTCTGCAGTTTGTAGATGTCTGCCAAATATTTTACCATGTCACAATGAATGTGTTTATATTATGTAATTACGAAATTTTTTGATTCAGCGTAAACTATTCGTCATTAGACAATCATTAGAAAGTACACATAATTTTTTTTAGTTTAAGTGCTAAATGTCTTTCTCTAACAGTGTTGGCTATTTTTTGTATGGCATAATGTGGTTATTTAGTCTGTGATTTCTAATAGCAGGTATTAACACTGATTAGTATCAATTATTTCTTCGTTATTAGCAAATGTCAGGAAATAGAAATGTATTCCTTAGTGTTTCCCAGTAAAACACATTCTAATGCATGTGAAAACACTATTATACAAAGCATTTACAATTTTCAAATATATTTTAAGCTAAACATCTTTTGATGATATATCTGGTTATTTTCATAATGAATTTGCATACCATGCAAGATTCTGGTGTTGCACAAGGGACTCTCCAGTTCAGAAGACATACGTTACCGCTCAGGCTGGCACACACTTCGGTGTCTCGCTGATTCCAAGGACTCCTTGTTTACAGTGTGACTCCAATATGCAGTGGGTGTCACTTGGCATCTTCACATGTTGAGAGCATAGAGCAGCATCCTGCTTTTTCCAGAGCAGTTAGGAGTCTCTCAATGGACAAACAGCTTAAGGATGTCTACAGCTACCAGCTGAGGATCCATGTTAGGTGAGAGTATAAAGGTATCTGTGTCCTGTACCCGAGGTGCTACAGGTGTAAGCTCCAGGAATGCTGCCAATGGATAAATTTCAGCATCAGAAACAGGAGATGAAGAAACAGCCACTGGAAAACTGCCAGCCTACTTTTCAGACTATTCCAATTTGAATTGTCCTGTGTTTTGGATTTGTGCTGAACACAGGGTTGATAATATTGAGGTGTTTTTGTTATTGCTGAGCAGGGTTCGCACAGAGCCAAGGCTGTTTCTGCTTTTCTGCCACACTGGTGAGGAAGTTGGGGATGTGTGGGAGGTTGGGAGAAGACACAGCCAGGACAGGTGACCCAAACTGATCAAAGGGATATTCCTGACCATATGGCATCATGCTCAGCAAAACAAAGGGGGAGAAGAAGGAGAAAGTGAGGGACATTTGGAGTGATGACTGCTTCCAAGTAGCCATTGCAAATGATGAGGCCCCGTTGTCCTGGAACACCTGTTTATAGGAGGGCCTGACAGTGAAGCAGGCTCTCATGAGAAAATTCTTGGAAAGAGGCAAGGAATGGGATAGCTGATAGGCTCTGTGTAAGCCCTGCTCAGCAATAACAAAAACATCTCAATATTATTAACCCTGTGTTTCAGACAAATCCAAAACACAGGACAACTCAAATTGGAATAGTCTGGAAAGCAGGCGGGCAATTTTCCAGTTGTATCTAGATACCTTGTATACATGCAGAATTTATTATTTTTCAAGACTAAGCTCCATTAAGGATTTGTTTGGAGGCTTCTCTTCTGTGCATTTCTTCCCTGCCCTGGTAACAAAAGACCCAGTTCTGCTGTGGCACATTAATCTAGTCCTCACATTGTTAATGTACCAGCTGTTTGAATCTATGGTCATGGCCTCCAGCAGGATAGGAGGAGAAAGCCTTTGCTCCTAGGTGATCTTTCAAATACTTCCTGCCCTGCTGCCTTCCCTGTTTTGTTTTTCAGCACAGGGTCTCTATTACAGTCTCCTTTAGAGCCACAGAGTGTTATTTGAATTTCATTTAAGCTTGGAAATTAACTGCCAGTATATTTGTTTTCCTAAGATGTTATTTAAGGTACAAAAAAACCTCTATTTTCATTCATTGACAGAAGAATCCCTTCTGGAAGACTTTCACATCTCTAATTCAAGAAGTACTTTACCCATGGGTGATAGTTTCCTGTCTAAGTGTTCTAAAAAATAGTTGTAAAGCTACAAATATTGTTCTGTTTGTGGCTACCATACCTCTTTGTGTGGCATTTTAGCAGAAGGGGGATAATTTTTTTTCAGAGAGGCATTTTCCCTAGAGCTGCAGAGCTGGTACTGGGATCTTTACACTCCAGGAAGTCTAAAGCAGAGACAGGTTGCAGCACATTGAAGTATGCACCTTCCCTTTTATTTCAGTGAAAACAGAACACAGAGGGCAGACCCAACAAGGTTAAAAGAAAGGTTTAACCTGTAAGATTAAAGGAAAGTATGTACAGAGTAAATGAAAATGCCATTAAAAAAACACACACACACACACACACACACACACACACATACACACATACTATAAGTGATAAACCAACCTTCTTTTGTTCTTTTTCTCAGTTCAGAAAAAAGTGTGACCCTAAACCACTTCACCTTAAAGGTAACCCAATTCTTTTCATGTTTGAATTTCACATTTAACTAAGTAGGGTTTTGTTGTCTGTGGTGGATTTCTTTAAGAGAGGAGACCTTGAAATTATGGGATCTGTTATTCTCATGGAGTGGTTTTCCATTCAAATGTGCAGCATCAAAGTATTTCATATTCTAAATTATGTTTTATTATTAATATGACTTGAGTAATTTCAGCACCCAAAGTAAATCAGTTGTGATTTCCAGGGAAAGAATGAACAGGTCAAAAGGACTCTCTACTGTTGGGAAAAAAAGGTATCAATGGATCTTGAGCAGCTTCCATGGGAACCCTTCTCTGTCAGAAATAAAAAAATCTCAATACAATCCTAAGTGTTTATTCTTTGCAGGTCATCTCTGTAGCAGAAGAAAAGGAAGTGGGAATTTTTTTTTCACATGAGAAGTATCTGTTCATACAGCTATAAAGTATGAAATCTTAGAGTAGTTCAGGAGAAAAAGAAAAGGTTTGCTTAGGCGGTATTCTTAATTTCATCAATAAGGTATTTTGATATGTGTGCTGGCTTGATGAAAGCTGCTCAAATGAGGATTTGTTTTCAGTTATGAAAATAAAAAATAGATTGTTTCTTTTTTTTACAGTGCTATAAATGCATACACTTTGTAAAAAGAAAATTCAGCCATGCTTTCTTACTCTCCCAGAAGTGAATTTCGCACATCAAATCCTTGAATCCACTCTGGATGGATTAATTTTGAGACATTCTTATACTAGTAAATGAAAAATACTTATTTTTATTGAACTGTTGCATGAAAAAAATCATCAATTGGAGTAAATTTTTACTGATACTGTGTTGTGGACAATGTAATGGACTTAGCAGAACAGAAACAATGAAGTATACATTTGACAAGAGTGAAGCTTTAGATAGCAAGAAATTCCTGTATTCACCTGTCACTTGTGAACTGCTAGGGTGCTGCAAGTGGATCTGCAAGAACATGGAACTGTATTTTAAGGTTCCATGTGAGGCAGGTCTCACAAGAGCCAAGTACATGTTCAGACCCTTGCAAGAATAATTGCAAGACTTTACGGATCTTTTCAGTCAGCTGAAATTATATGTTAAATGAAATTGCTAAGGGTTTTTTTGTTTTGTTTTGTTTTGTTTTTTAGGTGCAGATTGCTTTTGAACTGTTACTTTAACTCTGGTCTCCAAGTTTACGTATTATGGCTTCTTTCACTTACCTTTCCTTGGACCTCTGGTACTTTTTACTGTAGCCTTTTTCAGTGAACACATATTTGATACTGAGTTACATTTTCTGTATAAATGTTTGCAGCGTTTTCATGTGTAGGGTCCTAAATCACTTGTTCATACATGGAACTTTGAAAGAAAACTTCTTTTTTTGTTTGATCACTGTCTGAAGTGGTTTCTGGCTGGCCTGTTCCAGGAAGGGAAGAGGAAGGGCTTTTTAAGCCCAAAAAAGAACCTTGCATCTAAATCATGTGAATAAGACGATGATGAAATCTTTTTCTCTCTGAAGCAATTTTTGTTGGACTCCCTTATACTATGGCCTGTGCAAGATTGAGGGAGATCATGAAGTGTGGGCTCCTTACATTCATCTAGAGGTTTTCTTTATTTTATTCTTATTTTATTTTTATTTATTATTTATATTTTATTTTATTTTATTTCTTTTATTTTATCTGTTTCAGACTGTTAGTGCTTTTAGAGGAGTCAGCTGCAGTTTGTAAGTGCCTATAAATCAAACTAAGACTGCTGTTGAAAAACTGAATTATAGTGTTAGGAAAGAGGTTTAGAAGAAGTTTTTCAAAACACGTGAATTTTTAAATTTTATTTTTTAGAACACTGTTTGTCCTTTGTATTTTTTTAATTACCGCTGGCATTTATTATTCCAGTGAATTACTTCGGGCCCGAAAGGCAGGAAAGTATTTTGTACTCTATCTAGGGGTGGAGAATTACAAGACCCTCAGAAATCACTGTTCCTGATAATTGGCTTCACATGCTGTTCTCTGTGTGAAGACAGCAAAGGCAGGTCCATTCCAGAACTGTAAAGCCTGTAGAAAGTAATACAATTTACAAGAATCGCACAAGCTGATCCCTCCAAATGAAGATCTTTCTGTAACAACATGTGCAATACAGTTGCAAGAGATTCCTTGCTCTTGCCTTACTAGAGCTCTTTTCAGCCTCTATCTGCATTAACTGTGGCTTTTGCCTTCTGTACTTCACCCAGATCTTACACGGCCAAGTGCTGATAAAAATGGTCCTTGTCAGGCCGTGTGCAGGACGTGTTTCAGGAATGTCCAGCCAGAGCCCTGCTCCTGCTACAGACATGGCAATAATGCCCATAGCCACTTCTGGTTCAGTCGTGTAAGCTTGGGAACAGACACACTAAATCAAATGGTGAATGCTCTGCACATTTGTTTTGAGCTTTTAATGTGTAGCAATCTTCAGCTGAAACATCTGCTGTAATGAACTTGACATTTGCGCTAATGACAGCATCAGTTTACTTAATGTCCTGCACTAAATTTGCTTCCCATAGAGTTATCCTTTTTCAAAGAGGAGTGTAAATTTGCTACTTGTGTTTTCAGAAATAGTGAAAGAACCAGCCTTGTAACTGTGTGGCTGATAGCTGGTGTTGAGGCTGGACACTGGGAAATGGAAGGGGAAGCAAGAGGGCTGGCTGAGAAGAAATATTCCAGATTTGGTGCTGACAGGACAAATTTGTGATTCCAGGGAGCAGCAGTGTGTGGAAGCAATTAATGAAGACTGAATCCAGCCTCCAATGCTTCAGATTGATTTTTTCTTTTTTTTAAATGAGGCTGAGAAGATGGGACAATTCATTTTAAAAAAATAAGTAGAATGACTGTGACGTAAGACTTTCAATATAATTTGGTTCTTTTTCTAGTAGAAAAACCAGCTATTTATTTAGAAATTCTTGCTGTCTTTGTAGAGACTGTTGGAAAACTTCCTTCAGAGCAGCTAGCCAGAAAGAAAACAAACAGTTCAGTGTTACGAGAAACAAAGAACTGATATAACCACATGATTATATCTTTATCTACTTGATGCGTATTTATTCTTAATCAAGTTTTTTGTTTGTAGAAGTACCTGTGAGATTAAAAGTATCCACTGCAAGAGGAAAAAGAAAAAATATATCTTGGTTACTGAGTTCTGTTCTCTGTCTGAAGGGAAATGTTTGGATTCAGCACTCTGCATTACAACAGAACAGGGAGGATTTTCCAAATGAGAGCCTTTTTATTTACATTTTCATTATTTTTTTTTAATATGGTAGTGCAGTTAATAACAATATGATGTATCGTAGCAAGAAGTGATGAGAAAAAAGGAAGCACTCCTTTGATATGACATCAGTTATATGGCTTTGAATTCAGAGGAGATTTGTAAATTGGGGAAAACATTGGACTCACTTCTGTGCATAAACAAGCAAATATTGTGTTAAAAACCCATTTAATCTGAAATAACAAATTTAGCTTGAATTGTTTTAGCCATAGCTGATTTTTGCTAATAAAAGCATGAAAATGTGAACTAAATATAGCCTCAATTTTCCAGATGAATGACTATGCCATAGGGCTGGAGCTTTTGACATTATTGCGTCTTTTGGGTCAGTTTTTTGTTCTTTTTCAGTTGTATCTTTTATGTACAGATATTTTTGTAAAACTAATGACAGTAAAACAGTAAAACAGTGCATCTTAGAAAGACATCCACTCACTTTTTAGAAAAGGACAGATATTTTCCCTTTTCAGATTATTCTAAACTTGAAGAATAATCAGCACATTTTAGTGTGTACCAGCTTTCTGTTTTGGTCTTCACTATCTTTTTTATACAGCAGTTTCTGCAGATTATCTTGGAAGGGTTAAGGTCACAAATAATAATGTTGTAGATTTGTGAAATGTTTTCAAATATCTAAATTACGATGGTGGCTTTGTGTTTGTAAAGTATGTTCAACCATGTCGATATTAACACTTCCTGCTATTTTTATTAATCACATTGATTCTGGTCATATATAAATAATTCATCCCCTTCTTGCTGCATTAGTCCTTCAGATCTGTGGGTGTTTATATAATTCACATTTTATTTGTATTGTGTCAGAAGAATGTAACATTGTTGCAAAGTCAAGCACCTGCAAGTTGAAAACCTCATTTTCATGACTGTTGGTACAATGTTAATTCAGCTCCTTTCTGCATTAAGCTGGTGGGCTGAGTGATGTCCTGTGGAAAAAAACAGTATCCAGTGGGGTAACTAAAATTATACCACAATGTAGACATGTGTGCAGCAAGGAGAGAATTAAATTTACACTGTCAACTCGGTAAGTCTGGCATTTCCCAGCTCTCAAGTGCTTGACTTTGCAACCTCAGTGTGCTTATGAAGTATGCCATTAGAGACAATTCCTAATTTCCTTTAAGAAACCTGTGATAGACTGGACTACTGAAAACCTCTTGCATTACAGTGTCACTCAGGATGTTGGAAACTTGAATTCTTAAACTAAACAGCTGCTCCCCCCTGAGCTACCAGACTCTCCATGTATTAGTTTGCTGCTAATGCCAAAGGGGGAGAGTCTATTGATACAGATTTCTTATTGACTAATCAGACTCCTGTCTAGTTTCCAGAGGTATGGATTTCTGTGTGTTGGAAGGCTGGACTAAGTGCTGAGTTATCATCAGCTGAAAATGGGATCATCCAACTGGCAGGCTTAATTAGGTTGAATCTCCACTTACATAATACGTGGTAGGAATATTTTGAATGCAAAAACCAATAAAAGCAAAACACAGAGAAATCAAATTCTGTCCATCAGTATAAAGGGAGCTTAAAGATAGCTTTAGGCACAAAATGAAGAAACACTGTACCCAGTTGAAGGGAAAAAGAGATACGTAAAGAATGCATAGTGACACTGGATTTGGATGCATAAGTCAGTTTTTTGCCAAAATTCATTTGAGTTTCATGTTGCTTCTGAAATTTGGCACCTAATATGAAAAACTCATTCCCAACTTACATACTATGATTTTAATGATTTTTTTTCATAAGCTTCATCATGTCAGGAAGGGTCAATTACTGGTTTCTAAGTTAGGGAAAGTAACAAAGGACAACATTTCTGTCTGCATAATAAACAAGTCAGTAGTGTTCCTGTTGCTTGGTCTTTTGGTATTATTGTGGTTACTTTTTTCTGAAGTCTAAAATAATACATTAAGTTGGAGGCACCAGAAATTGAGTCACTGAGAAAAAGTGTGAGTTCTGTATCAGAATTAACAGTCCATACATTGACATTCACATAAAAAATGGAGACATTTATTTCTTTCTTAGAGGAAAACAGAGATGTTTGCTTCATGAACACTGGGGAAGCATTTTGGAGTTGTTGCATGATCAAGATATTTAACGAGGCTGATAAGCAATGGTTAAAAATATTTTTGAATAAATATCTCTGTCGTAATTTTCTCTTACAAATCCTCATACTGCCTTCACTTGGCCCCAAATGTTCTTCTGAATTGTCTTTTTTAATTCTGTTCTAATTTTATGGGCTTTTTAGCCCGTAACTAACCTACAAAATAGTGGATCAATAGACATGCACTGAGGTTTGCTCTGCTTTTAGGAAGTTGCATGGATAGCTGTGTAGCTTAAGAAGTGAATAAAAGTACATGTGATTCAGTAGTGCTGATAAAATCTTGATGCAGACATAGGTCTTGGGGTGGAAGATAAAATCTTTCTTTTATTGGTATTTCATTCAGAGAATTGTTTCAATGCTGTATCATTAGCAGTATTTTCACCAGCCTAAGATACTCCTGGGTATTTACTATAATTCTGTAAATAATTATTTATCAATGTTGACAAAGACAAAATTGTCTCTTCTATTAACTTGAGGTCTGAACAACAGACTTTTGTCAGAAACTCCAAATATTCAAAAGTAAATGTGAGAAAACTCTCCTCTTTTTACAGTACAAATTCCACAAAGCCATTTCCATCTGCATGCAAACCTATCATTAAACACTTTTTCCTCCAACTGGGATGCACTGTTTCCAATATGAGCTTCTCCAAAGTTCCTTTTGCTTAAAATGTGCCACAATATTTTCTTGTTTCCTTTTTCTATTGGTAATTCAAAGTGGGGTAGATTTTTCTGGTAATATGAAGTGTAAGGGGATTCAAAGCAGGGCCTGAATCTGAATCTGAATCTGAATCTGAATCTGAATCTGAATCTGAATCTGAATCTTCCTTTATACTTGACTGAGATGTGGAAAGGATCCTGAACTGGTACATTAAAACTTCAGGTATCGAATGTGAAGTGCCCCAGCACAGCACAGAGGCTGCTGGCTGGGACCTGCACCCCAGCACAGGCTCTGATTCGGGGGTTATGTGAGGACCTGGGCTGCCAGGATGGACCATGGATGGATCTCACACCAGAAATGTCATTCGTGGCTGAAGAAATCTTTCCCTACAAACAAATAATGGAAACTAGTATGGTTCTACAGTTAATTTAACAAATTAACATGAAATGCACAGCTGAAAAATGCCTGGGCAGCCCTGTGTAGCCCTGTTTTCTTGTTTATTATGTTCTAGTTTTGCAACTTACATTGTCCTACATGTATTCTTTAACCAGCCTAAGCATTTAATGAAGCTGGATGATATTATTTACTTTAGGCTTATATATATGTATTCATAAAATACAATAGACCTTGCCTTTCATTCCATCTTTCAAAAAATAGTAATTAATTTACAGCAGCATCAGAATCCACTGTGGATTTGGATCCTGAAATGTAAAACTGAGATTAAAAATATGTGTACTATAACTGTGGGTTTTTTTTTCTTTTCTTCAAGTGATTTTCATTATAAATTAATTAGTTTTTTCTGTTTAAGAACACATTTGCAATTTAATTTTTTTTCAGCTATCAAGCATTAAACACTTGATTAGCTTAAACTAAGAGGATTCAGAAAAAAATTCTTCATGCATGGTTTTCAGCTTCAAGTAAGATATAATAGAATAAAATAGATGTTAATTAAATACCTCTGGTGCTGTCTTAGGTTATGCAGGAAGAAAATTAGAAGGGCCAAAACCCAAGTAGGACTTAATCTGGCTTCTGCATGAAAGACAATAAAAATGTTTCTATAAATACATCAGCAACAGAAGGAGGCTGAAGGAGAATCTCCATGACAAAGGATGAAGAAAAGGCTGAAGTATTTGAGGCCTTTGCCTCACTTTTTGACAGTAAGATCACTTGTTCTCAGGGTACTCAGCCTCCTGAGCTGTGAGATGACAATGGGGCACAAAATGCAGCCCCTGTAATATGAGGGGAAATGGTCAGTGGCTGCACCCCTTAACCCTCACAAGATTATGGAGCCAGATGGGATCCACCCAAGCGTCTGGGAGCCCCCACAGAAGCGTTTAGTGAGCCACTATTGAGTCGTTTACCAGTGGTCCTGGCTAACAGAGGAAGTCACAGTTCACTGGAAGTTAGGAAATGTGACATAAAAGAATGAAAAATGTGCCTTGCAAAATTTTATGCATGGGGATGTAAAATTTTAAATAGAAAAAAAAATCAATTCTATTAAAAATACAGTAATTACAACTCAGGCAAAGACTAAGAAGTTCAAATTCTCATAGTAGTACACAGCACTTATACTTCTTCAAAGCAACAGAATCCTAAAGGCTCCTGAACCCCACTTCAGTAACCTGAGTTGAAAGTGATGCATATAAAAAGACAGTTTGGGTTCCCAAGTAGGTTATGAGGCTCTGCTGAAGCTATACCAGCATTGGTGGAAACTTTTGATAATTCTCCTAGAGTAAATCACTGTTATAGACCTATTCCCTAAAAGGTAATTGTGTGAATGATGCAGGGCTGGTATGTTTTGCTGTCTGCTGTTATCTGGGCAGTGAACAGTCTTTCTATCAGTATTTGATAGACTTTAATTAGCTTTCTGTATTTCCTTAGTTTGAACAAATTTTAAGGGAATGCTTGTTTAACTGTCTCAGTATGGGATTGATAGAGCAGGGGCTCGTCAGGCAATGAGCTCCCTGGGAAGGGCAGATAAGGTACAAGGGGGCTCCAAGAAATGCTGCTTGTTTGGCTGAATCCACAGTCTTTTTTTACCTTGCTGTTTGTACTGTTATAAAAGCATCTGTTTGTTCAGCCGGTCTGTTGGAGGGAGATATTCCGTGGGCATAAAGGAATTCGCCTGTGGCTGTGGTACTCAAGGGAGCCTATGTATTGTGATCATCTCTGAGGCACCAGTGGATCTGGGCACTGTCAGGTCCTTTCCCATTTGGTTTCTCTAGTGCTGCTTCCCTCAGATACCGAGCAAGGAGATACCTGAAACATGACTATACCTGGCCACTACAAAGGAAAATTAAAGCCTTTTGTACTCACTTCCCTTCTTTTCATTGGAATGGCTAAATATCCCATGGCATCCTGATTTTATAAGTAACACAAATGATTCTGGATTTCCATTGATATTGTGGTTTAGGATTTTATTTTTTAACTTTCCATTCATGCTGCACATTGATAGCCATGAAAGCTTATACACAGCCCACAACAAGTCCTTGATGAATTTTGTCGGAGAATGTAATTAACTGAATTATATCCTGGAGAAAAGCAGAAGGGCAAAGTTGCAAATTAGCCACTTTGCCAGCTTTCCCATTACACCCTGACGATGAGTTCCTGATGCACAATGGTGCCTTTACAGTCAATTCCAGGAGCACGGTGCCTCTGGCATTTGTCAATGACAAACATATAGCCATGGAAAGTTGGCTGTGTCAGCAGCACGAAACATTGGCCAGAAGCCTACTAGTGTGACCCTTTGACTGGTTAAGAGAAATACTTGCATTGAAAGGATTTACTGATCAATCAGTTTAATTGGTTTGCATAAAGGAGGCAGGAGTGAGCTTGTTGCTTGCTTATTTACCACTGTAGTGCTGTAATTCACTGTAGGCTCCTGAAAAACCTAAGCTCGTTGGATTGCATAGGATTTATTTTCTTTGTGAGTATGCCAATATTTTTACAAGAAAAAACCTCAATTATACTGCATTGACTTCAAATACCAGATAACAATCATACACCAACTCCCAAAAATACTTTTAATGTAAACTTTGAAGTGTTTTTAGCCTTTCATTTGGATCTTTTCTTATTTACCTTGAAGAAAAGTCTATTCAAGTAGACATCTCTGAAAGGGAAGGGTGTCTGGATTTCTTTAATTTTCCATTTCAAGGTAATTTTTAAAAATAAATTTATATTAGTTCTATAGCTTTTCCTTTCCTTCTTTTTTTACTCCTAGATCTGCCTGAGCAATTTTTTTAATCTTTTTGCATTTTTGTTATACAAGGTATCCAAAATTTCAAGGCAAAAAATGGGTTTCATTACCAAACACTGTGAACAAGTGAACTGTGAAACCGAAGGTGATATCTTAATGTCAGTGTGGATCTGCAGAACACAGGCATACTGTAGCATGTTCCTGCACAATTTTTTTTCAAGCTATGTTAGATAAGAAGGACATTTAGAGAGTAATTATTAAGCATGACATTTCAATTTTTTTATAAATAAAGATAGATATGGAGCATCTATTGATTGACATCTGCATGTAATCCTACTTACTGTATTTAAGTAAATCACACTTTGAAGTGTTGTTAGGCTGAACTGAGATGCTTTCATGAAATTTCACATTAGATTGTAATGGATTTTTGAGTTGGTTGTATATTGAATGAAATATATAAACCTAAACTCTTTAAAATGTAAATAGAAAAGGTAAAAAGTATACTTTTTCTCTGAAACTCATTTTGTAATTAAATCATTCTGTGCATGTTCTGAGAGTTACTTCCTTATTTTAGATCCTTTTAGGGAGCAAATGCTAAAAAAATTAGAGTTTAATCAGTGTACTGAGCTAGGTTTATAGATTTTGGCTAGTCTTTCTATCTTTACTCAATGTGTTAACATCTTGTTTTTCACTTTTCATAGTGTTTTCTAGCAGTGTATGTTATTTTTTACTTTACTTTGTATTGATTAGTAGATGAATAACTGTTGGCACCAGGCTTTCTTTGCACTATCTTTTCAGTACATTTAGGAATCATGGTTGTTTGTTTCTATGTTTTTGCATAATGTTTTGCTTTCATAATGTTTGCCAATCACATATAGTTGCAGAGATGGATTTCAGTTGGCAAGGCATTAAATCATAATAAACAAATGTGTTTTGTGTGTCGGTTGATTTAATATCTGAAATAATAATTTTAACTTGCATAGTTGGGTTTTAGCGTTGTGCATTTACTTTGCTCATCTTTCATTCATTTAATTTTTAGCTCTCCAGTTTTTAACCACCCAGCTGATAATTCAGTCAAAATTGGACTACAGCTACTGAACTGAAAATATGACCAAAAAATATCTCCAAATTTTATGGATTTATTGATCCCTTTATGAAAAGTTTAATTGACCTGGCATTTCAAATTAGAGAAGTGAGCTCCTTCTCCTGGCAGACTATTTGGATGTGCAGTCATTAGCTAACAGCTTTATTTTGGTAGTTTTTCTAAAGCTCCACTGTTAAGAAATTAGGCATTTGTTTGCACATTATTTTGGTTACCGTGCAAGCAGCTTCTGGGGCAAGCAGCCCGTGTGTCTGGCTAGCCCAGGTGATGGTTGCAGTGTCAGCTCTACATGGGCAGAGTGTGGACTGAAGAAGCTTCTCTGAGCAAACAGGCTGTACAAAATCATATACATCCTACATTTCCATCGTGACTGTTACCTGAGGTAGGTGCAATTAAATTATATTTGAGGCATGCCTATGCCTACATCTGTTACCCTTTTCTGGATGTAAATTTGAAATTCTCAGAGGCACTGACATGGGTAAGGGCTGAATACTATAAAATGTCTGGGGAAATAGAACCAAGAAATAAGCTTTTTTGAAAAAGAAAGTCAGTGTACTGATGGACTCTTTGGTTGAAGTCTTTAAGGGTGTAAGTGTGGAAAGCAAGGCTTTAGGAATGCACTAGAAAATGTAGTGGGTGTTAAAACAGTGCCTGTAATTGAACAGAAGGTAATAAGCTGGTTTGTATAGTGACAGTAGCAAAGCAAAATAAAAGACATCTTTTGCCCTTTTTATTACTCAAAGAAATCGTAGTTGAAATACATTAAGTGCTAGAAGGAAAATGGTAATGAAAATGAGAAGCAAGGAACAAATCACAGTACATTCAAGTATCAACAGTTTACAGGATAAAGATGGGAAGAGTAAAAGATAAGGAATGAAAGAATTCTCCTGACAGTTGCTCCAGGTGAATTGAAAACACTTTTTCAAAGAGAAAATGTAATACAAGAGGAGAAGAAGTCTAGTAGTAAATGAGGTTAGGAATGGAACTCTCTGGTTTCTACCTGAGAGCCACATCTTCCAGGCACTGGGGAGAGAGACTGTTTTAAATGTTTCTTTGGCAAACAATTCAGTCTTGCCGCCCTTTTCACCAGAAACAGCTTATTTGTATTTTTATTCCCTCTGTGTCCTTAATTTAGCAAAGGGAATAATTTCTTGTTTCTCTTTAGTTATCTGGTTATAGATAATTCAAAAATATTATGGTACTCCTCAACTTGCCCTGCCTACAAGATGAAGGTCAAACCAATATATACTATTTTCCATCTCAGTGCATCTCAACTTGCACCCAGCTGTGAGACCAGAGGTCTGCAGGGATGGAGGCTTTAGTCTCTGGTACTCTCTGAAGTAAAATCCTGCTGAGCTTCACCTGTGCTGGGAATCCAGATCCTAGCCACAGCCACTCTGTGCCTGCCACCCACAGCTGTACCTGACACCTACACTCTGCTCGAATGGCCTTCTTGGTTATTTGAAAACACTGTAAATCTTCATCAGTTTACAAATTTCAGGATTGTTAATCTCAGGAGATTTTAGCCTGAGATTTCACAGGATGAGATTTATACGTCCAACAGAACAGCTTGGCCTTTATTAAGTGAGGTTTGTTTAATTCACTCTAGAAGTATGTCTGTCTGTCTTGGCGTGTGTGTTTTTCCCAGGCAGGTAACTCAGACAGTGGCAGTGAGTCCTGTCGGGGTGTAGTGAGGCAGCTGTCCCGTGCCGTGCTGTGCCAAGGTCCCCGCGCAGGGAGCCCGAGCCCCACGCTCTGGGCGAGTCACAGCGTGCGGCAGCTCGGAGTGCCTGGCGCTTTGAGTCAGGGCTGGGAGATGTGTGGCCAGGCACAGGGATGGCTGCAGCCCCTCCGGCGGGGCTGGAGGGCAGCTCCCCAGCGAGAGGCTGGCCCCACCGCTCACAGCCCCATCCCAGCAGCCTGGTCCTGCCACACTGCCCCGCAGCGGGGCCAGCCCCGCGCACAGAGCTGGATGTTCGCCACTCGTTCTGGCCTTCCAGAGTCCTTCTTACTGTCTGGTGATTTTTCATCTGCGAGGAGCTGTGATTGCAGTCTCAAAGGAAAAGCTTTCTTAGCAGAAGGGGATATAAAATTTTCACTGTACCAGCAATAATGATTGAAGAGGGCATGATGTTTTTGCACAGCTTCCCCATGTGTGCCGCCTGGGCTGTCTCCACGTCTTCAAGCTCTCACTGTCATAGATGAGCTGCAAAATTCTCTGATCCTTGCTGTAAATTGGCCCTGAAGTACCACAACATCCCAGGAGCTTTGTTTATATCTCATCGGTCAAAAATAAATAGGCCTGATACATCTAGTTATTTTGAACAGTGATGAAATGCAGTAAATAAATGTCACCCTTGATGCTAGTAGGAGTAATACAAGAATATTTTACAGGCATCTGCTGTATATTCTAAAATGCTACCTAAATTTAATGCTACCAAATTTAAGTTTGCTGAAAATGCAAAGTACCACATGGGGATTTTTATGCTAAATATGTGAGTGAAACAATTCCTAGAAGGCAAATGGGAATGTTACGATATTGTTGAGAGTGCCATCATGGCTTGACTAAGGATGTTCAGAACATTCTTCAAAATTGTTTGTGTGAGGTTTGATTTCAGTCCACATTCTGCAACATGCTGGCATGTTTTCTGTAGTCTTCCATAGCTGTTGTCTACATTAACAAATAATTGAGTAGGATAGGAAAGGATCAGTAGACCACAAATTTTGCATTAAAATATCAACATCTTTAGTATATGTAGTTCAGGGATTCTTTTCAAAACTGATTTCAGTACTCTGAGCCAGAATTCTAATGTAAATACAGCTTATGTAGTCTGTATAGCTGAATGTTTGAAAACTGAAAAGGATCATCTTCTATTACATAATAAAACCTGTGTTTAATGGTTGCACTGCATTAGTGGTAGAAACCTTGAGACTGCTTTCAAATAACATATTATCCAAACCCAAGACTAATTTTATTTTTCATGATGAAACTGATTCATGTTTTAATGCTGTGGCATCATGGTTTTTTTGTTGTTGTTCTATACTCAGTATCCAGGGGGAATTGAAAACAACCAGCTGGGCTACTTGGTTTAATTAAAAGACTTTAGGAAAAAAAAAAATATTATTCATGCTTTTTTTCCCCTCTATAAATTATTTTGATTTTAGAGCATCATACATAGGTGGTCTGTATATGGACTCTGTGGCTATCTAAAGTGAATTTGATATTCCAGGCTGTGGTCATGAAACAGCAAAAAGCAATATATCAGCAGTAAGAGGAGATATTGGGCTTTTGAATCACAGGAACAGAAGCTGACATTAGGAAGCAGATAGTATATGTTTAATGTCCTTAAATAGAAAGGGTTTTTTTCTTAATTCTGTAGAGCAGCTCAAAATTTCCCACACCTGTTGAGGATTCAGGAAGTATAATAATACATAAATGGCTGATAGCTAGATGTTTTCAGTGTAAAAAATGTTTTAGTTCTATGAAGAGACAGAAAAACTGTCTGGCAGATCTACTCTCCACTCTCCACCTGTGCTTGATAAATAGAGGATAACAACAGTTATTGCTTTTAAATGTGTCTTTTGAATCTCTGTCATTTTCTCTAAACAACTTTTTGTTGCCCGACTGAACAGGATGTTTGGAGGATGGGGGGAACAAAGGAAATATTTGAAAGAATCAGCTGTTCATATTGTTAAAATGAGCAAATTCATGAGGGAAAAAAAATTATTAGGAAGCTGGAAGATGCATTCTGCCCTGTCCTAGTTGATGGACTGAGAGTGTTGTTTTGCATACTGTAAATTGGCAGTCGGCTATCGTTATTCCTTTGAAAATAAATCAGAGTTTCAGCTTATGTTGGGAGACATTTAAGCCTTTTTCTTCGCTTTCTTTTTTTCCCACAAACATCACACAGCCATCTTCTATTACAAACTCAAGAACACTTCAGAGAGGGGCTGATTTCCTTCCATGTTAGGGTAATCCTGTAAAGGTCACCATCTAACCAGTGTGAGCTTCCAAGATAAGGTACTAAGAGTGGGTATTTTTTTATCCTGCGATTGGATATTTGAGAGCTTTCTTTGAAGTTTGCAATTCCTTTGCCAGCTGGTCCCCAGCTTGCTGGAGCTGACCTAACAGCACATACCTGGTAACTTGGAAGCTTATGTTAATTACAGAAGTACTGGAATGAGCTTCCTAAGCTAGTTGTCTCTTGGTCAGACATTAGTCTAAAACCTGAGAGGAAAGTTGATTGCTTTGAATATTTCAGATCTGGCTGTTTATCTGACAAGTGAATGGCTCCTCTTTGTGTTTTCTAAGAGGGCAGTGGAGTTACCAGGCTTTGCTGGAATTTACATTCTCCTACAGCACTTAAGATTGTAAGCCAATAAAGGTGTGGATTTGGCTTTGTTACCCGACATTCTGAAATGAATAGGGATAAAGAGCATGAATTATGTTGGTTTCTCATTTCTTAAGTGAAAAGCAAATTCATATTTCAGTTTCCTGTTGTTACCTTTTACAGAAATTGCTCCAGAGACTGTTGGCTGCTGGAAAGCAGTTTGTTCTCCTTACTTGGTGTCTGCAGACAGGCGCAGTGTGCTCTGGCAGGGATTATTTGATTCCTTTGTGTTGATCTGTAATTTATTTGAACAGCTGGCATTTTTCTAGCTTTGTGTTTAATTTCTCTGCCCTGGAGATTTAGAAGGAAGGGATTCTTTGATTTTAAGTGTATTTCTCTGTGTCTCACTTCCTATTTTAATTTACAGGCAATTGACACTGCATCTGCTGATCTCTGAGGCTTCTTTTCGCTTAACTTTTTGGCACACTGGCCTGTGTATTCTGCAGGTGGTCCCCACCTATCTATTCCTTAGCTATTACTTAGCAATGGAAGAAAGAAAAACTTTGCTTATCAAATTGATTTTGACATCAATTCCCTGGTCAGAAAACAGTCTGGAATCTCTTTAAAGAGCTGTGGACAGTAAATCACCTGCCAAATTAACAGGAAAAACTGCTGTAGACAACGCCACAACTCGGCATGAATTTTGAAGGTGAACAAGGTGGTCTTTGTTTACAAACTTCTGTTGCATCCTATGATCACAAAATACACAATAAATTCAATATTGTTTTCAGAGGATGTATGCAAAAATCCTTTCCTCTTTTCAAAGAACCTGAGACTGTAAATATTCATGCTAATTGGAATGTCAGGTGAATAAGGATGTGCAAGATAAGACTCTTCATTGCCTCTACTACTGACTCTGCTGAAGTATTGTAAGAAGTTAATTTGGTTGTAAATGAAAATTTCCATCCAGCCTGTTTAGTTGATCTGAGTAAACATTTTTTTCTTCCTTCTTCTTTTTTTTTTCTTTCTTAGTCAGTGCTCCAGAAAAACAAAATAGAAAAGAAGTGGAAATGCTTTGAGCTCCCATTAATGTTTAGGTGTCTTTCCAACTGAATCCCAGTTACAGAAAGGCCCCATTTGTCTTGAATCATGCTACCTTCAATAGTGTTTGAGTTTCTCATCAATAAACTGTATAAATAGTTTTAATAGGTACTGAATTAAAATTTATTCAGAGGTGACATCACAATCTGGTTGTAAGAAATGTATTCAAATACTGCAAGATAGAACAAAATTTTAATGCAAAGTAACAGTGCAGGTACAATAATTCAAATACTATAAAATATTTTTTTACATATTTAAAAGATTGCATGTAAAAATTGAATGGCATTGACTAGTACTGATATTATCATTGAACACAGTCCCATAGAATTACATATTCCTTTTTAAGACATAAAATGGTATCTATGTTTTTTAAGAAATAATAAATGATCCATAAAACTAAATTATAAGAAAAAAAAATTTAATAGTCTTTTCTGAAACATTTCTTGGCTTATTTTGATTATTTTTCCAAGTCTTTAGTGTTTTCATAGAATACTGTAATATAAGCTTTGGATGTGATTTCTTAAATTCATTCAATAATACCTCTTCTGTATAGAAATGATACTTAAACCCTATTTTTATATTAGTTTTCATTTTAATTTTTTATGTGCTCATGTTCTGTTTGCCTTATAAGTGTGATTTTGATATTTAACCATTTACTCAGACAGACATGAACAGCTGAAGAAAATAGTAAATTTTCATATAATAGTCTTAATCTGTATACATTTGTCCAAAATTTAGTAGAATACTTTTGACTGATTTATCTACAAATGCTCAGTCAATGTATGTCATCAATTCATCACAGCTGGCTAAAAAGGTGGAATTAAAAAAAGAATGTTCTTTAATTTCTTTAAACAACTTAACTATACTTCTGAAACCTTAGGCATAGTAAGTACAAAGGCAGTGTACATAGTGAAAATGCAGCCATTTCCAAGCTGACTGATGTGTACAAGCCATGGTTTCACCACTCTTTGAAAGGCATTTCTACACAGCGAATATGAAGGATGGTCTTGTTTTGCAGCCAGCTTCAAAGGTATTGAGTGGGATGCCAAAGTTTCTTATGAAAGTATTTCAGTTGTGATGAAAGGCTCTTTTAATATGTTGGACTTTCTTTGCCCCTTCTAATTTTCACTAGAGCTTAAAGCTTTCACAGTATTTCATTCTAAAAGTCAGCATTTATCTAGTTTGTCGTGAAGACCAGCTTCCATTCAGGACGAAACGTGTTTTAATGTATCAGTGGAATCGCTTATGAGTGGAAAGAGGAAGGATGAAAGTACTCTTAATGATTAGAATCAGAATATCTGTCCTACCAGCTTATTTTATGCTTTGAGAGTTTGCTTTGATAATATTCATAAGCAAAGGTTGAAAAAATAAAGTTGGAAAAGCAAAAAAAAATTAATTTTTCATGGTTTGATTTTTTTCCTGCAGTATGTTTTACTGTATTGCCTCCTGAGATTCCTTTTAATTTTCATGGCATCGCTCCTTTCTCACTGATCTAAATGGATGTTGACATTTGAAGTTTGTTGATTTACAAAATGTCAGATAATTACAGGGAGAAAATGAATCATATCCTCCTTTCTCCAAATGAAAGTTAGTATCATGCACTAACCTGGGATTATGAAAAAGTTAGTTATAACTTGCCGTTTTATAAAACACTATTTTATACTGAGTCTTGTGAGTCAAGGAGACTTGTGAGTCTTCCTGTGGTCTTATAGGGGAACCTAAAGTTTTATATAATGTTTTTCCTTTTGCTTTTGATAAATAATTACAGCTGCTGATAATTTTTTGGTGGAAACTTTCTCTTAATACTGCAAAGTGTCTTGTTTTGTAGAAGGTTATGGTAGTCATTCTAACAGAAATTGTCAAAAAATGGGGGGAAATTATTGCAAAATACAAAAGTGAAAGAATGCTTGTATTTTCCTTTTTTAGTTCACAACATGCTAAAAACATTATTACTAAGAGTGACTTCCAATTTTTTTAAATTAATAATTTTGTTCTGGCTACTTGAGCCCTTTGCTAAATGTGAGTCTGTGGATTCAATAACCAGTTCAATAATTCTTGTTCCTTTTATTTTCCGTTCTGTTTTGCTTGGCAGACCACTCTGTGTATTTGACATTCTGTAGGATTGTTTTCAGCCTCATTCACTAACAACATTGATTTCATTCTTTATTTTAAAGAGATATATGCTTCTCTCTGTCCGCACAGTCTGTGACAGCAAAGCTGCTTATCTGCCGTAGTGATCACCCATCATGGCAGGGTGCAGTAGGCTTTAAGGATTCATTTCAAAATTTCCTACTGTTCCAAAGATAACTTTCCAAACTGTGGGGAAGAATGTAAGCAGGAGCTGTGGTTGTATATTGCTGAACTTCTGATCATTCAGGCAGCTTGAAATATTATTTCTGAATATTATTTCTGATATTCCTCATTTATATGTAGACATAGGAACTTTGAATCCAAACTGTTACCTTTGAAATGTCAACATTATTCTTTTTGAAATGCATGAGAGGTAGCATATGCATAAGAATAATAATGTTGCCTAGGACACCTGGAAACTTGTTCTTCCATTTGCCTTTTGGCAACTTTTCTCTCGGCCTTGTGTTTTCACAGGAGTCTTATCTATTCCAGACTCTTTGCTCATATTTTTTTCCTTTGAGGAGCCTACTAAAAAGTAGCCCAAATTTCAACTGAGTGCTCCAACCATGCTGAACTATGAACAATAATAAATTAAACTGAGTTGGTTAGGCAAAATTATGGTTAGGCTCTTCAGAAGAATACAGTAGAACAGCTGGATCCCATTTAGAGTTCCCTTTCCATACTTCATATTGAAAAGAAAAAGACCCATTTTCTTTTTAAAGCCTTGGTCTCCGAAGTATCTAAGCTATTTATCACAACTTGTTAGGTAGCCAGAGCTACAGCTGCACTCATCCTGGCTGCCAAAATCTCCAGCTTCAAACCTGATGACTTCTAGAGTTTTTCATATGTTTGATTTTTTCAATCTGTGACCTTTTGAAAATTTATGGCAGCATGAAATTCAATTACTTACCTATCTAAATGAATAACAGAAGGGATTCTGAAGTGCTTGAATTTTTAGTTTTCACATAAATTTTGTTATACTTTTTTTCTTAGTATATTTGAAGATGGGATGACTGGAAGCATCTTTCTTTCTGTACTCAATAGTGTTAGTGTTTTATTATTTTACACACACAAAAGGACTGCACATCCCCCATATCATTCCTGAGATGTTGATGAGTGCCGGGTATCGTGATGTCAGCTGTTATATGCTGATAGCAAACAGCAAAGTTAGTTAAAGATACATTCAAAGAGTAAAAGTTTTGCTTTTTTGTTGTTATTTTATTTTGTTTTGTTTTCTATTTCATTAATTAAGCATCAGAAAAGGTATGTAATTTTTGATTATTTCTTTCTTTGGCTGCCTTCAGAGCATCATTTTCAAAAATCCCCTACCCTTTTTCAGAGAATGAACCTTTAAGTTAAACAGAAGGCTTGAATCTTTTCATTTCTCCAGCCTCTCCTTCTGGGAAGCATATGGTGACACCATGGTGAATGTAGTGACTTTCCACCAACTAGATTTATATGCTGTACTGCAGGATCAAGCAAAACCAGAAATCATTCACCAGAAAACCAAAAATCATTCATCTCATTCTGGGAAATTAGACGAGACAATGTCCAGGTACTTCACTGCTGAATGCTTTTGCAGAACATGAGGTTGCATTACCAGATGGTCAGATGATAGAATTAGGGACTGAGCACTTCCGGAAAGCTGTGAGCTTTTGCTCACAGTATGATTTTGTTCTTCTAGTAATTTTATTTTAGGAACTCCTTCTTCATAACTTGAGAAAATACCTGAGTGATAAAAATGTTGACTTGAAACTTCTTTTCCATTTGTACGTAAGACTAGTCTATGAAAGCAACACTTTTTTTTTTTGTTTCTTTTTTTACCTTTCAAAACATCTTAAGAAGCAGTAGGTATTTTAAAATTGATAGCTGAACTGCATTTTCTGTAAGTCTCCACAAAAATAAAGGAACATAAAAGAAAATGAAGCATACACTATAAGAAAAACTTCTAAATACACTTTAAGGTTTTCCATGAACACAGAGAACTAAAGAAAGTTATTTGTTTTGTCATTGAATTAAGGGAGGATAGAGGCTAATCTGATATACCGTTGTTTATAAGTAATACTTAAGACCTTGATTTAAGTTTCAATTGATAAATACTTTGACAGTTACTGTGATGGTGATTCCTTCAGCATTTAAAAGAGATTAGTTCTTCAATATATTGTACAGATGATTGTTGGTTTTTTTCTGTATTTGTATTCTTTTCTGTTCAGCCTTTTACTTACTAATCCATTGTATTTTTCATCGCTATGAAAAAAATTAATGGAGCTCTGTGAGGTGAACACTCATGCATGATATGAACAGAAAATATTACAATGTTTTACCACTTCATAGAAAATCTGAATAATGAAAATCTGGGGGAGTAGAAAAGATGTACTGTAATACAAACTAAATATTAAATAGAAGAGAAACTGTAAAATTATTCAGAATTACTGTAGCAAAGGTTATTTTATAGTATGTCAGTCTTCAAACAGAAAATGTGATCTAGAAATCTTGGTATTTGGCTTTATGCTGAAAGCACAATCTAACCAGAAAACTAACCAAAAATGTTCTCATACTAATAAAAGATTATTTTTGTTCTAGTTAAACTAACAATTTTTTCTGTATTTCTGCGATTTGTTGCTTATGTTTATCTTTCCTTCATCTTATGTAACTCTATAAATCCAGTTTTATTTGTTTTTCATTTGATATTGCTTATGTACTTACTGTTAGTATACATGATAACCTGAGAACATGGCTCCCAAATATACTAGACTGATTGAAGATTCATCTTTTAGCCAAATAAAATACAAAAGCAAAACTTTTTCTTTAATTGAGCATGAAAATCCTATTGAGTTTAAAACTTCCTTGAATAGAAAGTTTCTCATCTTCATTTGTGAAGAGTAAATTCAGTGTTGAATAGAGGATTAAGACTACTTTTAGAGTATGTAACCAAATAACTATTAATCCTTAATGTTTTCTTAGTTCTATAATAGGCAGTTTATAATCAGAGCATTTTGATGTCAGCTCAGTGTCTTCTGAATTAGATTTACTGTCATTTAATAAAATATAACTTTTTTAAGAAGAAAAAAAAGGAATAGAATCTAATACAAGCAGCAATCTTTTAGGGTAATGACATCAAAGACAAGGCTACCCTGCTTCCATGAAATCTAGGATGAAGGCCCAACACAAAAATCTGATTTGCTGCACTAGGATTCCAAAATATTCATTCTAAGCCAAGGGAAAAAGAGTGAAACATAAAATTATTCTTGATGGCTTTCACTATCACAGCTATTCCTAGCAACTCTGATAATTATAATACATGGTTTCATTTTTATTTCATGAATTCTGAAGAAGGTGTTATATTGATCACAATACTTGGCTTTCCATTTTTTCTCAGACAGTGTTGAAAAATGAGAGGAAAGGAGAGACATCCTGACAAATAAAACCAATATAATTGGTACAAATTAATCTTTGTTTTCTGTGCTGTATTCTTCACAATCTGCTTTCATTCTTACTTACATAGTGGTTGGCCTCACAGAGTGTTGAAATATATGTCTCATGGTTGATGCTGCAGCATCTAGATTTTAGCATTTGATTCAGTTTTTTTAGTTTTGTTTTGCATTCAGTAACTTGTTAAGCAGTTACATTTTGATTGCAAAACAGTTTTTGAGCCATTTTATGCTCTGTAGTAGGAATCATAAATGTAAGAGGAAACTGTCTTGCGTTGAGATTGTAGGGATTATTAAATGGCTCAGCTGGAGGGACAGGCTTTCTCATGATTTAGAAACCCTTTCTATGGTAGGATTTGCACTTAACTGTACTCCTTTTCATGCTAATTCTGTGGTATTTACAATACTCCTAATCTAATGAAGTCAGATTTCTCACCCAACTTTCCCTGACCTATTTCTCACTCTTTTTTGTACAGAAAAGTACCCTCTATGCACCCCAAAGCTCTCATGTTGTGTACTAACACACCTGTTAGACCTGGAGCAATAGGTCAAGCATTTTGTTGGTTAGTTCTTTTTTCCCTGCTGCTTTTCCAGCCTGGCATTTTTCCATACATGCAGAAAGATTAGATTACCTCGACCTAATACAGTAAGAGTTTTAAAAAGCAAGCAATATGAAAATAGGCTTTTATTTCTGTTCTTTCTTCCACCACAAAATAGTGGGATGTATGTACACAATTGAGGGAAAATTTTCAAAAGTATTCAACCTTTCCTGTTGTCTGCTTTCATTGACTTTCAAAGTAAAAACTGGTGAGAACAATATTCAACTAAATGGCAACTTTCTAAGAATCCCATGTGTAAGCTAAATATATTTATTTAGTAAGAGGAAATGGAGATGCTAAATTGCAGTGTTTAAGTACTTAACAACAAGGAGTTATTTTTTAGCTACTGTATTTAACTAAGAAAGAATAATCTCATGACCAGCCTATGGTTAAAGTATCCTCTTCCAAATTAGCATAACTCCTCATCAAAGGCAGATTGAAAATAGCTTCTCTTTTTTATTGAACCCATGCATGCTTGGAGAAGAAATCTCTCAGCTTTTATATGAAGAAAAATCTGCATTAGTAGTGCACCTAATAGTTTATTTTGATATTACGCTGAGAGGTCAGGCTCCTAAATGACATAGTTCCTGGAAAAGCCTATTTCTGTTTTTCCCAGGTAACATATTTAGCAATATTATATCATTACTCTGGGATAAAAAAAATCAATTAGCAAAATCAAAGAAAACTGTGCAACATAAGGAATGAGTAAAAGCAGTGGAAAAATATCCTGGCACACTTTCAGACCTGGTTTCATTCAGTGTGCATGCCTAGACCATAGCATAGTACCTGTGGCTGGATAACAATTTTCTTAAATGCATTTTCTAACGCTGTGGGAACAAATAGCCCAAAGACATTGCTAAAAATATAAGCTCAAAAGTCAACGCTTTAAAAATAGATCAGATGTGAAGTATGGGCAGAAGAAATGTCACAAAATCCTTATGAGTTTCCTGTTGAGTCTGCACCAGCTTATAGTTGCACATAGAATTCAAGACTGAAACCCTCAAGAGAGATTATTTAAATATTATTTTATTTTAGTAATTAGTTACTCACAAGTCTTAACAAGATGAGTGACTTCTGTTTAGGTTAACAGCTGTGAGCTTTTGCCTAGAATGTTTCCAATAATTGCATAACAGTTACTGAGCACTATAGTAAACACTGAATATTATTATGACTGAGTGACTATATGAGAAAGAATAAGAAAAGTAAACAGACAAGAAATGAGGATCTGTGTGTGGGAAACATGTCCCTAAATGATGCAAACTGTATACTCAGTATGTCTAAAAATTTTCCCAGTTTTCCCACTCACGTATTATTTTCTTTCCATGGCAGATACATGTTAAAGTAGTGCTAGCTTTCCTGGTGACAGTCCTTAATTCTCACTGTCTTGTTATAAAAACTGGAGAAATACAAGCAATAGCTTATTTACAGGGAAGCCAATAAAATTAGAGACACTCCAGAAATTTCCAAAGGGCAGATGTGGTAGAAGTTAGAATAAAGTTACTGAATATGGTAAGGAAGTTTCATAAGAGCAAAAAACATTTTATTTCTGAAAATGATAAAGTCAAATTCTTGCATTGATTGAAGAGGGTACTTGCATAGAAGTGGTAAAAATGAATAGTAGAACTCCTGCAGATCTCATTGTAATAAATTTTGCCATATGATTTGAAATTCAGGTTTCCAGTTGACTGAGTTTACAGTATTGAATTTCCCTTCAGTTTCTGACTGAAATAATTTCATACTACCTCCATTATTTATTGCTAGAAGGGTCATAAATTTTAACAGATCTGTTATATAAATGATGCAACTGAGATGAGCAGAGTCAAAATACCTTTAAAAATGAAAAGATGTGGCTGTGTTTTAGATACCATGACACTGTTTTGTATGGGGAAAGCTTTGCTGCTACAATTTTGCCACTGGTAATAATATGCACAGTATGAATTAGGAAGCCTGAAAAATATGTAAAACAGCAGTTCCACTCATCTGTAGTGAAACACTGAATTCACTCAAATGATAGTCTCAGCTCCCACAGATATTTCCTTCTATTGTTTTAGGGTCCAAAACAGTCACTACTTGCTTGAATACTCTTGCCATGTTAGATCTGACCTAAAGTAGTAAGGTAAGGTTCTAAGATAATGAGTGACATAATTCTTGGGAAAGAGAAACCCAGGCCAAACTAGATTTCAGACAGCCCTTGGAGAAGAAACTAGAAAGTAGGTGATTTTCTTCCACTTCCTGGAGTCACGGGACACTCAGCTTCACATCTGAAGCGATCTGTCTGTGACCTAATAATTCTCTGGGAATATTAGATCACAGTCATCCTAAGTGCCTCCCTAAATCCTTCCCTCCTGAAAGAATGAAGGACTAAAAAACCCCAGAGTAGTCACATTCTTTCCAATGCACAGAAGACGTTCTTGATATTTGTATAGTATCTATGTTAAATAGTAGGTATGTCCTTAATATCACTGGGCTTTGTTCATCAGCATAGTTTTTACTGCATTTATTTGGGAATTTTTCTCTAAGTTTGAACTCCTTTATCAAATTTTCTCTCCTTGATGCAGAGTTGTATGTCCTTTCGGGTGGAAGTAATTTCTGGCTTGGGAAGCTGCTGTATCAGTAAATTAAAGCAATATAAAGAGCATGGTACATTTTTCCACATTGTAGCCATCTAAAAACTGGATATCTAGCCTGATCTATTTGCCTAAGTTCTGTTTCTATTCAACAGGGAATGTTAGATGCTTCCAAAAGAAGACATGTCCAGCTTAGGAAACTGTGTGGATGATTTTCCTTGTTTGGTCCTTTGTGTTCAGATTGTGTATTGTATAGTTCATCTGGGTTGGATATATGACTTCTTGGTCTCTTCTATTGGCATTAAACCCTAAGAGAGTGTAATTTTCCATTTGCATTTTGTGCTGTAATCTTTCGGGCTTCTGATACCTCCTGTGCTCGCACTGTCAAGGTAAATGCTGTGATTCTGTGCATGTATTCTTGGAAGCTTCTGTTAAGGGAGAAACCTTGCTAGAACTTCACTCTTAAATGAAGTTCAGTGAGATGTTTAAGTTAGAATTAGCTGATGTCTTTACATAATATGCTACAAGTCTTTTTGTCTAAGGAAACTCCTCATCCTTGGTTAACATTTTAATAGTAAACTCTTGAAGGTAAATTATAGCACTATAAAAGCTTGTTCCCTGTCTGCTCTCTTGGTTGGGTTTTTTTTTTTTTTAAATTATAGACTGGCATCAGCTTCAAATCCAACTTCATCAATCCTGTGGATAATGTTCTATCTAGGATGTTCCATGACAACCTCAGTTTCATCAGTTCTCGTGTCTTTATAGTTATAGTTTCTATGCCAGATCTGTATAACTTAAATCACTTAAATAAAAAGTCACACTTGTCTTGATATGTGAAAACTGGGTCCCCAGCTACTGCTTCTATAAAAAGGGGGAAATTTATGCCAATACTTTTCTGAAGACTCCTCAGTCTGACTTTGCTACTGCAGCTGAATCCTTTAGAATCTTGTGTAAGCCCATGCATCACAGCGGGCATACAAAGGACCATGCAGTATGTTAGAAAAGCAGGGTCAGTTCTGGTACTGCTGTTTGCAGTACAACAACTTCAGTGCATCAACACTGGTTACCTGGCTTGCGTGTCTGTGAGACAATGGAACTGAGCAGTGACAAGGGCTCAAGCACTGCTAAGCAGCCCTCCATGCATTTTTATTACCAGCATACTCTCTGTTGTAGCTTTGATGTGCTCCAACCTAGTAATTTCCCAGAGAGCTCTCAGGAGTAGCTTGAGTCAGTAGCATATGCTGGGATCTGTTCCCAACAGGCACTTTAGATGCTACTGTTCCATTCTGAGTAATTCTGGCGAGTGAATAAAAACTGCTGTGTTGCCAGCCTGAAAGGCATTATTCTTTAGCACTTTTTATTTACTGCTTTCCTTCTCTAGAGCAATGTCAAACTTAAAAGTATCAGGGATTATTTAGAAGCTACATAGTCTGTCTGCAGGGTTTTTTGAGTCTGGTAGCTGTGTGGTATATGCAGGACATTACCTTTGTCCATTTAGTTTTTTGAGACTCTCCATTTCTGTTGGCTTGGTATCCCTTACAGGTTGCTCTTAAGGCCAAGTGGTGTGCCTTACCTTAACTGTGTTCACTGACAAGAGATCCCTCACTGAAAGCATTCTTATATCAACATTTCTATGTAATAGGAATTTATTTGAAATTTGGATCTATTTAGGTAATATGGAGCTCTCCAGAGTGAGCATACAATGTTAGAATCCCTATCCTTACAATATCCCTTTGGGTCCAACTGGACTTAATCTATTGCAGGAGATGCACCTTCTGCATCTCCTTGGAGAGTCCATCCATTTCTCCTCCCTTAGATCAAATTCCTGTTCAAGAAAAATATTATAAAATATGAGGTTTTTAAAATGCTACTTTCAAACTATGATGGATAACAAGCTAAAGAAAATGTAAAATATCAGGACATTGAAATAAAAAGCACGGAGATGCTTAGAAGAGAGCAGAAAGCAACACACACATTAAGAAGTGGTAAAAAGTGTCATAATTGGAAGAATATGTTCTCCATCTGATAAAATGATGCTATAAAAAGAAAAAAAAATTATAGCACTGGTGGATTATTGGTGTATCTGCAGGTAATGTGTGATTGTAAAGAATCTAAGGATAGATATGTCTGATAGTGGTAATGCAAAGAATAAGGTTTCTCATCCTCTGCAATGTGTCCTAATGAAGAACACTTCTGAGAAGGGTAAGTGTATTTGAACAATGGATTTGGCAACAGATGGGACAGATCAGGCAGCATTCAAGACTGTGGCAGGCAGGCAGCCTGAAATTAGTCTAAAATCTCTGAAGTGGAGATTTTGAAAATAAATTTGTGTCTCTCTATGGATACAAAGCAAAAAATGTCAGCCTTACTGTGAATTTTTGTAAGAAATGGCTTGCTAGAGAGCTCACAAAACAATATTGCTGAAGTTAGGAAGTATTAGTTTTGATTCAAAGACTTGGCTTCAGAGTAAAAGCTGTAACAGGAACTTTGTATAACTGCCATTTCTAAATCTTGCCAGGCAAAAAGGTAGCCATTTTTCTTGTTAAAGTGCATGTGCTAATCAAGCCTTTGGGGGAATTCAAAGTTAAAAGAATTGGTAATGTAGACAAACAGAAACAACAATACCAAAGCAAAATCAACAGGTAACTGAAGTTCAACAGGAGCAAATTATAATTAGACAGAACACAATGATGTATTCCTTCCATTAGTGTTAAAGTGTCAGGCTTTTTCAGTTTCTGATACCACTGGGTAAAGGAAGGTGGGAATGCAAAACCATGCATGTGTTTAAACTTAGAGAGTATTTCTGAAGTGACAGCAAGGAAAATTCACCAAAAAATGTACTTCAGGTTTTAATAACACATCTTGTACCTGCAAAGCCTTTTTCATCTCCTGTTCTCCTGTTTTCTGTCCTCAATGTCATGAAAAAACCCCTTCATTGGTAGTATTATGTTAACATCCATTTATGAATTTTAAATGCACCGTCGTTGTTCAAGTAGCCAGTCATCAAGTACAGGAAAATGAAATGATAGAACAGAAACATCCAAACTGCTGTAATTGTGATGCTTCATTAAGGTTCCTGAAATGAGAACGTTCGCAGGGACTTGACTGTGAAGTCCTTATCCATAAAGGTGTTTTTCAGAAGCACTGCCAGGATGAGCTGATCTAGTCAGACAAGCTCTTTTAAGACATAATGAACTATGTAGTATCTTTCTTGCAGCTGTGTCAGCTTCCATAGAACTAAACAGGATGTAGGCACAGGCTCAGGCTGGCATAAATTTGGATTCCTTATCAGCCCTGTCATGTGCACTACTCTACAGTCAGCAAAACAAACAAACAGTTCAGTAGAAGAAAAACATAGAAGGATGATTGGTTTTATATCAGAGTATTGGCTGCAAATCAAACAAAGTAGAAGATGTGCTTAAGTACACAATACCAATGTAGCTGAGAGGCACTTTTATTATAAGCACCACTTTACAGGCACACATGACTTCCTGAAAAATTCTTTCAGCTGAAGACTAGCGTGCCTATTTTCAGCCAAGTGGTGGTTTTTTTTTATTTCCAAATACATGAGAACTGATTTTGTTATATGAATTCTAGTACCTTATCAGATGAGACCTTCTTAATTCTTTTAAAATACAAATTTTGGGATAAATGACTATTCTGAGTACTTATTTTTTTTTTTAAGAATTACTTGGCAATGTTGAAAATATGGTTTTTTGAACAATTTTCATTTAGATGCTCTAGCACTGTATAGTAAGAGTAAGAGTAAGGGCAGGGTGAGTAGAGATGTTGGTCTATTGTCTGTGAGACTCCATAATAGGAACATAGAACAGGAAAACAGACCATCTGGATAGAGAGGATAACTGGTAGCATTTGTTTGCAATACAATTAAGTCTAAGATGCATTGGAAAAAAGTAAAAACCACATGGATTTCTTTTGATTCCTGGGACAATAGAAAAAAAAGAAATCATGTGGGAAAGTGGGAAATCATGCTTGAAAATTTTAAAACAAATAGATTAATTCCTCCCCAAAGTAGTAAATATGTTTAAAGCATGTTATCTGAACAAGAAATTTTTTAAGCTTTGAACTGTGCTTTTGCATTTTCTCTGTTTTCCTTCTAAATTGTATTTGAAATTTTTCAATTAACAGGGAGATTCTAATTGCTGTTTCCGAAGGCACAGCCTGAGGCTGGAGCTTTAAACCTAGATTTTGTTTTCCATATATTAGTATTCAGAATTCTGGGGAGACAAAAGACACCACTTTCAAAGTCTACATTCAATGTCACATATGCAACCCCTTTGCAAACCCACTGGTTTCTATAGTGTTAATTTATTAGCAAGTGATCAACCAAAACCATAAGGTACAAAGGAGTGTGGAATCTTTCTTATTCTCTTCTGCCTGTGCAAAAACTTTGAAAATGTTGTTCCAAAACTTTGAAAACTTAGGGAAGGACTTCTACAACTTTATTCAGGAAGATAAATGAGTCTTGTGGATAGGCGTACATCAAATTTACTGAGTAAAAACATTTTTTAATTTTTTTTTTTATTCTGAAAGACATTTTAAATATTCACTAGTCTTACCTAGTCTTGAAAGCTTGCATACTTTGTTTTCCACTAATATTTTTAAATGATGCAAAAGTTAGTGCTCTTCAATCATGTTCCTATATTCAATAACACAAAACCTCATTCATTAGGTGACTGAGAAAGGCTTTGTACTTTAGACTGTGAAATGGTGGTGATTAAATGACATGGATATGGAAGAAAGTTTGTGTTTGTATCTCTACTTTCTCCCTTCTTTGTAGAGAAAAAACTTGAAATTTAGAGCCTAATTATACACAAATGAAAAAAATTGAAGCTTTCTGCACTCCAAATAGGAATGCACTGAAACAGCAATAACTCATTTTATATAGCTGAAGTATTAGCCACTATTTATAAAGCATTAAAGTAAAACACTTCAAGCAGTTTGTGCTCTATTTTGCAGTTAAAAGAAAGCCTTCTACATTGTTGATTAATATGCTGAGATTCAGCTATACAACTTGAAATGTATTTTTTAATAAAAAAAATGCAATGCTGTGTCTGTAAAAAGAAAAACAGCCAAAAAAAAAGTGCAATAAGGCAAAATAAATATATTCTTTTTAATAAGATCTGATGGGAAGAGGTAGGTCTAAACAAAGTGTATAAAGCCCATTAATCTGGTTCTGTGCAATTTACTTGGTTGCAGACCCCTTTTCTTATGTATTTTTCACTTTATGTTTTACTCAAAAATAGTACAGGTTTGTTTTTTTCTTTTTTTTTTCTTTGAGCACTATTCCATCTGTGCTGGAAAAGGACATTCCTTTACATTGCCATCTACACTGAAAGGCTTTGGTCTTCTTTTTATTTAATGTGTTTTGTAACATTCTGTTACCTAAGTGGCACTGACACGTTCTTGATAGGGAAGTGGATATTACAGTCGAGTAGATTCTTCATCAGGTGAAGTGTAAACCAAGAAGGATGCATTTTAAAAAGAAATGTTTTACCTCATACCATTCATAGGTTTTATGAAGAAATTACTCTGTAAAGCTTTGTGACAAAAACTGAATCTGGACCCAGACCTAAAAATCGTAATAGTCGCGACTGACTCTAAAATCTGTGACTTTCATTTAATAAAAGTCATAGATGTTTTAGTACCTGGTGACACCTTTGTCTTTTCAGCTTCATGTTGAATTTGAACTCATAACCTGGAAGTAAACACCCTGCTGTCAAATGCTTGTATCCTGTATTCAACAACATGTTATGAAATCAGTATTTTCCTTCAATTTTTATATGATGCATATAAAACATTTTATACAGAATGCGACATTTGCCAAGCATGCCCTAAGGAGTCTAAGAATAATGAAGTGTAAATTGCTTTTATCTTGGAAGACTAATAATAGCAAAACACAGATATAGTAGAGATTTTTAATAGTAACTAGAAACTGTGGTGATTAAAACTGACATGACCTGAATATATCTATACAAATGTGTTTAAATTCAAAATATTTGGTAATACTGCTGTGCCAAGGAATTTTGAAAAACGTACTAAAGAATGATCCAACTTTTGCAGCTCTTGAATACTTAGGATTATTTCTGAGAAAACTGTAGCAAATGAGATTCTGTATTAAATCTGCACCTGCACATACACTATTGTGTGATACTTTAACAGCTTTGGTTAAGTATGGAAATTTGGCCTCATTGGTATTTGACACTAAGACATGGTCATATCTTGGAAGTGAGAACTATTTGGATGAGATTAATAAATTCATCACTATCACTTCTTTAGAGTCAGATTAGGATAGAATGGGAACAACATAATAAGGATAACACTGTCACTAGCTTCATTTGATCCAAGGCAGTTAAATTACAATGTACCTTTCTTTATAAGGCAGTTTTGTCAAGGCCAAATATTCTTAGTTTAGATGGGATTGTGCAGAAATTTAAATACATCATTCTTTGTTTCTAAATGGAATTGCTGCTTCTTCTAACAACAGAATCGAATATCTTGTGCTTTCTTGTAAAAAGCAAAATGTATGAGAATATGTTAAAACTAATTATATCTGGTGAAGTATGAGTATTTCTATTGGAAATGCTCATACTATTTCCCTTGGAAATGCTCATTTGATACAATAGAAATGTTTCTCAAAACTGTCAATTCTGTCAAAAATGTCAGTGGAAGTCATGCAATCAGTAGTAATAGCCAAAAAAAGAAGAATGCCATTTTGAAAAACATTTTAGGGGTTTGGAAATCTGATTCTATTTCATATCTGATGGCATTCAAGTGTCTTCATGAAAAAAACAGCACAGTATTTGAGAGACAGAATTACATCTCTGTAACATTTGATGTGGTGCAGGAATCTGTCTTCCATATTTTTCAGGAGAGCCCTAATAGCAGCTAATGGCTCATTCGGAGAGAGTCAGGCTCAATCCTCTTCCATCTCTTTTTGTGTTTTTTGAGGAATAAACTTTCGTTTGCCCAGCGGTTTTATGTTCCCTAATGCTGTATAAACTCAACTACCATCTTAAAAAAAAGGTAGATTTGTAGTCGTGCTATGATGATCACAAAAATGATTATTATGATTTCCCTGATGCATTGCCTCTTGGATAAACCATTGTCCATTCCAAGATTCAATATTTTTCCTTTATCAACTGCAGGAATGCACTTATGCTTCAGGCTCCAGCTTCCTGTCATTATCCAGATCCTCATTTTCATAATTTGGAAAAAAAAAAAGGAAAGTTTTGTCTTTTAGCCATTTTCTTATCCAAGGCAAAATTTTACTTATGTTATCTATAGATATTTTAATAATATTGTTCTGTTACAAGAAAAAGTTCTTTCTCATATCTGACTCAAAAAAAAAGTTGTCATTTCCAAATAAAAATATTTTAAATTTTTATATAAATATTTTTCTTTTTTTTTCCCTTCCCTCCTCATTTCTGAAAATTTGGAGCCATAAATTGACAACCATATCAAAATTTCATAGTCCAGTGGATTCAGTATTTTTAATAGAATTTTTTTACCAGAAGCTTTACTATTCAGTGATTATCACTTTCCACAATGTAACTCTCAGAACTGTGGCACAGTGGCTGTGTTCCAATTTATAAAATGGGAGTGGCCACAGTTCAGTAATTTTTCTGTGTAGGAAATGAAGTTGTACAAGGTAGATGTGATAAATATTGCTTAGTAATGGATTATGCTGTATAAACCAAACAATAATTGTTTTATGCTAGTTATTAAAATGTTCCTTAACCCTGTGCCCAGAATCAAAGTTGAAATTATTAATATTTTAAAGTTAGCTGAAATTTACCGTACTTAATTTAAAGAAATCTCTGCTTACTGATAGAATACTACAAGTTTTCTGAAGTAAAGTATTCTGAAAATAATAATATATTATAAGCTTGCTTTAATCTTAATACCATGGAATAAAATTCCCAGCTTTATCTACACCAGAAAAGTTTATGCATTGTAAATTTTACAGAAACTTTTTTTTTTCCTTCATTTTTAAATCAGTGTTTTCTTCTTCTAAGGAATGATTACAGGTTTGGGGTTTTTTTAACAGCTTTTGTTTCAAAGTATTTACACTATCCATATTTGTTTCTATATTTCTTCATCACATATTATGTTCTTTTCCCAGAAGAATGTACTTCCTCTCTCATCCCTTAATATTTGGAGATTTTCAGGGAAATATCATCATCTTATACATCTCTTGTATACAGGATTTTTCTAGCTACAGTTTGAATTTTTTTCAAAGTTTTTCCTAGTATTTTTCTCATGTTTTATAGCACTGTGGTCTTATTGTGTGAATAATAACATAACTTTATTAGAATAGCATGGAGCAGTTGAAATTTGGGTTCCTTCTGGCATCATTCATAGACATTGATGAGCATTCCTAGAAACAGTATGAGAGGCAACATAAGGAGCAAGGGCAGCTGGCAAACTCGGTGTGGTACATTTAGTGTAGTTCTCCCTGTGGGTCTTCTCTCCCTGGGCATTTCCAAGGCAGACCCTCAGCAGGGCATGGAGGGCACCCCTGCAGTGGAGCAGGGCCAAAGCAGCACTGGTGGGGCCTTGGCAAATACTCCTCGTGTCCTTCTGCAGGTGACTGTAAGGTGGGGATGATGCTGACCTTGTGGAGATCATCGTGTGCTATGTCAGTGTAAAGGACTAATGTTTTTAAATCTCATGGGAAAGACACAATCCCAGACAAACCTTTCTTCTATGCAGGTTTCTTCTATTCAGTATAAGGTGTTTTTTACAGGTTATTAATAGAAAGTATTAATTCTACTCAGACGACTCATTTTAAAAACTGGTCACTTTTAGGAGTATCTCACTAATATTTCAGGCCCTCCATTAGAATATAAACTTCACACTAAATACAGTCATACAGAACATGTTTTTATCTTTACATTTACCATGAGAGTGGCAGAAGCTGTGATAAGGCTCACATCCTCAGTTACAAGTACTAATTACTTGATCCCAGACTCAACTGGCACAGTAATCATCATCAAGCCCAGTAAGTAATGATAATAGATGAAAACCTGCTGATCTTCCAGCTGCCACTGACAATGAGAGACATATTATGGAGGCAGAGTAGCAATTTATTTGTTTAAGACTGCATTGGAATATGAATATTATCATAGCAGCTTTTCCCAGCTTCAGTTATGAAAAAAAAATCATCTTACCCGTATTTATGTATAAAAAAATTCCATATCTTGAAATACATTATATAAAAAATTTCTCTAGAAAATCCATAATGAAGAGAAGTTTGCATATAGTATACAATAAAAAATTAACACAAAAAAATTTGTATAATGTTTTGTGATTTTTTAAAAAATCTTTAGTTTTTTCAGTAGATATTTGAGAACCTAAAAACTCTACGTTTTCTGCTGTCATCTCTATTTGATTAAGAAAAATAAAAGTTATTCATTTAGTCATATAAATTGCAGAATGATGTTGAGACTCAACTTGTGCTGGCAGGAGTCAGTGGCATTGTGGAATTTCAATGGCTTTCATAAACTCTGAGAAGAAATTGGGATTTTCAGTAATTGACATGTGCAGAGACACAGAGCCCTGCTCCAGACAATTTTAGTAACATTTCTGGTCTCCACCTGGGAATTTTGAAAATACATATTTAATAGTATGTCATCTCTTGAATTACATTAAGAAAAAGTATTGAAACTTAATGGAATCTTTTGCTTTAGAATATTGACCTTGTGCCATCCTAAAATTGGGTAGAGAGAGAAACATAGATTTTGATCTGGAAGAAAATTATTATTTTTGAAAATGATGCTGTTTTCTCATCTGTAGGTGTATGATAGCAGGGACACAAACTGTAGTTATTGAAACAGAAGCAGAAATTGGGGCATTAGAAAGAGATGTGAGCCTTTGAAAAAAGTACATGTGAATACCTCTCCACAGAGCTGAGCTTTGACTGCACTGAGAGGATCTGAGCAATGAGGTTTGTAGCAGTATATTTTTTCCTGGCTTCCTATAGAAAAACTGCTGTATCTCATCCAATTCTTCAGTGGTAGACTTTTTTAGTCTCATTCTCTGTGATGGAATTCCTCAATACCCCTTGAAATTATTGGGTTTTATTCTGAGAGGGTTTTTTAAAAATTATTTTCAAATTTTAATGAGCTGGAATATCCTTTAAAAACAGCTCGCCCTTTTCTTTGAGCTTTATTTTCAGTTTTATTTCAGTTTTTTATTATCAGTTATAATGACTATCTTTTGCAGCACCAAAGCTGAAAAGTAGTGCCATGATCCCGACAGAATGTTGTCTTACCAGCAGATAATTCACACAATCCTTATCCAGCTTTGGAAATCCCTGAGCTGAAAATAAATGGAGATTTGAAGAGTGAAAGGGAAAGTGTCATACATGCTTGCCTTATTGTATTTCTCCCTTCTGCTGTTTGTAGCCACTATTGAAAATAGGATTGATAGGATAGATGGCCCTTTGGCCAGCTGAGTTTATTTTTCTTTTGAGAGAAAGACTAGGACAGTACATACCAGAATATGAAATTTTGAGACTGAGTCTTAATGTTTGTATTAAGGACTACCCCAGCATACTTGTAAGATAGAAACACAGCCAATAGCCTATTTGCTGATTTACATTTGGAAAAATTCTTATTGCTTTTGACATGAATTATTGTGTTTTTGAAAATTATCTAGCAATGTTTCTTCTTCCATTAGGACTGAAATGAAAAAAGAAATGGATCATAACTTACACCAAATAATGAATATTTGTGGGTTTTTTAGTGGACTACAGGAGGGAGCAAGAGCAACAATTAATATTCTGCACCTGTAACCATCCTCCTCAGGGCCTACCAGGATGCTTCATGTCTTTTGGTCTTAGACCTCTGTTCTTTTTCTGACAGGGACTCTATGCCTACAGGATCTGCTGTGTTATTAAAGGCTGTTAAATATTTAGTAGTATTGTACCTTCTTGAAGGCTTGTTTTAACCTGGCCATCTCAAGCACTTTATCACCACTAAACCATCCTTTTGCAGGATTGACCAGAGAAAGTACTCCATTGAATGTATGGTTAATAAGGGCAGTTTATAATAACAAGTTAATGGTTTGAATATGATACTTAATTATCTTAATCCCTTAAGTAGAACAAATAACTGATTAAAGAATGTGCTATTCAAGTGTCAGGGTTTCCTGGGGGCTGCGGGTGTCAGGGACCAGGGCCTGTCCCCACCCTGTCCAGGCATGGGCAGCCCCAGTGCCAGGCATTGGGCACCTCCCTGGGGAGCTGGAGGCCAGCCCTGCTGCAGAATCATTGGAGCAGGAGCTGATGTGGGCTCCTAGGCCATGGGGGAACGCAGTGGGGTGGGAAAAGGGCAGTCAGGGCTGGTGGTGCCACCAGGGCACTGACTCCCATAGACACGTGTATAGATTTAGTCCATGAAACTAGCAGAAAGACCTCGGAAATGTCTCTTTATTAATATCATAAGGTGCAATTCTAGAGATTCAAATCCCTGTTGCTCCCTTTGCACTTAGTCTAGCTTACCACTACTAAAACAAAAACAAGTTTCAGTACCTTCTCTTTGACACCAGTCTAATATAACTTTAGAGAACAGTCTTTGAAGGACATGATTCTTTGACTTGAGTTTTGTGGAAGTACTTGTAAAATGAGCTGGAAAGCTGAGCTACCTGCCAAATTCCTTATGCATTTACTGAAAATGTTGGCTTGACATTATTAGAATCATTGACTGCAGGTAAGAGTAGGAGATGCTGTTAATGAGGCATGTCTCAATCATTTTCATATAATACCCTCCATAGTCATTCTACTGTTCTCATGCAAAGCATGAAGAGAATTAGCATTTTTTCATGATCCTCTGTCAGTTCAGTGCTTAACAGTTGGCATCAAGTTATGTGCCAGATGGGTGGTTTCAACTTTTAGAACAGGAATGGCTATTTGGATAAACTGTCCTGTGTTATATAAACACACCACTGAAACATCAGAGGACTTGAGCTGTTCAAGAATTGAAATACATACATGGGTCAAGAAAAAGAATGCATTGAAACACACCCACAAATCTGTAAACCTCAATTGAATGTTTGGGATTTGGTGATGCATTATCTTTCATCCGACTCTCCCTACTGCAATGAGAAATCGGTCTAATTGTAAAGTTGTTTATAAAAGGAGAGACCATAAATTGCTTTTTAAAGAAAATTCAGAAGGAACACTGGTTTTATGTATGTTTCTGCTTTTTTTTTCACTGCATATTTGTATCTTTTGATCTTACAATGGGTTGAGGCCATAGTGAAGCAAATGTCAAAATATCTTTTGACTCTTTCACCTATATTGAGCTTTTGGAATATAATGAATACTCCAAGAGACACGGCCTAGGATGTAATATTTAAAAAAAAATGATTTGAGAGCACAGCAATTTCTCTTGAAGAAATTTATGTAGAGCTACTTTGTTTTTATGTATTATTGTAATACAGGTTGCTCTGAGCTGATTTTCACACTTTAAGAAATGTATAATTATTGCAAATGTAAAACCTAATAGAATTATAATTATAAATTCCTCCTTCCATACAGTTGCAAGAATTTGCCTGTGATCAATTTTTTTTTCTTTCTGTGATCACTCAAGTAATGAAAATCAAGAAAAGAGACATGCAATATTATTTCTTGTGTAATTCTAGAAGCATTTTAAAAACATAATGCGGTTGTGGAAATTGTTTTTTGAAGAGTTGTGGAGGAAAAGAAGGAAAATTATCTCATGATGGAACAAAAGGAATGAATCAAAATGTCTGTATGACAGGATTGGTGCAGTCCTGAAATTGACATATGAGCATCAGACATATGAGCATTAGATGTGCAGCTGCAACTGATGAATTTATAACTATTCCTTAGACATAACTAAAGAAAATATCAATCATTGTGCCTGTGTAACATATTTATATTTCATTTAAATAATTTCATTGTTCAGTGTTTTGCTGGTCTGCTGCAGACAATAGGAAAAAATTAATTTTATTTTACATGTGTTACAGATTCTGAGCATTTTTCATTTTCTTTTGGCCGTAGACAGAGATACATACTGGTCAAGAAAGCTTAAGTTGCTCTCTAAAATCTCTCGGGAAAATCTCTGCTTGTTTGATATGTCTTGTTAGGTATTTGTGATAGGCTGACCCACCAAAGCTGCTCTAACACTTCCCTCTCAGCTGGGCAGGGAACAGAAAATAGAATGAAAGGCTCATAGATTGACATAAAGGCAGGGAGAGATCACTAACCAATAACCATCACAGGCAAAACAGACTCAACTTGGGAAAAAAAAAGTATTATGAATTAAAACCTTGTAGGATAATGAGATATCTTAAATCTACCTTCACTCTAGCCCTCCCTTCTTCCCGTGTTTAACTTTTCTCCTGATTCCTATTACCTTCTCCCTGCAGTAGTGTAAGGGGACAGGGAAGTTGCAATCAGTTCATCACAGCTTGTCTCTGTCGCTACTTTCTCCTCAGGAGAAGGACTCAGAACCATGGAATCACAGAATGGTTTGGTTTGGATGGGACTTTCAAAGATCATTTAGCCCAACCCCCTGCCATGGGCAGGGATATCTTTCATTAGATCAGGTTTTTCAAAGCCCCATCCAAGCTGGCCTTGTATACTTCCACTGGTGACAGCTTCTCTGGGCAAGCTATTGTCTCACCATCGCCGATGTATTCCTCACAGTCTTTCCAGGCTCCAGCCTGAGGTCCATCTCAGGGGAGCAGTCCTCCCCACATCATGAATCCTTCCCATGAGCTGCACCTCTTCAGGAACTGCTCCAGGGAAGGTCTCTTCCATGGGGTGTAATGCTTTAGAAAAAGGTTCCAACATGGTTCCCCCATGGAATCACAAATCCCGCCAGCAAACCTGCTTCTGCATGGGCTTCTCTCTCCACAGATCCACAAGTCTTGCCAATAGCCTGTTCCAGCACTGGCTTTCCACAGTGTCACAGCCTCCTTTGGGCATCCACCTGCTCTGATATGGGGCTCCTCCATGGGCTGTAGGTGGATCTCTGCACCCCCATGGACCTTCTAGGACATCAGGGACACAGCTCCCTCACCATGACCTGCACCATGGGCTGCAGGGGAACCTGCTCCGGCACCTCTAGAGCACCTTCTCCCATTCCTTCTTTACTGATCTGAGTGTCTGCAGGGATTTTTCTCTCACATATTCTCACCCCTTTCTTAAATCATTATCCCAAAGTATGTCACTGATGGTTTTGGCCTTGGCTGGCATCAGGTCCATCCTGGAGCTGGCTGGCATTGGGTCTGTCAGACACAGGGGAAGCTGCCAGAAGGTTCTGGCAGATTCACACAGAAACCACTTCTAAAGCTCCCCCTGCTACCAAACCTTGCCACACCAAACCAGTACAGCCCTTAAAAAGATGACTGAGATGGTTTTTCCTTCGCGTTAACTTAGAAAAACCGAAGAGATTTTCTGGTGTTTGTTTGTAGCATGGTTTAGCTCTTTTCTTTGAATTACTGAACTTGCTGTGCCTGATCAATTCCCTTCCAGTGTAAACATAGAACAAATATATTTTCCATTCTTCCCTGGCACTCCATTTTTTTTAATATATAAATTTCGGTACTTATGTTTTAAATTTGTTTATGGAATAACACATTGAAGTAGAGTTCTCACTTGTCAGCTCTGAAAGACAAAGAATGCTTTTTCTTGTGTACTCTTCTGGATAAATACATATTATATGGTCATCTGTTATAGTGAGGATTTACATTTAATAACCATGTAGCACCAAATAACAAATAAGCAAATAGTGCCAAATAACTCAGTAGGAGGTTTTAATTTTCCTGCAATTAATTCAGCCAGCCGAATGTAAGTGACAGAGAGTATGTTGAAGTACTTCACCAATTTTGTTGATAAATTTTTCAGGAGAGTGTTAACCATGCCTGAAGAACTCTGGTAAAATATATTAAAATTACACAGCATAATCACATCTGTGAAATTCTTGACAAAATAAAACTTCCCAGAGAGTAGCTGCCAACCTTGTACTATACCCTGGCATATTTTGAAAAAGGCTTCAACCTGATGAATAATATTCTCAGTACAAGTTATGCTTCTTTGCAACTTGGGAGCTTGTCATCTTTGATTCTCATAAAATGTGTTGGTTCTCCACTGGAAATATTCTCACCATCTTTTTCTGTCTACTCATAACTTAGCAGCAAATCTGCAGTTTAAATTCCCTTAGGATTATAAAAATCATAAGTCAAAATCTATCAGGGAAACTCTTGTGATTCTTTTTTGTTGTCTTTAGTTCTTATATCTATCATTTTTTAAAAAAGATTTTCAGCAAAATTGAATGTGAGTGTATTTTGGTGATGTGAATATTTGTCTCCTCTCATGAACTGTAGAAACATAAACTGTGGCAGTGCAAACTTTTTTGTTCCCTTGTTATTTGAAGATCAAGCAATACGGTTTTACTGTGACCTGACTGATTCTTTTACTTCTTTGTACAGAATGTTTATATATATCCATGTTCAGTGAAGAAATGTTTAAAATATTTATAAGTCAAACATGTGCATAGTCATCTAATCTCTCTGTTAAATGTAGATCTGTCATAGGAAAAAATAAATATATCAAAATTAAATAATAACTTTCACAACATATAGGAAATAAATGTGGAAAAATAGGCCAGCCATGGCAATAATTTTTTAAAAAGACTTTGCAGAATAGTCAGATTTTGCTGAATACTTCATTTCAAGAAGCCTTAAACTCATTCTTTAATGAAGCCTACCTGCATGGCAGTTTTTCCATGTTTATTGATCCAATATGTAGGGCTAAATGTTTTCCCAATTATCATAAACAGGCTTCAAATATAATTCAAAACTTTGATGACATTCTTCAAACAGTTACCAGAGCCAAGTAGTGAATTGCCTTTTGTGGCAATGGAAAAAATTGAACAAAATGCAAATGAAACCTACCCCCTCTTGAGGTTTTATTTAAAACAAAATATTTGTAAAAGTAAACTCAGTAAAAATGACTACTTAATTATGAATTGGAAACTCACTGTGGAATATGCAGTTTTTTAGTATCAACCACATCAAAGATCTTATATAAAAATTTTTTTTCTTATGAAAAGTTAGTTTAATTGTAGTTATATTTACTGCACTGAATCAAGGTGAATGTGCTCTAGAGAATCCTAGCACTACTTCACTGAAGATTTAAGGTCTACTCTCATGCTGGAATCTGTAAAAACAAGAATTACTTCTAATACTCTGAGTCCATGAAGAAATCATAAGTATTGCTTTGAAAATGTTCCTGTGTTTATTCCTGAAATATGTGATGACACCCAGCTTGGTTGAAAAGGTGGTTCTAGGATTTACCTAGATGTATTTCTACAGTGAAGTATCTGAAGGGAGATGTCTTTTAAACTCACTCGGTAGCCCTTACTCAACAACTTCTCCTCACTACAGGTATTTATGAGCTTATAACTTTTTAAATTAGGAAACCTCAAAAGTGATTACATAGAAAGTAATAGAAATAAAAGCAACATCTTTGCTCTTTCTACATTGTGTCCTTCTGAATATGTTCAATTTAGTGTCAGCCAACTCTGAGTGATAAAACACTGGGCTTTTCTCCCTTACCTCTGAAGCTTACCTTTTCAGTTTCCTTCTCTTAAGTGTCTCTTCCACTACTGTGTTCTTTTTTTTCTCTCAATCTTTCCTATCCCTGACCCACTCTACAGTCTAGTCGCTTGGACCTTTCCTGCTGGCGCATACCAAGTTCCTCTCCAAGCTGGAGCATTCTTCTTACTCATCTGTCTGATGGAGCTCATCTATCCCAACGTGGTCTAAGAAAACCTGAGTGGTTTAGAGACTGACACCTTGAGCTGTGGCTCAAACACAATCTGTAGGATGTCTCTGAGAAGTCCTACTCTCATTAACCTCCTGCTCAGTAGTAGCTGTGCAATTGCCTCTGAAACCATTCTGTAAAGTGAATTGGTAAGATGAGGAGAGTTCTTTACAAGAGCGAGTGATTTGGTTTGGACCATTCCGGTTTTCCAACTGAAATACAAGGTGTCTGGAGTGTTTAGAGGATAGAACCTGGAAGATACTCATCTGATGAAAAAAGGGATTATAGACCCTTGAGAGTTAAGTCTCCAAGGAGAGCCTAAACAGAGAGGTACCTATAGCTGTGATTTTGAGACCAGTCAAGCACCAGTCAAACCCAGGGGTGGCAGCTACCTGACCTTCACTACAGACCACCTTATAATAGATGCATACAGTTCTTCTGTATAGGGAAATTCAAGGTACTTTTCTTGCAGTGTTGTGCTTAATTCAATGAAATTCTCTGTCTGCTGAACTTATTCCCTCCCTCAACAAGGTCAGAATTGTTTCTTTATTGGGTGTTTCAATCTCTTGAGGTGTTACTTCTGTGGTGTGAAATCCCACAAGTCATCATAATTTCCAAAACTGCTTTGCCTGCATTACCTAATTTTCCCATCACATCTTGACTCTTTACAAGTCTTCTGACCCCATAATACACATAGTTTGCAAAAAAAAATCAGTATTCAGGCATATTCCAAAATGAATTAAATTATAAATTATTTCTATTTTTAAGCATTTCCTCAGCATTTTTGATCCAGTTTCAAACCAGTTATGACCAACATTTATTTTTCAGTGTACATTGTGCTGATTCACAACATATACTGTAAAATAGAAAGTGCGGATAAAAGTTCACTTTTGGCAAAGGTACTGAAACTTTGGACTTAATTTATGGAATATGTTTTGGTTTGCCTCCTTCAGCTTCAAAGGAAATAATATTTCTTAGACAATAACCTGGCTCAACCTTCAGTTCTGAGCAGACTTCAGTTCTTTTAGACTTAAACAGTAGGTGAAGGTAGCATCTTCCAATTTTAGGGTAGCCTGCCAAAGTATGAAGAAATTGCTGGTCTACCCTGTGTTATCCCATACACCACTGGTTTAATGAGGGTCTTGGACAAAGCAGAAATAGATGGGCACATCTATTGCTTAAATGAAACCTCTCCATTTTCTGTGAATTAGGGTACTCATTCTGCTATCCTTACGGATGTGCATACGTACACAGGAGTCTCTGCTAACCTGACAGACTGCTGGGCTTCAGCAGAGCTCCACAGTCACAGTTTGTGAATCTAATGCCATACAGAAAATGGCTGATATCTCAAATGAGGGCATTTTTTAGCAGAGGAACATGGTTATTTTTTAAGTTCCTTACTGCCATTTTTCAATTTCATAAAGGCTTAGGTTGTTTTATATCAAAGAAAAGTTATATGGTTTGGAGAGCTATTTTTAATCTCTTGAAGTTTGAGTAGTAGAGACCTCAGGCAAGAACAATTCTCACTGTTAAGTAGGAGATTAAAGCTGAGGTCTAAGATTTGCATAATGTAAAAGGTGTACGTCATTGTAAGTATCATTAATATTTTTTAGTCCTTAGGCAATTAATAAAAGGACAACTTTAGAATTTGCCTTTGGGTAGTATCCCTTAACATAACAGCATATCAAAATATTATTTGTTTAATTGTATTTGACTTCTATTTCCCAGTTTAGTGGTGGTGTTTCCTCAAAAGAATTATGAAACCATCTAAATTCTGCTAATGCTTCCATAAAAGACTTGTCATAAATATTTCTTCTAATCTTCGGTATCACCAGGCAGATAATATATGTCTTTATTTTTCTTTTGCAAAGGATGTAAAATTTTAAAGCAGTCTCTGAAGCAGCAGATTATTGCTAGCACTTCACTGTGACCCTCAGTATGACCCTTGATGTAAGGAAGCTTTCTCTCTTTTTATCTCAGTGAGCGCCAGGTGGTGGTTTGTCTCACAGACCAAATTCACAAGTTTTTATTAGACTTTTGTTTTAAAAATGAACATAAAGGAATTTCAGAGTTCTTTTCTTAAATGAATGGGTTCATCGCTGCAATATTTAAAAAAAAAAATGTAAATTTGCCAACTCATTTGCCCAGGCAAGTGGGGGTGTGGAGGAATTTGCTTTTTTTCTGTGGGGGTTAAGTGTGAAGTGGGGGGACAACAAAGGAGATGAGGGTTGAGTGATATACCATTTTGTCTATAACAGTTGGTATGATGTAAGTCATGGAAGTCAATTTTTTGCATAGATTGGAATTTTCCTTGGAAGCATGGTTGAAACCATAGTGGATGATCACTGTGAAATTAAATACTGCCATTTCTGAAGCATTTCTGCCTTCCACAGATGTGCTGTGAAATAGGCCAAAATTGAATAGGCCATGAAATTTGGCATCTTAGAGTCATAAACAATGTTTCATGCTGATGCTAAGGAAACACACTATTATGGACACCAAAATAAATAACTCAAGGTTCACTTTAGTATGTCCTGAGAATGAAAACCAAAACGTCTTCACTGTTCTTGCAGGTCTTGATGAAAGTTTGAACTGAACTTCTGACATACTGGAGGGAGAGTTTTGCTTTTTTGCAATGTATGATATAATCCTTATTTATGTTGTTGTTCAGCCTTCAATTGTTACCTTTTAATTCAAGCAGACAGAAAAGGAGCAGCCTGAAAGGTAGGATGATTAAGGTTTTTTTGACATCTTTGAGAACCTGTTTCCACACCCTGCCTGAATTCTAGACAGAGTAATTGTGCTCTGTTGACTTTGGTTTTCTGTATTTCTAGCTGGATTAGGTTTTATCCTTCTTTTTTCCTTACATGCTGAGTCTGTCACAGCAGTTGCCAGATTACAGCTCAGGTTTCACAGTGTTTCAATGGTGAAAAGAGGTGATTTGTACATACAGTGTTTGTATATTCTGACTTTAGATACCCCAGCAAGTGTCCCAGTGAGTCCACAGAGAGCTGGATGTCTCTTATCATGGCATGACTTAAAATTGTTGTCTTTGAGACCCAAGAACAAGACAGACTCTAAGCCCCTCTCAGGCTGCTCTTTGGCTTTTCTGTCAGATGTGTCCTGAATTCATAAGGATGAATAGTTCTATAATGTTTACAGTTGCTGAAGAGTTATATATATAGATCTCTGTAGATGTATGTATTTTTTTAGCAAGCACTATTCAGGATCCCATTGTGGTAAGGGCACTGTAGCCTAAGAGAAAAATATTTATGATATTTCCTACCATAACACTGTTGAAAGGAAGAAAGTGTGAAACAGAAATTAAAAATCGGGAGGTAAATTCCTAGTTTTCTTTCTAGTGTTTTGGTCTGGGTTTTTTGTTTTGTTTTGTTTTGGTTTTTTCTTTGACATTTTACCTTCTCATCCATTTTCCATGCTTTGTTCTGGAGCAGCTGAGCTGTCTCTGCTTTAAACTAACAGTGCTGGTAAAGAAAAGGATCCCACCATGTTAAAGAGGCAGAACGGCCTGTGATATCCTAATTAAATTGTATCCACACATGTTAGGGAACTGTTGCAGTTTAGTCAGGAAGGTACCTGCTTTAAACTCTTTGGGTGGGACAACTAGTACAGCTGTGACTGCGGGGATGGAGCTTTCTATGGGGACTAACCTGCTTATAAGGCCATCAGTAAGAGCACACACTGTAAATAAAAACATGCTGTACAGTCAGGGCCTTCTGCTCTTTTACAGGGACTTGGAGACTTCCAGCTAGAGAAAACCCTTGGGATCATTTTGTCTCACAGTGTTAAATCACCATGTGTTAGTATAATTATGTATATGGGGAGCAAATTGAGGGTAGGTGTTGTCTCCTGTTGGTGAATCATGCTGAGTGCAAATGTCAAGGGATTATTCCAGAAGTGTGGAATTGTTTTTATAGTGCAAAGATCTGTTTATGCCTTGCTCTTACACAAAATATACAACTAATTTAATTTAAAGAAATGAGTTTAAAGTATTGGGGTAGAGGGTTAGGTGAAGCTGAATGAGTTAGGAAGTAGAAAATAAATATATGTGTCCTGTCTAATCAGTCCAGTGTTGATAGGGACAAAAATATTACTGTGGTTTCTCATACAGAGGGAGTCTTAAGTTACAGGAAAATTAAATTCCAGAATTATATTTTTCTTGTTTATTTCTTTTGAGGTCATTAAAAAGTTACTTATAATACTTTAAGTTACTCTTATAATTTGTAATCAGCCTCTAGTTTATACCCCCAATTAAAAATAATTGCCTAGCGTGTGATACTGAAAAAATCCTCTGATTTTATTTCTGTATTAGCCTTTTTTAATTCTCTGATTGAAATACAGCTAACAAAAAAGTCTCAGATGTATCTCAAATAGGAGGCTTTTCTATCCTGCTTCTTTTGTCAGTAGTAGTCAACAGATGCTGTTTTAAAGAGCAGTGGTTAATAGATGCTGGTTTAAAGAGCTCAGACAAGCAATTATTTAATTGCTCTCATCAGATTGTTCTCCGATCTTTACGCAATTGTAAATTTAGTTTAAGGATATGTGTATATTAAGCACCAGTATGTAGTTTAACAGAAGGAGCTACAAAAGGCTGTTTTCTTTGGTGACATTGGTAAAACATTCCTTCCTAGTGCAGTGACCACGTATCCATGAGCAGAAGCCAAGCCAGACAGATCTAGAAGTTGCCTGTTTACAGACTCGAGAGAGGTAGCTTGGCAGGTTGCATGGGTGTGAGAAAGAGAAAGCAGGATAACACTGTGTAAGAAACAGCAGTTCAACGCTTGGCTGAGCCAGTCTAGCTCGTTGTGACTACCTGGGACCCAGCCAATTCCCTTCACCCTGTTTTCCCCGTTTTCCCTGCTTGAAGCCACTAGCTCCCACTGCTCACCTCTCAGGCAAGTGGAGCTCCTTTCTGGTGTTGCATAACTCCCTAATCCAGCAAAAATTGCTGTTTTTATTGTCAGGTTCATTTTTCTGCTGGTTTCTTTTTTGCACATCCTCAGCATGGAGTCCGGGACAGGACCACTGCCGTGTCAGGGAGGGTGGGTTGAGAGGACCCAATAGGCATCTGTTGGTGATACCCTAGTATTATGTTGGGCTGATCATTCAGAAAATTAGGGCTATGATTCATGAGATTTTGATTGTCAAATTACAAGAGTTTGGTCATATTGAGAGATCAACAGAATGGTAATTGCTGCCAATCAGGAAGTAAGAAAGAGCTGTGCAGCACTAACTGAAAATATTAAACTCTGACACTTACAGAGGCATCTACTTATTTAATTTTTAATGGTAATTACCAGCATATGGGAAATTTGAAAATATTTAAGTGTTTCTGGCTTTATTAAGAAAGATCTGTAATCATGAAAAAGATTACACAAGCTTTTGTTGTTCATGTATATAACAGGTGCAATTACATTCTATGTTTAGAAGCAATCTTTCCTTTAAAAGAAAAACATCACATGATGTGATGGCAGTTGTATCTTTTCTGCTTAACATCTTAGCAGGAATTTCTATAGACCTGTTTTTTGAACATTTGGATTATCAGACATTCACCAGTGTTGACAAATCCATGAAAGACACTGAAGCAAATACTAGTGTAAATCTAATGTGAATAACATTTAAAGGAGTCTTTCATTTTTACAGTCTGGATGCTAATTCCTTTACAAAGTGTCTCTTAAGACATGAAACCAGTTATTGTAAGAACCATTGGTTTTCTCTGTTTTTCTGTTGTTAAGCTCTATGCCTTGAATGACTTCTCAATGTAATCTGAGTATGATATTTCTACCTTATGCAACCAAGTCATATATCATTTTTATTTTGAAATTTTCAACACATTGAGTTTCTTAAGTTATGAATTTTTTTCTACCAGTTGAACCTTTTTTCTCTGTTCCCTTCATCCTTCCTATATTTCAAGATCATAAGAATAATTAAGATTAAAGCTGTACACATCAGCTACAACTGTGTATTTATTCACATACTATTGATTAAAAAGTGTTGCATCAGGCTTTGTAACAATGACTGAAAAATCCTTAGAAGAACCCCATTTGAGAATGAATCCTTAGAACAGCAGGTGATAGCTCTATGAAATGGAAGATTTGGTAGCAATTTTAGCTCACAGGAATGAACCTTTTAACCTTCAATCTCTTATTCCTACTTATGCCTTTTATTAAGATTTATGTAACCATGATTGAACTGGCTAAAGAAGTGTGGAAGAAAAATTCCCTTAAAAATTAGGGAAAAGGTATTGTTTCAAATGTAGTTTAAGTCTCTCATCCTGTTTGCAGGGCAGTTCCACAGACTTGCTGGAACAGCAGCTGGAATGCTGGAACAGCTCTGCAACAGGCTGAGGGGGAAGGAGAGGCAACTCCTTAAGTTAGCCTTAATGGCAAAGGAAATTTTCTTTCTCAGCCAAGCTGCTCATTTCCATGTTAAAAAATAAAACATATTGTTTGGCAAGATCTATTTTTCCATATAGTCTTGTTGACGCAAAAGGATAATACATGTATTTTTAAAGTTTTAAATTAAGGTGCATTTTTTGTAAAGTTTTGATTTTCTTTTTCTTCAGATTTACATTCAGCTACTTGTCTTATGCTGGAACAAGCAGATTATCTTGCTTGTTTTGGGTATTAAAAAATAGTGTCTCACACTTAAGTACAAATTAAAATAACAAGTCAGAGATCTTCCCTTAGACTACCCAAGCCTTTTGACTTAAAACTGCTTGTAGATGTTTCAACATCCTCACTGGGTGCTATTAGGATGGAAACTTCTTCACCCTTATTGGATTTAGTTACTCTTTCATTCCTCTCTACAAATGGAGAGTAAAAATATTTTGTGCAATTCTTTTGCTTTATCAATATTTTTTCTGTCTTTATCAGTGGTCTATGCTACTCTTCAAATTCCTTTTTTATTCCAGAATGCTTTTAAAACCTTGCTTATTTCCCAATAAAATACATTTCATTTTATATCTTTTTCATCACTCATTACCTTTTGCATCAATAAAAATGCTATTTCTTTAATTTTGTTGCCCATTTATTTTCATCTTCTATTGTCATTCCATCATTGAACAAGAGAGTATATTTCAAACTCTCTTGACTATGAAAGCCTATGATAAACAGTCAGAACATCTGAATCCATGTTTGTTTGCCACTGCATGACAGATATATTCGTTTGATAATATTTACTAATTGACTTTTCAGTGTGTGCAGTTGAAAATCTCTTCTCACTTATTTTTGGACACAGGGGTTTTCAAATATATTAGATCAGAAGTCAGAAGAAAAATCAAGATAATTTTAATTGAATACTAAAGCCTCACTATGTTGCAGGAATAGCATCATGCACCTAAAAAGTACACTTATATGTACAAAAGGTCCAAAATTATTATGAATAATTGTGTTGGGTTTGCATGGCCTGGTTTTTGGCAGCAGGGGTGCCACAGAGGTGGCTTCTATGAGAAGCTGCTGGAAGCTTCTCACATGTCTGGCAGAGCCAAACCCTGATGGCTCTGAAGATGGACATGCTGCTGGCCAAAGCTGGACCAATGAGAGAGGTTGGTAACACCTCTGTGATGACATATTTAGGAAGAAATCAAAGCAAAGGTGGGGGTGAAGTTTTAATTTTTCAGCCAGAGTAGGAGTGAGAACATGTGAGGGAAAAACAACATGGCGCCACCAAGGTCAGGGCAGAAGGAGGGGGAGAAGGTGCTCCAGGCACTGGAGCCAAGATTCCTCTGCAGGCCATGGTGAGACCACGGTGAAGCAGCTGTGCCCCTGCAGCCCATGGGGATCCACGGGGGATGCAGAGATCCACCCACAGCCCATGGGGATCCACAGGGGATGCAGAGATCCACCCACAGCCCATGGGGATCCACAGGGGATGCAGAGATCCACCCACAGCCCATGGGGATCCACAGGGGATGCAGAGATCCACCCACAGCCCATGGGGGAGGTGCCCATGCTGGAGCGGGTGGATGCCTGGAGGAGGCCGTGGCCCAGTAGGAGACACGGTGGAAAGAGAGGGCCCTGCTTCCAGGCTGGAGCAGCCTGTCCTTGAGGACTGCACCCTGTGGAGAGAACCATGCCGCAGCAGTTTTGGGAGGACTGTCTGCCTGTGGGAGGGACTTACCTTGCAACAGTTTTGGGAAGACTCTGCTTGTGAGAGTGGAACCATGCTGGAGAAGTTCAGGGAGAACTGTCTCCCATGGGAGGGACCCCACAGTGCAGCAGGGGAAGATGCCCTCTCCCTGAGCAGCAGAAGACAATCTCGGGTGATGAACTGACCAAAACTCCCATTCCCTGTCTCCCTGTACTGTCAGTGGGGAGGAGGGAGGGGTTGGGGGAAGAAAAGGTGTTTTAAGGGCTTTTTTTACTTCTCATTATCCTGCTCTGATTTTGTTAGTAATAAACTCACTTTGTGCCTCTATATTGGGCCTGTTTCGCCCTTGGAGTGTTTTCTCCCAGTCCTTATCTCAGCTCAGGAACCCTTGGTTTAAATTTTTCTCTCCTCTGTCCAACTGTAGCAGGGGAGGATGAATGAGTGGCTTTTGTGGGCACCTGGCATTTGGCCAGCGTCAAGCTATGACAATAATATATGCAATGGATTCCAACCTTTAATTCTTTCTTTTTTTTTTTTAAACCAAACATAAATTATTCCACCAAATTTTATAAATTATCTGATTCTGGACTAGAACACAGATGTGGAAATAGAAATTATTTCCCTTTATCCTCTTCATGATTATATTATTTTCAGAGCAGATTTGACTGAGAAACTAGATACTTTGGCCAATCATTTTCAATACTCTATTTCAGGATTTCCTTGTCTGATATTTTTGCCAGCACAATTTGGTATAAGAATTTATGAAGGGGAAGTACATTTTGATCTAGTGTCTTCATGTTGTATTCAGTTATATTTAGTCTGATTATAAATGAGAGAAATAATATATTAAAATAAAAATGTCACTAATAACAGCCCTGGATATAGCTGAGAGAAACCTATTAATTGGTCCAGGCATCGAAAATTCCTCTGTTGCTGCTATAAATTTGCTTGGTTTTTCTTGAGCAGTTGATGAAACATTTAGGTGTTTAATTTACTTTGGAAACTGGAGAAGTTCATAGAGCTCTTAAGTGCCTCTATTTCTACATATAAATGCACGAAGGAGTTATTTCAACTAGTACCAGTGCTAACTTACATTGCCTCGGTAGGTAGAGGTTTGAGTATCCTGTTTATCTTCATCAACAAATATTCCAATTAAATTACATTCCTCTTTGTGGATCCTCTACTGGAACATGCAGAGCAGAAGTTAAACAGGCTTGAACCATAAGGAAAACTAAAGAACACTAACTAAGAAGGAAGTGTTTTGCTTCCTCAAAAAAAAGAGACAAAATCAGATGGAGAGGACAACTTGACTAGTGCTACACTTGCACAAACTTTTAGGTATGCATATCAACAAAATTCAGGGTTCCTAAAATACAGATCCACACTGAAAAAACTCTGTAAAGGTCAGCAAGTTGTGTAAATTTTGTGTGATGATATATATTATAACTACAGGAATGAAGAAAGAAGGCAAAATTCAAATCTTCGTCAGCAAAAAGATCTGGAAAGCAGATCAGGTGAACCATTCTTCTGTGAATTAAAGAAGAATGGGAATGTTATTTCCAAAGAGAAGAATTTTTTATGTTTACATAAGTGTGGGACTGGGTAGATCTGTGCTGTTTATACAGAGTTGGTTGGGCCCAGGGTGAGTTGCTGCAAGTTCACAGACCCGCGGTGTCGATGTGTCACGGCAGAAACCTGGGTGCAGCCACCCTGCACACTCAGCCTGAACATCTGCTGGCACTTAGCTTCTGCCCTCTGTCTCTGTGGCATAGTTAGAATCTTTTGGCAGCTTGTTACATCAGAGGCCCTCAAATAGTAAATGGCTATGTCATAACTTTACAAAGTAGTGATTTTTGGCACAACATCTATGGACTTTCTGGGCTTCCATTTAGTCCCATTTCTTCAGTTCACTTTGTCCCCTCATTTCCTATTTACACTACATGCTGATAAATCTTTTATTCCTTATATCTTACTGTGTTTTCTTATTAAACTGCTCATTGATCTTCGTGAGTTTTCCTGGTTTTTAACATCTGTATCAATTATTTGTAACATCTGTTTATGATTTCTTGAACGTTCATTACTATTTCTTAATATGCCATCTTCTTTTCCTTTATGCACTAGCATTCATAACTCTGTAGACCTTACTCATTTAAAAAAATGCATTGTTCTCTCAACAAATCTGTTCCTTGGATTCAAGTACTGCCAAAAATGAGCATCAAAACTGACTATTGAACTGAATAATTTCTTTAGTGCTATCACTTTCTTTCCTAGTAAAAAAGTGATCCAGAATTACTTTTCCCAGCTTAGGTTGTGTATTCTCTGTGTAATGTTTTTAAGTCAGTAAACAGAATTATGTGAACAGGAAGACAGCAAAGCTATTTTAAGAAAATCTGAAGCATACAGAAATACATGTTTATCCAGTTGCATCTTTCTTTGCTGGACAAAAATCTACTGTGCTTGTGTGTAAAGTTTAGATAACTGCTCACTCAAATAAATAAAGACTTAAACAGGTCTTCATGATAATATCTAAAAGATAAGTCAGCCCATGGAAAGGCCTCTAGCATCCTTCCCACTTTTTTTTCCAGCTTAGATTATAATGAAAAGCCCTTTCTTAAGTGTTTTTCAGGCATGTTTTGTCCTTTTCCCTCCCTCTGTATATCAAGTCAGCCATGTACTACTCTGTTATTGCTGAAAATTGCTACTGCCACTTTAGGATTTTTTTTTTTTTTTTTACTTTAGTTGAAAGAAGTGGTCACATCTTGAGGTAAGAGCTCTCTTTTTATTAGATCTCTCTATGAAGAGTATTACTTCTAAAATATAAAAATAACATAGTTTTGCTGAGTATGCCCTTGAAATAGAGAAACAATAACTTGTGTCAGGGAGAACAAAAAAGGTAATAAATGTTACTAAGTGCAATTTTATAACCAAGATATGAAAAAACAGATATGATCCCTTATGTTGAAGTGTCTTGCTTCCAATCTGAACTAATACTTGCCTTAGACAATTCACAGAAAAACACCCTGTGTAGAGGAGTGCTGGAAGAGCAGGAATTAGTGCCTGCAAACATCTGGCACCAGACCCAACTTTTGTGTCCCCAGATTGGATCATAAGACCTAGAAAATGGCCAGGAGATATTAAGCAATGTGTGTTGGTAGAGGGGTGAATGTCCGGTGGCTAAATCTGGTCTGCTGCTTTATAGAACACACTGTGCTCTGCTCCAGGAGGAACTTAGACTTCGTTCTGAGACGACTGCAGGCTCTGTAGAGGTGTGCACGTAAGGAGCAAGGGCCAAGTCGTCTGATGTTACCACAAAAGCAGATGTCATTTATGGTGCTGTGTGGTGACCGCAGCTGCCCTTGGGTTGCCGTACGATGTGTGTGCGGACAGGCTCATCCCCGGGCTGGTCCTGTATCCTCAACACAGGGGTGCATTCACATGCCGTGGATGTGATAGCCTTTGGGCTAGAGGGAGGACTTGTGCACAGCTATGACACTTAAAATGTCCCTTCCGGCTTCCAAGGGCAGACACAACAAAGATGACATTCTCTCACAGAATATTCTGCCATGTTCTCCCCTGTATTCTCCTTTCAGTTCTCTTCTCCATCCCAGAGAGTGTTTGCATAAATTCCCCAAGCTCTCATATATTCCCCAAGCTCTCGTATTAACTTTCTAAGCAGTGTCCAGTAGCTCTGGGATTTACCAGACTTGGTTTTGTATTTTCTGGACTATATTATCATATATTAGGCTTCAGCACAAGAGCTAGATTGTTATTAAAAAAAAAACAAAAAAAAAAAAAAAAAAAAAAAACAGGAAGCCTCACACTCTTCAATCTTCAAAGTCAGTTTTGTTTATTTACTATTTATTAACTGATTATAGATTACCCTATAAGATGTCCTAAGTTTTGGGGAAAGTAATAAAAAATAGATGAGTTTCACATTGCGGAGCATGGTGTCACAATTAGAAAACTAACAGACACTTGACATAAAATATTAAGACACCCAGCCATTATAACACAGTGCTGTCATTTGACTATTTAGACTTTGTTCTGAGATGACTTCAGATAATTCAGAACCAGATTTTAATTTTGTAACATTCTGCATTTTCCCATGATGGATTGAGCCAACTTCATCTTGTCTCTTTTGTTTACTCAGGATATATGGACATATGACCAGCTTAGCTGTTAATGAAGTTTGTGGAAATGACAATTTGTCCATTCATCTGTGTCCAATTCCATACCAGTCTGGTAACAGCTGAAGCCCTGTAAAAGGAACATCCTTCTAAATATGACCATCTAGCAAATAGAATAGCATGAATAATATATCTCAGATAATTATGACACAGCAAATTCCAACTTTTTCCAACTATGTCTGGTAAAATATTTCAAATTAACTATTTTTTCAGACCTCTGAGCAAAGCAGATGAAATTGCCACTGTCTTAATCACTTTTAAACACAAACAGGAATCACTTTTAAACACAAACAGGAATGTGTTCATCATCGCCATTCCCCTATATGAGCTGGCTTTTGCTGTCCTTCATACAAGCTTTAAAAACACCCTAGTCTGTCTGTTCTCATTAAGGGACAGCCAAGTAATGCAAAAAGAAAAGAAGACATAATTCCTGCCAAGATGCATTTGTCGTAGAATAAAGAAAGAACAGAATAATATACTATAACCTGGTATGGATTAGAGGAAAAAGAGATTTTTAAGTCTTCTTATAGGTGTTCCACATTTTTTATGATATGATTATTATGTATATTAGTGACACAGCCAGAATCCTGTTTTTAACAGAACAGTCAGGATTTTATAAAGGTAGGCTCTCAATCTTTTTCCAACTTGTTTCACAATAAATTAACTCCCAAGATTTTTTTTATTGCACAGTGTTTATGTTTTAAGATAAATATACAGAAAATTGAAATGACCAATTAAATAACACATCTGAAACATAAGTTAACTTGCTTACCAAAACACAGCTTTTTAAGGATGCATTGTTTAATCTTTTTTTGGGAGAGCGCTTTGGGAGTTCATACACTTGTTTGCTCAATCCCCTTCTATTTATGGAAGTAAAAGATTTTTTTTTATCTTTTGAAAAAGAGCTTCCATCACAATCTTGCAGATGGTTCTGTTACTGAATGAAGCAGAAATCCTGTAGTGGAAAAAATAATTATGTCATTTATTAAGTCTATAATTAAAGCCCTTACTGGGCTCAAAATTGAAAAAATAAAATTGGAAATCAGTAACAGATTTGAAATCATTTATACATCCCAATACATCCCACAGACCTTTGCCACATCAAATAACAGGGTAACCAATGTTGCACTATGTTACAATCATCCCTTGTCAAACTCAGGGAGGAAGTGAAGTACTTGGGAAGCACTTTGCCATCTACTTTCATTTATATTTTCTGACAGAGATTGTAGCTTCCATGTTCCATTGTGGTTTAAAGAAAGAAATGTGCTCTGGTGGCCTTTGACTTTTTTATTTTCTTTGATCATGACTATTTCTCACATTTCTTTTTCAGTCTGACTTTGGCATCATTCTTCCTTTTCTCTCATTTGGTGTCTAGTCCCTGTCTACTTGTGGAATGTCTCCCTGTGGCCATTTGCCCAGGCTTTTTCTTCAAATCCCGTTGTCCTTGTCTGACAACTTGTTTATTGGACTTCAGGCATCATTAAGCTCTGAGCCCTTTTCTCACATTCATAGTCCAATGTCCTGTCCCAGTTACTGAACTTTGGTTCCATCACCACCGAGTTCATTATCATCAAAAGTATTTCTAATGAGGTAAAAACATTGTATTTTTCTTTAGCCTCATTCTTACAAGGATCTCAATTCTTTAAGCTGAGATTTTTCCCGGAACATTGACCCTTACGCAGAATTCTGCTGGGAAAAAAAAAGGATTGCAGATACCTAAAATGTAGCATTATATTACGAAAAATGTAAACCAGAGCAAAATAATGACTGATGTTGAAGAACTGTTACAATAAAACCCTCAGCCTACAGGACGTTTTCATTAAATGCTTCTGTATGTTTTGTACCTTATACCTGTGAAAAAAAACCCAAAACCCCCGAAAACAAATGTAAATTAATGTCTAGTAGGAATTTGTTTATTAAGTTTTCACAGCAGGTAATGGGAATCTTCATTTTTAGTTTCTCCCCAGGTTCAGTAATTATTATTGAAAATAATATTAATGCCACATATTTATGAAGCACATTTGCGTGTATATTCTAAGGACTTTATATGTATTTGTAAGCTGGTACCTCAAGATTGTGTGAAAAAATTGAGCTAAAACAAAGCATGACAAAAATTCGCTGAAGTGTTCTTCACCAGAGTACAATTGCTCTCCTCTGCATATCCACACATTAACGTTCAAAAATTACAGGAATTTAGCAAATTTTCTTCCTTAGAAAAAAATGTCATCATGCCTTTCAATATTGCAGAGCATATTTACCATGACAATTCTTGAATACAAACCTCAAGATAATAACAGTAGGCTCTACCATTCTGTCTGTTTTGTATAAAATTATGCACTATCTTTCTAGTACTAATTTAAAACACTAAAATCTTCTTAAGAACAAGGCTTTGCAATTTTGGATCTCGCAGTAATTTAAGGATCATTATAAATATGCATCTTCTAAATTCTTAATGTGATTTGAAGTGAAATATAATATGAAATAAGTTTTCTTTTACTTACTGTCAGCAGAAAAATGGAATAGTGTTTTAGTGACTAATCTTCTCTTCATAATGACACAAAGTTATTGGTTTCTTAAAAGATTAGCATATTTACTTTCATGGCTCACATCTTTGAGACCTTTATTATTAGTTGCAAAATGTGCTATTGAGGCCAATGTTAGAGGAGAAAATCAAAAAGAAAGACATTTTGAGAGTTTTGCCTTAGGAATAAATGGTGGAAAACTTTAGCTTGAGCCTGAACCTGATAGCTACTGGTAACTTCCCGATGAGAAATCATCATATGTACATCCTCTCCAGCTTCCAGTTGGCAAAATTTTGCCTCTTTTCATCAGGAACATGATGAAAATGTTAAATGTTTGCATTTGTCATACATAAGTGTTCTCTAAAAAGAGAATTTTCCCATCCTTTGTGTTACTAACACCTCATGTAGGAAGGAAAGTCTTTACCAAATCTGCCAATCTATCCTGTAGGTGTCATGTCGGATATAAAATAGTTAAAAAACCAAAACCAACAGAACCCTAGGGATAAATATAAAGAGCATAATGGGAAACAGTCCTTACACAGTGCTGGATTTAAGAGATAAATTATCTGCTTCCCTGTCTGATGGTGATTTTCTAATCCTCAAACACATCCTCCTCAACCTCCCTGCACCTTGAGACAAGGCAGCTACATAGAAGCAAAATATAAAATTTTGTATGAAAAATTAAACCCTTTATCTTATCTTATGCCTGGCATTTTTATCAGATGCTTCCTTAGTATTTAAAGGTGATTAATCGTTCTTCTATCACCTTCTGTGTGCCATTCATGACTATATAGCTCCCCCCACCCACCCCCCGGAATGTTTTACCCCCAGAGTCAGCACTGACAAATCAGCAGCTTGTCTCCAGCATTCTCCTAACATACTGCTACTGTGCCGCTTTTGTGCCGAGTGGGATCAAGTCAAAACATGTTCCTAAAACCCAGTAATTTGTGTGCCTAATGGCTGAGTCCTGCCTGGCTTCATCTGTGCTCACATATATTGCCCATGTGAGAAGGCATCATGACAAGGAGGGGATCTGTGATGATCTGGGCTTGATTCTCTTGTGATTCAAATTAACACTTTCCTGCCGAGAAACTTTTCTCCTTAGCAGCCCAGGAGCTGAGAACCTGGTTGGAGCAGCTTAGGTGTAGTCTGCCCCTAGAGCTATAAATTTCATTTATGATTTATCTAAATGAAGCTCTTTGCCTCCTTAGTTCTCTTCTGTCTGGGATATTCAAGACAAGATTATTCCTCTGAGTGGCGGGAACAACCTGATGCATATTTACGAAGCAAACACATGCGTAGCACTTTGTATGGGGAGCACAAGCCACCAGTCATTTCCTCATGAATTTAATTTAATTTTTAACTTTTTTCCTTTATCTCTTAAGGTGTTTTTATTTATGTTTATTGAGGTTTTTTCCCCTGAGGAGTCAAAAATGGGAATTTTGCAGCCTCTTTGTCTCTTCTGTGGAAATCGTTATATATTCAACCTTTTGTTGCTGCAGCAGCTCACTCTGTTCTGGAGCTCTGTCACTGTGCCCTGGCCTCAGTGTGCTGTGAGACTTTTGGTATGACATTTATTTGTACAAACTGAGGATCTTGTTCAAATATATTGAAACCTTGGTTGCTGTCCAGCTTTAGCAGCAGAAAACATTGTATTTGCTCAGAACGTTTTCTTTCCCCACAGTCCTAGGTTGAGTTTAAAATGAGCCTTCAGACTGAATAGTTTTCAATGCATTTTGGGCTCAAGGAGATCAAGCAAGTCTTGTGGGCCAAATATTATGGACTTGGAATGTTTGCTAGATTTAATTTATTGTCAATTAACAAAAACTTCTGAACACTGAGTTGGGTATTGAGTCAAAAAAAGAAAACATAAATAAAAACCTTATCTTCCCCTTCCTAATCTGAAGTCCCCTTGTTTTCACTGCTGGTTGTGGTCTGTCCCTCACAGTCTCATTGGTGAGGTAATGGGCAGCACAGGTGACATACATTATTGGAGTAAAGTACATAATGGTTTCTGTCTGGCACTCCTTCCTGGTTTTCCTTTGTCTGTCCTTTGTTCTTTATGTCCCTGCCTGACAAGGTTCACCTGTGAGTTTCAGTCCTTCAGAGGTGTTTCTCCGCAGTGAGGGGTGCCCATGGGCTGCAGTCCCTCAGGGGTCTCCCCAGCCTGGCACAGCTGTCCCCTGTGGGCTGAAGTTCCCTAGGAATAACCCCTTTTGGCACGGGGGCAAGAATGCCTGTGGCTGTGTTGCCTCCACAGCACTTTGAGCAGCACATCTCCATCTATCTCCTCAGTCACGTGCCTCCAGCCATCGGTCTCCATGTGCATCTTCTTCACCCTGATGCCTGCAGGTATTTCATAAGTAGGCTGGAGCTGGGGTGCTGCCAGCTCACCTGCCTGACTGCAGGTTTGGCATTCTATGTGTTTTGTCACCCAGTCCAAAGGTGTCTGGGCTCAGCTGTGACTGGCATGTGGCAGGTTGTGGCCTCTCCCTGCACAGCTCCCACTGCAGACCATTCTTCTGTTTAGAAATATTTGTAAATGCAAGAATTCCCTGTAAGAAGGAATATTTGCACATTCATGTGGATGTGCACACTTGCTTTCCTACTTTGTCACTATCAGGCACAAATATTTCTACTGTTTGGAGCTCTGCAGGGCCATGATATATCCTTCACACTTACTTTTTATTTCCTGATTGATGGAGATGCAGCCACGGTCATGCGTAAAATGATATTCATGTACCTTCTGCCAAGAAAGAGAAAAAAAAAAAAAAACAACAAAGGAGAGAGACAAAACTTTCTCTGATAAGACTGAAATCAGAACAAGATTGCTTTTGATAAAAGATTGATGAAGAGGCATTCACTGCTTGCAGGAGAAAACATTTGTGAAAACAATTGATATTGGAGGCTTTTGATAAGACATGCAAAAAAAATTTCATTTTAATATTTATCACTTGTTCTGAAATAGATAGGCAGCTTCAGCATGATGAGGTCATGAAATAAGAGATTGGTTCAGGCAAATTCATTACTTCTTTTTCTGTTTTTGATATTAGTTTGCCTCTTCTCAGCTTTATATAATGTATTTTTTCTGTCATCTTTTATAAAATACTTGGGTACCCATCTGGTATGAAAGTAGATATAAAAATATTTTTCAGAGCAAAGAGGGCCTAAGTTAACACACTAAGAGTCAGTATTTGTAAACCATATTAGAGATAACCTCAGTAAGATCAATCCTCTTCTATGGATTTGGGTTAAATTACATTGACTGCTGCCAGGGCAGTCTGCCCTATTTTTTGTTGTTGTTGTTGTTTGGTGGTTGGTGGGGTTTTGGGGTTTTTTTTGTTTTGTTTTGTTTTCAAATCCATTAAATAGACCCTAAGGGTTTAAATCAGTAAAAGAAATTACTTTTGCAGGTATTCTGCAATATTCTTGTAGAATTCTTGTTTCTTGTGGGACTTGATTTTATCTCTAATTTAAACAAACAGGAAAATAAATACAAAATGCAAGAGCAGGGGAAGAAAGGGGTTCCATGAAGCAGAGGAGCATCATCCATTAAAACTGCACCACACTGTATTACAGTTCAGTCTAGACATTAGCTGTGCAGATGCTGCCACACTTCTTAGTGGAGTCTTTTTTTCTTATTTCTTCTGGCACATTGCAGGGCTGCTACAGTAATCAAATGCTTGAGGTCAGATCAGAAGAGCAGTTGTGGAAAGGATTGTGAGTCATATACAATTGCTAGTACCAGAGAAAACTTTTCTACAAGAGAATACTTGACATACTTGAAAATACTTGAACTTCTGATGTGAGAGAAAATCAGTCAATGACATGATAAGCATATCTAAAATAATGGCTATAAAGTTACTAGATATTAGAAATTTTCATTCATCTGTTTTATGCGTGTGATGTAGTGGGAGTTAGAGTGCTGTAGTTTGAGCACAAATGTCAGTGCAGCTACTGCGTTGACAGCCCCATTGGGATTAAGGCAGTGGATTTCCTCAAATTTTTCTATTTGTGTTCTAAAACTGTGTATCTATGTACAAATAATAAAAATATCTAGATAGACTAGGAAATTAATGGGTGCTAATACTAAATTTAGGTATAAGATTTTGCTGTAACCGCCTTTTGCAGTTTCTTATAAATTTCCTTAAAGTAACTGATGGTGGGTGAGATGGAGACTGTTTCCAGTTATTCACTGTACCTACTACTCTTCCTTGTTATCAAATTACTCTTCTAGACCACACCAGTTCTTTAACTGAGCTTTGCATTTTAATCCTCCTATCCCTTGCTGCCCCAAAATTCTTCCTACCAAAATATATATATTTAATAAGATTTTAATAATATTTTTAATAATATTTTAGTGTTCTTTAAAACTACAAAGATCACCATTAAGGAATAAGATGAAAACTCAAAATTATATTTTCTTACAATTAAAAGGACTGTAGAGCGAAAGTCGTTGCACTTCATTGAGGAAGGCATTTGAAGATTCTGTTTTGCAGCTCAGAGGAAAAAGACATCTCACAGGATGTTAGGAATTTATGAAAGTAATTAATGATGTTTTACTGAATACTAGATTAAATATTAGCTTGGAAAACTAAGTGAATGTCCTAAGTGAAAGAAAGAGCTGCCCCTGGGCTTCAAGCATTTGCATATGTTCATTTAGAGAAACCTTCAAGTGTAACTTAAATATGTAACTATGTTTTCATCTTTATCACTCACTGATTTGTGCAGCTTGTGGAACACAGACTAAAATTAGATTTTTCTTTTTCTTTTAATAATGACAAGACAGCTTTTAGTAGTGAATTGCATCATTTTGTCTTTGTGGGTGTATCAATAGTGCCTGCATAAGTGGTGCATTGGTATTTGTCCTAAGCCAGGCTGAGTCTGCTTTCTGTGCATTTTTGTTCTGCACACATCCTGGGTGCCAGAGGAGAGCAGAGGGTTGCTCATCCCACACAGTCTCTGTGGCGCCGCAGCTCCTGAGATACTGATGTATTGTGATTAATAGAAACACCAAATGACAGGTTTTTAAGGATTAAGTATGTGATTTGGAAAATATACCTTTTGTTAATTTCTTTTTAGTTTGTTTCTTTTTGTCCCCTGGTTAAGTGGGATGTTGTCATTTATCCTTGCTGTCAGAAAATGACAGCACAGACTTACAAGTGTAGCACTCTCATCTTTAAGAACACTAAACTCCTGCAGTAGAACCTGTATGATTTTTCAGGCCTTCTTGGGTTTTATACATGAAGCTTTATGGTGCAAAATTCCATAATTTTTACAAGCGCCTTGTGGCTGTATCTTAAAAGGTGATAAATAGTAGCGACAAGTACCCTGGGTGTGAGTGTGCAGCTTGCTGGAACTTGAATACATAGCTTGGGTGCTGCATCTCCAGGAGCAATTAAAATAGCACTAAAATCTGAAGAGATGAAGCTTGAGCCCAGCAGAGGAATCTCTCATCCTGCTTGTTCTGTGTGAAAGCCCCATCCCTCCATATCTAGAAAACAATATTGAACTGACAGTGCCTTGTGACAACCAGCATCCAAAGCCTGAGCATGGATCCTTATTATTTGCAGATAACATTACAAACTTTGGCCCAATTTGTTTCTCCCTCCCGTTCTCAGTCAGAGGACAAGTGAAAAAAATAAAAGTAAAGAAATTCTTGATGGTTGAAATTAACCTAAAGGCATGAAAGCCCTGGATGCTCTGTAGAACTTTGACTAGAACCCAAGTAAAATCAATTTGAGTCCCCTACTTAAATTTAAAAACCACATATTTCTAAACATTTTAGAGATAGAAAAAGAAATAAAGTATTTAAATCTGCACATTTCTAGCTGCTCTCTTTTGTATTTAACTTACAGAAATATACCAGCCTTGAATAAGGAAAATTCCTTCACTAGGTAGAAAAACAGAGAAGCTCCCAAATGTGTGGCCCCCATATCCACTCAAATGAGCTCGTCACTGTTTCCTCTGCATTTTTTGTGCTTTCAATTCTAGTGGCAGCTAATTTGAAGAAAGGATAATTTATGCTGTAGGGTTTCAGCTTTCTATCCTGTTAATTGCAGCCAGCCAAGTTTAGCATCTTTCAAGTGGACACTGATAAATGCATGCAAATATAAGCTCCAGATCACTCTTAACTGTGTACTTCTAAAGATGCACATGCTGTCATTGAGTTAATTTCAGAGCTTTTCTCACTCAAGGCAATGAGGATGAAAAAAAAAAATAATATAAAAAAAGAAAGAATATAAAAAAAAGAAATGTGACTGTGTTTTGTCATTGGCATGAATGTTCTTAGTCCCTTTTTAAGAGGGACCTAAGTTAAGACCGGACAAGGTCAAAGAGTTTTAGAAAGATGAAGGAATCCTTGCAGGAATAAGAGGATCATCACCTTTTACTTCTCAGTACAGTGAGAATTCCAGGACTGTTAAAGCTGGTCCCTGGCTGAAGTCAGAAATTTTTCTCACACCATAAAACCATAATTAATGCTAAGAGGTGCTCTGAGGATAAGGGGTGCATCTTGCCCATTGGAGTATGCATCCAGTCTGATAAAAAGTGTGCAACAAGGGATGATGCTTGCTGTGTGACATGGCAAAGCCTGTCACAAAGAGCTAGAAGCTGTGCTGGTAGTCTCTCTGCTTTCTCTTATTGAAGTGTGGCATTGGCTTTGTCTTGGATTTTTTTCTTCCCTTTATTGTAAGGCTGAATAACCTGTTTTCTGGCTTTAAAATGTGTCTGTACTGTACAGCTTGTGCATCTTTAAGACAGAGATGATTTACAAGTCCAGGCTTACAAAGCTTAATTCCCATTGCCAAGGAGAGTTCACAGGAGTTTACATGCTTTCTTGGAACAACTGTTAACAAGACATTTGTTTTTAAAATAATAGATTTTTAAAAATTGATTTTTAGTGGCACTACCCAAGCAAACCAGGTCTGATTCTCTGGGGAAATCACTGTGGTGTTTTTACTTGATACACAAGTAGAAAGTTAACAGTTGTAAACCTGTTGAATCTCCACGCTGTAGGAACAAATGGTCAACTGATCTTTTAAACAGAAGTGGTTTAGTTTTGAAGAGAGGACAGCACACAGTTGCTGATCTTCACTTAGTCATTTTATGGTACTTTATGTATTTCCTTTACTCTCTGTAAATGTAGGTAAATGTAATTTCCAGCAAATCACTGCACAAAAGTATGCAACTAGACAGCAGTTGTGGCTGTTTTAATAAAGCTATTACCTTTAATCAGCAGGAATACCCCCCACAACAACCTCCCCCCACCCATCAGATAATCTGAAATGTGTCTGCTGATGCCTTTGATGAGAGCTCAGAATCAGAAAATGAACGTGTGTCTGGACTAGTGTCTTAGTTTGGAATAGGAGTCAGCTTTTGAAATAGATCTCCTGATCATCCCCATTTACCATGTTTTGGTTTGCATCATGGAGCATCCTCAGGGCAAGTAAAGGAGATGCCTTTTGATTGAAACTAAACAGGGAGATGAATTTCAGAACTTTACCTATTAAAGTTGCAAAAGAGAACCAAGACTAGAGGTAGACTAAACTCAAAACATCCCCAAATATCCCCAAACTTTATGGTGTGTATGTCAGGTCCTTGACACAAACCATTTTGCTGTGGAGAGCTATGTCTTTTGGTCTGCAGTACTTGGTAGAGCAAATTAAGTTGCTTGCTTGCTTGTTTACTCAGACAAGCCTGACAGGCTTGGAGAAATCTCCATCTCAATAAAACTTAAAATTTTTGAAACCTTGGCACTTCTCAATTTTACAGCACTTTTTTCTTCTCCATGAATGCTCTTAGACATTCTTCCTGCATGTGTTTTCAGAATCTGTATCTTGATCTGAAACGGAATTACACAATTTCTCATCCACATGAAAAGATCTTAATATTCCAGATTTTTTAGCAAAGAGTTTGGACTTAGGTGTGACATGCCTATGAAAAGCATATGACATGTTGTAAACTGAATGTATGCAGGAGAATGCCATGATACAAAAATCTTCAAAATAATTTTCAGAAACCTGTTAGTCTTAATAATCTATGTTTTTCTTACTAAATCTGAATACTGAACTTCTCTATCATAGCTTGATGCTATATCATTGAAGATTTCTATATTAGAATTTAATTGCCTCAGGCGAAAATTGAACATTTTTTCCCAGGGATGGGTAAAAATACGCTCTTAAAGCAGGGGGTTTTTAAAATCTTTTTAATGGGTCATAATTCTCTTGTTGTGTTGTTCAAAAACATCTTTCATCCGTGACTCAACAAGGTGTTCTGACCTCCCTTTTATAATGCTATGTTTAATATATATGTTGGTTATTTAGCAGAATCGGTCTGGATTCGTTTATTGTCATGTTTTTCATTTATGCTAGACATTTTTTGAAAAAATCACACAGATAACTTAGAGGTATAAAAAGGATCTTTTCATTTGAATATCAAATTTTAATTATTTCTATTATATCTTCATAGCATTCACCTTGTTTGTATTAGTGTGTAATTATGATTTTGGCTGGGATAGAGTTAATTTTCTTCCTAGCAGCTGGTACAGTGCTGTGTTTTGGATTTAGGATGAGGATAACATTGTTAACACGCTGACATTCTAGTTCTTGCTAGGCAGTGTTTACAGTGTCAAGGGCTTTTCAGCTCCTCACCCCACCCCTCCAGTGAGCAGGCTGTGGGGGCAGAAGTAGTTGTGAGAAGACACAGCCACAAAAGCTGACCCCAGCTGGCCAAAGGGATATTCCACACTGTATGGACCCTTATATCCATCAGTATATAAACAAGGGGGAAAGCTGGCCAAGGGCTGCTGCTCAGGAGCTGAGCTGCATCCTTTGGTGGGCAGTGAGCAATTGTGCTGTGTATAACTTGATTTATTATTATTGGGGTTTTCCCCCTTTCTTTTCTGTCCTAGTAAACTATCTTTATCTCAACTCACAAGTTTTACTTTTTTTTTTACAATCCCCCCGCTCATCCCACTGAGGGGTAGGGTGGGTGCAGACAACTGAGGGGGTGGCTGTGGGATGTTTAGCTGCCTGCCAGGTCAAACCACAACATGAGCATTCTCCCTTTTTAAATTAGGCATGATTTAATAAGGGGTGGGAATAAATGAGGTGACAAACTATGCCCACATGTACTGGGCACAAGGATTAACTTATTGTAAGAGTGTTTTTTGATATGGCACAGATCCCCTGATAGGGATTGGGAAGAATCTAGAAGCTGTGTCTTTTGTAACATACCTAACTATATGTCTGGCAAATTAGCCCTAAAGTAAAGTCCAGTTGGATATGTAGCTGTGCTGCACAATATTGCGCTGCATAGATTTTCCAGCATTATCCTGCTGGGATATTTTGGTAGGCATAGCTCAAAAATCAAATCTAAGACCATTTTCACCTGTCACAGAAACTGCTACATTAAAAGCAAGTATTCAGGTAAAATCAGGGAAAGCTCTGGAAAATATTTGATGTCTTGTCCATGTTTATACTAGGAAGTTAAGAAGTTCTCAAGTAGGGCCATATAGGGTGCTCAGTAGGCTTTATTTACAGCTGTTCTCATAGCAGCTGCTCAAACTGATATATAGATGCATGAACTGGGACAAGTAGAAGACCAAAGTGTTCCTTGGTTGGGATGTATACCAGGTGCTGGCCATAAAGCATGAAAAAGGCATCTGTGAATGACTAGTTGAAGTAATTGAAATAAATATTTATAGCTATTAAACTTTTGATGCACTAGACAATAAATTCAGAGGAAAATTTTGCTTTATACAGTGGAGTATTTACAAGACATAGGAATTCTTTCAGAGATGTTTGGAAAAGGGAATTTTCCAAATTCCTTTCTGCAGCTCTTTAGCTGCCACCATAGTGTCCCATCAGCATGAGAGACTATATATTGTCTTTAAAATATTTCCAGAGTTTTGCGTAGTAAGTGACTTCAGTTTTTCAAATAGAGCTAATGTCTTAGTAATGTCCTGACACTTATTAGATGTCAGTGTGAGGCCACTTTTATGCCTGTTCCTCACATACTCACCAATACTTAATGTATGCCTTGAGTAAAGACACAGAAGTGTAGGCAGATTGGCAGTGTCTGCCTTGCTGAGATAAATCTTCTCAAAGAATTTAAGGGGAAGAGGAAATAAAAATTAGATCTTATGTTAGTCAAATAACATATAGTCCACAGTCCTGAGGCCATGCTGCACTCTGCAGACTGTGAACAGTGCTTGCTTATGTGACCTTTTCTGAGCACAATACCTTTTATTACCATTTAACCCAGACCAAAATGTGCCTAAATGTAATTCATTCAAGCATTTTAAAGAATACACTTGTTACTTGTTCTGTTTCAGTGTGGTTTGAGAAGAAATTAGAGCAATGGAAAATGCAATCCATACCTGGTAAATAATAAGCTTTCTTTTTTTATGTTTACAGCTGGAGATAACATGTTTAGAGAGTATAAATTCTATCAGATAGTTCAGCGTGGAAGATGGAATAATAATGAGGTGCACTCAACCGTGTTTAGGAGGAAAGCAAATGGACATGAGAAGTTAACTGTATTCATTTTTAATGTAGTATTATAAGCTTCTCATTGTCCTGTTGCTTTCTATACAGGCACTATAATAAATGGCAGGTTTATAGGTTGTTCTTTGTGCACAATATATTAAATTACAAGACATGAAAAGTTGTTCGTTTACTGAGAAAAGTTTTATATTAATTTAGTGCTCATTTGACTATTTCTCTTCCATTTTATATCACATGATATGTTCTTAATGTCACTGTGGAGATACTAATAGCTTTGTAAACATAATATCAAAAAGTTTGGCTGCCTTCTGTGTCTTTTGCAGATCATTACACAGAGTTTTGAAGGGAATAACAATAATCTAAGCAGGTATTTTAATGTTGCAAACTGTCTCATGTGCTGCCAATAAAACATTTTTATTTGTTATAAGGGTTAATATATCTTTCAGGAATTCGTGCTAAAAGATCTACATTCAAGAAAAGTTATCACATTAATGGTATCGTTTTATTAGTAATGCCATTTAGAAATATGTATATAGCATTGCTAAGGTCTTAGATTGTGTACAAAAAGTAATAACCCTGCAATGTTCCTAACTGAGCATTAACTCTGCATTCCCTCCACTGAGCTAGAAATTAGCATTAAATTTTTGTGTTATAATGTGAAAAAGATGGAAATGAAGCATAAAGTGATTTGTAAGTGAAGGAAGAGGGGGAATTCTGACTTAGTTGAATACATTTCCATTTCCAGCAAATTATTAACTCATTAAGGTACTAGACAGTATAAAATCCTAAGTCTTTTTCTTCTCTTTAAAGAGTATCATTCAGAGCAGAACCTTTGTAATATATGAACTATTGTCTTTGACTGTAAATCAGGGGATTTTATTTTCGTAAATGCTAGTCAGGGCTTCTTGCTACACAGAGGGACCATTGGCTGGAGGGACTATAGTAAATCCCACATTATGTACTTATTTCCTCTTGTTCAAAATCAACTCTCTTTGCTAAAAAATAATAGAATCTAAATTTGAATGTGTCTGAGTTAACTCTTCTGCTAAGTGCAGGGTTTTCTGCCTTTTCATCACATTTATTTGAATGTGTGGTGCTTTCAATAATATAGCTATTTTTCCTTCTAGGTGTTGCTTAGCACCCACAATATTCTGAATGCTAAACTAGAACAGTAATGTATAACTCTGAAAATGTCGAAAAGGTGAACTGAAATCAAATATAGATGTATTCCATAGCATCATAAAAGAGCAAGTAGTTTCTGATTGCTGGAATTTAACTGCTAAGTGGTCCATGTAATTTAGGCCTGGTGGTGCACTGGCTTTTTTCCCTTGCCCCATGTAGAGCAATATTTGGTTCACTGCCACTGAGCAGTCAGTATTCACACAAATGGATGGTGATATGAGATCAGAGTACTGATTTGCTTCATTATTTTAACAGTGCTTAATTTTCCCTTCAGGTTTGCCCTTGCCATGACCTGCATAAGATTCTCTGAGCCCAGAAGCTGATTTTTGTTTCTATATTAGCTGATCAAGTAAAAGATGTTAAGTCTTCTTGCAAATCTTGCTTCCAATTTCTTAAATTGACATGGCTCAACAGGATATTATTGTTATATCTGTATCTCTTATTTTAGGTAGTCTCTACTTTCAAATTCATTAATATACCAGCTTTAACTTCCTGTGTAATAAAGTGTATTATCATGGTGTTGCTTTCTTCTTCTTGCTTTTTTTGCATTCACTGGGATCAGGGGATGAAACAGTACTCCTCTTCCAATTGATTTCCTTTCTGTTTCTGCTGCTTTTGAGACCTGGGCTCTGTCCTTGTGAAAGGGTTACAGCAACAGTTGAGTNGGCTCAACAGGATATTATTGTTATATCTGTATCTCTTATTTTAGGTAGTCTCTACTTTCAAATTCATTAATATACCAGCTTTAACTTCCTGTGTAATAAAGTGTATTATCATGGTGTTGCTTTCTTCTTCTTGCTTTTTTTGCATTCACTGGGATCAGGGGATGAAACAGTACTCCTCTTCCAATTGATTTCCTTTCTGTTTCTGCTGCTTTTGAGACCTGGGCTCTGTCCTTGTGAAAGGGTTACAGCAACAGTTGAGTAAGGCTTGCTGACTGTCTCTCTTCTGGGAACTTCATATGCTTATGTGTCTGTTTAGAAGGTCATCTTTAATGTCTCTCTATATTATCCTTGAAAAAATATTTTCCCAATAAAATCAATGTGTGATCTACACTTTTAAATGAGGTCCTATCGGTTTGAAGAGATGTGTTGTGCTATTTTTAAGGGAAAAAAAAACAAAACTGGAAAGCCAACTTTTGGGTTTTGTTGATCATTCCTAGAAAATATCTTTTCTTGAGCATAGGCTTTATGTGAATCTCTTAGGGAATGGCACCAGACAGTCTATTATCTGCTTGATCTAAATAGGCAGCAATTAAACAATTAGACAATTCCACTGTTATTGTATCCACAATAGGCCCCAGGTATTTGTGGGTAAAGGTGTGAATCTCCAGGTAACATAAAAGTCGGAATTTCAAACTGAATCCTAGGTAGTGGAGTGTGAAGAATTTCTCTTTGTGATTGATATGCAATAAGAAAATACCTCAACACCTTAAAACTCCCAACTCATGGTTAGCAGGAAATGGAAATATATCAAATTCCTTTTCAAAACAAAACACTACAAGCTTTTTTATATTCACATACATTCATTCACAAAGCTTCAGATTCAAACTATTTTCTGCTCTAATGTTTCTTTAAATAAAACGTTTCAAAATACAGTGCATTGCATTTTAGAAAACATGGCATCTCCAGTGGGCTTTACATTTGTTAGTTTGAGAAAACTCCTTTCAGTTTTTGTATTACCATCACAATACGTTGTGAAGAAGATATCAAACAGAAATCTGTCAGAACCACAGAATGGTTTGGGTTGGAAGGGACAATAAAAATTATCTAGTTCCAACCCCCTCACTGTGGACAGGGATGCCATCCACTAGATCAGGTGGCCCCAGCCAGCCTGGCCTTGAACACTTCCAGGGATGGGGCATCCACAGCTTCTCTGGGCAGCTTGTTCCAATGCCTCACCACCCTTTCAGTGAAGAATTTCTTCCTGATATCTAATCTTTTTGTTTAAAAATGTTCCCCATTGGCCTGTCTCTATCTGCCCATGTAAAAAGTCCTTTTTTTTCTTTCTATGTCTCCTTCAAGTACTGAAAGGTGGCAGTGAGGTCTCCCCAGAGCCTAACAAGAGGATTTCAGAGTAACTTAAACACAGTCATCTTTTCCCTTTTCATAATTTATTTCAGTCTTCCCAGCTGACCTACTTGTTAGCCCTCAGCTCTCAGCAACAAAGGATATTGTGTTGTTCATTCAGGATGTACTGATTCAGCCTTGCGAAATTCAACTTGAGAATTCAGAAAAAAAGAAATTAAAAAAAAAATAGGTAAAAGGCTTGATTTTAAAAAGTTTTAATTTTAATTTTCTCTGCTATGAATTCATTTTCCCAAGTTGGCCAAAATCCATTTTCTCTAAAGAACCAGTCCTTATTACTGATTTTCATGATTTTTGGATCTTGTCAGTTCCCTTTGATCTAGTGAAAGAAGATCCTTCACCATCTACTTTTTATACACTTGTAGTTTTTCCCATTGGAATATTGCACACAGGCATTAATTTGAATCAACAGATAAGACAAGACAATATCTCTAGAATCATTAATAATAGATATTCTCAAAAGAATGTTTCCTGAGGCATAAAACAAATAAATGAAGGAAACAAAAGTGACATTGACATAAACAATTGTATATTAAATTAGTAACCTAAGGCACAACCTAAACTCTCACAGAAACAGTTAGAATTCTACCTCTTTTGTCAAACAAAAAGCTGCAGACTTAGCCCATCTATTGTCCATGAAATGTAATCTGCTATAAAGCTATAAATCACCCATATTCTGGGAAATGCTTGGTTATATTCCCATCCAGATCTCTCCACAATTAGCGTATGATCACAACTCTTTTTTATTTTCTTCTTGTACTGTTTTATCACTTTTCTTACAAAGGTTGAGGATTACTTTCCTCCTTTAAACACAAGCCAAATTCAATTCAAATGTACACAGAAAAACATTACAAAGCTGATGCTTTAGGATTCCATGTTTGTTATTGCTCAGTGACTTCCATATGAAATCTACACAGGATAAAAGTCATAGGATGTTGTTTCTTTCTCCTGCCTGGTCTCTTTGAAAAGTTATCCTGAGATCTGCTAATTAAGCTTTCCTGAGACTATTACCTACACTATCATCAGTAGTGATGTTCAATCTGTCAAAGCTTGGTTTTGTTTTAGATAAAGAGATGGTAGAAAGCTAAGCTACAACATGTTCACCTGTCCTTTTAAAATTTTATTAAGGGAAATACCAAAACCCACTATTGCTATTGTCATATACAGAATCACAGAATATTCTGAGTTGGAGGAGACCCACGAGGATCATTGAGTCCAGCCCTGAGAGTGAATGGCCCATGCAGGGATCAAACCCACAACCTTGGCGTTATCAGCGCCGTGCTCTAACCAGCTGAGGCAATCTATAGAATTGCCTAAAGTGTAAATTTTATATCTTTTTCTGAAGTATGTAGTTCTTGATATTGCTGAAGAGAGAATAGTAGGCAAGATGGAGTTCTTTTTTGTCAGCCCTGCCATTGTTTCTAAGCTAACCATAAAGCCTCCAGCTTGCTGAAAAGGACCTGTACTTTTAAAAGATCAATTGATATACCCAGGCATATAAACATGTACAGCAGCCAAGATCAAGCAAGAATGGTTGAAAAAGTTTGTGGTGGAATTGTGGGGGAATTTTATTTTGTTTAAGTAGCTCTTTCCATCCCTTTTATTCTCTCATATGCACTATACCCTCAGTGTGATTGTAGCACAGCATCAGGCAGTGAGCTGAACCAGGAACTAATGCAAGCTTTAAAAAGTAAGAAAAACCAACCAGCTGAGAAGGACAGTAGATACTGTAAAAAGATGAAAGGCAGAACAGGGTTTGCTTAAGCAAGCAAAACTGCGAGAAATGGTGATCATTAAAACAGAGTATGACTGATTGGCCGTTTATTAGGGTTTTCCAAGGTTGTGAGTTTTTACATACATGCCTATTTTCCTTTTTGACTCTCACTGTAACTGAGCAAATCACTTTTGAGCTCCTCATTTGCCTAGTTATTAATTTCATTATTAATTGCTTTTAGATTATTAAATTCTTTAATGTTGAGCAGTATTCTTAGTGGGTAAAGTTTTAGAGTGACAGACTTTTTTTTTTATATTGTGTTAATGAATGAAATGATTGAGCTATTTAAATGAATCTTGTTAAAATGCTATGGGCAACAAGTTGTATGAAAAAAAAAAAAAAGGAGACCTTTAATGTCAAAATAATGTTTTAAGGTTGAAATCTAATAATTGCTTTGATTGAATATTAAGACTGCAGTGTCCTTGCTCTGACAAATCTCTGCTGGCTGATTACTGCTTCACTAAGGAGAGAGTGTGTTATTAAAAATTCAATTAAAACAAAACAAAAGCCAGATTTTTGTCCTTTAAATTACATTGCGTAGAAAGAAAGTGCAGAGGGAGAAGTACTGAGAAATAATGTAAGAGAATGAAGGAAAACCACTCAACAGAAAAGAGACCAGAATAGAAGTGGAGAATGAGGGTGTAAAGAGCACTAAAATATTGTAAAGGAATCTTTTGCAATTAAAAGTGTGTGTAGTAGTTGCATATACAAATTACAATTTTTAAATATTGTGTAGATACAGAGACAAATGTTTCAGAACTCTGTTTGTCCCAAATGGATTCAACAGTCTGTCTTGACATTTCACAGCAGAGATGGCCAACCTAATGATGCTGCAGAGAGTTAGAAAATTAAATTTTTGACAGACTACCTACTTTCTGTGTAGGCTGATGTTTATGTTCATTCATGACACTGAAGAATTAGGTGTAGGTCTCCAGAAGGTATCACCGAATAAAGAACAATTTTTCTTGCAAGGTGTGTTGTGGAAGGATCAATACAAGTTTTCTTGAAAGAGTTTCATTAGTGATAGGTCTTCTAAAATCTCTGTAATTTCTAGTTCTGACATAATATTTTGCTTTTCTCTCTGTATAGTAAAAATGCTGAACAAGATGTGAAAGACATCCTGATTTATCATGTATAAACCTTTCATGAGATCCTTACTTACCCTGGTATTTTCTAAGACATGAGATCTGGAAAGACTGTCTAAGAATTATCTCTGGTGAGGACTGAAAAGGAGGAGAAGCCTCTGTGTATGTGAGACCATAAAATGGTCTCATTTTGGGCTAAAATGGCTAGCAGTTCTTTTGTTTTATCATGAAAGTCCACAACAGTCATGAGATCTTCCACAGGCTTTCTCTCAATCTAAAGTCAACAGTTAAACAGCATTTTTTGAAAGAATGGGAAACTCATACTGAGTCTACATATCAAGCCAGATTTAGACTGAAAATTACATTACAGAGAAGAAATAGTATCACTTTTCATTAGTAGCATCATCTTTCCTGTTCCTGATTATAAAAATATTTTGGAGTAGCTTGTTCATGAACTCTGTGTGATCATCAAGTTTGACCCTAAATTGCTACATGAAGAGTGTGTTTCAGCATTATCTGTGCAAGTGCCTCTTAAGTGTTGAATATTCTTAGTGCTTGATTTAGTAATGCTCCCTCTGGAGATTTTTTACTTTGTGCCAATAAACCTGACTTATTTAGAGCAGTTGGCTCTGGTCCACTATTTCTTTGTTAAATGTTTAGCACTTGTAAGTGTTGTGACCCTTTTGGCAATGCAAGTAATCCTAATTCCAGCAATTTACACTTGTCACTTTGCTTTAAACTCCATTACTGCACACCAAAATTCTCCACAAAATGGTTTGGAGACCATTTAACAAATAACAAATTGGAGATAGAGGGATTTTGTCCATTATGTCACAATTAATTATTTATCACGATTTTGGTTTTGTGTTGCAGAACTGTGACCTGGCCCAGCAGAGCATTGTTCATGTTGTTCAGGGTCCAGAGCAGAACAGTCAGAACAAGGAGAAGACAGAAGACAGCTGTGTTGGAGGTGTTCTAAAAGCCTTGAAAAGAGAACCTGAGAGTTTAACTCGCATAGATCTCAGTACCAGCGTCCTCCCATCAGTCTCTGCAGGGTTGGCAGTTATTCTGGATCCTGGAAAAAGCAGCGTTTCACTTCCCTCTGAAAAATCAGGTAATTCAGTGACTTAGTGCATTTCAATATACATTTCTAAACACGTGTCTTTTTCTTTCTTAGGTTGAACAGTTCTAGTTCCATACCACAGGGAGAAATCCCCCAAAATATATGGTTGATTTTATTTATTAAACAAAAAATACAACAATATTAAGGTGATAGGCATCTGATGTGTCTTCTAGCAAAATAATTTTGCTTTGTGGATAAAATTAGTGATTTCTTGTGTTGCTCCTGTCTCTAACTTGTATTATGCTCAATTTTTTATAAATTATTATAAGATGGCAAAACCTCCAGAGGTCTATGAGAAGGCAAAATATAGTCTCTGTAAAATTTCCATTATAGAAGTTTCCTTAACTAGAATGTTGGGCAGCTTATGCCTCGCAAATGTGCTTAATTCCCAATCTGTTGAGATGCTTTCATACCCATACATTTTATAAAAAAAAAAATTACAATTGATTTAAGATTTATTAAACCTTTGCTGGCACAACACATGATGGTGATGATTCATACTATGGACATTTGTAGTTCTTCATCCACCAAGTGATTACTGAGAATATCTTCATTGTGAAAAATAATCTGAGACACAAGTTACTGCAAAATGATCTTACTGACACTGTGTTGGCCCAGTGAAGATACATCATTCTGTGCAATACCAGATTCTGTTGTGATTTATCATAATAGTCCATCAGAGATGTCTTTTTGTAGAGAACAGTACACAAATATGCTTTTTGCACAGTACAGAAGGTAATAGCAAAAAATATATACAGAGTATATAAAAAAAATATACAGAGTACAGAAGATAAATTGTGAATATGACAGAGATACCTCTGTGACTAACTTGGCCACAGAAATCATCTTGCTTAACAAAATGGCTTCTAAAACTGTTAAAATAACTTATAGAGAATTTATTAAGTAGCTTGTGCAGAAAATATACAATCCATGGGAGGATCACAGAAGTATTCCACAACTGACTTGGTCAACCTCTCACTGCCAACTAATGATGAATGAGTGCAGTTTAGGAGCAAATTAGTACCCAGCTTAATGATCCACATCTCCCAATCTGAATGAGTAATGAGATAAAAGGGGAGCATGCTGATTTAAATCTGGTAAACTAGGGACAGGGCTTCAGCCTGGGCTTACTCTCCGAAGCAAGGCAAAACTATGAGCTTTAAAACATCACCAGATATTTATTTTTTCATTACTGTACATATGTAGAGGGATTAAACAGCTGTCCTTCACTTTACAGAATAGTTTATACATGTGTAAGGACTTTTAAAATGTGTCATGTGACATGTTTGTCCACAGACTACAAACTCTATAAAGTTAAATATTAACTGAGAGGTGTTTTCTACCACAGCAAATATTGTCATGGCAGAATGCATGAGGACAAAATGTATTGATAAAATATGTGGGCTAGTTTTATCTAATTAAATTATATCTGATTAAATTATAAAGGCTTTTTATCATAGAAGAAAAAAAAAAAAGAAGACCCATTCTAATGACTGATAGTTCTTTGTGGAAGGATGTTAATAATAAGTCCTTTTTTAAAGCCTGTTAACTTCTTTCCTTGTTTGGATTCTTGCTATTAAAATTTGTCCTTTTGTCTGTTCAGCTCAACCCCTTTGTTCAATGTGGGGAACTGTATTTTTCCTTATGCATTTATAGTGAGTTAATTTGTAGTCACTTAAAAAAAAAAAAAAAAAAAAGAAAAAGAAAAAGATTATTCCAAAGATCAGTTTTGCAGTAAACTTTATTATGTAGCAAGGATTTCCTTTGGCATAAATGAAATGACTAATAGTAGTGGGAATGAGTGGCTGAAGAAAGCAGGTACCATCACTGACAGCTGAAATTACACTTACCAAGCTGTTGTCTTAGGAGATGAATGGTTGTGGTGATCAGTCTACAGTAGCAACCTAGACAGGTGAATGAAGTATAATCTTTATTTTTCTGTGTGTAGATGACAAATTTAAATATACAATTTATAGGCAAAGGCCTAATTAATTCCTTAAATTAATATTGTTTAGTCTGACATGCTACACAGCTATTCTGTAATTGCAGTAGTAAACACTGAGACTTCAAGTCTTTCTGAAGCCTAAGTTATTTTTTTTGTTATGCTGACCCCATGTTCCTGCCCTGATTTTATTTGCCCTCCTTTGAATTCTGAGGAAAAAGCTCTGTGATAATTTTCACATCACAAGAGCTTCTTCCAGAAGCTTTTGCAGCATTTTACTGCACAAATAGTATTTTTGAAGTATTTATGTGAATGCTTAGAGGCCAAAATGTAAAATTTTACCAGACAAACCAGGAGAGGGGCAACACCTGTTATGCTGTACTGCTATTATATAAGCAATATACTTAGGTAGTATGAACTGCTGCACTTGATGAGACAAAAGCCCTTATGGTCTGGCAGTGTCTCCACCAAGGGTATCATTTGCTCCTTGCAGAAGCATGTAACAGGACATCCTCCTCCCAGATCACCCCTACTCTTGTGTGAGTAATGAAACCAACTCCTGACTGGTCTGGAGATGCATCTTACTTGCACTGGCTTTTTTAGACTACAGTGTGTTTCTCTATGAGAAATTCAGAAGTTTGAATGTCATTAACAAGCTGAAAAAAAAAAAGAAAATGGATCAAAATAATCTCTTCATCAAAGAATTCCAGGCCTCCTGTCTTTGCAGATAAAAGTAGTAGAAATGACTTTTTCTCCTCAGATTTTTTTTGTTGCTGTTGTTGTTCTTGGGGGTTTGGGATTTTGTTTGTTTGTTTGTTTTTGTTGTTGTTTATTTGTTCTGAAAACATTGCATGATTTCTAGTGGACCTGTAAAAAAATCTCTGCAAAGAGGAGACATTAGATTTAATTCTAACTGAATTGCACTAAATATTTCCTATGTATTAAATGAGAATTTTCAAAAATTTTAAGTTCTCAAGCTGTTTGGTAAATGTCGTATGATGGAAGTTGTTGAACTGTGATCCATGCTTGAAGCTGTGACATTCAGAAGGGTTTTTATTGATGATCCAATGAGATAGTGGTTAGAGTGCTCTAGCTCCACTTGTTTTCGACTGCTAAAATATATTGCAGTCATAGAGGCATGGAATTGTTTCGGTTGGAAGAGACCCTAAGGTCATTGAGTCCAAAGGTTAACACATCACTACCAAGTCCACTGCTGAACTATGTTCCTAAGTGCTACATGTGAACTCTAAATACCTTCAGGAATTGTGACTTAACTCCTTCCCTGGGCTGCTTGTTAATGTCAGTATATATTAAATTATCTGTACTTTCATACTGTACTTTCTTGGATTATGCTCTAAGAGTAGGTTCAGAGGAATGTACTAATTTTCCCCTAGGAAAATGCTTCCTGTTAAAAATAGGATAATGTTTCTGAAATAGTACTCTGTTTTTTTGATGCCCAGCAAAAAAGAGGTTTTTTGGATACAAACCACAAAACCACAGAATTGCCATTATGCAAGATGAAACATATTGCCTACCTAAATGTAATTCTCTTCTTTTAATACTTTCCTGGTTTATATACAATAAAACAAAAGAAGAAAAATGTTCTTATTACAGAAAGTTTTATTTAGAGAAGGAGTATTCCCCTTTTCAAGTAATCACCCATGTACCCCTGTCTGATTATCCTTCATATTTGTTATCTCAGCAAGTTGGCAAGAATGGTAATGGTATTTTCTATTCTGATCTTTATTGGAAAAAAACAGTCTCCAGTGTCAATTCAAGGCTTGACTGCAGAAGAGAGGGAGAGTTTTCAGCCCAGAAATTAACTATTACTAATTCTGTCAAAATTTTTTTAAGAGAGTCAAGCCTAAGAAAACTATTCTGCTTCAAGTAGAGTTATGAAAATTTGTCATTACAAAGTCCTTGGAAGTTTGCTCTTATGTATATTTTATCTTCTGTTAGGGTTATTAACCCTTGACAATTCACTGCTGAAATACTTCCAAATTCTATATATAAAAATTGATATCCCCTCTTCACCTTCTAGCAACAGCAGAAAGTGATTTTATAAGACATTAGCATAATGGAACCTTTTCAATAAAATGATAAATTGAGCCCATTTCAGAAAACAGAACGCACACTTGATAATTTATTGCAGCCAGTGCCATGCTGGAGACCTCATTCATATCATATGCTTTTAACACTGATGAGAATGGTGCCGTTTTCCCATCAAAACTTGAATGTCTGTGAAATTAATTTGAGACGAAAAATGTAAAAAATGCTCTTTTCTAATAGAGGCTAAAGCTCTTCCAGGAATGCTTATCTTTACATTACATAATTATCTCTCATGAATGTTTAATTACTTTATTGTTTTTAAAGGCCCTTCCATGTTAATTGAACAGTAGCATTTGATGACTCCGCTGTGTCTAGGGGTAGGGTGGAACAGAGTTGTGTTGTTACAATGTATTTTGATTGTTAATGGGGGACAATATGGATGGACTTTCTTTTGCAAGTGCATCACTTGCATCTTTATACCCCCAGCTGGAGGTGACATTTGTAGGTGGAAAATGTTTTCTACTGACTAAACAAAACCATGCATTTTATGTTTTCCAGAATAATTGTTGACATGAATTTATTACTGATACTACTAGGAAAAATAGGAAAGTAACACTTAGAAAACATTCCTTATGTGTAAAAAATATTGATAATGGAGTTTTAGAGTGATTCTTTTTTTGACAGGTAGAGTCTAATTATGAGGCAGAAGTAAAAATCATAAAACCATAGAATGTTTTGAGTTGGGAGGGATCTTAAAGATCATCTAGTTCCAACCCTTCTGCCGTGGACACCTTTCACTAGACCAGGTTGCTCAAAGCCCCATCCAACCTGCCAGGGTTGGAGCATCCACAACTTCTCTGGGCAGCTTGTTCCAGCGCCTCACCACCCTCAACAGTAAAAAACTTCTTTCTTATAGCCAACCTAAACCTAGCCTCTCTTATTTTAAAAACATTCTCCCCTGTTCTATCACTGCATACCCTTGCAAAAACTTCCTCCCCAGCTTGCTTGTAGTCCCCTTTAGATATGGGAATGCTGCTATAAGGGCTTCCAGAGCCTTCCCATCTCTGGGCGGAACAACCTCAACTCTCTCAGCTTGTCTTTACAGGAGAGGTGCTCCAGACCTCTGATCATCTCCTTGCCCTTCTGGATCCACTCCAACACGTCCACATCCTTTTGCTGGGGGCCTCAGAACTGGATACATGACTCCAGGTGGGGTCTCATGAGAGTACAGAGATCACCTCCCTTGCCCTGTTGGCCGTGGTTCTCTTGATGCAGCCCAGGATATAGGTGGCTTTCTGGGCTGTGAACATATGCTGCAGGTCATCTTATCATCCACCAGTGCCTCCAAGTCCTTCTCCTCAGGGCTGTTCTGAGCCCATTCTCAACCTATGCTGAGCCTCTGATTGTGCTTGGGATTGCTCTGACTCACATGCAGGACGTTGCACTTGGCCTTGTTGAATTCATGAGGTTTGTGTAGGCCCGTCTCTCAAGTGTCAGGATCCCTCTGGATGGGATCCCTTCCCTCCAGTGTCTCGACTGCACCACAGCACTGCACCATTGTCCATGTCGCCAGCAAAGGTGACCCGTGAGGAGCACCACTTGTCCATGGTCTCCACCTGGATGTTTCTTCATTCTACCTATCCATGCCTTTGCCTTCTGCCACTTGGGTGGTGCGTCTGGAGCACTTACTGGTAAGGACTGAGATAAAAAAGCTACTGAGTATCTCAGTCTTCTCCCTGTCTTGGGTAACCAGCTCTCCTGTTTCTTTTTTTGAGCAGGCCCACATTTTCCCTAGTCTTCCTTTTATCACTGATCCACCTATAGAAGCTTTTCTTGTTGTCCTTGATGTGCCTGAACACATTTGATTCTATCAGGGCTTTAGCTGTCCTGACCTGATCCTTGGCTGCTTGGACAACCTCTGAGTATTCTTCCAAGGCTGCCTGTCCTTGCTTCTACCCTCTGTAGGATTCCATTTTGTGTTTTAGGTTGTCCAAGACATCCATATTCATCCATTCATCTCCTGACGTCCTCTGTGTTGGGATGCATCACTCCTAATCTTGGAAAAGGTGATCCTTGAAGATTAACCAGTTTTCTTATTCCCCTCTTTCCTCCAGGGCTTTATCCCATGGCATTCTAAGAATGTTTAAAGTTCATTAAAAAACCAGTAGTTTCTGCCACCGTGCAGCTTAGTGCTTGCACTACATGGTCTCTGTTACGAGCTCTTAGCACTCGAAATTACAGGAATCATAGTCTGTGCTCAGGTCATGTGCTCAACATTCATTAATGTCATTGGGAGCTCTGTACACACAGCAAGGACATTGGGAGAACAGACCTATTAGAAAGGCTTGATCTACAGAAAGTAATTACATGGAAGAGATTAAGAAATTCTGTTGACAGTAGAAGGTAAAAAAAAAAGCTTTGCAAAACACATCCTGCTTTCTCCTTACAAATACAAATCATTTCAGTGGGAATAAATTTGANTTATAGTCTGTGCTCAGGTCATGTGCTCAACATTCATTAATGTCATTGGGAGCTCTGTACACACAGCAAGGACATTGGGAGAACAGACCTATTAGAAAGGCTTGATCTACAGAAAGTAATTACATGGAAGAGATTAAGAAATTCTGTTGATAGTAGAAGGTAAAAAAATAGCTTTGCAAAACACATCTTGCTTTCTCCTTACAAATACAAATAATTTCAGTGGGAATAAATTTGAACTTCTGTGAAAGAAAAAGATCATTGTATTTGGCAGGGGAAGACAGATTCTCTGGTTTTGGTTAGGTGGGTTTTTTGGGGTTTTGTTTTTTCTGTTTTTTTGGTGGGGGGGTTGTTTGTTTGTTGTTGCTGGTTTCTTTTAAGGAAAGTGGTCATTGTAGGAAAATGGACAATTGAGTCAGAAATTCTAATTCCTATTCACAGAAAAACAGAATTAAAGCCAGTGCATGCTGCTGCATTGCTGTGCCAAAAGTCTTTAGGATTTTACCATCAGCTTTGTTTTGGTGAAAATTTCACATTTTCACCACTACATGAGTGACCGTTGTTAGGAGTGCCAAGGTAGTGACCTTCATGTCCATTCACAGTTCTCTTCACGGACTGCCAACTGGGATTTCAGTTAGTTTTATTAATTCTTTGTGCCTCTGTTTCTTTGCCTTTGTGTTTGTTTGCTTCTTTCTTTCTTTTAGAGAATATCTGATAATAAAAACTGAGCTACTCTATCAGCTTTATGTAGATTTCTGAATACCTTTCAGTACAGCGTTTCTTTCCTCCTACTCTGAGGTACACTGAACCTTTTGCTTCAACCTTGTTCCTCCTTACACATTGGTCATGAAACAACACTGCCCACATTACGCCCAGCAATTAAGATTTTATTAAATTGGAACAGAAGAGAAGATGAATATTTGGCAACATTTATAATTTTTTTAATTGATAAATATTTTCTACAAATTTCCGAAATGTTGATATTCTATGGGATCTATTGGCACTGGACAGAAAGTTTGACCTAGATAGGTCAAAGCATCACATTATCAAACTGAAAGGAAAATAAGGAAATGTTTTCCTTGATCTGCCTTTTGTGTAGGAGACAGAATGCTACTGTGGCCTGCGAGTGAATATGGGAATATTTCTTAGCTGGATTATATGTGCTGTGGCACCAATTATTTGTGCAACTACTGTCTCAGAATCACAGTTTTCTTAGTGAGGTATCCAGGATCTGGAAGTTCCTATTTAATCATCTTAAGATTCAAAATACCATTTTCAAATGCTAGTTCAAAAAAGAATTAATCTTTATATGCACTGATACACCTGAAACTGTATCTTACAAGTCTATCTGTACTGTTGACATCTCTGTGAGTATTTGGCCTTAGGTCTTATCTTGAGAACATGACAGATTCTCTGAGTAGATAATACATTTTCAGTTATACATCATTAACATATTAGCAGTTACAATCAACAACTGCTATAACTGGTATGTGCAGATGAATACTTCAGGTTAAGTTTTGACAGTCTGTCTACCTGTAATGTTTTCTGGAGTAGAGTATCTGCAACTATGTTTCAGGCCAATGCAAAATGCAAGCCCATGTGGTAGAGATTGAGATATATGTATATATATATATATATATATTTATACATGTAGTTATGTTTGTATTTTAACTAGCCTCCCACTCAGCAAAACACAGCTTGAAATATCAAAGGTGGCAGCTGCATCCTGGAGCCAAGTGCCCCAGGGGTCCTTGAAAGCCACCATGTTTGCTGAGCACCATCATTCTCTTTCCAAGCTTTCATGATGCCCTGCTGGTGCAACAGTCAGTTCTGTGGGTCTTGACATTCACCTGTCAAAAGACAGGAATAGAGAAAAAGAAACATATGGATGTGGAGATGGGGTCTTCAGATGCAGGGTGAGGGAACAGAAGGACATCATGCTCCAAGTTGAGCCTGTTCATCAAATACTGTACTCACTGAGTTCAGCTTCTTGCAACACGGCGCAACTTGTCAGGAATTTTATTATAAACCCCGGTATCTTGATTTTCAGTGCTGGCTGACATTATCTTATTGCCTTTTTGCTATGAAGGTGGTTTAACCAAAATTGTAAAAAAGATCAGAAGTTCAGTTGAGCAACTAAAGTAGCAGGAGCCAAAGCTCTTCCTTTTGTTCACCCTAGTTTGTTCTTTTGCTTTGTCAGACAATAAATACTCAGCATATATTACTAGAAGAAAACTCTGACTGGCAACAGTTGGTCTCTGATTTAAAGGTATATCATTTGGCAATTGAATTTTTTTCTACAGCAACTCTTCCCTAATAATTAGGCTCCACTAATTATTTTTGGAGTAGCTGTACATCAGTAGTGTTTTAATTGAAGTTTGTGCTGGAGATATGGCCAGGTGAAGGCCATGACTAACATTATCAGAGACTTTTCCCAAGGAAATTTTAGTTCTCTTCAACATAATGTTGTGTTTATTCTAATAAAAATTAAATAAATGGCAAAATCTCCACTATCTTCAGCTGTGAAAGGTTAAGATCTAAATTCCTGATTTGATGCAGATTAGTGATTATGGATATTGCATTTTAATCCTTCTTGATACCCAAAATGTTATGAATAGCTATAGATCTTATCCTGGTTTCTAAACCCCATAGCATTGTACACAGTAATTTTTAACTTGTTGGGAACATAACGAGGGCTGTAGCTGAGTTAATATTTGACTCATCCTGAGCAATGTCTTCTTTACAAATCTAACCATTGTGAAGTATTTAGGATAGAAATGCAAAAAATCTGTTTCAAACAGAAATGTTACCTGTCCTCAACATTTAGTCTCCTAATCTGTAATAGAAATTTTTCAGATACACTAAATCTTGTGTAAATGTGAACAAACATATTTTGTATCTGCTATCCAGGCACAAACATCTGTGTTTGACCAGAAATATGTAGATAAATAAAACATCTTCATGAAACATTGCCATATCTAAAAACATCTAAAATTCTCTTTTCTGCACCATCTCTTCCATATTTCATTTTGCTATCTCTATTCTCCTGTAGCCCCCTCTGGATTCTCTTTCTCTGGCTAAATTGAAAAATAAATAGGGCAGAACTGCAAGGTTGATTACCTCCTGCACAGATACATAGTAGAACAGGAATCTGCATTAGGTACTGGAGATGTAGATATAATACCTTGATTGTTTTCTAGATTATCATAATTCTTCAAGAGAATCAACTAGAGATCAAATGCTTACTGGTGAAGGAGGTAGGGAGGCATTGGGATGAAATCTTTTCTCTCTAGAGTCTGCAGGAATGTCTTCTACTTTATAGAGTGAGTTGGGAATTCAACACTAAAAAGGAGAACCCCTCCAGCACATAACTTTGTCAAACTGTGAAAAGCATTGTATGAAAAGAAAAACAACAAACCAGCTGTCTTAGTGAGATGGCAGGAGGGGAACAAGCTTTTGTAGAGATTAAGACATATGAAGTACATCTCAAGTTGAATGTGCAAAATAGTCTTTAAGCATTTCTGTTCAACTTCAACAAAACCATTCTATAAAATCAATTTGTTTAATTGATTGGTGTGGCACCCCAGGGAGCAACTGAGAGTTCAGCTGGAAGCCTCTGGTTTGGTGTCACACTAATTGGGGTTAGGGTAACAAGCAGCTGCTAAAGCTCTGTGCTGTACATGAGGTGGTGAGGAGTGGAAGCTCTACAGGTCATATGGTAGGAATGCTAACGTGGGGCAGAGGGTGGTTTCCTAAACTGACAGGTTGAAGAATGATAGCAGGACTTGGTTTAAATTAATCTTGAGCAGAGAATTGCTATGCAATCTACTCTCTAAAATGCAATGAACATTTCATACTGATGTCACATTTGAAGACACTGTGCATAAAGTATAAAAAAATATATAATAACTGATGAATCAAAGAACATATTGGTAAATGAACCATATGTATATTGATAATATGTCTTACTGAGAAGGCTCACAGGGCCTGCAAATTACTGCCTTCTCACTTCATCATAGGTTTCCATCAAAGGAAAAAAGGAGTTAAAGTAATTAAGAGTTAAAGTGACAGATATCTACTTAGAAACTTCAGCATTAGCTTAATTCATTCTGATAAAGAAGCCATTTGATTCCTTCTGGATAATAAAGTGCGTTTTCCTGTTGTTTATGAAGATGATCAAGCCAACAGGTATATCTGGCTGGAGCTGCCCCAAAGGGTCTCCCCTAAGTGCAGTGGGGAAAGGTCATGAGCTGAAGCTCAAAGCTTTCCTGTGTAGAATTATGTATCTTGGCATAACAAGGGAGATCACTAGATCATAGGTACCATCACCTCACTGTGAGGAAATTTTAGCTGTGTTGAGGCATCTGTAAGAGTTACAAGGATAGGATTAGTTGGTATCACTGACGCTGGCCCAATGCCAGTGCCCCCATGAAAATATATTTTCTTCAACTAACTGCTGTGAGATGTGACCAGGAACAGAGCAGAGCAGGCTCAAACTTAGAAAGAGAGGGAAAAAAACTTTATTAACCTACACTAAAATAACAGAAACACAAAGGGAACAGAATGAAAACCTTCCAAACATTCTTCCTCCTCCCACCCAATTTCTACCAAACCACAGTACATGGCACCACCCGGAGAAAATCTGCCATCGTGACATCCTCCTTCCATGTACAGTGCTCTCACCACCGTCCATGGACCGAAGCTGCTCATAGGGTTCTTCAAGGATGCTTTGTCAAGTGCCAAAAACCAGCCATGTCTCATTTTTGGCACAACAGTCCCCCCCATTTTCTCATTCCCTGGGGCCGAGGGTTTTCTCATTTTTGGGACAACAGTCCCCCCATGTTCTCATCCCCTGGGGCTGAGGGTCTTGAGAACAGAACTCTTCTTCTCCCTGAAGACAGAGGGCACCACCACACCCTCTTCATCTTCCTCTGTTCACTCTCTTACATGGTGTCATTACAGCAGGTCAGTCTCTTGGCTCAGGCTATAGCATCCACCCAAATGCAGTCTCATGTATTACAGGCAACTTGGTTCAGTCTATGGCTATACAAGAAAAGTCCAGTCAAAAGCCACTCCATCATCTCCTCCCACTTTGGCTTCTCCACATCGTCCTCTTAACACCTCAGGTCCCAGACTGTCTCTCTTCTCTCCAACCACCAGCCAGGAGGACTAATAAAGTTTCCTTCACCCAAGAAAGGATTAAAAGTCCGAGCTCCGCTGCCCTCAGGGCGCTGAAATCTCACGGTGGTTCTCCCACACTGGGCACCTTCCCCTATCCCCCTTCTCTGCCAGCACAGGCTCTCTCTCTCTCTTCCTCTGGCGGGGCAGGGGAGACAAAGAAAACCCCATCTCAGTGTCTCTCTACCCCTCGGTCCTGCAGGGGCTGGCCTGGTTCCATTCCCTTCCACCTTCTCTCTCTCTCCAGGGCTCCGGCCTACCTCAGCCTGGGCCTCCATGGTTCCCCTCCCCACGCAGCCTGTGGCTGGGCAGAGGAGATGTGCACTCTCTCTCTGCAGGGACAAAAGAGAGCGAACTCTGGGAAATCTCTGCTTTTAACCCCGTGTGTCCTCAGAGCTGACTCACGTCTTCAGTGGTCACACCAGGTGTCAATATTCAAATCTGACCACTGATTGGCTTGACTAAAACTTCCAAAAAACCTCACTTCCTCTCAAACCAAGACACACCGTTTCAAAGTCTGAGATTATTATTTCCATGCTTCTTATCAAAAAACAGACGTAGATGCTCAGCAGACTGTACATGTAAACATGTCAGTGAGGATTACTATGATTCCATTTTCTGCACATTTAACTTTAATGTGATGGATCGTGATGCCTTTCAGCTAATCTGTGGATGGGGAGTTCTGTTAATGCAGAGCTAGAGGAGCTTTGAGGTTTAAGCTCTGGGCTTAGAGTGCACTCTGTCTTTCTCTTTGTCTTTCCTTCTTTGCCTGAAGTTCTTTGTTCTGTGTTTTCCTTCCTCTGCAGAAGGAAGTTAGCTCTTAGCATGCGTCACAACTGAATTGCTTTAAAGAGCTGCTGTTTACTGCCCATTGCTTAACTACCTAGGCTGGTTTTAATAGCCTGGAGAAACTGCATCCCTTCTTCCCAAACCCTTTTGGTCAATGGTTTAAAGAGATAAAGAAACCTCTTGACTTATGTTTGTATTTTCAAAACTGTTTTCTAAATGTAAAAGGGTGTTGCTGTATATCCAACATTCCACTTTAGAGCATATGTGAACAGAGTATGTGAAATTCTAAGCTGTCCTTTTCCTTAAAATCATTCCTATTCTTTACAATATAGTTCTGGTATTGCATTATATAAAGTGATGCAATGACCATGCCATTATGTTGAGATAACAGAGCATGGTAAAGTGCCATTTTCACTCAATCTTTTCCATTTTTCTAGAAAAGCCTTTAAGAGAAAGATTGCCAATATATGTCTTTGCACTTGTAAAACCAGCTAAGGAACTTCCTCAAAATATTACTTTTACTGAAATAATAAGTTACTTATGTCATTAAATAGCACATTTCAGAAACTAAGTAGTTCAATTTTAAAAGTGCTAGTAGCGGTATTTTGAAAAACATTGTATCAACTAAGTTATAGATATATCCTTCCTGAGCCATTCTCCATCTGTCTTTCATTTCTGAGAGAAGTAAATTGTCATTAAAATTCTAGTTCTGTGGGAGCTTCAGAGTGTGGAGCCTGACACACAGGAACTGAAAATGAAAAAAAGTACCACAGGTCATTCGAAAAGACAGTTTCGGTGGTACCCTGTTATTGTGCAACATTTTGTGACACGCTGAAATGTCAGAGTAATAGCACTAACAAGTTATTTAGTACATTAATAGTCCTGTGAAAGATGTATATGTGGAATTTATGAATGCAAAACATAGAATTGCACATGCTGCTGAAAATGGAGCACATAATTTTTACTGCTTTTGTACAACATTGTTTTCTGGGGTGGGTTTTTTTTTTGGTTTTTGTTTGGTTGGGTTTTTTCCTTCTCAATTCCTCTCTTAGTAACTCCTACCATTCAATTTACTTTTTTGATTGCTACTGAGCATTGAGCTGACATTTTCATAGAACTAGCTATTATAGCCCCAAGATCCTGTTTTTTGTGTGATAATAACTAGTCAAGACCATCACTGTTTGGGTAAAATTATTTTTCTTATGTATATCAACTCACATTTATCTACAATGAATTGAATTTTTCATTTTACTGCTAGTCACCCAGCATCTTGCAGTCTTCAATATGTTTTTTCTGGTTGGCCTTAATTGTTACTATCCTGAAAAAAATCATATCACTAGCAAACTTTGTCACTTCACTGTTCATTTCTGGTTTTCTGATGGTGAATACTCAAGTCCTGGAACAATTTTCTTTTGGGACTGTACTGAGGAAAGTGATCATTTATTCCTGAACTTTCTTTCCTGTATTTTAACTATGTATTTGAACACAAGAGAATTTTGCATTTCATTCAGTAACAATATAATTTCTATTAAAAAAACAAAACACTGAAAAAAGTTTATTTAATCATAGAATCATAGAATTATTTGGGTTGGAAAGGTCCTTAGAAATCAACTAGTTCCAATCCTCTTCCACGGGCAGCAACACCTTCCACCAGATCAGTTTGGTCAAAGCCCCATCCAAGAAGGCCTTGACCACTTCCAAGGATAAAGTTTTAGTACCTTGAATAAATCAGTTATCTTCCATAAGTCTTGCTGCCTCATTATGTATTCCTTGGGTGCTCTGAAAAACAAATTTTTCCAGAATGTCATGTATTAGGGTGACAGGCTGTAACAAACCTAACAGCGAGAATGTTGCTGCTGGCTTCCAGCCTTTCATAGTTGTAATTACTTGAGTTGTAATCATAGCTGAGTAGAGCTGGAGTTTTTTTGTGACACAGGAAGTAATTAGGGAGCTAAAACAGAGAAGCAACTCAGTAGGAATAGCCATTATTTTGACTTCTTCAACCTCCCTCCATCCTTGGGTGTTTAGCTAGTTGTGTCAAAAGCCAGTTGTGAAATGGGCAGTTGTGTAACCTTGGGTCAGACTTTTATTAAAAGAGCTTTGTGAGAAAGAGCTGCTGGAAGCCTTGTCAGAGGTTTTCACCTCGCACATCCTCAGTGGGCCCACTGGCCCAGGAGTTACATTTCAGCTCAGATCCTTTCCTTTGTTGCATCACTGGGCTATGTTTTTAAGTGTGCTGTGTCTGGATGTATATCTTGTATGTTCTTGTTTTTCTGCCTGACGTGGAACCAGCCTTGTCCTTATGGACTTTCTTGATGATCACTAGATTAATTTTTAAACATTTCTTAGTTTATTTGCTGAAAATGTGATGAACTGGATCTACTGCTCATACTGAAGCCTACACTGCATGATCTGTGCAACCCACACAGACTTCTGGAGCATCTTCACTTCCCTTCACATGCTTGGGCTTAAACTCAGAAGTCACTGCCTTCAGCTGCAAATAAACCAGGCCTAGCCAGTTGTCATCACTACAGGTCACACTTGGTCCCTACAATGATGTAAAAAGCAGCTCAGGGTGGAATTTAGTGGGGAATATTATGATTGCTGCATAGTGGTTCCCTCATGCACAAGAAGTACATTTTATGGGAGACCTTTTGATACTCTTAAGTCTTGAACGCTTTGTTGTTCTATCACTGTTTTTCTCCCATGTATTATTTGCCAAATTCAGAGCAGTTTAATGAAATTTCTGGTGTGTGGTTTATTTGTTTGTTTGGTCTTTTGGGAGGTTTTTGTCATTTTGGGGGTTTTTTTTGGCTTTTTTCTGGATTTTTTGTTTGTTTGCTTGTTTTTGTTTTTTTGGGGTTTTTTGTTTTATTCCATGTTTTGCTGTCTGTCAGAATCATCAGACTTGGTTTTTTATTTTTTTCTCTTTTTGAATCCTTCACTCCTTATTGTTAATATGAGCATTTATGTTGAACTTTGCTCCATTGTCTGAAAATCAGAGAGCAAGCTGAAGGAGAGAAAGATATATTGTGAGTGGTAAGAGAAAGGTGACCTTATAGAGAGGTCAGGAAAGGGAATGAGACAGGGAAAAGGTAATTACAGAAGTTAGATGGGTAACAAGATAATGAAGGATTTGGGTGAAATATAAAAGAAAGTGAAGGTAAATGATACTGGGGCTCAGAAAAGTGAAGCAGATGATTCTTTCATGATAGTGATTAGAATAGAAAGCCTAATATACTAATATCCTGAATTCCAGCAATTTAAGATAGATCAAATACTGTGCTTTTTGCATTTTTTTAATTCATAGGTGTCTCCTGGTAGTTTTTTCTCACACCAAATTTGTCACTGAAAAGGCATTAAAAAGATAAGTGTGCCCCATTGTCTTTGTCAAGTAACTTCTGATATTCCACCTCTTAGGCATTACACCTTCTTCAGCCAAATTTCAACTCTTCTTAAATTTTTAGTCCTTGTAACAGTGACAAGGCCATTTCTTTTTTCAGAATAGCTGTATATTCTATATACTTTAATTACCTGAGATCCATAGACATTCTGCAAGTCCTAGCTGAGTCTCAATAAAAAGAATTGTGGTTGGTTTTTGGGTTTTTTCAGGTTTATTCTGTTTCATATTGTTATACATATTGCAGAATTCTTCAGCTCTTAGTCATGAGTTCTTTTGCATGGCATCACCAAGTGGGGTTCATCTTCCCTAATTTTCAGGCTTGCAAAGTAGATATTTCTACCACACCTTGTAGTTCTAAATTCCCACAACAGAGAGAAACAGACTCTTTTAGACACAGTTTATCTGACATGTTTATATGTTTTTATGTCTACTTTAGGATGAATTGAATCAAACCCTAAAAGTGTCAATTTTTCTCACTAGAATATATCACAACCAGTTTAGATGAATCTAGCTGTTAAATAAATACCATTTTTATGTTCTAAATTAAATAGGCATCATAAAGAATAGATATAATCTAGAACAGGTAGAAAAGTTTATAAGTGTGTGCATCCACATACATGGGTCTGGGGAGGAAAGCCATGTGCTTTGAGAAATCTTTGCAGACAAAGAAAAGTGGTTAAAGGACAAAAGTTTAAAGGCAGAACATACCAATTCTACTTTTGCAAAGTGAATGAGATCTTAGAAGTAATTTCTCTTTTTTTGGGTCCAGAAGTGCAACCTACACTTTTTTTTTTTTTTTTTAAACTTAGCTTTATGTGGAAATTTTCACTAATTTTTCACTGTTTGAGCTTTCTGGGTTAGTATTTCAGATGTTTTTCCTCCTACTGTGTTGAATCAAACAAAGTCCTTAAAGTGAACACAGTTGGAAGAATACTTTTTATCTTTCTCTTCTAACTGTGTATTTTTCATTATGTGGGTGCAAATTGCTAAAATAGTCTGAGGTCTCTGACAGTCAGTCTACATTTTACAAATTACAACTAGTCTAAATGTAAATGTAATGGAATCTGAAACAATGCTAACATTATGTAGTTTCCAATCTGTTGAAAGATTTCCTATAGCTGTGTCCTGTTTTAAATAGGTGATTATATTAAAGACTCAGCAATCAGTATAATCTTTATGAAAATGCAGTTCAAATGAAAACAGTAGGTTTGCCACTAATATCCCTATTTAGATTTTATTCATTTAAGCAGTCATAGAGATGATAATGGGTGTTTTGACTGATGAGAGATTTCAGGATCAAGTCTATAGTCATTATGACTAATGTTTTCTCATTAACTAGCCATGCATATCAAAATAATTGGTTCACACTATCACTAACATGTGCAAAGTTCCCACAGCATGGTCATCATTAACGACACAGAAATGAGGAAGTAATTCAGGTCCTAGGGAGCTTAAAAACCTAAATGGGGAGACAGTATAAAAAACTCGGATACACATCAGAGAAAGCTACTTCCCCTTTTTATATAAAATACTAAAGGGAGAAAACAGTTTTAAGAGGGTTTTTTTTTTTTTTGTGATATGATATTTGTGAGGAAAATCGGCTTTGAAGAGGTAGAAAAGAGAGAGTGTGTCTCATTGGGGTGAGAGGACAAGTCCTGACACAGATCATAAATGAGAGGCCTCTTGTATTCATACCACCCTACTTTTTTTTTTTTTTTTTGGCCAGGAAAGGCAACTTAATTAAATGAACTCCATAGAGAAAATCATCAAGCATTTTCCTAAAACAAGGATGTAATAAGTGGCCTTATATGATAATATTTGGAAGTGAAAACTGTGAAATAGAGATTGTTTTCTGAGTGCTCATTAGTTTTTAAATTTGTACACCCAAAAAGTGTGTGCCTCATACATTTACTTATGTGGTTGGTTCTGCAGCAATTTTAGCGATTACTGGCACTGTGCCATAATTACATTCTTTATTAATATTGATACATCAGAGCTGGTATATAAGACAGATTTCCTTGTTCCTGTGTCTTTCAGTTTCTCTTTGAAAAGGGGTCCAAGGGGATGCAGTCTCAGCCAAGGGCCATGCTAATATAGTCAGTGACATGAACAAGCCAGTAAAGAGCTTAATGCTGGCCATCAGTGTTGTACTGTAAGCTGACTTGAAGTATTTGCATTTTTAATTAAGTCTTTGTTTTGCCTGCTGATGCTGCACAGGACATGCACCTAATGATGTAACTACACTTTGTGAGAATGTGATCAGCACATCTGCATTAAATGGTGAATGTGTTGCTGAAAATCTCCATTTAACACATTCCTTCTAAAATCAGTGCATTCCTCTTGTCGTGTTGTGCCTTTCCAGCTTCCTTGCTATAACAGATATTTCTAAACTTATTCTGTGTCTCTGAATAGATCTGTGCTGCTTAACTGCTCCAACCCATTATATTATAAATTCGTTTCTTGTGTTTCAAATTTGTGCGCAGGGAATGTGTTTGAGGGGACTTTTTATATTCATGAAAACCAAAAACAAAATTGAAAGTGCTAAGAAAAATGAATATTGAGCTAATGGAGTCTATTTTTGCACAGAGCAAATATCAAGCTAATGCATAAGATTTATCCTCTATAGTAAATCAGCAATATGTCTCATTTTAGGCCTCTCCTATGACTACTATTTTTTACTGCAGTATTCAGTCATGCTGATTTATGCCATACTATCCTGTGAATATTTTGCAGACTATTATCAATAAAATAATTTTATCTTTGGGTCCAGATGGAATGAGCTTAGAACACAAAGCAGACAGAGAGCATGATTCCTGCCTCAAGTGTTTTAATCCTTGAAATAAATTTTAATCCTTGGCATAAAATATGAGACAGAGACACAAGACAGCAGGGAGTGGAGGACTGGATCAGGAAAGGCATCAGCCAATTAACAAATTATTTTATGCTGTAAGGGCTCATGTACTCAATAAGATGGTTCTGTTTAACTGGAAGGGCTTCATTAGAGTCATGCCAGGAATCATTTTGGAGTGTAGGACTGAACTAGCACAGTGAGCACCGGCACCACAGAATTACTCAGAATGAGTGCAAATAGAAGCAGCAGTTTCAGTAGTCCCATTAGACAGCCCACATACAAAATTGGAACAATGGGAGAGGACTGGTGATAAAAGACTAGATACCAGATTCTGGTCTCACTTCCTGCTGTTGAGAGCAAGTCAGGAATAAGTGGCTGAAATCATCTTGTTTATTGTGGACCTCTACTAGCAATAGCATTCTTGCTTTCTTAAGTCATGGAGCATTTCCTTTGAATTGTGCTAAAGGCATTGACCTTTACTCTTATTGATTGATCTGCTGATCCTGCATAGAAGAACTGCCAAAAGTAAAATTAAGTCACTTACAAGTGTCCTCCTTCTTCTTTCAATACCATAGTTTAGATTTTTGATGTGGATTTTAGTTCAGATCAAGTCTAATCCAGATGAGCTCTCAGTTACATAATCAGAGCCTCCAGGAAACTACGAGTGAGTGGATATCCAGATGTCCAAAACTTTGTCATATTAAGTTTCACAACATTTTTTGTATCATTTTTATCATATTGTATCATATATTAAATAGTTCAGCATAAGCCTTTTTCCCTTTAACTATTTTAATCCCAGAACTGTGTTTTAGACTGATTTGATAAGTGTGCTCTCAGTCTTTTGAGTTGCAATTATTCATATGAAAAGTTTTTAAGTATGTGGATGTATGGGTGTGAGTTATTTTCCACAAAAACTGAATTCCATTTAAATGCTGTGATACTTTATGTTCTGCCATGGTGGTTAATATTTTCCAAGGAAGCTAAGTGAAAACACTTGATAGATCAGTTGACTAAAATTAGTTTTGGATACGTCACTGATATACTCTTATATAGCTAATGTTTCTGAAAAATTGACAGTATTACATTTCTTTCAACAGTGTACATCTTCTTCATAGACATCTGCCTACTTTTTCTTAGGAGAAAAGATTTTTTGGGTGACACTGTTCTCTGAGGTTGAGTTTTGGAAACTGAAATTATATTTGAGTTACATTTATATTATATTTGAGCCCATTTAAATCAGGATAGCCATGAATAGGTATAAAATGGAATTGGTTGGCATTTTGCATTGGCAGAACATAGGGTCTGACCCTTTACTGTGTGAGGGACACGTAAAAATAAAGGAAGTCAGCCATGTTTAAAAATATTATTCCAGGTCATATTTACTGTGGCAATGTGCTAGGGTTCAAATGTACATAAAACATATCTTGCTGATGAATGTAGGGAGAAATTAGGGAATAGGGAGAAAGACAGTGAAAGACTTTTCATCTCTAAGGGATTTCTACTGATTCTAAAGTTCACCACTGTTAATGGGTCAAATCTCCTCTTGATATTGAGAAATTTTTGCTTGAAACTTTTTTTTTATTCTCTTTTCAACTTCTGATGATAAGCTTGAGTCTCTGAACTTGGAGCTGTTCAGTCTAGATTAAAACCATGGCAGGGGTATTCCAACATTTTGTAAGGAATAGCCATAGCTATTCTAAAAAGTGCTTCACTCAAAACAGTGATCAGCATGGCCTGTAAAATCAAATTCATTAGCATTGCCCTGGACTTTCACAATTCTCTGCATATCACATTCTGTTCCATAGTTTCACAGAACAGAATGCATTTCATTTCATTTTCCTTGAAAATTTACTTGGCCTAATATCTTGGCAGCAGTTTGCAAACTTTGCTACGTTATAAGGCTGCCAGCAAGAATAAAGAACTGGCTTCCAGTCTTCCATGAATAGAAGTAAATTTGCTAAATTAAATATTTGTTTTCTTTTTGTGGTAGCAGTCAAACTCATCTTTTAAACTTCATCTAAAGAAATTTTCATGCAATTTGACCTCATAAAAATTGCAGCTACACAATTTTAGACTAGAAGTGAGATGCAAATTATGGATGGCTGGGGTAATTAATCTCATCCATCAGTTGCCAAGGATTTCAGTTGGTGCCCATCAGTGGTAAGCTCTGGATGTGTTTTGAAGGAGTTATATTGTAGTTCACCTGAACTTATTGATCAAGAACCAGGAGATACTGGAAGGTGTTAGGAACGAGACCAGGTAAGATGATCACAAAGCTGTCTTCAGAACGTAAAATGATTTTAACTTGTCACTTATAGAGTCAAACAGAAAGCTTTCATACAGTTTGCTGCTGATTTTCAGTATACATCAGAAATGGTTGTTTTCTGTTTGTTTGTTTTTTCCTCTTGACAGGTGCAGCAAGTTACAACAGTTTTTATGTTTTTTGCAAAAATTTCTGCCAAGCTGTGAAGCCTGGAAAACTGAGGGTCCGCTGCAGTGTGTGTAAACAAGGGACCCTGACGTTGGCAAGGGTAAGCTTTTTTGGATGTGTTTCAAGGTTTTGGGGTATATGGAGATGAGTCTTTTCTATTTGCATACATATGGCTTTGTACATGTGCAGTCCTACTTTTTTTTTTTTCTTGCTGTTTATAGCTGAGAAGAGTGATTCAAAGGATGCTGAAAATTTCACTCACTTGTTTCCATTATTTGGAGCATATACAAGGAGCATGGTGCAGACTAGAGCTCCAGTCCCTGAAAGACATACTTAGCTCTTTATTTACAGGACTAATGATTAACCTGATTGTATGCACAATCTATACAACTACATATGTGCTAAAAAGATGGGATGATAGATTTTTATTCAAAGTTTGGAGCTGTTGTTAAGGCCTCAGAAAGACCTGAATTAAGATCTAGGTTGTGACCATTATGGGCTGAGGCCAGAAGTTTTTGAATGGATGTGTAGTTGAGAATATTAATCCCTCCAGCCCTGTTGCAGAATGTAAAGTCAAGGAAAAGTTATTGTTCTTGGACAGAAAACTAATAAGGGATCTCTCAAGATTGGTTTGCACCCTAAAATGAGAGCCTGTTGGGGAGTGAGTTGAATGTGCAGTAATGTAACGTTTTGAAGGGTTTTTCTTCTGTCTGAGTGCTGCTAAATTTCATTGGTTATGTAACTGTTGAATGAGAGTCCTTCCTCTCTCCTAAATCAGTGTTAGTCAATCAGGTTTGTTATGTGAGAGGCTTAGGTTTTGAAGAAGACTGAGCCATACCATGCTATAGCTTGGTTATAAGGAACTTTCATATTCAGCCTATGTTCAAGTGTTTAAATTTGTCTTTTGCTGTGGTTTAAAGTTTCAGCTTTGTGTTCTCAATGTAGCACAGTGCTCCAATGTCTTTGCATGTAATAGCACTGTAAAAAAAATAGCAATTAAAACCCCAAGTTCTATATTCTCCTTGAAAAGAATAAACCATACCATGCTTATACCCATCTAATTCAAAAAGCCATAACTACAATGCCCCTCAAGCTTTGTGTGCTAATCCTGAATTAATCAACTATCTCTGATTTATTTCATAGGCTTCAAAGTGTTGCATTTTGTGGTGTTCCAGATGAACACATCTAAGGGGATTCTTTTTCTCTCAAAATTTGTATTCAAATATTGGTGATTAGTATAGGCTTGAATCACATATAAATCAAGACAGAAGAGAAGATACCATTAATGTACATTTCCAATGGATAAAAACACAGACAATATTATATTCAGCTTGTATACATGAAGTCAGTGCTGCTGGAAGGCATTGCTTTTATCACTAGATGAGTCTGAATCTTATGGATTCCAGTGACATCACACAACGTGAGTCCTTTGCTAGACTCAGCAGCTTCCTTCAGCATGTCCACTTTTGGAAATGATGACTTTCACATCTATGCTGTTTGATTTGGGATCATTGCATTCCTTGTATTAAATAAACCTAAGTAAATTTCCAAACATTTCAGCTTTTACAGTATCTACACTGTTCTTTGTTTTGAAGACTTAAAAAAAATCCCCGAAAACATCAACCCTGTATTGTCTTCCAGGAATTCCTCATAACTCCATGGCAGAAATGCTATCATAAGGAGTTTCAGTACGGGATACCTATAAATAACTTCTGATTGCCTGGAATGTACATGGGCCTACATTCTTTTGGCAAATACGGGTTCAATGACACAATAAATATATGCAGGCTGATAAATTCAATTGAATGAGCAGATTACAGCTGCTTCTTCTTTCTATTAGCATATTTTACAGTACATATAAAAAGAAAGTGGCTGCAAACTTGTAGTGGAAGCTGTTCCAATTTTCAAGGTTGATTCAAAAAATCCCAGCTTTCAGAAGATTTGATAAGGTACTTCAGCATAAAAGTACAAAAGAGGAAAGGGAGATATCTTCTGGAGAGTTTAAAATGATCATTGTATTCTGTTTGAGTTTTCAAATAACGCTTGGCTGTGAAAATAATTTGCACTTGAGATTCTTGTTACTTTCTCCCAAAACAAAGAAAATCTGTTATCATTCTTTTCCTCTCGAACTGAAGCAGAGCACAGTAGTCAGGAGCAGTGAGAATGCTGTTCCTGCAGTTTGGGCTGGCACTTCTATGGGCTCCCAAAGTCCAGTGTTTGCAGTATGGGCACTCTTAATGTCATGAATGTGCTATGCAACAGTCAGTTTGTTTTATAAACACACGGCATCTATCTCAGTCCTGTGCTTATAAAGAGTAGGTGCAGATTTCGCATGGGCCTGCCCCACCTTCTTTACTGATCCACTTTCCAAGGAGACAGAAAATAGTTCCAGTTAGTGGCTGCTAATATGTTCTAAAACTTATTTCTTAGGCCAGGCAAAAGTGTGGCTCTCGCAGCAAGTGAGCTGTATTTGCCCTGCTTTCTTCAATGCATTGCAGTCTACAGTAGGCAAAGTCTCCTGAAAAGTTTAAAGTTCAGGTTCGTATATTACCCCAAACCCTCTGTCTTTCCCCTCCAATCCCATAGGGCTGTACCAGTGATTGCTAATAGATATCCCCTCTATTGGTGCTACAGTTTTTCTCCTTTTATAGAGAAATTAGTCAAAAGAAAGTTGACATAAACAATTAAAAAAACTTGTCTGTACCACTATACTACAGATCTGTCAACAAAGCCACTTCTTTTTTTAGATCTCTTTTTTTCCCCAGTCTTGGTAAACTGTGCCTGACCTTTACATGGCAACACAGCAAGTTTCTTTTGTGCTCAGAAGCACAGAAGCTCTTTTGTGCCATAAGCACCAAAGCACTCCGTAAGCCAACATTTGTTACACTAAATCTTTTATTGAGATGAAAGTGAATACCTGTGTAAAACCTGCACAAAGCTTTGTGCAGCCTTCACTTACTCTACATGCTAATCCTTTCACTACCTAAGATACAAATGACCAGCCTAATTAAATTGAGCTTTCTTTTTTCATGGTGTGTTGACTGACATTTAAAATATTACTAATTCATTTAAGTAGTCTTATTCTAAAACCATAAGTCATGCCTATTTGCATAGCATTATTTTAATATATGGTGCTCAGATTAGATTTATGATGTGATATTTCTATGAAATTAAAGAGCCCACTGGTTTTTATTTTTACCGAGGACATCCATCTAAATATTGTCATTTTACAGTTGGCACATACCTGGCAGTTTACAAAAATTTCATGACCTAATGCTTTATGGGAGATGTATGCAGGTTAATTTAATTACAAGAAAACATTACTGCAAAAATATCTCATCTCCCTAATTTCTCTAATTAATCAAGCACAAAAGATATCTGTAAAGATTGGTGTGTGGGAATCTTGTGTAGGCCACCCCCAGGCCTACCAGTAAGTTTTTTCATATAGTTGAAAATTTTAGTTTCAGATAATTACGGCATTCCTCTTTACAGGAAAAAAAAAAAAAAAAAAAAAAAAAAAAAAAAAAAAAAAAAAAAAAAAAAAAAAACAAAAAAAAAAAAAAAGAAAAAAGAAAAAAAGAAAAATCAAAACCAAAACAAAAAATAACAACAAACGTAACAACAAGGAACAGAAAACTCAAAAAAAAACCCACAAAAAAAAAAGGCCTGATTATAGCAGTCACATTTGCAGTCCTTCTTTTGGAGCTGCAACAGTGTTAACATTCACAGTGTTAGTTCTGTAGTGAAAAGGAAAATGTATATCTGTGATTGGAAGGCTGGATTCTGAGAACTGATGTGCACCAGACTATACACAAACCCACACTTTTCCAGTGTATCTGACCCTGTGTGTACTCCTAGTGAAAAAAATACAGGAACATTTGATTTGGAATCTGTCATAATTCAGAATTCAACCAGAGTAAGAGTCTGATTGAAGTGTGACAAATAGACTTTGGAACTCCCTATTCAGGCACAGGTGCTATGGTGAGGCCATTTCTAGTGTGGGGACTCATCACTACTTGGTCATTCTTCTTGTGTTCTTGCTGGTTAGTACTGAGTTTTCAGTATGTCATCCAGCACAAGCACCAACAGAGTTTGTCCTAGCTCCTCTATACTTTGCAAGTGTTCACATCATTATATCAGATCTTTTCAGACATGGGGACTTAGATCTAACTCCCTGCAGCTGAGATGAGATTTAGTTTCTGTCACAGCACATCTGGTGCGTACTGTCCCATTGCTGTCCCTGCCCCCTGTGCTCCAGAGGCGCCTCCTGATGTCACAGGTTTTGTTAAACTGTCTCTGCCACAGAACTGCTCTTCCATTCTTTATCAAATTAAGAATGTTGCTTACATCTATTTCTTTTCATCTTAAACCTAGCAAAGAAATGGAATTTTGTTTCTCTGGAACAATGAAAGGCTTGTGATTTGGGTGGTTTGTCAGCATAGGCTGTGTGGTACATCACAGTTTTGCACAAGAGTCTTCTGAGTGCCTTTCAGTGACTGATAAATAACAGGTCATAAATAGTGTAGGTGGTCTTCCTAATAGATGATGGTACAGTGTTTGGAATTTGATCCTTTCATATTTCCTAGGAAGAGAAAGATCTGTAACACAGTAATTTGCTTTGAGTTCTTACTTCCTAGCTCCATTTAAGCTATTTTAATAGGGTGTTTTCTTTTTGATTAATATAAACTTAGCAGAGATTTTACAATAATATAAAATAAAAAGGCAGTTTACTTTTGATCTCTGTTTTTGTTTTTTTAATATATCATTGTAAAATTCCATTTCACAGTGTAAACCTCTCACCACTGCTCATTTGAGGTTACATTTTTTTTCCTGGAATTAATTACTTGTGTCCTCCCTCTGTGACAGAGAAAGGAAGGAGTACTGCTCACTGCATCAGAGCAAGGCTGACTGAAAGAAAAAGGGACAAATAGCACCTCTGAAATTACATAGTCCTTACTGCTGCTGAGTCAGCTTCTCCCCTCTGATGGTTACACTACTGGGGTAATATGGCAAACAGATTACAAAAAATCAATTTGTCCTTTAAAGCTAAACTGCAAAATAAACAGCCACTGAAGTGTATGTGAAAAAGTGTGATCTCATTTACAGGCTGGCAAGATATTAAAAATGTGATTGAATTCTTGAGAATGGGTAACGTAGGTATTTGTCTCTCCAAAATTACACATGTTCTGGGAGGATACAAATGTTTTGGATATATATTATAGCTTACACATGATAAACACCATGTGTTAAAATGCTTCTATTGAATACAGTGCACAAAAAAGTTACCACTGCAATGTGTGACTCCTTGGTCAAACTAACAAATGTGAAACAACTATTTATTGTTGGGTTCCTGCTAATGAATGTGTTAGTACAAAAATAGCTTCATTTCCCTGCATTTTGCTGACAGAAGTAGCATTTACAGGAAATTACACGTATTCAGTGTATGTGCTTCTTCCTACATAAATAATGGGAAATGCCTCAATCTGACATCTAAATTGCCACCACTGGGCACTGATGTTAATGTTGCCTTGAGCAGACTAGGCCAGAGAAAATAAGCTCTTGGAACAATTTTTCCCAGGGTTTCCACAGAATCAGGAAATCCTTCTTCATTAGTAATATATTAAGCACTCTTAATTGTAAGCCTAATGTTTTTTCATAATGAACCAGTGTTTTTTGAGAGAGAGGGAACATCTTGAATACAGATGCATTATTCTATTGTGTAGGCCAAGCCCAGCTGTGCTAGGATTCCAGAGAGAAGTCAGGCATATTTTGATCTTCCCCCTGCCTGCTGCACAGGGAAATGGACTCCTTTGTGCACTCATTTCTCTTATGAAGTGATCTGATGGTAACAGGGATGCTGAAGGTGAACTGCTGAGACTGCCATTCACACAAGGAGTTCGTGTCATCCACTCTTCCTTATTGTTCTCACTTTGCTTGCAGTGACTCGGTGCACAGCATCAGCATTAAATAAATTTAGTGCTGAGCTGACTCCGAATTTGGAATTACTGGTGGAACTTCCCTAAGGATGATTGCAGGGCATCTGCAGGTCTGATTCTGCCACTGCTCATCAAGTTTCTTCATTGCTTTTAATAACATGGATATCAGAAAAAAAACCCCAAACAAACAAAAAAACCAACAGGATAATGACTGCATTCTATCTTTAAAAGTCTGTTTTCTTTGATAATATGTTAGATTTTTTCCAAATCTGGATGCATCCTGAGGAGGCTGCTCCAACAGACATTCTTGGGACCTGTTTAAGATACTGTGGCACTTAGGGAAATAAGAAAGCTCAACACTGGGTGGCTGAAAATTTTTATTTTACAACAATTTTTGTTCTTTCTTCTCCACTTCTCTCTTTGGCTCTAAATCTCACTTCATTCTGAACCTCTTAAAAGACAGCCTCACTCTTGCACCTGTCTCACATGGTCACAATGCCATTAGGGATGGCTTCCAAAATGCTCCATCTGAAGAGAACAGTTGGGAGGATTCAAAAGACTTGACATGGTTTTATCCAGGCTTTTAGCTACCTCTTTCATTTATTTTTAAATATCCCTTAAGAAAAATGTCATTACATTGGACATAAATTGTAATATACAGTAAATGAAAACACATACTTGATTTATGAAAAAGAAATCTCATCCATTTCAAAAGACAGGAACAGCAATTCTTTCATGCAAAATAAACTTGGCTAAGGAAACAGTTTTGCCTCTATGTTGAAAAAGTAATATAAGTTCTTTTATTTTAATAGGATAAGAAAGTATATTTTAACTCAATTCTGTTAGAAGCTCTGAGATATCTATGCATGATTTATAATATTTATTGCAGTATGTGTTTTCAGTGAGGTTACACATTATAAAGTGTCTTAAAAGCTAGAAAAAAATACCATTGGAAAGAGGGAAAATGACTTCAGTATTATGTACTGCTTCAAGTCATGCTGTGAAGTAAAACTGCCTTTTAATGTGAAGCCTAGAGTGAGTTTCTCCAGCCTGGGTGACAACAGTCATAAATGAAAAGGAAAACAGTTACCAAATTTACTTTCAGATAAGACTTTTACATGAGTTTCTGAATCAAATGTCTAATAAACCCTTTTGCCAGAGAGGATAGATTTACGCCTGGTAATACAGATGGTGTTCAGTGTATCTTGTCCTTGCAGTCACTGTGCTATCAGGAAGAAGCACAGAGAGGTTGAGGTTGGAAGGGAGCTCTGAAGGTCATCTGGTCCAACGCTCCCTGCTCGAGCAGGGCCACTCGGAGCCAGTTGCCCAGGACCATGTCCTTTGAATATCTCCAAAGACAGAGACTCCACAGGCTCTCTGTTCAGCCTGTGCCAGTGCTCAGTGACCCTCACAGTACAACAGTTGCTCCTTACGCTCAGGCAGCACCTCCTGCGTTTCAGTTTGTGCCCATCGCCTCTGGTCCTGTCACTAGACACCTCTGAAAAGAGACTGGCTCTGTCTTCTCTGTGTTCTCCCTTCAGATATTTATACAAGGAGGTGAGATCACCACTAATGTCATTTGCAGTGTATCATGGAAGGCCGGGGATTAGTGAAAAATACCATGCTCAGAGTAACACTTGTTTTGTCAAAAATATTAGTTGCTTTTGAATTTTTTTTCATGTAATATTGCACATTCTCTGAATGTATAAATGTAGATCAGATGTGGACTTTAAACTTTTTCACTCTTATAGGTGTTGAGCTGTTTCTATTAATGTTGGGATGTCTTTTTGTTTAGATGTATACCTTCTGTGAAAAAAAAAGTACCAACAGATGTGATAAGTAATCCTTAGTCAGCTTTAGTTTGGGGGGCAGTTTGTGGCCCTCTCTTCTTGGGGGCAGAAATGTAATGAGGGAGGGAATACTCTTCCCCTCTGCTTGCATATTGCACCCACAAACGTGTATTTTCTCCAGGGAAGTGAAAAGTTACATGTTAATTTTTGGCAGCACTGCTGTCATTGTCTTAATTACATGCAAAGATGGCCTTCTCTCTGTACAGTAACTCCTCCTCTCACAAAAAAGGGCCCTTTTTCTAAAGTTTCTTAGCCTTTTATGTTGAAAGGAGATACAATGAATATTCATCAGCATTCTAGATATTAGAGCCATAGTTGCATATGTCAGTAAATCCTTCTTGATCCATCCTGGATCCCCTTTTCTACTCAATAAGACCAAAATGTGCTGTGGATGTGCTGCTGGAATGTATTACAATAAAAACAAATCATGGGATGTGATAGTGGGGCTTTTTTTTTTTTTTTTTAATATGGCAGCTGCCACTGAGATTCAGACGTCCCTGTGCATAACTCTTCTAATTTGCTTTCTTTATTAAAGAACAGCCAAACTTCTGTCTACCCAGTATTATTCCTTGGATAGCTGTGGGTACAAAGAGATCATGCTCACACTACATTATTTCAACATTTTTGATAATGATGAATGTTAAACAAATCTAAAGGGTCAGTAGTTTTCATCCTCATTTTAAAAATGCTGGACTATCTAAGGCACCATCTGGCTCAGGAGGAAAAAATAGGTGTATTTACTTAAGGTATTGTAGGAGCAGAAGTAGCAAATGTCAAACTATTTTCTTGCAAGTGTACCTTCATCTCCATTCAGAAGCTGGTATATTTTCTTAATAATAATAACAATAATGATCATTATAATAATACCGATTATGATGATGATGATTATTATTAAAGTTATTGATAATTTTTAGTGGTTAATTTAAAACATCATAAAGGGACTGTTTATGTCTAAAAGAACTATAAACAGGTATTTTTTCTAAGTCAATGTGGAAGAAATCATTCCAAATCTTTACATTTGGAATGTCTCAGCTTGTGCTGGTTTTCCTAATTTTGGACTGAATTACTCAGTAAGAAAGGTTTGGGGTACTTAAACATCATGTAAATAAAACAGACATCTCTAACTAAAAAAATCGGCTAATTTTAAGTTACGTTGTTTAAACTTGTTTAGATAGGTTTGTGATCTAAAGGTATTAAGGTCAAATTCATTAAACCTTTCCACAGAGCTTCATTACTATAAAACATCTATTAACATGATGGAGCCACTACCAGGGTAGTTATATTGATTTAACTTTCTTGGCAGAGGTATGTGGTGTTCTAATGAAGGTTTTCCCCTTCTTCTTGAGGGTGATGACCAGTTAACAATCCACAAATAAATTCTTAGTACTTATTTAAGTTTTTCTGCTGCAAGCAGATGGATAAAACAAACATCCTTGGTCCCCTGTAGTATTGCACATGTTTAAAACTTGCTACATCATGCAGAAAAAAGAATTTAGTGGTATATCTTGAATGTAGAAGGGGTTATGTTTGTTTTGGGGTAGTTTTCAAATATCATAAATGCTTCCGTGTTAAGAACTTGATTATCTTAGGGGTCCAGTTCCTTTTTTTAAAATAACTATACAAATATATATGTAACATTGAACCCTGATAATTTTCTAGGCTTTGTTTGCACACTGTCAGAAAAGATGAGTGAAGAGAGTATCAGTGGTATATTTACTTAGATTTGATCTACATGTATACATCAGCTCCTTATGATCTGATGGTGGAAGCACTTCACAGGTGTTTCAAATCTCTCTGTACATCCCCAAGTTCTAGATTTTATTTGCTCTTGTTTTGTTGTTTTCTTTTTAAATTGAATTCAGGTTTTAATAATTAAAATCAGTATGTTCTACATGTCCTTATTTCCATAAGTGCAGTCAAAAAAGTCAGTTCAGTTGGCAGAAGTTACCTTTTTCTGAGTAAGGCACTGTGTTTTAGCTGATGTCTCAGGTTCCTGAAAGAGCACCAAGAGACGTTTTTGCTGGCTTTCTTCTGCTTAGCTCTGCACATACCTTGCCAGATGAAAACACTGCTGCCTCATCCTGACTCAAGAGTGGTGCAGAGGAATGTTTATAACTTTGAAAAAATGACCAAAGATGGTATTATTTGTCTGTTAAAAATAGAGATGGTTGGGCCTATTCTCAAAACATAAAAACCATATTTCCCTCAAGTGTGTTTGTTCTGGCTCACGTTGCAGATTGCCTGTGTTGTACACTCCGTCCTGTGTGTCTAAGAGGATGTTCTCTTTTGCACTGTCCTCCTCTGAGCAACATGTGCTCTCTGGATGTTCATACGATCTGTGCATATTTTGACTTGCTTGATTTGAAAAATTTAGTTTCAGATGGAGTAACCCCTGAAGTTAGATTTTCCATTTCAGTCAGGTCTAATTGCTTTTTTTTGTTTTGAACTAACAAACTTGGGCAAATAGGCAGGAATGTGTTTAACCCAGGGTTTTCCTGGTGTTTCAGGTGGTGCTTAAGAGTGGGAGAATAATTTTGTTTTAATATGCGATCTCTTCTGAATCTGTTGTTATGTGTGCTTTAGTTCGGGTCCAAAACTTCCAGGTTTCTTCTATATGTGGTTAGAAATAATTTCATACAATTTTTTAAAATAACAATCACTGAACTGAAAGGCTTTCTGGTTACTTGCATGAGTCTTGAGCCTCATGGGCCTTTCTGTTGAGGTCAAGTCACCAGACTGAGTATCTGCCTGAAGGAAGTGTGACAGTACTTTTGGCAAGAAGCAAAATGGATTTAAAATAGTGCAGTCAGGTGCCATCAGAATAAACAGTTTCTATACGTATCTCCTGTCTTGTAGGATATAAATTAATTCAGTCATTTGTAAGGTGACAAATTGAGGGTTGTTTTTATTCTGGACAAATAGAAAAAGACACTCTGTGGTTTTGTACTGTACTAAAAATTATTTAAATATTCTTAAAAGGAAAAACAAACAAAAGGCACAATACCAATTAATGGAAGCAAGAGTACTTTCGCTATGCAACAGTTTTATTTATGTTTTCTTTCACTTTTTTGGCTTGCATTTTAGGTAATGTCTTTATTATGTGGTGTTATTCATGGTGGGTTTTTTTGGTATAAGACCATGTCATAATATACCATCTGTTCTTGATGGTGATGTACAGATTTATTTATTAAGGATGGATTTTAAAAATAAAGTAATGTTTCCTCATTCTCTGGCTTGGAACAATGTCCAAGACCCTTTTTTTTTTTCATTTTTCTTTTAATTTCCCTACAGGTCTTGACATCATGACAATAATGTGTATTTATACACGTTAATATTCAGTTGATGTCATCATACGTTAGACCTGATTTCCTCCTATCCCTGTAGCCAACCCAATTAAGAGGAATGCAGGATGGGGCAGTTCAGATTCTAGGTTGAACTGTGATCTGAAAAAAAAGCCAGCAGGTTCCCTCTTTGGTTCTCTGTCCCCTTCTGTCTCAGTGCTGCTTTTTTTTGCTGGTTTAAGAAGCTGTTTCCTGAAATTCAGGCCCAGTGATGAGGGCTAAGATTGCTGACTTCGGCATTTTGGCAAAACAGTAATTTAAAGAGGAAAATGGAATTCATAAGCTTTATCTACTTCAACTACAATAAAGTTTCTAGATTAAATTTCTTGTAACTCTACAAATTTTGTTGTTTTATTTAAAATGTTAGTACACTGCTGGAAAATGTTGTCTTCAGTTTGACTCTTATGTTTCTCTTCTGCTTTTACTTCTTTCTAGCATATTTCAATTTATATATTCCATTGAATATATAAAGAATTGGCACTTCATAGCTTTCTTATTTGAACTTTAACTTTGTGTGGTGAGCAAGGTCTTCCTGTATACTTCAGGGAGGTGACATGGTTAGATACAATCCATTTTGCCCTGTATTCTCTGATAAAAAAAATTAGGGGGCCTGAGTGGTTTTTGTCTGTCTTAGGTGACAAGGGGAGAAAGAAGGTGGGAGAGTGAAAATAGTTTACTTTTTTCCAGTACAGATACTAATTTTGTGCTGGCTGCATATGTTGGACATGCATGGACAGTAGCATATCGCAAGAAAATTAAGCAAAATTTGGTATGGGTCCTGTTATATTCTGATAAAATCATGACTATTACTTCCTCATGCAAAATCTGTTGAATGCCAGCTCGTCCATAACTATAATAAAACCAACTAATGCATAAATGAATTCTGGCAATTTTCAATAAAATTTTAAAACTTGATATGACAGGCAGGAATGCTAAGAGGCAACCAAGTGTGTAAACACTAAATGAAGGATTATCCTTATTTGTGAAAAATCCATTCCAGCGAGAAATTGAATTGGGGGCTTCTCTCAAAAAAGAAGGGCTACTGTGGCTAGTGATCCAAATCAGTGCCTGATTTTACTCCCTTTTCAGTAATAGGGTTATGTGAGACCCATAAACAATACACAAGTAGGAATAAATGTCACTGGATACTCTATTCTCCTTTCTCTTTAAAGACTCGTCTCTAAATAGTCAAGTACTGATTAAAACTGAATATCATCAAGCATATTAGGAGTGATGCACTTAATTTATTAGATCAGACTCTGTGAGCAGCCTCACCTCTCATCTGGAATTTTTGTCTTGCAGCGAGGAGTTTCTGTGCAAAATACATATGTATGGAGTATGTATAAAATAGCTAAATGCATAAAATGGTAGGTCCTGTATTTATTATTCTTTCAACTGAAGAAAGAAGACTTCACCTGAAAACAGCTTGTCCAGAATCTGGTCTATGCCAGTATTTTAAGTGACGTTGAAGTTAATGGTAAAGAAAAGATCAAAAACCTTCATGCCATTAATACTGACTTTTAATGATTCTTGACAATGTGTAGCTAGCAATTTCAGAAAGTAGACTGTAAGGAGTTAGGCTGCAACAATCTTGGCACTAGTTTACAGTAAATAGATGCATCCCACTTAGAAAACAATTTGCATTAGACATACCTGTCTGTATGTGCTTTAATTATACATAAATGTTCTCCTATTATACATAAATCCAAAAGCTTCTGGTAAAACCTAAGACAGTAGATTAACTTCTGGGAAAGGCTCTTTTTAATGAGCAAACTCTAAGCTTCCTGTATTGTCAGGAATTTAAACTGCTTCAGAGTAAAAAATGTTACTGCAAATCCTGTGTCTTAAGCAAAAAAAGGACAAGTTTTGTAGCAACTGGTACCGGACTCACCAAAAAGAAAAAAAAAAAAAAAAAAAAGAGAGAGAGCGAGAGAGAAGAAAAAAACATATGGATGTGCTCCTTTTGAAATGCAGATTGTTGAGGCTGGAAGTCTACCACTTAGTCACTGTGTTCTCCATTTGACCATATGGTTGCAAAATCTAGTGGGATGATGTAAAAACCCTAGTTAGCCTCCTGAAAACAAAATATAGTAGAATAAAGTGGGAAAAGGAAAGGATTTATTTTATTAATTCTTGCTGTTATGGAATATTTAATATGTTTTATTGTCAATAGCTCTGATATGTTGTGGAATCTATATCTGTTTCTTGATACTTGACTCAGTTAATATCTTTGTTCTTGAAATATATGAGGTGAAATCTGTAAATGTGCCTTTACACTTAAGGTGAAATGACAAGGCTTTTTCTACCTTCTTCATACAGAGCTAAAACTCAGCAGAATGTAACACACCTATTAACAAGGTATCTCATATTTATACAAAAATTAGGAGACCATAAGTGGAAAAACAAGTTATTTTGTGGTCCATCACAAGTTTATGTCGACCTCAACTATACAGCTAAAATTTCGTTGAATTTACTGGCTGTAGTCTCCATTTGAAATGAAGAAGGACATGACTGTCTGTAGCAACTCCTTGGCTGTCCTCCTGCTCTCACCTTTCAAACAAGACTCAAGAGAGGAGGCATAATGCAGACACAGATAAGGACTTTTTGACAGAGGACAGGGGGAACACAGTGTGTGTGTAAAATACCTTTCAAATGGGGATGACGAGGGAAGAGGCTTCTCCATTTGTCACCACCAGCAGCACATCTACATTGGAATAAAATTTCAATTTGGGAATAAGTGGAGAGAATCATTGGTCTCTTTTGGGCAAATAGTAACTGATAAGTAAATTGAATTTTAAAGCAGCACTTTCTTGGCTTCAACTATGTTATTTTACATTTCCAGTCTAGTTTCAGTATAATGTAAAATCAAATAAAAAACAAGATCCATGCAGTGTAACTTTGCAGGAAGTCCCACTGGCTGAGACTCTCCTCAGGCACCAGTCTCCGTGTGCGATGCCTGGCTGACACTGATACACAGAGACTCACAACTTTTAACAGGGGTTTTGTATAAGAAACAAGAACACAGTTCTGTCTTTATTTTTACATTACATTATGCCTACTCATGGTTTGAAAATTACAGTGTTATTGTAGACAGGGTCTTTTTATGTATTCATCAATATACTGTATTTCTTCATCGTTAATTAACTTATCCTGTAAAAATATTAGAGTAATACATTTGTTCTAGTTAGCACAGTTATCTACAGATTTTGAAAGTCTAATAAAAAGCATAAAAAGCAGGTAGTTTATTCTCTCACTTATAACTGTTCTACATTGAAACAAAACTTTTAGACCTACAATATCTGACTTGAGTGAAGTTATACTTAACCCTCACCCATAAAAGTGAAAGGAAAATTAAGTCTCTGTGAAAAATTAATCTCCAAAACTTTTACGCTCCCTTTCATCACCTTTGGAAATTTTTATGGCTGAAGTAAACCTTTCCTGCCTTTGTGTTATGGTAGAAACTTTCCATCATTATTTTCTATATTTGAAATAGTGCTTAGAAAATAATAGTATTTGCTGCAGCAGTTACTCAGCACCATATCAAAGACACAAACTACAGACTACTACTTCTGGGACTGCTGTGATATAAAATCTCAGGTTAAAGAGAAGATCCCATTTGTTAAATTGACCTGTTTGATACACAAGTGTTTTCAGTTCAGATGCCAGCAGCAAGGATGGAATTGAAAGTTCCTCTTGTGAGAAAAGTAAATCTGTCATTAACTATGCCAAGAGATTTACAAAAATGGTAATTTAGTTTCCTAGATTTAGATTCCTGTCACCACCTGTCTGCACTTGAATTTGGGGATTCATTTTAATTTTCTAGCCTGTTGTTTGCCAGTGAGATGTTCCTCATGAATTACAGAACAGAGCAGAACTTCATCCCATGTTGGTGATTACCAGTGGAGCTTCCTAACCCCTGTGGCACACCAACCTTGGTGCTGAAGGGTCAGCTGTTAAACACTTCCTTAGGATGCTGTAAATCCCAGTGTGCAGTACATTTGTCAGTGGTATTGTAGCTGTTTTCATTCTTCTCCCCCTGCCCCAGGCCCAAGCATATCACTTTCAGAACATGTGGTTTCCTCCAACAGATAAGATACCATAATGCCAAAGTTACTCCTGTTCTTTCTGTATTATGACTTCTGCTCTTCAACCCACCAGGAACTTTTGTTTTCTCTGTTCATGATTTAGGGACTGAAGGGTAGAATATATGTATTTATCCAAGAAGATTCTTTTTCTTTCTTAGTGAGATAAAATGGTAATTCTTTATAGGCATTTTTACATTGCCTTTTGTTTGCACAGTATTTTTCTTTCTAAAGGAAAATGTTTTATACTCTGGGTGTGAATATGAAAAGTATTCATGGGGAGGGAAAGACATAAATTCAAACATTTAAATGCATTGTGGGATGAGAGAGAGAAATCTTAAACACAGTCCATACACTTCTTCATTGCAGACTGTAGTAGAATGACTGTAGACCTGCAAATGAACTGAAGTGAGCTTTAAACTTGCTAACTTGGACCCCATAGACAGAAGATCAAGAACTCAGTACTGGCCAGCTGACTCCACTTCTCTGGTATGGTTGTAGGCCCTGATGAACTCCAATTTGCCCTGTCCAGACTTCTACCACTATCTAACACAGCCCTTTAGTTCTTACTGCTACAGTTCTATTGTAGAAATAAAGCCTATTTTTTATGAAAAACAGAGTAGGAACTTCAGCATCCCATTACACAGGATGAGCAGGCAGTTCTTTCCTTTTTAAAGTCTCAATTAGAAGTTAATCAATTAATTAAATGCACTTTATTAAATTCAGTTACATTATCTCAGAGAGATGGAGACCAAGGAGACTTACAGGTGTACAGGAAGTAGAGTTACAGGTTATGACTCAGTCTTTTGGCTTAGACTCTTCACCTATCTCCCTCAGCAGAAAAGCATAGATTGAGTCCTTGCTTCCTCAGCTAAACGTGTTTAGCTCCCCATGTAGGCACTGAAAAATTTTACTGAAGTTTGTTTACTTGATGTCTTTATATAGTGACCAGGTGTATAAGCAAGGAGACAACAGAGAATTTGGAATTGCAGGAAGTAAAGGGATAGCTGTTGATAGGCCTAAATAAAAGTGAAATGCCTTCACTTCTCCTTTCCTTCTCCCATTCGTTTCTTTCCCCATTGGTGACTTCTGAGGTCTCATTTGTTTGTTCCCAATTTTTGCTCTCTCAGCTGTCTGCATTTTATTTACAGGCAAAGTGAACCATCTTCATTTACTTGCACTGATTTTGCTTTTGCTCTGGTGTCAAAATATAACCTGGCTACCTTATATGTTCATACAAGAATATGCAATATATGCACATGTTGTAATGCTTGTCCTAAACAGTGACCAATATGTGGTAACTATTAAAGAAGTTAACATTTTGGAGAAAATATGCAAATATTGTCATTTCATAACAAACTGGTAGTCGAGCCAGAAGCCTGTTTTCAGAACCCAGGTTTTTGTCAATAAGCAGCTCTTTCAAAGTCAGATTTCTAAAAATAAGGCTCTCTAGTCAGAAAATTTTAACTGTAACACATTATACAAAAGGATGCACAGGAGGGTAGAAAGGGAGATTTGGGTTATGTTTTTTTTAAAAAAAAATCCATCTCCTACTTTCATTTGTCTCAGGTTTTACTGTGTAGTTGTAATCAGGAAGGAAAGGAGAACAACTTCAGTGCATTGAGTACTGAAGGAAAAGATGGAAGCAAATGCTTCTCGAGTGAGCTTACTGCTTTTTAATTAGTGCCTGTGGGAAGATACTTTGCTGTATCAGTGCCATTTATACTAGTACTACCTTGCAACAGTGATGTGCAGAATGTTTCCCACATCACCCACCATCTTGTATAGCCCCAGAGCAGACACACATAAATAAGTAATGGAAAAGGTAGGAAACAGATTCAGTCACGCCTGTTTTGCTGATGCCTGACCAAGGGGGAAAAAAGAGGGAAGGTAGAGAGGAAGATGAAGAGTATGTACTTCATAAATTCACTGTAACAGCTGTTCTATGAAATGCTGGGATTTGCTATTCCACACAGCACAGGATGAAGGCAAAACTTGCAAGACTATATTTCTCCGTGTAATGAGGTAGGCAGCCATGCAGTTAAATCATTTGCTTTCTCTGGGACACTACTGGGTTCTTTGCTTTTGCATTTAACTGCTCTCAGGTACCAGAGTGTCATTCTCACCTTCGTTATTATAATTTTTCCCTTTGTACTTCCTGGTAAATGAGAAGTTTTACAGTGGACCAGCTGCTGGTAAAGATATTGATGTAAAATAAAGCAGTCAGTATCTTACAGGTCGAGTTGAAGTCACTTCAAACTTCTTGGTACAAGGAAACAGAAGCAGTGGCAGGTTGACCGCTGTTTGCTCGGGAGCTATTTTGGAAAACCTTACTAGGTTTGTGCATGGCTACTGCTAACTTAGTTTGCCTGTTCACCCAGCTGAATTTCCAAAGATAATATTAACTCTTCTATGAAAAGCAGATTAGAATGTTGAGAAAGTAGGATATTCTCTCTGAATTTGTCTTACACAATTAAAAACTATAGATAAATAAATTGATAAATGCTTTAAGGTTTTGTATAGAAGTAAAAAATGAGGGTTTTTTAATGGAGAATGAAGTTACTAGTAAAAAAATATTTTGATGTTTTATGTTGGTGAGTGTGGACAAAAGTCATCAGTATAACACTGATTTTACTTCAAAATAAGTCAGCTTATTGCTTGCAAAAGTATTTTGCAGTCTCTTGTTGCTGAAATAAGACAACTTGCAAAGTGTGAGAATACCCTGCCTTGTATCTTAGACCTGTAAAGTAGCTGTAGCTTGTCAAGTGTGTAGTCTTGATTTATGTCTTTTAGTTTAAACTGCACTCACATTTTCTGAAACTATTGTTTCTAACTTGTTGTATTGTAACATATGAAGATTCTAGCAATGTCTTTCTATTCCTAACCACGGCAATTAAATTTGGTTCTTGAAAAGCAGGAATCCAAAATAATTTGCACTCCTTTGTCATTGTCATGACACAGCACTGATCTCATTTCTTTAATGAAGGTTTTCAAGTAAAGGCACTACATGGACCCAAATACACAGGGAGAAAAATTCTGACTGTCACCATGGTTTTCCTGACAAGTATGTTTGCTCCATGTCTTCAGTGTAGAGTGCAGAATGTAAGAAATGGTATGATCCTCTCAGAGTGTTTGTAATTAAATATTATTTGGCCACAAAGCCATACTCTGATCATTTGTCTAAATATGTACTAGGAGAGGTCTGTTCATGTATTAAAAATCTCTGTGGACTGAAGCTGGTATATTTTATATGTCCTTTCTAATGCAAGTATTTTCTGCAGTATAGGTTTTGACCAACCATCACTGTATTCAGCCTTTTGAGTTATTTTAATCTCCTCAAGTGAAGATTGTATATTTTTTTAAATGCACATCTTAAGGCTTTTCCAAGGTACATATTTTAACCACTGCATTATCATAACAGAGTGATAGTAAAAGAATGTAAGGAAGCTTTTAAATCTCCAAGTCAAGGGTAAAGTACATTAATCAAGTACTTCAGAGAAATAGTCTTGGATTTTGAAGTATTATGCCATACATTTGAAAAATTTTGGGATTCTTAATCCTCCTCTCTTTTTATTCTGAATAAAATATTTCTTAAAAATGGAATAGAAAATAAAAAATGTTTATGACTGGAAAGGCATCTTTAATTGCAGAGAAATATTTAGTTTTTACCTCTGCAGGCAGAGGGTTTAATAAAATCTTGGCATTTGAGGTGAGATATCGGAGGCTCAGGAAAAGAGCTTGTTTTTTCTATCACCTCTGAAAATGCTATTTTATAAGTGAATTCTTATGGATCAATAACTATGGCATCATTAATAATTAGGGCCTGGTATTGAAAAGGGTAGAGTGATAGTGTTCATATTAGTTTTGTGTTGCCAGAACTATTAATTACTTAAATCCTTTTGCTGCTTTTGTGTGAGTTCTCTGTAAGTTCTGTAAATGCTGCTTTCATCTTTTAGGAAAACTGCGTGAGAGAAATTATGAGCTCTCGGCAGTATATTTTGATGAATGTCATCAAGTCCTAAAGGTTTCTAAACCATGACAGAATTTGTCACACAGCACATAAAGGTTACTAACTGTGTTTATTAATATAGATTTGCTTAACTTGGGCAAAGGATCTTCAGAAAATGTAGGCAATGTTGTGGAGTAGATAGAATTGTGCTATGTTTTCCAGTTGTGCATTTTTGCTTCTTTCTGAACACTTAGGAAAGTGCCTGACAACATGTAGATTCCCATAAAACTGTGGTGTTTGAATTCTAACTATTGCACTTTAGATATATTTTGTTCTTTGATCTTTTGCTGTATCTGAGGTACTATCCTGATGGATCCCTATGCAATACCCTGGTGAGCTGTACAATCCATAGGTGTCAATCTCTCAGATTTCAAGCTCAGGACAGCTACCAGAGACTCTCATTCCTTAATTTACAATCTTGACATTCTCTATTGTGCAATGAAATCCATCATGTAATATTGAAACCACACTCTGATTCATATTCAAGTTGTTGAGTGTTTCTATTTCCAGTGATGTCTTTAAAATAAACAAACAAACAAACAAGTAGCCTGTCCCAAATAATAACTCCAGTGAAAATGGTAGTATTGAAAGTGTCTCACGGATCCAGATTCATCCTTCTCTAAAGACTTTCTGCAGGAGCTCCTGCAGAGGAAAGCAAATTTAGGCCCAAACAAATGACAGTTGCCTAGGGCCATGTCTGGTTGGGCTGTATCTCCAAGGATTGTCCACAGTTTGTTTTTTGCCAGAAGGGCATGGTGCTTGCTCACTGTCCATCAGGACTACCTTTCTTGCAAAAGGCCTTTTTAGCTGGTCGGCTCCCCAGCTGCAGTGGAAGGATGTTGAGAACTTTGAACATTAATACCTGGTAGAAGATGGATGAAACTGTAGAACTTATCTAATAATTATCACAAAGATATATACAAAGTCTTCAAGGTATCTGATCTCAGATATAGCAGATCATATGAAATATGAGCAAAAAATATTGTTAATATTGCCTGAAAACTGCAGAAATACACCTGATCTAGACTAGATGCTTATTATCACTTTAATGTTTTGTTAATAAGTTTTAGTTCAAAACATTTTAATTATTTTATTGAATAGATATTCAGGGTCACCAGAGAGACAGGGCAAAGTTGTTAATGCTAAACTAAGTAATTCCACTTTTATACCACTGATACTTTGAATCATTTACAATATAGTGCCACAAGAAGTGGGGTTATCCAGTTCCTCCCAGGTAACGTATACCATACCATAAAACCCAAAGTTACCCATTAGAATTCTTTTTCCTGTGATACCTATTAGGTGTCACATATATTGGGTAATTCACTGCTTAACATCTGGGCATTGCTTTTCAAAGATATGAAAAAAAAAAAAAAAATCTCTCTGCAGTTGTCAGCGTTCAAGAACATGTTCAGTTTTCTGAGGTCTAAGACACAGCTGCTCCAGCAGGCAGCACAGCAAATAAATATATTTCTTTTCAGCATAAGTTGCCTAGAGCATTCTTCCAGTTCAGAAACAGAGACAGAAAAAAGCTCCATGTCGAAAGATACATTGTGGAGGCATTTCCAACAGGAGAAGCCACTCCTACAGCACCACTCCAGGACTGCTGAACAGATTCTTATTTTATTATTTAGAATTAAATACACATGAATTAAGTAAATTATTGCCATCTAAAAATGCTGTCTTCATCTTCTCAGAATACGAAAGCTTTTCTTAAGGCTGTTCTAGGCAGAATATAACTCAGTTTAAACTTCCTTGTGGAAAACTTGTCATTAAAAGATGTGGTTGGAGGAGTCTTCTCCTAGCAACTTCAGAGAGGTTGCATAAACTCATCTCTGATGGCAAACCTCCCATTTTCCACCAACTCCCCACAAGCATCTACCGTATTTTGCCTGCCAGGTTTCTAACCAGAGGGCTGGATGTCACTAGTAATATAAATGAGTAACCAACTGAAGAAATTAAGGCTGAGTTACACAGAAGTCTTTTCTATTTGTCCCAGGTACATGCACTTTGTGAAATGAACCTTACTGTCCCCATAGGTAGTTCAGTGTAAAATCAGAGCATGAATGCATACACCCTCAAAAATATGCTTAGAAAAACATTTGTGGAAGTCCTTCAAATGTGAAGTTAGACATGCTGTCAACATGACTTTTTCAGAGCAACATGCGATTGCATGCTCGTAGAGATCCTTTGACTGATGCTTTTCTTTGTGCATGCACATTCCCATTCACTTGTGCATGTTGTCTGCTCATTTTCTACACAATTTGCTTTGGAAATATTTAAGTGTGTGTCTACGTTAGCAGTTAGAAAGATGCATTTTCTGGTTAGTAACATTAGTAAGATCTGCAGCTCACTGTGGGTGACAGCAATAAGTAGAAGTGATGTTGTTTAGTAGCGCTCTCATTCAAAGAGGGCTGTGTGGTGACAGCCTGTTGCACTAAATGTGTTTTTTGGAAGTGTCACACTGTTTTACAGAGCTGCTTAGATTTCACAATGCGTTGTGTTCATTTTCTGGGTTACTGTCTGGCTTAAAACCACTAGAATTTTTCATACCCTATTTGTGTAGTCAACTGAATCATGATTTCAGGATTTTATCAGTCTTCAACCACAGAAGATATCAACTTTGCTGTTTTCCTTCCACCTCGCTTCTCTCAGCCTGGAGCTCTGTCATTTAAGCTGTTTCTGTATCTCCTAGAGGGGATGAATTTTAAGGCAGTTACTTAGGCTTCAGAAAAGCAGTGGGATGTATAGTCAAAAAGAGACAGTCATTAGGAAAATGTTGTAGGGACTTGTGTCAGTTTTAAACATTGAATTTGATTAATGAGAACAAGTGAGCAACATTTACCACAGAAAAGTTTTAGCAAATTCTTGCTTCACATAAAGATAAAAGGAGGCTTTTTAAAAGTGGAAAATACTCTAATAACTTTCATCAGCAAATATACCTTAGCTTCTTTGCTTTTGTGTGAGTCCATGCATTTCCTCATTGCCTCTGCCAATTCTGCAATGCTTAGTAGTTGTTTGGATCTTTGCCTTTTCCTTCCCCTACTATTAGCATGCAATAGGTACAGGTTTTTTTCACTTTCATTGCCCCCCAGAAAAACCCCAGTTTAACATTTGCACACCCTGGAGATGGGAAATGATAGGTACAAAGCACTCAGCTCTGGAAATGCAGGTACCTTTGAACACACAGAGTTGGCACTCTGCTTTTTCTCATTGACTTTTTTCTAACCATACAGCCATGTTTGGATTCTCTAATAGACAGTCACTAATTAGTGTTTACCTAAGAAACTGTTGTGATTCCACCTTTCATAACAACGCTGAGGTCTGATGTGTGTGAACATACCCTGCAGACCTTCACTGCACTTGTTAATAATGTTTGAAATAGGCAAACTCAAGGTATAGTTTATCTTGCCACAAGCCAACTTGCACACAGATGAATATTTTCTAGTGCTAGCAACAGATCTGCATCTACTTAACACACACAGTCCTCTACAAAGCCTAGCTAGCTGACCACCTTTTTCTCTGTCAAGAATCAAATGTTCTTTTGTACTCTAAGTTTCCTAGATGCTGAAAACAAGCTATTTTGATGACTTTTTGAACTTTAAGTAATATCCTTTATATTCCTTGCTTGCTGTATTAGATTATTTTTGTACTGGATTTTAAGGGAATATTGGTGTCATGCAGATATTGCACTATCCTTCCAGTAGACGCTGAGAAGTTTCTTATTAATCTTATTTTCCTTAGTCACCCCACAGCAATTTTAACAATGTCCTACAAGTTACAAAATTCCAGGTGTTTGTTTTGAAGGATTCTGTGTGCTTCTACTTAACAAGATTCTGAAAGCAAATGAAATGTATGTTTTTGCGCTCTACTTTGATCAGCTAAATAGGTAGAAAATAGGTACTGATAAGCATAAAACTAGTAACAAGCAGATCAAAAAGAATCAAGGAGTAATCTTTATATAGGTTTGAACACAGTAGCTTTGATGGAAGATTTTAGGATTTATGAAACCACAGACATTCCTCCAGCTTTGCTCTTGACAACTTTTGTCCATTTGGTTGTTCCTTGTGTGCCCATGCCATGTGTTTCATGAGGGTCCATGTTCCCCAAGGTTCAGATTGGCTCTGAAATCCAAGTTTCAAGTGAGCTAAGGATTCCATTGTAAGGGTACAAAGGATCCTTTATGAAAAACTGGAACTGGTTTAAGCTGTCTGAATAGGCAGATGCTGTAGAGGAGGTAGTTGATTAAACAGAGTTGGAGAGGAAGCTATCACGTGGGAACAATTCAGAATTAAATGCAATATAAATTTCTTAAAACAACCCTTCCAGCATTTTCCCTTCTGTTTTTCTAGAAACAAATTAAAACATTTTCTCCTAAGCACAGAAGGAAGCAAAAGAGTGGTAGCCATTTCTATGTCTATTTCTCATTGTTTGCAGTGTTCAGTAAAACAGAAATGGGCCCTGTTAAAGATGAATAGTTAGGTCTGAGTCCATTTGTCTTCCAATCACAACTTTCAGCAGAGACGTTATGATTGATTTCTGACAGTACATTCAGCTACTGGCAAAGCAAAATAACGTTTTTTAGAATTTCAATCGGAAGCACAGTGTTGACTATAAGGAGGAAGACTCTTGCTTGAAGTATTTTCAATTGTACCAGAGAATACACTGATGTTTGTTGGTAAATAAAAATGGTGAGATGGTTCCTTTGTATTCACACAGAAGATTCTAAATGAAAGTTGGTAAAGTGAAGAATTAATTTCTTGGTAATATTTTCTACCTTCTAAAAAGTTCTTTAAAAAGGTTTATACGAAACATCACTGGCATTAGGAATGTTATTTTTTTTTATTATTTTAATCAAAAAGGATTTATTGAAAGTCTGGTTAATATCAGTTTATGCAACCAACCAGCCAAGCCTAATTGTTTTAGGTAAACAAAGTAAAGACTATAAATAAGGAACAAAAATGGTAAATTAAATTTGGTATACAATCTTTATAGATACCCAGGATTTCACAGTTCCCTTTTGAAATGATGGAATAAATTCACAAAAATTAGGTTTTTCCTGGGAGTACTTGAGCTGACCAAAAGCCCGAAGTAAGCAGGAGTCTGTGGAGCTGGACTAAGGGTCAGTCTGCCAGCTGTATTTTCAGTGTCTTGATCCTCAGCAGTGAGGGACTGTCTCTCCATGGAGGAGAAGGACCAAACCCTTCAGAAGCAGAATGTTCTAGTGGCACAGTGCTTTCCAAGCAACCACAGAAAGGGCAGCTGTGAGAGAAAGGAACAAGCCCAAGGACAGACCAATGCTGTTAGGAAGTCCTTCAGTGAGGGATACCATGGATTTAATGATATGTGTTTCCTTTGTGATGCTAAGCTTTAATGATGTTTTAACTTTTTTTCTTCCTTTTTTATTTATAGTAGAAGGAAATAAAAGATTGCTTTTAGCATAACTGCTATCATTTTATTTTTGGAAAGCCTCAGAGCAGAACTGCCTAAACAAATAGACATTAAAAAAAAAAAATTATCTTGGAGTTCTTTTGCTATTTTGGCAGTGATATTTGGCAACTACAGAATAGCCTATCCTAATGTATTTAATAAAACTCCTTCACCTAGTCGTTCGGCTTTCCTGCTCTACTTATTTATATCAACATTCTGAACTATTATTTAATAAGGTTAAAATAAAATTTAAACAACAGAAATGCTTTAGGACCAGGTCACATAATTTTCATCACTTTTTTCATGAGGCCATCAGTTCCTTCATGGCTACTTCTACATCCTTCTTTTATGTTAACCGTACATCAAACTAAAACTTATTTCCCTTTACCTAACATGCATTTTGTGTGATTAAAATACTCCATTGTTTTACTGCAGTTCCATGCTGCACATACTTGATAGAGCCCAAATGTTGGACAGGCTGTAAGAGTGGAAATATGGCCAGTATAATATGGTAAGACCAAAGCAGGAAAGTGATTTTCTTCCTGAAAAAATGAGTTTGTAATTTGTCATACTTATTTCTGGTTGAACTGTTCCCACTTGACAGAAGAGAGAGATTTTGGGTGGAAAAACCAAACAGAAAAGACAGGTTTTCTCATTTGAATCCATTCAAAGACCCAAACATAAATCACCCTGCTACTTAGCTTCAATAAACAAACAAAAAAGAAATAAAAGGTATGAGGTGCTCAAAGGAAAGGGCAAAATATGTTCTCAAAGACTGTTTTCCTTATAATGACATTTAATGGTAGTATTATCAACAGCAGCATACTGAAACATACTGTTTAGAATTAAGTTCCTGTAGATTTACAGTGATAAGGGGTTTTTACCTGATTTTTTTTAACCCCCCTGTGTTACAGAGGGTGCAGACTCTTCTTTCAGTGATTGCATCGTGGCAGCCTGAAAGGACCAACCTGTCTGTGTAACCAAGGAGAACCCCCCAGAATTTGCATTATAATCTAAGTAAACTGCAACAGGGATTTTTTTTAATGAGGCAACTGAGAGGATGGAGGTGATAGTTAGGCTATGTGACACTGTCAGAATGTTACTAAGCTTTAGAGTGGAATAATTTTAATTGGCAACATCCTCATTAATCATGGCTAATGTTAATGATAGCTCCCTGTAGTGACTCATGAAGAGGTGATAGCCTTAATGAAAGCTGCCTTAGAGGCTAACAGATGGTGGGTAAACTTCAGTGTTTTAAATATACAATTGTTCAGTTCTTCTAAATATGTTTTTTTCCTACCTACCAAATAATAATTTGGGAAACTTGATATTCAGTCCTTTTCTTTACTGGGCTTGTTTTTTTGAATTATTGAGTATATAACAGACAAGAGCAAAAGGAAGACAGTTCAGCATGCACTATAAATTCAGATCCATGCACACAGGTTAAGCTTTATGTTTTCTGATCTATGTTTAATACTATAGATGTCATTGTGAATTTACTGCATAACACAAGAGTGTTTACTGTTACATAAAAGAAATATTGGCAAGATGTGGGCAAAAAGCATAATAGTCTGCTGCTTTATCTCTCTGCTAATGCTTGATATAGCTCAATATTCAGTGTTTACCAGTGTTACTAATTTCCTGGTTATGTTTATGAGTGCCTTTGGCTTCTGCTGCTCTCTTTGTGAGCTTAAGGAATAGGAGGGAAAGAAAAATCAACTCTCAGCAAAGGCATTGGGTTAAAATCTCAGGGAACTTCAAATTTTGTCTCTTCTGGCTTTTTATTCATAAGTATGGATATTTAAGGACTCTATAAATAAGCGTCCTGAATAAGTAAGATACTTGTAGTTCAGTTCAAAAGCTGAAATTAGTCAAGTGCTCAAATGTAATATTCCAGTAAATACTTCAGTGAACTGGAAACCAATATCTGTTCTCTAAAAGAAAGAAAAAAGATAAATAATGCATCCTTATTTCACTAGGGTATTTTAGGATTAATTCATAATCAGTTGTTAAATGCACATATTTTATAATAACAAGAATAAAACTTTTAAATCATTTTTCAGGGATTATTTTTTTCATATCTTGCCTTTCTCTTGCCTTATAGTTTATTCTAATGTGCTTTCTTTTATTTTGCTTAATCATTTATTCTTTCTTTAGCAAGGTACATCCTTAAAATGTGTAGGAATTTGTTACCCTGGTTGTTGTATGCATAAATGTGAATATTCTGGAAAGAGAATTAAACAATGTGCCATAATGCAAGATCTAGATAGGAAATGCATTTTATCATTCTTTGCAGTGATGGAATATCTCTGATGCACATAGAAAAAATGTATATTGACCCTTTTCCTTTCCATTATATTCTCATCAGGTCACATCACACCACGTCAGGTCTTTTAGAATTATCTTTGTCTCTGAAAGAGGGGGTCCCAGAATATATTCTCTAGAATTATTATTTTACCTTTAGATATGTTTCAAGTTGCATGACATTTTATTGTTTTATGACCAGACTTCCTTGTCAATTTCTCACTCGATTTACATATTAGCTATTCTGTCCCATTTAGTGTGCACAAGAATGCCAGTTTCAGAACATTTAAAGTAGACCTTTAAAGAGAAATTCTCAACCTGACTATGGCAATAGTTTATAGTATGTTGAAATAAGGCCAGCCTGAAGTCACATCTCCTTAACATACTGGCACCTTCTTTACATGGCTTTCAGTGCTTATGTCACTTGTACTTGTGTAGCCAATCTTACAGTTGGTTTCCAAACATGCCAGTTAAAAGGCCAAGCATATGTGGATTTACATGGAGATTTTCTGAGACATTGTGTCAGAACTTTATTGTTCAATGTGAAGGGTTGATTTAGAAATGCTGCATGGAGTTATCAAGCCTCTGAACATTACCATCTTTTGTTGAGCATTGGTATATCAAAAGCATTTTATTTATGCAATAAGGGAAAACAATAAAAGTACTGTAAGATACTGCTATATGTTATACCCCTTCATTTTGAACAGCTATAGTATTTAGGATTTCTTCACAGATAGTTTTTTTTGGCACAAGGACAAGGCAGATCATAGGATCTTCAGCTAATTATCAGGAAAATCTGCAGGTTTTCCGATGATGTGAGGAAACTTCATTGCTGCTTTATGTGTTTCCATATGATTCCTTCTTGAGCTACCTCTTGTTTTTCCTGCCATGACAGTCAACTTTTGGGAGAGTCAAATTATTTGTAGCTTATGGAATGAATTTACGTTGCTTATTTTGAGGGACTTTAGTACAAGAAAGAATCAGACATCCCAAAAAGCTGTGGGGCTGAGGACAAAGGATCACTTTCATTTATTTTGCTCCATACTAAGTTTTTTCTTTGATTGTCAGGTCCCATGAGCACACTGGGATCTGAAGTGAAAATTCTGACCTTTCCCTATATGTAATCAGATATGGGAAAATGGAGTGGGGGACAGGATGTCAAATATCAGAGGTCATTGGGATGGAGAGAGTTGCCACTTCCCTAGAAACTCAGTATGTTAAAAACTGTCTGTGGAAGATTTGCAGGCTGAACTGGTGAGACAGAAAACTAGATTCATGATTTAAAAAGAGGAAAACAAAGAGCATCCATCATCCAGACAGATAGCAGCCTTAATTGTATTCTCTTTTAATTTGGTCTGTTCAATAATGCATTGTGTTAGTCATCTAAGTTGCACCTCTCTGTGTTGCAGCGTGCTGCAGATAGGAAAGTAAGTTTATTACAACTAATCAAGCAATTACAACAAGTTCCAAGGCAGGCGGCTGATGGAGCATTGAAATAATAGATTGTAACTTTCAAGAGAAAATTCCAGACAAAAAAAAAAAAAAAAAAGAAAAGGAAAAAAAAAAGACAAATGCAGAGAAAAGCTATGGCCTAAAAGTAGGCCAGCTGAGTGTAATTTCAGCTGAGGGTAATTTCTGGGGCTCACATATAACAGCTTCTGAAGCTGTGTCTGCTGTGACATCTAAAGATAATCCTTCCTGCCTTGTAAAAGCTGGTGAGACAAATATGTTGTATTTTTCATAAAAACTAAAAAAAAAAAAAAAAAAAGCCCTCCTCAGGAATGGTTTTGCTTCTCCTGAATTAACTAAGTATTTATGCTACTTTATACCTATACCACAGTAGGTACATACTGCAGTATGACTACATTGTCCTACCGTACGTGTAGGTTAGTGAGAACCAAGATCTTATTCGTTTACCATATGCCAGAGACTTAAATTGTTAATTATGTTTATATTTTTTCCCTTCATTTAATAATGGCAATAATGATAATGATTCTCCCTACTGTTTCTCAAGTTCTGAGAGATCACAAATATATAGTCTCTTTCATGGTGGGATCTGCCTTCAAATCTTTTTCTAAAGAATGTGGGAAGCTAGATGCTGTTTCATTAAAACTTCAATATTGAATCACTGAATATGCTGCAAATTTTAGTTGTGTCCCTTGCTATCTCACTTAACAATCACATTCCTTCTCTCTTACACTCCAGACATGGTTTCTGGACCTACTTATCATTCTGAGGCAACATTCTTCAAGGTGGTGTTATTGTTTATGTTTCATGTTTTAACCTGTCGATCTATAAGCAGACAGTGATACTGCCATGGAGTCACCTGGTTTGGAGCAAGTCTTAAAATGAGTCACAATTGTCATGAAGTGAATCATCTTCTCTGGTCTGCTAGAAGTTGGAAGCAGTTCCTCTGTTGTGCCCACCACAGCGCTGTTCACCAGAATTTTTTCAATTTTTTTTTTCCTCATTCTTATCAAGGTTTCACAATAATTTTGCAGTTAAGCCATATTCATTGTTTCATTCATAGTTCTGTTCTAAAAATTGTTTATCCTCAAAAAATTGCATCTTTTCTTGAGCAGAGAATGAATTTCATGGAAGTCTATAAGTAGGTCCATTTAAAAATTAAATCCAATTAGGTGGGAAGGTTAAGAAATTTGTTATGCTTCTGATTCTTCTGTCCTAGAAGCATTTAGAGAACAGAATTCAATGCTTTTTAGTTGTTAAATGCATATGCTGTATTTTCAATAGTAACTGTACTAGTAGAGAGGAAAAAAATCATACTTCATAAAGGGAAGTTTCTTTTGTTGCATGTTTGTTCCTGAAATACTGCCTAGAAATGTCAGACATAACCAAAATTAATGTCTATAGTTTTGTAGTTTTATCAGATTTTTTTTTGTTTGTGGATTTCTTTCCAGATCTTTTCCTAAGCAGTTTTGATCATATTTTGTTTATGGTTTTAGTTGTTGGGTTTTTGTTGTTTGGTTTTTTTTTTCCTTGCATTGACATATATATTCTCTTCTATTTTTTTCTTGTTAAGGGTGTGTGGAGTCCTTATTCTGTCTTGGTTTTGTGCTCTGCTTGTACCTTTTGCTGTGTTGTTATAATTGCTCCTTTGAGTTAGATAAAAGCTGCTTCCTGAATATGGAATTGTTTTAACCCTTTGAGATGGTTACCACCTACTATTTTTTAGCAGTATGCACTTTAGTACAAACTTTGGTGAGACTTAGAGTTTATGGCTATACTATTATATCCATTTTTATTTTAGATTATTTTAGGCATTAACAAAATATTCCTTCTGACAAATAGTCTGAGATAACTTTAGGGGGATCATAAAATGCAAACTATTAGAAGAGGTGAATTAAAAGTTGTTCAAAATATATATTATTATTTTAAAACTGAAGCCAATTTTTCTCTAGATTACATGCTGAAATCATATGGAGAGATTCATAAGCTACAGTTCAGTATTATTACATATAGTGAAGGACAAAATTCTCAGCAATAATATTCTGCAGAGGAATCAGGTCAATTCACATTTAGATAGTTTGTATGTTTGAAGTGTACTTTCTGCAGCACAGCAGTCCCAAAGATCTCTTTTTTTCCCCCATATGATGTAGTGATACAATGTGTTAATGGGATGTAAAAGGAATCCCAACATAAAGTACTTTCTAGTTCCTCACATAAAATTCACTGTAATAGACTAAGTCAGCATTTGTTTCAATTATGTGGCAATTGAAAAAATTACAATTATTATTTAAAACAATGCAAGCATACATACACGTATATGCAGTAGAAATGGAATTTTACAGAAAACATTGATTTAGTTTCATCAGTTTGATTCAGACTGCTTGGACAGACCGTAGAAATCCTAGCTTAGGACGTAATTTTGGTTTTCTTAGCAATTTGATTTATTTTTTATCAGTAGCATTTACTAGTCCATTTTCTCTCTTAAAATGCTGTGGAAAATAAAACATCAACAATAAATAAAGGAACAGCAAAAGCTAATTTTGCCAATCATCCTGAATAAAAAACAATCAAAAGCAATGAGCCCTCTTATGTAGAGTGTCTATGAAATTAAAGAAAAATTTGAATCATATGTTGCTTATTATGTGTGACTGCCACAGTTTGATGTTTGCCTGATGGTTAAAATCAATAATCCACTTTTCAGCTCTGGCTTATGCATCCCATCCTTCTCCCCTCCTGGCTCATCCATCTTGCTTATAGTTATTGAAAATATCCAAGTATTAATTCTTCAGCTCTCCTTCTGGTCCTAGAAAGGAAGTAATTTCTGTATTTATACAAGGATAAAAGATTTTAAAATTATGTATAAATTTGTAACATAAGTCCCTTTGGAGACATAGGCATGTTTCTTTGGGTTTCCAAAAATAATTGCTCTATGAAAGATGATAAAGTGTCTGTCCAAATGAATTTTAGCAAATTATTTTACTCTTTGGTGTGAGATGCCTTAAATATTATTTATACACAAATCTTACCTGTGACATAATTAAACTATATTAATAGCCTTGGCAAGCAACTGTGTTTTGTTGTTATTAGAAACATAATCTGTCACTTGAATTTATTTTTTCTTGCTTGTGCACATTATTTGCTTTCCTATTTACTCAGTAATTAAAAATCCAACCAGAATAGGTTGGTACTTTATTAATCTGCTGCCATTCTGCATGCATTTTCCCTGGACTCAGTCTCATGTTGAGCCATAAGGTATTCTAAATTCCCCCATAATCACAATTAATGAGAAATTTTGGAAATACAGCAATGGCTTAATTTGCTTGGAAGAAAGCAGTTTGGTAAGCACAGTTGTACCACATTAATTAGAACTAGGTTAGATGTGCTACAGAAACATGGCTGTATCTTTAGAGTAACAAGGACTTGCTTTGGCCAGATGTTGTTACACTAAGATGTAGGATGTACTTCAGTCACCGGTTTTACATTTTCTAAAGTTTTTAATTATTTGTCTGCAACTTAGAAGCAAATGAACAGGGTCTGTGTTTTTTATCTTTTTTCCCCCCCACATTTCTGCATATCTTCCTGGTGGTCTTATGCTGACAAATAGGAAAAAAAAGCAACCCTTGTTTAGGGTTTCTTTTTCCTGTTAGGGAAACAGTTTTTTACTTCAAGGATTGGCAACAAGTGGGGGAAGGTGAGTGAGCAGCTGTGTGGTTGCCAGCTGGAGTTAATCCAGGACACACGGGGACAGTGCTGCAGCTCACACCTGTGACACAGGGACCCCTCTGAAACACAGGGTACATCTTTTTCATCTTACCTTCCCTTTTTGATGACTTCTTCAAAGAGCTGCAATCATAGAACAAAATTAATCAAAGTGATATAACTCTTCACCACTCTCGTGGAAAGGGGAGGAGAAGCAAAAATAAAACTTTTAGGTTGAGATAAGAATAGTTTAATAATTGAAGCAACATAAATATGGCAATAGTAGTAAATAATGATAATCAAAATTAAAAAACAAGTAATGTACAATACAGTTGCTCGCCACCCACTGACTGATGCCAGACCCCACCTGGGTAACTTGCCTAGTTTATATTCTGGGCAGGATTTTCTATGGTGTGGGATATCCCTCTGGCCAGTTTGGGTCACCTGTCATGGCTATGCTAACTCCCAGTTTTTTTGTGTACCTCCTCACTGGTAGAGCATGAGACACAGAAAGAGTCCTTGATTTAGGCTGAACATAGGAACAACTTAAGTTGTTCCTAAGTCCTAAGACACATCAGTGTCTTACCAACTTCATTCTCATATTGAATCCAAAACAAAGCACTGTACCAGCTGCTAAGAAATTAGCTCAATCCCAGCTGAACCCAGGACAGTGGGGAAAGCTTCCCCAGAGGCTGCCAGTGCTTCCTCTGGCTCATGAGTAACTCAGTTCTCTATCAAAACAAAAGTTTCCACAATCTTGCAGCCTTGTAACAAATGCTGAAAAAGCTATGAGGAACAGCTTGACAGGATCCTTCTAAGATAAATGTGTATATTAGAGATTACACACTTCAGTTATAACTTGGATGGGTATTTTAATTTCCAGCATGCTTTGGTTATTTTCTTAATATCCATCTGTTTCTGTGTTCAGTAATTTATATTTTATTTACTAGCACAAATTTAGCTCTTAGGCTCAAAAATAGACTGTTTGCACTATGTTTTCTGGACTGCATATGCCTTCCCCAACACCTGCAAGCCAGTGTTTGGCCAGATCCCAAGTGTGTGTAGGGCTCTGTTTGAGGCTTTACCTCGGTAGCGGCTCCAGGAGCTCAGTTGGAAAGGAACGCAGCGCTCTGCTTTCTGCATCTGTTAGGCCAGCGCACATGAGCTGCCACAAAATCAGAAACAGACTTTTTGAGACTTTCCATTAAAGCAGCAATTCCAGGGAGCTTCAGGAGGCATGCCAGTGTTTCAGAGTAAAGTTTGGGGGCTCCGTAGAAAATTAGAGGAAGTCAGCTGAATGAATTAAGGAAGAAGCCACTTCATTTTAACATCATTGTTGTTGGAAATGTATCTGGATCCTTACAGATCCCTACAGACCCTTTCAGCCTGGAAGTCATAACAGAGCTGAAAGGGTGCCAAGATCACATCCTATCCTCTGGAACACCTTCTTTTCCATTCTTCTTGAATTACATTACATTAAACTGCTTTAATGAAAGAAAAATAAGCGGAGAAAAAAAATGGGACTTATTTAATTTTCACAAGATTGTTTATCATGACAGAGATAGAAACAAATGTTTTGCTTAACCTGATTAAATGGAGTATTGGATGACAGTATGTAGATATCTTAAAGATGTTTCATTGTAAGATTTGCAAATTATTGTCTTTGATTATGGACAGCATCTCACTAAATCATTTGTGACATAAGCACACATTCAAAGATACTGTTGAAAAGACTGTGTTTAAGCACAAACCAAACTTTTTTATGTGCTTTAACATTGTCTTAGTAGTTAGCTTCTGAAACAATGTCTATTTTCCCTTTATTTTCATTACTATGAAGGAATTTTTTTTTTTTTTTTAGCTTTAGGTAAAGTCTTTCGTCTTTTCAAATTGCAAAGTAATGTTTGTCCTTACATTGTATATAAAATATTTACCAATTTACCACTGAGGAACCTCAGTTATGCTTTGTGTCAAGAGTTTGTTACTCATGGAGGAATTGCTCTCTATTGTACATATGTAGACCATTATGATTAAGAGAAGTGCCACTGCTGCTTATAGACAATTTTTCAAGTATTTTGAATTGCACAGTGTTGTACTCTGTAAGAATTTATTATAAATACACGATTTTATTCCTTGATTAACCCATTTGCAAAAGCAGAAAAGCACCTAGCCTCTCATACACTCGGCCTGTATGCGTTAACATTGTTAACATTTTTATGTGTAGTCTATACATTTATGGAAAATATGGTTGAGTGAAATAGACTGATTAAAACTAATTTTGTGTATATTATATGGTTTGTAGCATGTTGCCAAGCTTATTTTTTATGTAATAATTCTCTCCTTCTTAATTCATGTGAAATTCATATTTCCCAATTGCTGCATTTCTTGGCATGCTTACAATATAGCCTCTGTGTCTAAAAACCCCAAAAACTTCTTCTAGCAATAAATTTCTACTGACATAATTCATCTGTGTGTGCTGGAATAAATTGCTTTCTTTTTGTGCAGCTGTTTCAGGGGATTCTTTTGGAAATGCTTGAGGTTGTTTGGCACCTTTCATGAATGCAATAGTTGTCACTTTTCTTCCATTGGCAAAACTGCACTGCTTAAAGAATACAGGGAAGCTAACATAAAACTCTTCAAAAATAAATCTAGAAAAAGTGAACAGCTTCTACATTCTCAGCTCTCTCCCTGCCCCCATCCTGTGCTTTATTTTTCAGTTGTCATGATTGTTTTTCTTCACTGTGTGGCACAAAGCACCTCTGAAGCCAAGCACAATTTATATTGCCAAGACAGATCATATAAAATGAAGCTGAACATAGCAGATGTTGAAAGAGTTGTATGTTTGCAAATGATTAGCTGTCATAATGTTTTTCTGATTCTTTATTTTTTTTTCTGAAACTCTGGACTAGAAAAGAAAACAAGGTGGCCTGGTCTTTCAGTGCTTGATTTGATGCCAAGGAAGAGGAAGAGTTTAGTTGCTCTCCCTTAGACAAGAAGAAATAGCTGACATGGTGACTTAATTCTAAATAACATGTTGACAACAATCACAATGAAAAATATTTCACAATTTTGAGTAAAGATCTTCTTTGATTCCTTAGAATAAATGAAAGTTACTCTGAAGGTTTGGATTGACAAAATCAAGATGACAATCTGAAATTGTCATTAGAGAGCCTTCTAGTGCATAAGCTCAAAAAATAACTTTTTAGAAAATGCCATTTTATTTTTCATTTTGCTGAGACCTGTTTCTGAAAGTTTCACAGAAAACAGAAGATGGAAGAATTTTTGTCACAGCAACTGTTTTCCATCTCAAAGTCTAAACAAGTGGGAGATGACATAAGTCTGAGTTTTATTTTAGTTTGAGACATTTAAAGCTTCACTGAAAATATTTTTCAGAAAAAGGATTTGATTGAAATTGTTCAGTGATCTGTTTTGCAATTCAGTTGGGTGTTTTCTTTTGAAATACCATGAGCAATTAATACTCAGGAACCTGTACCTCACGGTGTCTGATATTCTCTTGATGGTGGAAAGTCTGTTCAGATAAATGTTACAATCTGGGAAGTAAAACCAAAACTCCACACTTGCATCATCCTCAGAAACAGATGATTTTCCTAAGGGAATAGGAAGACTTGAGGGTGCTGGCTTTCTGTAAAATCTATGCATCCTCCAGAGTCTCCTTGACAGTAAGACATTTCTCCTGTCAGGAAATGTTTCTGTGCTCTCCTGGCAGTCAATATCTCCTTGATACAGGTGGATGCAATTTGCATCTGACTTTGCCAACTGTTATGGGGGAGAGAAACTGGAAAATCAATTTTATTAATGCTAGCTGCCTCATATTAAGTACAACCAGGAATATTGTTTTATTGTCTATGAAATGGCTTCAATGAAAAATTTGATGAGCAATTTAACATTGCAAAAGAAGAAATGCAAAAATACCAATACTGTGTCTTTCCTCTTTTTGGTAGTCTTCCCAGGGGGAACTTACTATAAGCAAGGTATGAAGCAACTGTATTTTAAATATCTAGGGAAAAAAAAATAGAAAAATAGTTTTGGAAAAGATTTTATTTTGTGTGATTCCCTGGGGTGGCACGTTTTATCTCCAGGAAAAGTAATGCACTCAGTCATCCCAGATGGTGCCAGGTCCAGCTGGCCTTGTGTAGTCTGTGCCATGTGGATGCGTAACTGGTGTCAGTTCATAGCTGGCTGGAACTTTCCAGAGCTTGCTTACATTCACATATTGTGATTCTTGTTAGGGGAAGATGAATGATGTGAATACACTGCGTCTCTTAAAACATAGATATCAAAGTTAATCAAAATATAACCGACTTGAAAGAAAGTACTTTTCAGCAGAGAGAACAGTGCCATAAATTGTGTTTATACAACAAAGAATAGATATGAGTAGAGGAGCAACTGAGGTTAAGGAAGAACAAGCCAGGTTTTAAACAGAGTGTACATGCACACACACAAAGAGAATATATAAGTAATTTCAGTGTTACATCTTGCAGATAAGACCCATGTGCATTATTTTTGTTGTATGCTTAGAGCACACTGCACAAAGATAGATTTAAGCAAGTTAGTAGTAGTATAGCCACTGCAGAACTGACACATTTCTGGTCTTTGTGGCCAAAATACCTGCTTGAAAACCCAAATGTCCTTGGCTGGCTGTGAAGCTCACTGCACGGGGTTTTTATCACCCCATTTCCTTTCAATTCCAAGCTTATTAGTTAAAATAATGTACATAATTCCTACTTTGTACCACCATCAATGTGAAAGAAGAGGTATTTTAGAAATAGATCTGTATCATATAGCTTATTAATTATTTTGAGAATCTCTTCTTCTATTTGCTATACTTAATAGCTTTAGAAATTATATAATAAAATTAATTGCTCCTATATGGAGTGCTACATGGAGTGAAAGGTAGGAGACACGTAATGAAGCTTTGCAAAGTCAAACATTTGAGCTGTGAGAACAATGTGCTGCAGCAAGGAGTCTGTGCTTCCAGAAGAAAAGGCTGGGTACTAGGGGAAATAAAAAGCCCTTTTTAAACCTGGGTTTGATCATTATGTCTATCACAAGGCAATCCCAAACCTGTAGAAACCCTAAGTTGCTCAGTTGCTGTCCTTAGAGCTTCTGACAAAGCCCATGCAGATGAGAGTTACACCCATCTACCTCCAGCTGGTCGTGAATCTGGGAGACAGCATTGGACTCACTGTCCAATCTCCATTTAGCTCGGGATGTTTAGTAGGCCTCCTGCAAAGAGTTCTCAATCTTCCTGTGAGTATAGGTACCTTAGGGAACTAGAGCCTGTGCCTCTTAGATATCTGGGTTTTTCTATGGTTTGAGGTAAGTGCAGGTAATTGTTTGCCAGCAGAACTTCCATGTCCAGAATTTTGTTTGGTATTATTGTTTTGCTTTGCTTTGCTTTGGTGTGATTTTGGTTTTTTGCTTTTTTGTGGGTTTTTTTTCTGATAAATGTCTCAGGTCAGGTAATGGCTTTTCTAAATGTTCTTGTTTATACTTTGAAAGTCTGAAAGATGAAAGACTTTTAGGAAGAAGTTATTTTTGCTTTTTCGCTATTTGTTGATATTCTTGTGGAAAACAACATTTTCAAAAGATAGGGTTAGCCAAGCAGATCCACACTGGATTTCCTTCTCTTTAATTGTGCTATCTTGTCAACACAAAACCTAGAAATTTAATATTGGTTCATTTTAGGATTTACAGAATATGGGTATGTTTTTCAGATCAAACTTGAACCTTCAGTTTTCCACTGCACAAAGGCAGTTTTATTTATTTGTTTGTGTCGTTACAGGTACTTTGTAAAGACATTTCATGTCAGCCTTCAATCTAATAGTCCCTGCCCCAGCTTATATGACTCCCTGACTAATTTACTGCTGCCTTGCTGCCAGTTGTAATTGTTCAAAATGTCTGGTTGTGTTAGAGTTACTCCTGCAGTATCTTTTGGAAAGAGATGAATTGTGTGACCCAAACCAGCTTATTTGAAACCAACAACTGTTTAATTTAATAGAAGGAACAATGTACATCAAGACAAGGCTATTTTAATGCAAACAAGTATCCATACTTGTCAGCCTTAATCCAAATACTCCATTTCTGTTAAGTGGGCTTCAGTCAGGTTCCAGACAGTCTTTGATTTTTCTCCCTCTCTCTCTCCTTTTGGGACCTTTTTTTCCATGCCATTTTCAGGATCTCTGGTTTCTTCATTTTTTTTTCCCACCCATAAATTCCTACCTGGCTTCTCTCTGTCTTGCAAAATTGCAGTATTGATCTCAAGATGGCCTGAGCAAATAGCACCTGCAGGATTTAGTGAAGGTGAGAGAATGGGGCTTTAAAAAGTATTTGTCTGCTTTCCTGACTGCCACCAATTATCTCTTGGAATTATCACCTGTCAGTTGCATAGCAAACAGCATCATAATGATCAAAGAAATGAATGTATCTTATAACATTATTAAACTATTATAGGCAAGTTCCAGATATTTCAGAGTTGTTTTACTGAATATATTAAGATAGCACAAAGGGACAGAATTTCATTAAACTATTGCAAGCTTAGTTATTAGTTATGGCGATGGGTGATGATAATGAAAATGAAAAGGCAAAAAGAAAGGCAAAGATCTCTAAGGCCTGATCATCCTGAAGGCCTGATGTTCTTAGAGTGAACTAGTTTCTGTAACTGATAAAAGAAGTTGAATTCATTTAACAGTGTGTCCACAAACACAGACTTCCCAATCTAAATTAACAGGATCATACCTACACGCAGCAAATTTCAGCAGCAGTCTGGAGAAAGCCTGGGAGCCGTGGTGAGACATCTCATCTGCTGTACCACCATGCTTCATATCTGACTCAGCAATATTAAATTGTTTGCAGGTAAAAGTTATACTCCAACAGGGACAGAAAAAAAGACATGCTAACTTCGTAGTTAATTAGCATGAAACAGAATTTAAGGATGATAAAGTCATTCATTTCCATATTTTTCAGGCAATTAAGGTAGCAGCAATGGGTGAACCTAGCAATCTCTTGATTTTTGGATTTGGATGAAAACTACAAACTACTTTATCTTCCTGACACATTATTTTCAAATAATACGCCCAAGTTTAACTCTGAGATCTAAACTTTATTTCATAAAGCTGAGTCCATGGAGATGAGCATGCTATTACATTAATGGTGTGATTTTGTGACAATATAAGACTGCAGTAATAGGGTGAGTAATTTTAGATTAGGAAAACCTAAGTGAAATTTTAGATGCAACTGTGTAATTCTAAAATTCTCCTGTCCATAAAATATAGTTTGGGATAACTGTAACATCTTCTTAACATATTTATTCTTAGGTATGAAGCATCCTGGTACTTTGTCTTAGTCTTAACTGCCAGTAAATACTTTATCTCAGATAAACAAATTAACCTGTATTTCTGTTAACTCTCACTGCAAAACCACAACATAGTACAGAAGCAAGTGGCTGACTGAGAAGGTGACAGTTTTGAAAAATAAAATGGCAAATCAATGATGGAAGAACCACCTTGCAAGGCTTTGTTCACATTGACTTTGTTCACTTTGTGGTGGCATTGCTACATATTGCCATATGTAGCAAATTGTAACCTCAGCATCTTCTATAGTCATAGCACTTTGTACTCTAAAATAACAAAGCAAGGGCAATCCTCTGAAACATCAATTTCAATCCCCCAAAGAGAAAGCTACTGATATAAAAGGTCAGTAAAACATGCCCTTTGCTCCACAACAGTGTGGGAGAGGGAAAGGTGGGAAAACAAGAAACTAATGCTTGATGTTATAGTAAAATATATGTCTTATGTACTGGAGGCACCACTCAAGGACGCTTCATATGCTTAAAAAGCACCATCTCTATAAATCTGCCAGAGTCAACAAGGGGCTCACTTAGCTGTGCCACAGATAAGTGGGAGAAATAATAAACCTATTTTACTCCATCTCACTGTCATTCCCTACTTTTCTCATTCACTGTCCTTTTTTAGACACCATCAAGAAAAATTCCATCAAGAGAGGCAGATAATTTTTTGTACTGTCATTTGATTTTTTGTACTGTCATTTGATTGTTTTTTTAAGCCACACAAGAATATCCTCTATGATATTTCTCTCATAAAAATGGGTATGTGGCATTTTTAGGAGAAGTGATTCTTGCATAAACATGCCTTGAGCAACTAGTCAAAACTATACAGTTATTCACTTTCAGGTCCAGCCCTGAGAAGTCTTTGTAGTGCATTTTTACAGGGAACAAAATCCTGACAGGTGCGCCTTAAAGGCTGAGGATCAAATGCAGATTTTCTTCTCTCCCTGCCCCAGCCTCTGCCCCCTCCGGTACCAGCACTGCGGGAGGATTTGTGGACCCTGGGTGCATGCCAAAGAACTGAGAGCCCTGCCTGCAGTCCTGGGGCTTAGCCTAGGAGAAAGACAATCACTCCTAGATATAGCCTTACTGCTGTAGTGACCTGAAAAAAAAAGATATTTTGGATCTGATCCAAAGTCTGTTCAAGTCAGTGGGAATGTTTGTGTCAATCACTAGGGAGCAGCATGGGAAGGGTGCTTGATTTACAGCTGATGTCACGTACCTTAAGGTGTATGTTCTGTACTGTTTGGATATTCAGTGTGCAAGCTGTACTTCTGTGTGGACAGTCCAGGGATTATCTGTGAAGAGAAGCTTCTATTCAGAGCATTGCAAGTTATATGCCCCTGTCAGTAATATGATAGCATGATTTTTTTAATCATGCTCAAATCCATGGAGGTTTTTACAGAAGGTGTGTTGGAATTATACATCATCATACTTTCCTAAATCGTTTATTAATGAATATGGGAAGGTGCATATAGTTCATACATTTCAGACTCCTTTGAATGAGCTTTAACTCAAAAAATAGATACAAAATTGAAGAACAACAGGTCTCATTTAAAACATCATTATTTTGGTAAAAAACAGAGTATGAATTATATTGTTAAATGAACCAGCATACTTTATTGAGAAGTTTCTATTTCCTATTTGTTCAAAAATATCACAGTTTAAGAACATGTTTTATTTCTGTGGATCAGGTCTAAACTGAGATATTTCTCCCGCTCCCCACAGAGGAAAAGCAGGATCAGGAATAGGTTATGTAAAGTTACAGAGTAAGAGCTTGCTTGTAAGTAAAAACTGTATGTGCTTATGCACAGAAATTTTTTTAATTAAAAAAATTTAAGTTAATATAGCAATCTTGTGATTTTAAACTAACTCACTCTCTGAACTCACCTGTTCTTAAAAAAAATTTAAAAATACTGTGTTTTGGAAATGTCAGTATGGAGAGAATTTTTCTGTAAGATGAACTTACCAGCGCCTACGAAAATCTTCTAAGATTTGCAAGGTTAAAGGACCATTTTTGCCATCCAAAGACACCACCAAAAATATATTTTGCATGTATGTACTGAAATTTCAAGTGAAACACTGTATTTTCTTTATTTTTCTGTTCATAATATTTTTCTATCTCTTTCTTGACAAGAAGGGAATGCAAAAATTAAACATGATTTTTTGATATACACATTGTTTTCTTGTATTTTTTACTTGTTGCAGTGACCTTTGCATCTTAATTTCAAATACCTTGAATAGCTTCCCAGATATGTGGACTTTTTTTTGTTTTAATCTTTAGTCAGTACTTAATGCAAATTGTGGCCATACTGTGAAACAAAAATTGTTATCCTGTATGTTTTGCAGATAGTTAAACCAAGGTGCAGAGAAATAAAGAGCCTTTACTGTAGAGGACTTTCAGGTATGAGTTTTCTCATCTTGGAGAAGTGCCTGGTAAGTAGGTCAGAGAGCTGAAAGCAGATAGAGAAATGGTGCATGAAACTCTACAGTGGAGCCAGGAACAGTTATACAGAGAAACTGGTGCACTTCATTGTTCTGGTGGGCTTTTTAAAGTGTTAATCATAAAATTTAAGTCATGAAGGATGCTCCAAATACTTCTGACTCCACATGACTCTGACTTCCCAAGTCAGTCACATGAGTGACTTTATAAAGGCTTAAGAGAAGAACTATGTACACACAAATTGTGCAGTGTTGCCTTGGTGTGCACGCTAACACAAAACTGGACCAACTCATCTATTTTAAAGGTGCTGAGCAAGTGCAATTCCTTTTAGGTCTATTAGAATTTCTGGTCCTCAGTGCTCCTGATCATTACTGGCTTTTAATATTTGATCGGAAAGGTGCTTCCTGTAGCAAATTGCATGGAACACACTTTACTTTAGAAGTGTAATGGGCTGAGACATTCCTGATGAAATTTCACATGTTTAAAGAGAATATGAGTTGAGGAAAAGTTGATGTAAAATGTTTCCAAGTAACGTACCTTTCCAGAATTTTTCCATGTAATAAATGGTTTTATTATATTTGTTGTACCACATGCAAAGCAATTATTTGGATGTCATAAAGCATATCATTATGTAAGTGAGGAAATTGGTTATAGGGTCATTCTCTTTGTCTGTAATTTACTCTATAATTCTTTAGCTATTTATTATAATAGTCTCCTAAAAGGTTATGTGAGATTTAACCTGTGTCTTCTGGCTGTCCTTAAGCCTTTTCTTTCAGAACTCCTTGGCTAGACCTTAAATGATGAAGGCAGCTTCTAGGGCAAGCAGCAAGAGCTAGCCCTTCTAACAAACCATTTCTTCTCTTCACTTGAAGGAACAGCAACAAAATATCACCAAGGATCGTCTACATCCTATTCCACAGACTCCAACACATCTTCTGATAAAATGCAGAAAGGAATTGGAAACCAGCCAAGTTCTTTGCAGCATAATTAGCCAGCTGCCACACTCATGCTGCTCTGCTGCCACCACCAAGCGACCCCTGCACCCCACGCTGCTCACCTGCCAGTAAACCCTCACATATCCTCTTTTGAGGAGAAACCCTGTATTTCTGCAGGAGATAAGCACGTGGTTGTTTTATAGATTTACTTTGCTTTATCCAGCAAGTGAGTCTTAATCATGACAGAGCTCACTACACAGAAAGGTTTCTGACATGCAGTTTCTCTCTTCTGTCCCAAAAAGGGATTGATGGGAGCTGGTGGAACTGTGAGAAGTGATGATCTTGTTTTAGGGAGGAAAAAGGAAAGCAGTAAGTGAAATTTGGGAGTGGAGGGGAGAGTAAAGAAAATGAGACGAGAACAGAGGCAAGGGAAGTTGGTACAGGGCCATCCAAGACAGAAGGTAATGAAAAGAAATAAGGGTTGGTGTGGGAAACTAATAGGCTATTGAAAAAAGGCTGTTGGGCAAGGAAATGGAGAAGGGTAGGCAGTGAGGCAGAGAAGCAGATAGCAAACTGGGGTAAAAGGAGGACACTGTAAAAAAATTATGAGAAGAGAGTGAAATAATAGTAAAAAAGAAGAGTGTTAAGAACTCAGAGATGAATATGAAAACACCATTAAAAAGCTGACTTTTAGTGTTTATCATACAAGTAATTGTGTAAACACCTGGAGACTGAGACATCTTCCCAATGGTGTTTAGTGATAGCAGAAGAGGCATGGGCATACTTTGAAACAGGTTGTCCAAAGAGGTTGTGGCATCTCCACCCTTGGAGATATTCAAAATCCACCTGGACACAGGCCTGGGCAGCAGGCTCCAGCTGATCCTGCTTAAAGCAGGGTGCTTGTTCTAGATGATCTCGAAAGGTTGCTTCCTACTTTATCATGTCTGTAATTGCGTGGGCATTTTCAAGTGGTTATGAGGATGGAATTATAGTTTTCCTTGCAATGTGTTGGGTTTTATTATGCAATGATTTCAAAATTTCTGCTAATAATTTGCGAGGGCCTGGAAGGATACTTCACTACCTAGACACGTAATTTGGCTTGAATTGTTGGGTTTGAGGTTTTCCTCCTCTTCATAAGTAAGGTAAAAAGCCACAGCTAGATAAAAAATGTGTGCAGTTACTTTCTATTACAATAAAATCCTCTCATTTTGCCTGTGATAAAACCCACAAATGTGCTTGGAGTAAAACATATTTCTAGCCCCTGTGTAACAATATGGTTGTGGCTTTTTCTTTTTTAATTATTTATTTTTTAACTGCACATCTTCAGTTTATTTCTAGGACACCAAAGCAATGTTGTGGTCATGGTCTGATAGTGTGTAAATATTTTATAGGCAGCTTTGAATTTGACAACTTTTTATGGAGATGCGCAGTTGCATAAAACTATAATTCATTTGATTCCTATGCTACCCTATGCTTTTATTTCAGAAAGAATGGAGTAAATAGGAAGTAATCCTTTTGATTTATAAGGGAAAAATACAAATGTATGGACACGTAGAACCATTTTTGGAAACACGTTTCATCTGTGTAGTAAGCAACTAACACTGATTGTGCTGATAAATTTCTTCCATGAATTTCAAGCTGTCTCCATTAAACTGTTTCTTACCCAAGATATCAGCAGTATTAATCATCAAGATGCTTGTTTGAGACAGTTAGTTTAAATACCTCTTTTTTTAAATGACATTCCTTTCTACAATATCTGAGAACCTACACAAATATTTCCATTAAAATACTGTTTAGGTGGAAGTTTCTGTTAAAGAATACTTCAGTTTTATTTTAATTACTCTCATGGCCAAGTAGAACACTATTACAATGCAATTGCAGATGAACCAAGCCTAAAAACAGAATGTATTTTTGACTAGCCTCTGCTGTGACTCTCAGTTGTTATCCATAAAAAACCCCATAAATATTAAAAAATTAATGAAAGTTTTCTGAGACAAATTGTTATAAACAATAACAAAAGAGTTTAATTGGGGAGAAAACCAGAAACAGTAGACCATGCAAATTTGAATAAATTTGTTGGGTCAGAGTTTGGTCTTTTGACAAGATAGTCCAGCTCATTGCAGATCTGATTCTGATCACCATTGTCATTGCTTTATAATGCATCACAACTTATTGTTTTTCTGCAAATTCTCTTTGCTTTGTTAAAAATACCAGAAAGTCATCTCACATTTAAGCTACATGGACTTCTCATTACCTTCAGGGAGCTAGCATGGCTCACAGGTTCAGAGAAATTCCTGAAAGCACGGTGCTGGGATGTTAGGTCCATAACAAAGTTTGCTGTGCATGTTTCTTACTTTAGTGATACCTTGAAATGTACAGCAGCTATGTAAGTCCAGGGAGCAGAATAAGACTCATGAAGCATAATTGGCTCAAGCCCAGGTGCAGCAAAGCTCATTATTTCAATGGGGATTGTTTTCATGATTGAAAGTTAACTCTGTGCTTGAGCTGCTGGGTTAGGGCTTTAAGGATACACTGGTTAAGAATGACTTACATTTACATTAATATATTAGTAGTTGACAGAGCAAATTATTGTTAACGATTTTGTGTACATTATTTTTAAAACTATGGAGTTAGAGATCAATTTTAGATATTATAAATGCCCCTGGAAAACTGAAAGAGAAACTTTTATTAAGTAACAAGGAGGCTGGCTGTGCAGGAGAGAGAAAGCTGAGATATGGAATTATGATCACAAACCTTATTCTCAAGGCTATATTAGCTTCATAATTTAGATCTGTTAGCTTTTTTATTTGTCTGATTAGTTTTTCATTAGAAAAACTAGATAGGTGGATTTTTAGAAGATTAATTTTGGAATACATTACAAAAAGGCTCATTGAATAATTGACATTTCAATTTCATGAAACAGAAGTTCATGAAATACTGTTTGCTTATTTCCAAAAACCAAGATTCCAGATTGTGCATTACTTTTTATTGAGCTTAGTCAGAGGTTGAGTTAGAATCAGACGGGGGAAATACAATCCCTTACAGACGTTTGATTATTTTCCTTTACATATATCCATTTTAAATATTATTCAATTTTCACCATACAGCTGCCCAGGCCAATGGCACTGTATGTAAATTTCAAGCATTCAGTTGAATACCTTGCTGAATCATTTTCAGGGCACACATTACTGTGAAATGGCTTTATTCCACATTACTCACAGGATAGTTCTAGTAGTAATAATTCTTCACAGATGGACTATTTTCTTCCACTCAGGTGATTTAAAAGATAGAGGAAACATGAGCTGATAAAGTTCCTCCAATTTCTTGGTGGTAATTAATATTACTTAGAGTCTTTTTTAATGTGGGAGAGGGGAGCAGATTACAACAAAGTTTCTAGTTAGGTAAATAAAAAAGGGAAAATGGGATTATCCACTCACCCACTGATTTATCATCTGCAAAATAAGATCCTTTTTTTAAGATAAGTGAATATTATGTAAACTCTTAGTGTTCAGTATCCAAAGTATATTTTCTATAGCTGGGTGATCACAATTAATATTGAGTAACTACTTATAATTATCTTGTTTTGTAGTATAAAGCAGCTCTGAAAGTCAGCTTTATAAAAATTGGTTTTAGATTTTAAAATTTTCCAAGTCCCGGAGAGGACATTAGCTATAAAATTGGGTGTACAAATTAGAAGTTTTTATAGTTCTTACAATCCTGTCCATTGCTCTATAGCAGAATCAGAAAGATCTGGAAATATTCCACTTGGGATTCTCACTTTAGTCATCTCACATTCTCCTCTAGTATGATAATGTGTGACATAAATGTTTTCAGACACTGTTTGTTACTGTCATGCTTCCCTCCAGCATGCAAACAAAGCCAAAATTATGTCTTGAAACCCATGAAATACTTTTTTTTTGTAATTTATACTTATAGCCTCTAGTTAGCTGTCTTGTATGAGATCCTTCATGGAAATTACTTAATTGTACTTTTTTTTTTAAATAAATAATTTGGATTTATATTGCTCTTGAGGTAAATATTTACAATCTATTTAAGTTACAGAATAAAGCTATCCCAAAACCATTTCATTCTCTTATATTGCCTTATTTTCTTTAAAAGCTTGTTTTCTTGGTAGTTATACAGTAATGATCTTTAATAATATTCCCTCTTCTGTTAATGGCAGTCTTTTGAAAACAACAAAAAAAAGGAATTAGCTTTTTTTCCCCTTCTTTTTATTTTTTAAGCTTTCAATTTTTTTCTAATCCAAGTCACACTCAAATATAGAAACACAGTGCTAGGTTCTTGCCTGCTGCTAAACCAACAGAAGATGCAGCATCTGCTCTCTTTCTTCTGGAGAGAAGGATAGCTTGCTCATTCAGATCTGTAAACCAAACACCCAGACACTTTCAATGCCAAAACCCAGATCCAGAAGCTCATCATAAGCTCCAGTCCCCATCTGACCCCGAACAGTGCAATGTCTGAGTACTGAAACAAGAAGTAGTTGGTATGTTGAGAACGGGGTTTCAAATATGAATTTTTTTTTTTTTTTGTGGCTATCAGCATTGAAGGGTTTGGGCTATATGCATGTGTGAGCAGAGAGTTATTTGGGGAAAAGAGAATTTCATTTGTGTGACAAACTGAATTTTTGGTATTTATTTCCCCCAGCTCTAACTTAAGCATTCCCTCCCTGTTACTTAGTCCATGCCCTTTTCTGGCTTAGAATCAAACATTGTTAAAGGCTGTTCATTTTCAAAAGAGTCTTTGAAGTGGCTATCTTCTAAAGAGCAGGCAAGGATATTTTTCTGTAACCTTTAAGAAGTAAATAGAAGGCTGTGATGATCACAGAGTGAAAAACATGGATGCAGATTGACAGAAAGTAGAGCTTAAGTAAGTTATAAGAATTTGTATTTATTTATGATAATCCTACCTTGACAAAACAAATACTAAGGATAATAGCAAAGTTTTTAGGTATTGTAAGACACAACCATTCCATTTAAATTTGTGATTGAGAGCTTTGAAGTGGCAGAGGGATAGGCAGTTTTGAATGTAACTTTGCTGTCGGATATACTGCATGCAGATAAAAATGGTGCAAATAAAAGCATCTCTCCTCCTGTTAAATAGAAATATCTCTAAGAAGTAACTGTAGATCATAATGTTGACTTTACAGCAAAGGAGACATTACATTCTAATGAAAAATATGGCATGAATCACTCATAATTTGCTCAATAAGAATTTACACATGACTGCACTTTATTGTATTGAACATAATGTAATCAGGCTTGATGACCTTTAAGTCCTCTTTTAGGTTAGGTATCTAAAAATGTGATCTGCACTCAGCAAGGTCTCAAAATTGGTTTTTTTACAAGGCTTTGAAATACAAAGCTCTGCAAAGACACAATTCATATCCAGTCTGTGGACTGGCAGTACATTTTAACATTTATTCTGAGCTTTGTGCATAACTGATTTTCATTTTGTTCGTGTCAAATCATAATGACTTGTACTAGTGATTAAGGAGTGCAGACTGGAGCCAAAAATTACAGAGATGAAAACACAAAATGTTTCTCTAAGGAAAATATTTTAATAATATTAAAAATAATAAAAAGTATATTAATCATAGATGAGTTTTTCAGTACAATACTTAAGCAGTATTCCAGATTCATTTCTAGAAGAATGTACCTGGGGACAAAATATGTTCTGCTGTTGAAAATGGCAAGTTGTTTTGAAAGTACAAAGTGACACTCCTATCTTTGTTGTCAAAGACACCAAAGATCCTGGTACTTTTTATTACGGACTAAAAAAAGAGTAAAATTAAACTCGTGTCCTTCTTTTGTGTAGAGCATAATCTTAAGCCTTTGGTATTGTTAGCACCACTGCCAGCTTTGCTAAAAGCGAAAGATAAAAAGTACAAATCTCCAAATTTAATTTTTCTCATGAGAAGTTTTTTCCCTAGGATACCTAAAAGTGTTCTTTTATGAAGGCCCTTTATTTCTTTGCTTCCTATTTGAGATAAAGTCTAATGAGGCTGGACTCAGCTTTCCTCTCCTCCTCTGAGAGCTTAAATCCTTCTCTGCCTTGCCACAGCAATACATTCTGACTTGGTTAAGCAGCTGGACTGCTGTGACAGCGGGTTGCTGAGCTAGTGTGACCTCTTCCAGGAATTAAATACATACACCAGATCCAATAAAGAGGTATTCTCATGTCATTACAGAGGTGTAATTAAGGCTCAAGAAAAACAGGACGTATACTTGTTTTGTACATAGTACTTATTAACAAAAAAAATTCACCGTGCCCCCTACCTTCAGATGCGAGGAGCCATATAAATCCAGGTAAAAGAGGAAAACTCAGCTTTGCTCAAGACCATAACTGTTGTCCAAGGTGTACTAAGATCTGCCTGTTGCTTATTTCAATGCTCATTAATGAGCATTTATAATGCATAATATCAATGAATTTAAGTGTGTTAGTAATCTACAGATTCATTGATGATCATGCTACCCTGGCATTTGATGTATTCATCTATTTGGCTGATAGTATTCTGGCATGTAATCACATTTAGACATTATATTCTTTTTTTTAATTTTGTTCAAACTATTATTTTGAATTAGAAGGCAAGAGTTTTGTCATCTTAAATTTAAAAAAAAGAGCATCATCAAATGAAAATGTAAGCTAGATAGCACAGTAAAAATGGAAACTATCCACAGGTAAGAAAATTTCAGAGTTCTCTTTGAAATACAAAATTTAACTGAAATGTTGTAAAATAAAGGTTCTTTCAGCCTTAACTAGATGCTCAATAATATAGTTGGAATTATTTGATCAGTCTGATTTCAAATTGATATTTCCAGCATTCTCAAGAAGCAAAATAACAGGAAGCAAACTTCTCTTTTAGCTGTCAGTTTCACTTATTCATCCTTGAGCCAGAAAAAATGCTAATTGCTGGTTATTTTTCAAGTTGAACATTAGCAGACATGTAAGCATCTAATTCTGACCCACACAAACTTACTTTTTATTCAGTACTGAAAATATTTCTGGTTGGAGGTTTCTTGCCTGCCCCTGCTTACTTCTGTCTTCAGATACATATTGTTCACCTAATCTCTATACTTAGCATTGTGGCCAAGGGGATTTGGGTAAGTCTAGACACAGTAAGTTTTCCCATCAGACATTTTCCTCTGTGTTTGCATGACCCTTTCCATTCCCATTATTATGCCTTATTTAATAAGCCTCTATTACAATTCAAACACTTTTTTCTTTATTTGCTGTATGAACATGTGCTAAAGAAATATCACTACTATAAACCCCTTTTATTATTAATCAGATTTTCCCTGACTTCATATCTCCTGAAGAGGTGTGAACAATTAATATCAGCAGTTGTTTTAATGAAAAAGAGCTCTTCAGTATTTGTTATATCAAAACCAGCAAAGCAAAACCAGTTCTCTTCCATCTGAGTATCAGTAGGAAATAGATTCCCCTCACCTAAACTTAAACATTTATCACACAGTATAAATGTTGTGGTAAAGAGGAATAGACAATTTCAGGACACAAATCATCTGGCCTGTGCTAGACACTTATTTGAGAATAAGATGATCCAACTCTGAAACTGTGTATTTTTCTCCACTATAAAGAGAACATAGGCAACCTTGCTCACTCATAAATATCTATATTTAGTTAAATAAATACCACTGAAGGTGTCTCTGTACCAGGCTTTCAAAGATAGGAGTCCGAATGTCAGTGGAACTGTGATTTACTGGTGCATGACAATTTCCATAGTGGGTCTTTGCCATTGTACTTTCATAACCCTTCCAAAACTAAGTGGTGCAATGTCTAAAATATTTAGAGCCTGAACCTCTTGTCTCAATATAGACAATCAGCGTTAATGTAGAAAAAAAAACATTGGCTCATTCATTGGTGTCACTTAAAAAGGGTAAACAGGGAGTGGAAATATGCTTAACATGCTTAGTAGCTTCAGTATTTTGGATAAATACCAATAAATAATGTTGCTAGTTTGCATAAATATTATTGAGGTCAAATAAAGACAGTCTCAGCTGGGTGAATATATCATGTCATTTACATTGTTCAGAATTACAAAGGTTGCTTCAGGTAAAACAAAACGTGGAATGCTGCTGGATGTACCGGGTTTCTTAGGATCTGTGTACCGTGAGTTATAATACAGAGATTATTAAAAATGGGGGCCAGTTTTGTACCTTTATTATGGTAACTTATTATGTGCCACAAAGAAGATTATCAAGGCTTTCTGTCTTTTAGCATATGGTCACAGTCTTACAATTGGTAAACTAGCTGAGCTGTGCTGGCTAGGATTTCTCCTCATTTTCATATTAAAACCAAATATGAGTCACCAGCCTCACTGACACGGAGTAGATTCCCTTTTGCTGAGTAAACCTGCGTATCTAACTTCATTGGGTTTGCATAGGCACAATGTCCTTTTCTACTTTAAGGTACTTAAATGAGCCATAAACAGAGTTTCAGCTTCCTTAGCTGCTTTAACTGTTAAATAGAAAGTGTTATCTTTGTGTTTTTTTAATTCTGAGTAATTTTCATGTAACTGCTTTGACCAATTTAGGTGAGAGCACCCTGAGAACAGTTGAGGATGTAGTGTTGTCTGGACTTATTACCAGAAAAGAGTTTCCATGTGCATCTTCCCAGCAATAATGCTGGCACCCCCAGTATCTGATTAAAATACGGATGTGAGTAACCAACGTGTACATTGCCCATGTTCCCTGTTCCCCACCAGCAAGGATGTGACCTAAGTGTAGCCATTAGCATTTACAGGGTCCAGAGTTTCTGTCCCCAGCTCTTGATTGCCTCAGCTTTTCCCTTCATTAGCCTCGATGACTTCTTGTGCCCAGTCTGCAAGTGAATCCAGGTGCTGTCTCAGCACACAGGGCCAAGCCTTTGTCCTGTAGCTTTAGCACCCAGCAAGGGTCCACCAACAGCCCTGTCACTGACCAGTGCCCACAGCTGGCAGTCAGCCTTTGATTTGGGAACTCAGCTGTGTCTGATATACTGCTGTTACTGATAATCCTGCTCACCTGTTCTGTGGTGCTCCTGGGCTTGTGTTCTGGCTCAGTCTTGAAGGGAAACTGCTGAAAGAAGTGCTGAGGGAGAGCTTTGTTAGTGTTGTGCAACCATGAAGTTTGGTAGTGGACATCTACTGTGTCCAAAGGCTTTTTATGGTCCCTTACTTATCCTGGAAAGAGAAGAGCAGTGCTTCTGGTAGGTGGGGTTTTTTTGGTTGTTGTTTTTTTGTTGTTGTTTTTTCTTTTACATATTTCTCTGCAGTATTCTGGACAGATAGAACTTCGTAAGCCTGAAATTACAAAATCCAGACACTTTAATGTTTCTGATTTTTTTTTTTTTTTTTTCCTACTGAACTCTTTAGAAATGTCCTACAGGAACATTTTTCTTTCTAATTCTGGAAGTTGCTTTGGGAAGTAATCCTGTTTACTTGCCTCTTCCTTATTTCCTTCTTTTTGTGTACCTCCAAAGTTCTTCTCTGGGAAAACAAAAACCAAACAAAAGAAAAATATGAAATAAAAAATAAAAATAACTGATACCGTTGTTCAACAACAGCTGTCTGTGAGTACCATCCAGGTTTGTGCTGCAGGTTTTTATTCAGGCTTTGCTTGGCACACGAATGTCTCTTTGTTAATCTACAGTGTTTTAAGAAGGTAATTACCTTTTTCTTTTACTTATCCTAAAGGAATATTTGGGAATGGTGTCTTCAGTTCATTAAAATAAATGTGTCCTGATAAATAGAGACTAAATATGTCATGTCTTGAAATGCTCCCTTCAGCTTACATCTGCTTTCTTTTGGGTGAAACTACTTAACATAAGATGTGCTTCAGGATTACCTGACTTGAGGGAGTTTAAATCCAACTTACATCAAAGATGTAGTTTCTCTTTTTCTTGATGTTTCTCTATTTATTTATGTTTCCATGGCTGTGTGTGTGTGTTTAATCAAAAATAGCAACATTCAGGTATAGAGTACAAATATTCAGTAGCTGATTAGTGCAGTATTTGAACAGAAAGTTCAGCCCGTAAATATATGTGATGTTCTCAGCAGGAACCAGACAACTGGAATCGCTGATAGGAGTCGAGAGAAAAAGTGCAGTTAATAATTTGTAGATATTTACACCTTTGCTGGTTTCTTTCATGGTACAAAGGCATTAGTGAAAGTGACAGAAACGAGTTATGAGCCATTTACTTGGGCTATCTGGAGGGATTTAATCTCACTTGGGTCATGGAGTTGAATTCTCTGGGAATTGGTGTTACTGTGATAGGCTGTATCTGAAGGCCTGGAGTGCAGAGATAAGACTTTAAGTCCAGCTGGAATTAGAAGCAATAGAATTAACTGGATTGTAATGCTGTAAACCTTTTGGTTCAGATCCTGAAATGCCTCTGGATGGTAGTTCAAATCTCTTCCAGATGGAGGTTTGGCTCTGGGACCTATACGCAAGGCAAACATTCGCAATGTCAAGGACATTATTTTAGGAGCACGCACACTGAAATCAGCCTTATGTGGCTCAGCATGGTTGTTGTTGTTGTTGTGCAGTCCTACAGTTTCCTTAATACGGTGGGGAGGATGGTTTACTTGTTTCAAAAGGCTAATTTTCCACTTCACTGACACTCACATACATGTTTGTGGTTATTTCTTTTAAAGGAAGGCTACAAAAGTGCTTGAAAGGTCATTGCTTTTATAACAAAATACACGAGGCTGAATATAGCTGACATATGCATATCAATATGAGATAATGGAGATTGCTATAATGGAAAACATAAAACATATACAAATGAGCTATTAAGGGCTGGGGACTTTGCTGGGTTTTTCTTTTTGGTTGTTTCCCCTCCCACCTTGAGAAGGCTTTCCAAGGAAATGCTTTAAAATAGTGGATGCATGGACACTTACCAACATGTGCATTTTTTTGTAATGCAGTGTATTTTCTGTGATCATACAGCGTAATTAGAGAAAAGTGACAATGTATGAGTTGATAGATTGATTCTATGCTTACATTAAAGATGAGAGGTTAGTTGAAAACCATGATTGTAAAAGAGGAGTTTGTTTTTCTGAGCTTAAAAGGAAGCAGTTTCCCTTAGTATAATAGGAAATAAAATTTCTAAGTCTGCTGAAGAGAAAAAAAATTAAAAATTAAAGTACCAGAGAATACTGATTGAGGATTTTTTTTTAAGATCTGAGAACAAATCCTTCTTCCAATTTCATTGGAAAGTATAATTTTATAACAAGAGCCAGTAGGACTACTTCAAAGTTTCATTGCTGTAATAACTTTTATTTATAAATCAATGCTCTTATTAATAATTTGTTTAGTTTAATGCTAAATTATAAGTTATGCTAAATTTAAGTGAAGATTTCTCAATAGCTCTGAGGCAATATGAAGAAAATTATTATATTATGGATTTAGAAAATGGTGGGCCAAGAGAGAAAGTGTCATTCCTACAGCCACTCAGTAGGCAAGTGAGAACTCTGAACAGAAACCTCTTTTTTCAAATCCCAAATATTCCTGTTAGATATTGGACTATAAACACTTTCTCCAATGCAATTATTTGATTACTACAAAATGCAGTCTTCTCTTTCCTGTTTGTAATAGGATTTTCTTCTTTGCTTTTGCAGCCCTTTATCTCAAAGGAGTTACACTCGATGGGAATTTGTCCAGTGCAGTGCATGGATATTTGCGCAGTGTAATTAAATGCTTGTGAATAGTTATCATGCATAAATGTCCATCTATAGTCCATGTGGTGGGAGCACCACTGCTCTCGAGAATAACGTTTATTTTCAAAAGTATTTTTCTGCCTAAGGAAGTTTGACAGAATTTAAGGAACTGGAGAGCGTTACTGTGTGTTCTTTATTTTACTTTAAGTTTTAAGGTGTGAATGGTTTTGGATTTGGTTTTTTTTTTCTTTTTCAGATCTAAATATACTGTCTAAATGCACAGTAACTTCAGAACATTTTTGTATGTTCATCGCTGTGGAAAATTGTAGAAATTGTATAAGAGGAAAAATTGTGATCTATTTTTAATTTGGAAATTGTTCAAATGGAACTGATAGAAGAATATTGGCATGAATTAAAAGGAGGGCAGCATAATACTGATGTGTAAAATAGCACTCTTACTCATGTACATTAGAGTGTTTTTTATTAATTACGCACTATTTTCCTGATTTTTGACTTACTGGCATTCCTCATCAGTGAAGCTATGAAAAAGGACATTAGATCCTATTTTAATTTGTTGCTCCGCTTGTGCCCTCTCCCCCAAAAGACTCCAGCTTTTTGTGGCAGTCTTTTGGTAGCTTTTTTTTTCTAAATTCTAGGTATAGACAAGTAAAAGACCTCCTAACATGAGGGATGGAGGTAAAAAAATTGTACAAAGACGATAAATTACATTATCTTCCTCTTAACCAAAACAGTTCAATGTATTTCACCCTTTTGGTTCATCAGAGTTGTTCACTCTGTAGTATCTGGTATCAATTTTTACAACAAGGAGATAATCCACTAAGATTTCTTGTTTACAGACTGCACTCTATAAAGGTGATGGGTTTACATATACTTTGTGATGAGAAGGCACTGCCTTAAATTATAATTATCTTGTTTACAGAGTTGCAATTTTGTTAGTTGCTCTGGAGATGTAGTGTCTGTTCGGACCAGACCAAAACTTGAAATAAAGATGAATAGCTTGTGCCTCATATAGGAACTGAGTCTTATAGAAATATGTGAGACCTGGAATAGCAGAACAGAGCTATAAAGAGCAGTTGTGCTAGTGTGTGTGTATTTGAGGAAATTCTGCCTGGTTTACTAATATATGTTGTACTCCACATCTATGTTCTGATTAAAGTGCCAGTTCCATATCCTTTTCATTATCATAACTGAGTTTGTTATAGCTAAGCCTGATGATGACAAATAAATAAAAAGTACTGATTAGACCACTGCCATAGGCACTGAACCATGAATTAATCATAATATTAATTCCAGTTAATCAATTTTATTGTCACGGTTTACTGAGCCATAAGCAAGGAAAACATCGCAGTGATAGTTAAAATGTTATTATAAAATGACAAACATTTAAATAATATATCTGTTTTCTTTCCATGTGACAAAAGAGATACTGTATGAGATTGCAATAAAAGGGAACTCTGTCTTCAGAATAAAAAGTATTAAAGTCTGTGGAAATGCAAATAAGTTTGAAACTACTGTCATGCCAGTGTAGATGTACCCTGATTTTATGTCTGAGGGCCTACTCTTTTCTGAAATGATTAGCATACTTGGTTTTCCAGGCGGTCTTACCCTGAAATGGATTCAGTAATTTGAATGCAAGTCATAACCTTTGTAAATGAAATACAGATATCTTGTCTACAAAACTAAAATCTTCTACTCAGGCTGTTCAGAATTCAGTAGAAATCTGAACTTCCCAGTGAAATTAAATGATGTCTTACGTAGCTTTTAGCTGATCTGTCCTGAATTATGCATTTCAAAATATCCTGGTAGGAGTCACCTTTTAAGGTAACTTATTTCTATACTTTCTAATGCTTGTGAATTGGCTTCCGATGTCCTATCTGTGTCTAGAGAGTTAATCATTTTATAGCAGAGTGTATCTGACTTTATTGTGTGTAAGGAAAGCAAAAGCTAAACCTAGAAAAGCACAGATGAGCCTGGAACAGGGTGGATGTGGGGTGGAGTTATCTCAGTGATGTCCTGCTGTGTTGCTCTTTAAGCCTTGTGGGTGTCTCTTCAGAGCACTGGAGCACAGCGAAAGTCAGTGCTTATGCCCCAAATTCCTCTTATATAATAAAATCAGCTCCTGGAATTATAAAGTGATTCAGAGCAGGTATAAAGAAATGAGGCATTTCTCCAGCTTAATATCCTTCAAAGGCTTATCGGGCAAGACATCCACAGAGATCACCTTGTATGCACAAACTGGACGAAGTTCTTACAAAATTGAGGTATTGGGACACCCTTCACTGTTATGCAGGGGCATCAAGAGCTTCTGTTAGAAAATGGGAGAGTTAACTTCAAATGTCCCTTTAGCCTGAGTTCGTTCACCTTTTTGCTGATTTTTGTGAAAACTATAAAGACAGGCTTAATGTATTTTCTGGTTGTGCCAATATGTAGAAAATAAGTCAGGAATAATTCAAAATAATTCAAGATTCATGTACAGAGAGAGATGAAATGGAAAAATAACTGAGCTGGTTTTTAAAGCACTGCTTTAGGAGAAGAAAAAGTGGGAAATTTGATACTAGATTATAGGAACAGGACAGGTACAAAAATGGTGTGAGGGCTGGAACACCTCTTCTTGAAAGATAGGCTGAGAGAGTGGAGGTTGTTCAGCCTGAAGATAAGAAGGCTCCAGGGAGGCAGGGTTGCAGCCTTTCAATTCTTAAAGGGGGCTTATAAGTAGGATGGACAGACAGACTTTCTAGTAGGGCCTGTTGTGACAGGGCAAGGGTAATGGTTTTACCTGGAAGAGAGGGTACATTTAGATTGCAAATTAGGAAGGTGTCACTGGAACAAGCTGCCAGAGAGGTGGTGGATGCCCCATCCCTGGAAACATTCACGGTCAGATTGGACGGGGCTCTGAGCAACCTGATCTAGTTGAAATTGTCACTGTTTATTGCAGGGAGGTTGGAGTAGATGTCCTTAAAAGGTCCCTTGCAACCTAAAGAATGCCATGATTCAGGGAGGGGTTTGGATCAGCTTCTTCCAGTATATGCAGTGTCTTGATGGCAAAGGCAGGATGCTGAACTGCCTGGTACAACCTTAATTCTTTAAGAACTAGTTATGTTCTCCTATAAAATGCTTAAAGAATCATCTTTTATGTGTGGTAGCAGAATCATGTTTTAGGGGAAAAAACCAAACTCTAAAACCACCATGCATGCAACGTAATCTTAAGTGTTTCTCAAATGAGTCTGAACAATGCACTTGATACAGGGTTGCTTGTATTTCTTAATAGCTAAAATAAAGATATTTTTGCTTGTGAATGTGTTGGTGCATATGTAAAGTTTACAGTAATTGTAGAAGTCAGGAAAAAAAAATCAAAGACAATATTTTTGTTTAGTTTTACTTTTTAGAAAAAAAAGAGTCTTTGATATCCTATGACCTTTCCTTTTGGAATATTGAAATATTCTTGCTGAAATTGATGTGGTTTTGTCTTTCAGGGTTTCTGATTATGTGTAAAATCAAAAATAGACAATATAGCAATCTATTTTCCTCAGATACTGTAGTGTGTAATCTTGATTTTACAGTTTTATATAACCGCAGTAAGTGAAAAAGATGTTTGAACACCTTATGAAGTGAGTCTCTTGCTAGTGGCCTTTTAGCTTTAGTGATTAATTGAGAAATTTATTCTTAGTAAAAATGTGGAATGGATTCTGGGGTGGGGGGCTTTTTTTATTTGTTTGGCATTTTGGGCTCTTTTTGGTTTTGTGGTTGGTTAGTTGGGGTTTAAGATGCGTGTACTATGCTTGGGGTGGGTGTGTGTCTTTCCGCAGGATGGGAGAGAGGCCCTTAGGACAAAGTAAAAAGAGCAGAAATAAGGACGCAGTAGATGACAGCTCAGAGAAGGACAGGGAATGGCAGGAACATGTAGCTAAGGGCAGTATCCATTCCATGTGGATTTACCATAGCCCGGGTGGTTGTCTCTGGACATGGTGTCTAGTGGTGCCTTACAGAAGTGAATCAATGGGCTGAGGGCTTCTCCAAGCATTCCCTACAGTGGAAGTGCTCTAGCTTTGTCTCTCTGCCAAAAGATTTTTAGCTTTTTCATCCTAGTTAAAAAAAAAAAAAAAAAATNGATGGGAGAGAGGCCCTTAGGACAAAGTAAAAAGAGCAGAAATAAGGACGCAGTAGATGACAGCTCAGAGAAGGACAGGGAATGGCAGAAACATGTAGCTAAGGGCAGTATCCATTCCATGTGGATTTACCATAGCCCGGGTGGTTGAATGGGTGGTTGTCTCTGGACATGGTGTCTAGTGGTGCCTTACAGAAGTGAATCAATGGGCTGAGGGCTTCTCCAAGCATTCCCTACAGTGGAAATGCTCTAGCTTCGTCTCTCTGCCAAAAGATTTTTAGCTTTTTCATCCTAGTTAAAAAAAAAAAAATATTTAAAATGTAATGATCTGACATGCAGTTATTACATCTGGATTAAATTATTACTGTGGAATATTCATGAGGCTTGGATTTTTATTTTACATCTTTGGTTTATTGCCTTTGTTTAACTTCAAATCATATTAGTTTGAATTGCAAGGTGTCTAGTAGGCATTATTAGCAATATGTTAACTGCAGACTTTGACTTGTATATTGGCTTAGCTTAGATTTTTTATTTTTGTGTACTACTTCATTTAGTCCATATATTTCCCATGTAGATGTAGCTTATGATGTATCCCAATTGCAGGACCGGCATAATCTTCTTTGCCTAAAATGTATGGAGTTGCTTAAATGTTTCTGTAGCTCAAAACTTTTAGATGAAATGGTTTCATATTTGACATGGGATTATAACTGGTAAAAAAATACCTCCATACAGAAAACACTTCTTCACCTACTCTGTTCAGAGAGATTTGCCTTAAGAAATAGAGAGTTCAGTGTAATCCTGGTTTATTACTAGTTCCAGAATCAGCAGCATGGTTTTCTACTGAATTTAAAACAAATTTACTGAATGTTAACGCTACCACATACTTCTGGAGAGCTGAAAGACCTGAGGGTTTGCTGCCTGATCCTGAAAGTGCTTCGCCTCTGAATGGCTGACACTCCTCTGCAGCTCCTCTGGAGCTTCCTGACTTGTAGGTAACTGGTAATCTATCCTTATGCTAATCGCTTCTCTTTCAAAATTGTGCCAAGTCTGTCAGTGCCCCAAGGGCCCTGATCAGGCCCCAGCATCCCCCTCTCACCCTGCAGGGAGCACCCACTGGTGCTGGGCTGCTCTTCTCTGCACAGAGAGTCCTGCGGGACAAAATCTGTGTGCTGCAGGCAGCTGCCACTTCAGGAAAAGCCTAGGTACACACTAAATTTAATCCAAGTTTTGTCAGTTTTTACAACTTGTAACTGTGACTTAGGAGGGGAAAGCATGGCAACAGGAGGAGTGTTTTAGGTAGAGGAACAAAAGGGCCTTTGCACTTTCTGATGCCAGCCAAAAGTCCTCAAAACATATTAATTTTTGTCTGTTGACAGTTGTGGCTCAAATAACTGTGAGCACATCCCAGCTGGAGAGAGGACAGGGATGGGTTTTGGATTTCCCCTGTCCTCTGCCCGCTCCCCTGTGGAATAAGCCCTGAAGTCACCAAAGCAGCAGCAGCAACTGAAGCCAGAGGGCTTTAGTCTGTTCCTGGTTACACTGACCTCAGTGAGATCTGCTGGTGTTAACACTTGTAACTGGGGATTTTAGTTTATTTTTTAATGCTATAATTTCAATGGACACAGTAAGTACATTGCATGCTTAGAGAATTACAGGTATTTTCTCCAATTCTCTTTTCTTCTTTCAACCTTGAAAAAGTATTTAATGCCATCTAGATTGAGAGCATTTATAGATTAGAAATCATTAGTGTGACAGATTATTTGAATGAAGTTTGGTTGTTTGGTTTAGAGGCTTTACATCCATATCTTATGGTTCTATATCTCTCACTCAAGACTAAAGTTTAGAGCAGCAGCAGGACAACTTTGTTTAATTTTTCAGCTGTAGTTGTATTTGAATTCTCTTTATTCTTTTTTGTCCCTTTTTGCTGGGAAGGACCAGCAAACCACACTCTGAATAATTTTCTTTTGGTTTTATAAGAAAGTGTTTGTGCTGGCAACACAATACACGCTATAAAATATTATCAATGAAGAGATGAATCTGCAGCCATTTATCTTGGGTGTCTTTTATGAGCCTTCATTATTTAGTTGAGATTCAGAAGGATGACTCTTGTAAATCCTTGTATTAGAAACAGTATGAAAGAAAAGAAAGACCAGAACATAATAAAAGCATCTCATTAATGTGTTTTCTTTTTTTTAACAAAGAAACCTGTGTTGAGAAAGAAAAAGCAGTGATCAATAAAGCAACATGATTTTTTTTACTGTACTTACCTACATTTTCAGTCGCAGATGTGATACTCTCATGTTTCATTTGAAATAACTATCATGCAGGAAATGTTCATAATAACATGTCTGTGAGCAGTTCAGCTAATTGTCTGCTACTTAATTTTGGAAGAGTTATAACTATTGATGTAGAACTGTCAATTTAATAATTAAGCTGGTTACTCTTAAATGAAAATTTTGTCTCTAAGATCCAACTATAAATCAAACCAGTAGCTTCAACCCCCACAAAGACTTAAAGCATGTGGTTGACTTTTCTTTGGTACTGTTTCTCATATAAATAAAGCCATCCATGTGCTTTATTGATTTGGTCTAATAACCAAAGTCAATAATAAGAAAAACATTTCTTCTGATGGATTATTTAATATGCTGTTTAGACTGAGCAGTTAACTCCAGTCCTCCCAGTCCTATATCACAAACCTCTTTAAAACTAACCCCAAGACTCATTTAGTAGTCTTTTTTTATACTGTGCTCCGTGCTGTATGTGAGATTCCATGTCAAAGTCAGTCCACACTAAACTGGTTACCTTTACCTGCAGTAATGTGTCCCCATATGCTAGTCAGTTTGTATCAATCTCATCAGAAATATAAAAAAAATGCATAGCTTTGGAACAAAAATTAGTCTCTCCCTGCTGGAAATGGTCTTTGTAGATCTGCATAAGTTGTAGGTAAACTTTAATTAACTCTGCCTTTGTGTTAAGCTTTGTGGTTAAGCAGATGATTTTGGTCCTAAAAGTTGCCAATCTGACAATTTTTCCCTTCAATGGATTATCTACCATAATAAATTTTCAAGTGTTTTAAGTAGGGCATCTGTAAAAGGCTAGCAAGAACTTCCTGGCTAATTCAATAATAACCTCTTTTATAAACTATTTTGATCTTCTCCCTCTCATGAGGGATGCTGATAAGCTGGGCTTTGGGAATTTGGAGAAATGCATTTTGTGCTAGATTGGATGCTGTGGTTCATAGTTTTACTTAGGAACAAAATTATATCTGTATGGTATTTAAGCATTTAGTAAAATCATAGAATCTGTTGGGTTGGAAGGGACCTTAAAGATCATTTGGCTCTCTGGCAAGGGCTAGGACACCTTGCACTAAACCCAATTGCTCAGTGCCCCTTCCAACCTGGCCTTGAAAATTTCCAGGGATAGGGCATCCACAACTTCTTTAGGCAACCTGTTCCAGTGCCTCACCATCCTCCTAGTAAGGAATTCTTTTCTCATACTGAATCTAAACCTACTGTCTTTTAACTTGAAACCATTCCCCCTTCTCCTGTCACCACATGCTCTTGTAAAAGGTTCTCATCCATCTTTCCTGTAAGTTCCCTTAAGATGGTGAAAGGCTGTATTTAGATTACTCATAAATCTTCACTACTCCAGCCTGAAAAAACCTCTAATTCTTTCAGTGTTTTCTCATAGGAGAGATGCATGCTTACCATTAGGATACATCTTGGTTCCTACTGTGTCTGGGAGGCAGAGTTGTCCACCTGTACTGGCATTGGAAGCAGTGAATTGTGGTAGCTTGGTGTGGATACCGCTGTTGGAGTGGCAAAAAGGAAATAAATTTTTATTGAGTAAGCCTTGTATTTTGGGAGGTTTGTTCTGTCTTACTGCCTCAAGATGCTGAGGGTTCCCTATACAATGTTTAGCTCTTTAAATACTCTCACACAGACAAGTCAGCAGCCATAAATTTGCAGGGGAGCCTGAATGTTTGCATGATTTACATTGGATCTAACACTTTTCCTGTGTCCTGTATACTGATTTTTAAATTCTCTCAGGACCTGAAATTATTTCTTACATAAGTTTAAAAATTCTTCTGCATTAATAGTTCTTCCTTGGTTGGGTCATTTACTCAATATTTTAATGATTTATGTCTCTCATGTAGATAGTAGCAGGTACAAAGATGTGTTTTAATGATATTCTGCTGTCTATTGTTCACTAGAGGGGAATGTTAAGCGGGGAAAATACAAAGCATTGAACACATGGATAGTTTCCAACCTTTTAAGTGATTCAGAGTTTTTGATGAATCACTGGTTTCTATCCCTGACCCCTGCTTCTGACCTTCCCCTGACTTCACAGGTCAACAGTTCTGTCAGCTACCATGTTTTGAATGACTTTTTATCCAAGATCTCTAGATGGTATTTCTGGTTTGGGGTATTTTTTAATTTTTTTTTAATTTTTTTTTTTTAAGATGTTCTTGATGAAAATTTAGTTTTTGTTCTACAACACAAAACTGGATCTTGGCTAGGATAAAAGACACTGAGACTAGTATGTACTGTACTGCCCTCTGTACTGGGCATCAGTACAATATACTAGTGGAATGTACACAGACTTCCAGTACTTCCCTCATACATTGAAAAAGCATCTCAGTCCTCCCTGTTCTTCATATTCTGCATAGGAGTTTCACTTCAAGCTTAATATACAATTTGCTTACTTATTTTCCTGTCTTCCCCCTCAAAAAGGGAAGGAACAACTGCCATATGCTCAAGGCACAGAAATTTCCATACCTATTTATTTGGGAAATAGTCAAGTACATTTGATAGGACTTTTTCTATTCAGTGGTGTTCTTTCTTTTTCTTTCTTTATTCTGTCATTTTCCCATTTATACACCAGAAAAGTCTCCCCTGATGTGTTTATTTTAATGCACAGCTCTCTCTGTGAGCCATTTGGCTGGGTACAAGAGGGGCACTTGCTTTAATCTCGCAATCAGAAGGCTTTGTTCCTCTCACAGTATGTTCTTGATTAATGCCAACTAATAATTACAAACACTAGAGCCTGCAGTGTTATAACACCACAAGTGATTGGCTGGCCTGCAGGTTGACAGGCTTTTCTTAGACTCAAGAAAGAACGATACAAAAATTACGTTTCAAAGTGTTTATCTTGCCAGAATTCCTAATTGTGTTTTGACGCAATTATAGCAATGACATTTGGTAGTACTGTCAGTACAGAAACATTAACATTTTGAATGCACAGTGTTTTTCAAGGACAAATGTCTTTTCTTCTATTTTTGTTTTGAAGGTGGAAAGCTAAAATTTTCAAGCACACTAAAGCTTTTGAAAGTATGTTATATTAGCATTAATAATAAAATATGTCCATGAAGAATGCCAAGAACAGATGAGGAAAGGGACATTTTTCCTCTTAATAATTTGGAAAATGAGGTGTGGAATAGGGGCTCTCTGGTTGATTGGGGTTTATTGTTTTATTACTTTTTTTCGCTCCTCTCATCAATGCCAAACAGGCTGAAACCCATTATTTTCTGTCAGTCTACAGTTCCTGCTGGATCAATGCCTTCTTGTGCCTTAAGAACTTGGTCTAACTTTTGCTAGAACAGAAAAAAAGAAACGACTGTTGACTTAAAGCTGGGTCTGGTTAACGTTACCAAAAGAGTTAAATGCAGCTGAGTTTTTTACAGGTTTAGACCCATCATAAGAGTTAAATAAGTAATGAATATTGTGGGAAAAGGGAAAAAAAAGGAGGTTTATGAAGGAAAAAAAAGGATGTTGTTAGCTACAGAGTGAGTGAACAGTTGATAGTTGCTGATAACATGGGGCCGTGCTTCTAGTTCCCTGTGTATATGCTCTAACATGCCTTTAGTGGAAGATGATGTTTTTATTTCAAAGAGTGAGCTGCTTTGTGTGCAAAGTACTCTTGTGTGCTTGAGAAATGTCGTGAGGAAATGATTGCAGAGAGGGAGAGCACTGTAAGTTCGTATCAAGCCATGGAGCACATTATCTTTCCCTTGGAAATAAGAACTTAAAGGTGACTGCAAAAATCCTATTATTATTGTTACTGTTAATAAATAAAATCTCATACTAAGCATATTTGGATCTGATATAGTGCTACTTGTAGTGGTTAAATTCTAATGGTAGTCAACATTGCATCAATTCATCCCTTTTTGCTTTCTTTTAAAAATGCATTGTTCTAGAACCTCGACCTTATAAGTGATCCTGTGGATGTTTTGGGGTTTTTTCCTAGTGTGAGAATTAATATGCCTTCTTACCTTTTTGTGATTATATACCCAGACCTGCAAACTAATGAATACTTGGGAAGTTTTCACTGAAATAACTTGAGTGAAGTTAAATATAAATTCCTCTAAGAAGTTTAGTTTGAAATATTTTCTTCTTATAAAATCAGGATAATTTGTACCAGAGCTAATAACATACCTGTGGAACTGCTTCTACACACTCTTTTAAATTATCTTGGTCTGTATCTTGGTGTGACTATTTTTTGTGTATATTTTGGTGTAGCATCATTAACTTTGAGAGTCTCCTATTAATCACACAAGGATGAAGAAACAGGAAAAATCCTTGTCCCATGTTACTAGTACCAGATTAAAAATAAATAAATAAGGCTTTTCTTTTGAAAAAATTGAGTTTGAGTAAATATGTTTCTGGGTTTTTTTTTATTCAAATGAGTGAATATCTCTCCTGTCCCCATCCCTTCTTAGATCCCAAGTTTTATAAAGCACGTTTGCTTCTTATTTCTTGTCCTTTTGTTTTGTTTTGTTTTAGTATCCTCTTCCCAAATGGAAATCATGTAAGGAATATCCAAAGCTAAAAAATAAAACTATTAAATTCCTCTAATTTGGAAAAATAAATATTTAAATAAATGCGTGTTAATAAATATAGTATGAAGGAAGAGGGATAGATGTTAATCAAATATTAACTTGTTAGTCTTGGTTGTCTTTATCAAGTCAGTGAGTTAGATGTTATCCTTCTGGATTAAAATTCCAGGCCTCAAAAGGGGAAAAAATATGACTCCCTTTAACAACTGTGTGACCAGATAATGATAGCAAGCCTAACCTGCTGGGGCAAAACAAAAGCTTGAAAGTGTAGGAAAAACTGTCATAATGGGGTATTTAAATAGCTTTAATGTAAATTATGTAAGTATCATGTCAAATCACGATCCCAAGAGTAAACTTCTGGATACTATCAGGTTATGTTATGGAAAAGAACCTCCAAGAGAATGAGGACCTGGTTTATAATGTTACTAATGAAGATCTGGTCTTTAACAGTGATAATTAAACTACCAGAAAGCCCAAAAAACCCCAGAAGTCCAGCACCTTAAATATAAAAACGCAATTAGGTGGGCCAAACCCCTGAAGTTTCTTACCTGCAAACAGCAGAAAAAACTGTTGCTGAGTCCATTTAAACTATAACAGGAGCAGATAGTGTACAGGTCCATTAGGTGATTGCCACAGATTTGGAGAGTGAAGTATATAGCTGGTTCATCCTTGGAAACAAACAGATGGGTTCAGTATGGGAGAACCTAGAAAGTACCTGCTAGAAGCCTCTCTGTGGACTTTAGGATGCACATTTCAACTGCTGCTGAAATGGCAGATGAAATTAAACATATGTCAGTATTAAGTGATGTGCACTGGGAAAAAAACCCTCCAGATTTTGTATATATGAGATGGATTTTGAGATAGCTATTATATGTAGAAATGAGATCTAGGAGCTCTGATAGATAACTCCACCAAAATACTGCCTTGGAGCTTAGCAATCATCAGCAAAGTAAATGATATTTTTATAAGTATTTAGCAGGACTTGAACAAATTCACAGACATCATCTTCCTATTCACTGGTCCAACACATAAGCCATATGTACTGTGTGATGTTCCTCATATTCCAGAATGATAGGGTTGGAAGAGCTACTATGAGATAAAAAGTAAAAGGTAAGGACCAGCATCTATACAAGAAATGGAAAAGTAGATTACTTTCCTTCATGAAAAGTAAACTGCTGTAGAAGGAATGCTAGAGATCTGTACAATCTTTGGTGGCATGGGGAAAAATAAATAAATGGGTGGCATCAAAATTTTGGACTACTGAGTTGAAAGCAATTAAAAGGAGCTAGTTCTTTGTGCAGGATCTCAAGGTGGCTTTACTGTTCTTCCTGCAAAATTTCTGGGATGCTAAAGCTTCATGAGAGGTTAAAATTCACTGGAATAATTGATGACAAACTTTATTTTTCAAATGTTTTAAATCATTAATTCAAGGTGGTTCCCCCTCCCCAATATCAAGTAATACTACTTTATACTAACTGCACTGCAGCTGTGTTCACCCAAGGACTCAAAACTATGATTTGTCACCCTTGTGTCTGCCTGCAATTCAACTTACATGTGTTAAAGCTCTTCTTTTTACCTATCTGAAATGCCAGCACTTCAGCTGGATGACACTAGAGAGTGGAGCTCTGTGAAGACCAACTTGTTTTATTCAACTTTCCAGATAGGCTGGATGAACATTTTGTAACTAAGTTCACACTACTAAGAGGGTTCTAGAGTCATTTCAGCTGTACCCACACAATGCTGAAGAAGTGCCTCATACAGAAGTAAAAGGAGATGGTTCCAGATGTGACACTGGATTACTTTGTAATTCAACTGTGTTTTAAGTGGGTGCTAATTTCACTAATGTGGTTAATGCCTTGACTGCCATAATTTCTCTTCTGGATAAAGATTTTCTATTTGCTGGGCACTGATTCTATACCAAACACTGAGTAATCCAAGTACCAAATGTTTTTGTTTTTGATACCTTAGTTGTTTATTTCTACTACGTATGTAGATACCTGTAAACTTCATATCTATTGCTCAGATTAATTTTATTGTCTGTAAATTAAATATTAATTGGTGTGAAATTAATATAAAAAGAGAAAGCATATGAGTGTCAATTAATTTTTTGTGATGCAAAATATTTTTATAGATGTTCCTATATATGCTATATATGTAAATTTTCTTCTTTGATAGATCATCTTGTTAATCAAACTATTTTGCAGTTGTGAAATATTGATGATTTGCCATCTTGATTTTTTTTTCTGCTTTGTAATATACTCATAAGTGAACTGTGTGTATGCAAAAAGTCCCTGTAAAGTTTGATAAGGATTTTCTGCCAGTTTTTTTCTGGGTTTTCATATTGTTTTGTTGTGGAGGGTAAAGGGATTTTTAAGTTCCTTTAGAATGACGGATAAATATTGAAGTTAATGTAAATATCCAGAAATCTAATAACAATTCTCATCTAGACTTTTAATTATGTTGTATTACAGTTAAGGCTTCATCTAGAGCCAAGAAATCTATTTACAGTTTTTCTAATTGTATATTCTACTTCCAACTGTTATCTTTTTTCCCTTTTCCCCTTAGTCAGCTGCAGGCCCATATGCAAACAGTGTTGAACCAGACAATGAGCCTTTGTAGCTTTTTAATTATGGTTAACTCAGTCCCTGTTTTTAGGTGAGAAAATGTAGCCTAGTATTGACACCTGTTCACAGCACTGACCTTAGGGTGGAGGGACCACATATCCTGTTTGTGACAGGGCTTTACTGGTGAATATTGTTACATAACTTGAATGATCTCTCTCAGTGTAGTCATGATAAAACTGTCTAGCTAAAATCTAAAAGAAATAAGAGTAGGAAAAGCAGCAACAAAACCAAGTCTTGTATATTTATTTATAAAGTAAATTATAATCTTTGTGTTATTTGGTTTTATTTTGAAGGGCCCATCTTGCTGGGATGACGTGCTAATTCCCAACAGAATAGGAGGTGTTTGCCAGTCCCGAGGGTGCAGTGGAAATGTAGCGGTAAGATTTTGTCATGTTTTCTCCAAGTACTGTGGCACTTACAAGAGTAATTCTTTGTAACAATTCTAACCATGTTAGAATTTCAGTAATGAATGTGAAGAGACAGGTATGGTACACTTCAAAAGAGTTGCTCAGCATCAGATAATAAACCTCTGATATCTTGCAAAAGGGAGGAGCTTTGGTCAGATGCTATTTGGAATGAAGGGGGAAATAATTTTATTTCATCTTTTGCACTAAAGTAGAACTCAGATTTTTCAAGTATGCATAGGTTAAATGTGGGATGTAATACTTAAATGTTTGTCAATGCTTATTTTATAATTGTTATGTATATCTTTGCCTTGAAAGTTTCAAGTTTCCATGTCATATTGCACATCAGAACTTGCATATTGGGCTTTGTCCACAGGAGTAGGTTCTTCATGCTGACCACTTTGCAGTTTTTCTCCCACACCTTGTTGCTGTTGCTTACTTTGTTTCTTGAAGTGACATTAATGAAAAGAATGAGTAAGAAGGAGCATAGGTTTCTCAAATTCTTAATAAAGATTTTTCAAAACATTATTTATGTATACTTATATCTTCACATGTATTGGATATTTATAGCATTTAATACTAAAGTCTTAGAGGTAATTACTTCTCAGGAAAAAGCTTAATTTGAGTGTTCCTTCAGGACAGAGATTTTAAAGATAAACTTGAATTTCCTACACATGAAAAGATTCTATTCATCAATGATCTGCAGATTGGAGCTACACAAATTTCTTTTTCCATGGTCACTCACCTGCTCTGGTGATTTAGCATGGGATTTATAGCTGAGTCAATGTGCAACCAACAGAAACAGAGGTCTGGCAGCCTTTGGGCTTCTGCTTCTTGCTGTGCACCTTGTAGCAGTGGCTGAGTCACCCAGGAATCACAGCATGTCCTGGGCTGGAAGGGATCCGCAAAGACCAGGACCTTGAAAGTGGCAGATGTTAGGCATTCAAATGCTATTCTCTGGGTAGTACAATTCCCAGTTTTGTCACCTATTGGCAGAAAATACCTGACTGACTTGCAGCTGCCAACTTACAGCTTTTGTTATCCAGTGTACTTGTGAAAAAGGTACTGAAATAATGACACTTTTGGCAACGCTGCCTCCTGAGCTACAACCCATGCCCTCATTGAATCAATTCTTGTTTTTTAAAAGCAGATAATGAAACAAAATGCCATCTTTGTGGAGACACAAGAAAAAAAGCCACTGACCATAAAACTAAAATCTGATGCTGTGGCAAACAACCAGTACCCAGTCAACTAAGTCCCATGACTCCAGTTGCTGTCAGTTCCTCTGGCAGGTTGCATACTTAGCAGAGCCAAGGATCAGTGTTATCTTTCAGTAAGGCATCACTGAATCAATTTCAGAAAATACCCTATATTAGATAGACATGTTGCTAATGCAGCTTGAGACAGCCTGAACTACAGGCGTGAGGCTGTTACTGTAGAAATGTGCTGCTCCTTTATTTCCAAACTGACACATTTTCCCTTTATCAGCTCTAAACCAGTCTATCCAACAGTGTTATAACTGAACCAGACTGATGTACAAAAACACTTTTTATGGTGTTTCAACCTAATTTTTATGGTGTTTCAACCTAATTTTTATGGTGTTTCAACCTAATTTTTATGGTGTTTCAACCAGAATTTCCAGCAATATCAGCCTAGTTAAGAAAAACTTAGCACTTAAGTGCACTTAACTTCTTTTTTTACCTAAATATCCAATAGGTAGGTAACCCTGCGTCAGATATTTGAATTGATGGCTTGTTGAGATCCTCTGGTTGCTGAAAGACATCTTTCTTGTGTTTTGGGATGGTTTATTTTTCTTTAGCCTCAATCACTGTGAAAACACATCTTTACTTTCTGGGAAATATTCCAGTTCAAAGGCTTAAATCACTAAGTCTTTTGTTTTGTGTCTTGTTCCAAGTGGGAAATAAGAGAGATCCTACAGATGTGTTTCCAAGGATTTGCCATTCTTTTCTGCTCCGGTAAAACAGTCTAACTGTTTGGAACAGAATAAAAATAACCTTAGCTAAATCATGGGTTAAAACCTCTAGGCTTTTCTTGCCTGTTACAATCTTTGTTAGATTAAGTCATGTTTTTTCATTAACTATTAATTTTTGCATTGTTATGACAAAGATTGTGGAGTTACGTTTTGTCTCTTAAATAGCTCCATAGTGTATGTCCTTCTTTACAGTGATGTGCAATGAGGAAGCTTTAAGGCTGCTGGTTTTAAGTTACCAACAAACTGCAAATACTGCTATTTAAGGAAAAAGAAAAAAATCCTCCATTATTTCTCCCCCAAGATGTGTTTCATTTAAAAATTGATTTTTCATCAGTTTTCAACTTTTTTAAGTTTTCAACATACAAAACCACAAGGAAATGTGTTTTCCCCCAAAATACTAGTTTGTATGTATTTTCATATGAAATTAGTCTCTTGACAGAATGACAAAGTTTCATTCTTTTGGTTGCAAAAATGTAAATGGAATAATTGACAATAGGAGAAAACAATGGAAATCAAATTTCATTTCAGTTAAATCAAATTTATAAATGATTTGTAGAAGATACAGTGATTATCTGAATGTTAAGTGCACTGTGATTCAATGTGTTCCAATGTGCTCCCAAGCAGAGATCACTGTGGGGTTTTTTCACATTAATTACAGTCGATCAGAATCACTCTGAACTTCTACAGCTTCAAAAAGATGAAGCTTCTGTGAACACTTATGTTACTGCAATTGTAGAAAAGTCACTTTTATAGCAAACTTTAATTATATTAATTAAAAATGGAAGAGTCAATTTTAGCTGTTTTAAATGCATATTTAAATCAATCTTTCAAACTGTTTCACAAATTAGGAAATTAGGAAACCTTGTATTTTTGGTGTCTGTCTCAAAACACTTTCAGCCAGAAACACTGTATGTAGCTGTGTAGGTGTGCTTGGAAACAGATGTGGTTCCATGAATTTCAGATGCTCTTCTTCTATGAGCATGGTTTTGTTACTACTTAGAACCACAGAATCATTTAGGTTGGAAAAAACTGTTTAAGATAATCAAGTCTAATCTGTTAACCTTGTTAACTGCCAAGCCCACCACTAAAACAGGTCCCGAGGGTATTTCTGATATAATTTTTGTGGATTCATGCTCATCTTTACAAGTGACCAGAATACATGTAATACTAAACTCTTTATTTAGCCTTTCCTTATTCAAATGAAATATTACTGAAGGAGTGTTCTTGTTAGATTTTTACAGTTCTCTAAAATATATACAGAACATTTTCCATTGAAGAGAATTTCTGAATGAGGACTTTTTCTATTTCTGTATACAAAAATGCCTTTACATTTTCTTTCTCATGTTGGTTCATGCTTTTTAAAAGTCAAGAGCCACAGAAATAATGTATCTTTTCATAGTGAGACAGAGATGTAATACCAGTGTAAACCACTGAAGTGGTGATTTCATAGGAATCAGCTCCACGTTAATTCCTCATTCCAGGGAATATGCATCAGTTTCTAAAGACACTTCCATGTCACCAAGGCAATATGTAGGGCAAACGTTTTTGAACTTGAGAAACCTGTGGAAAAAGTATTAATGTTCTGTATATGTTCTTGGGATTCTCATTTGAAGTGCAAAAAGACTTGCTGTAGACTTGAAAATCTCAGAAATAATGAAAGGGTTAAAGAGGATTATAGGTCAGATGTGGCTTAAGCTATAGGGAATAAGGAAAAATGAAAATCACCCTAACAGAAATATAAATGTACTTCTCTTCCAGTTTGATATGTCTCACTACTGTTACCTTGAATTCTTTTGTTTCTCATGAAGACTGCATCGACTGTCATCATAACTGAATAGCATTTTTATCTCTGCTCCAGTTACTGAAACGTACTAGGCTTCAACAAACCATTTCTAAAAGAAGCAACAGGACTTCTGTGAACTTTTAGAAGCATCTCTAAGTACTGGATTTTCTTAAATATCACTACACCCTTCTTATCAAGCTCTATAGTTATCTCCCTTGCCCAAAGCAAAGATTTATATTCCAAGTTTGGTCAGGTTTGTTTTTTTTTTTTAAATGTTTAGTATTGGCCATTATATGTGATTTTAAATAGTCTAATTCCACTATACAATAGTCTCACTATTGTAGGGTTTGTTTGAGAGCTAAGAGTTTGCCATAGAAAGCATGTTAGGTTTTTTAAATTATGTAGCTTTTCTTATTCCATTCTTCCTGTGTGATTTTGAATCTTGCAATTTTTGTACTATATTGAAATTTTTGAACATTTCTCATATTTTTTTCCTTCTCTGCTTGTTTATTGTCATTAGGTTTGGCACTGAGGACAGCATTATGTGTTCTTTTCATAGTCTGTTCCACAGGGAACCGTGCTCATCTGAAATAGTTTGGACTAAGAAATCAAGGGAACAGTGTTCAGCTTGTATGCTTTAAATATTCAACTTAACAAATGATTTTTTTTCTTTCAAGTGTCCAAAGCTATTCTTTTCAAACATCACTGTTCAGATTAAATATGCTTCATTTTTCATCTCATTTTGCTTTGATTAGCTCAGACCTTCATTTCAGTGGAGAACAGAAATAAATCCTGTAGCAGTTAAAGTATCATGAGCAAAGTAGTAAATTTAATGATGTTATCAAAATATGAATATAGTAAAGGACTATCATCTCATTATAGGAAAGGTCTGATACATTGCTATATTATTTATTCATTGTTCTTTGTGTATAGTGATTATTGTTAAAGGTGCAATGTCTGTTTGTCCCTGGAGCTATTATAATATTTTCAATGTCATAATATTACTATAAGTAATTTTTAAAATTCTGGAATGTTTCTTAATACCAAGAAGCCTCTTGACTTTGCATTTTTAATTTATTTCAGAGAAATATGCATTAGAGAGTGGTCCAGATAATATATGCTATTAAAAAAAAAAAATCACAGTGAGTATGATGGAGTAGGAGTGCTAATTAAAATACTAGATAATCTTACTTCAGAAATATCAAATTGATACAAAGATTCTTATCACAGAATGATTTAAGTTGGAAAAGACCTTCAAGATCATTAAGTCTAACCTTTGACCAATCGCTGCGTTGTCAACTAGGCCATAGTGCTAAGTGACACAACGATCTGTTCCAATGCTTAACAACCCCTTCCGTGAAGAAATTGTTCCCCATGTCCAACTTGAACTGCCCTGGCACAGCTTGAGGCTATATCCTCTTCTCTTGTCACCAGTTGCCTGGAAGATGAAGCTGACCCCCACCTGACTTCAACATCCTTTCAGGGAATTGAAGAGAGAATATGGTTGCCCCAAGCCTTTTCTTCAGGCTAGACAATCTCAGTTCCCTCAGCCATTATGACAGCTTCTTTATCCAGCCTTCATAGAATTCTAGTATGGCCTCACTTGGAAGACACTGTTCATCTTGTTCCAACCCCCTCACTGTGGTTAGGGACACCTTCCACTGGACCAGGTTGCTCAAAGCCTCATCTGACCTGGCCTTCAACACTTCCAGGGATGGGACATCCACAGATTCTCTGGACAACCTGTGCCAGTGCCTCACCACCCTCACAGTGAAGAATTCGTTCCTAATTTCTAATCTAAACCTACTCTCAATTTAAGTGTTCTGTCACTACATTCCCTTGTGAAAAGTCCCTTTTCAGCCTTCTTGTAGGCCCCCTTCAGGAGCTGGTAGGCTGCTCTAATGTCACCCCAGAGCCTTCTCTTCTCCAGGCTGAACAACCCCCAATTTCTTAGCTTGTCTTCATAGGAGAGGAGCTCCAGGCGCTGATCATCTTATTGACTCTGTGCTGCATCTGCTCCAACAGGTCCATGTCCTTCCTGTTCTGGGGTCCCCAGAACTGGATGCAGTGTTCTGAGTGGGGTATCATGAGGGCAGAGTAGAGAGGGAGAATCCTCTTCTTTGACCTACTGGCCATGCTGCTTTGGATGCAGCCCAGGATAGAGGTGTCTTTCTGGGCTGTGAGCACACACTGCTGGGTTATCTTCTCATCCACCACGTCCTTCTCACAGGGCTGTTCTCAATCCATTCTCCTCCAGCCTGTGCTTGTACTTGAGATTGCAAAGTGGAGGATCTTGCACATGGCCTTGATGAACTTACTGAGGCGTGCATGGGCCCCCTCTCAATCCTGACCTGTCCCCACTGGATGGCATCCCTTTCCTCCAGCCTGTCAACAGCATCACACAATTTGGTGTCACCTGCAAACTTGCTAAAGGTGTGCTCAATCTCACTGTCTGTGTTGCCAATAAAGATGTTAAACAGTGCCAGTCCCAGTGCCAACCCCTGAGGAAAGCCACTCATCACTGGTCTCCACTTGGGCATTGATATATCAACCACAACTCTTTGAGTGCAAGCATCCAGCCAATTCCTTATCCACCAAATGGTCCATCTGTCACATCCATGCCTCTCTAGTTAAAAGACAAGCATTTTTTATTGACAGCGTCAAATGTTCTGCACAGGTCCACATAGCTGACATCAGTTACTCCCTCACCTCTTCACAGAGGCCACCAAATTTGTCAGGCGCCATTTTGCCTTAGTGAAGCCATGTTGACTGTCATCAATTACCTTATTTTCCATGTGTCTTTGCATAGTTTCCAGGAGGGTTCACTCCCTACCCCTGCTGGAGGCAGAGGTGTGCCTGACTGGCCTGCCTGGGGGTTGTGTTTACCCTTGTTCAGTCAGTGAGAGCTTCACTGGGCTGCCATGCCTTCTCAAATAAGATGAATAATGGCTTAGAAACTCCATTCACCTGAGGACCCACGGATGCATCTCATCAGTTCCCATGGACTTGTGCAACTTCAGGTTCCTTGGATGGTCTCAAACCTGATATGCCACAGTGGGTAATTCTTCGTTCTCCCAATCCTTTCCTTTGCCTTCTGTGACTTGGGTGGGGTGCATTACTGGAGCATTACTAGTGAAGACAAAAATAGTCCTTGAGTACCTCACACTTTTCCATATATGAGAGATACTCTCTTAAGAGATTTATTCAAATACCATAGAAGACAAATTTGAAAATCTTTCATATTTACCAGATTCTCTGACCATTGCCTTTACTATTTAAGGACTGTTTTATTATTTTATGCCCAGTGCTGTGGCAAGTAAGAGGAGTGCATTGTATAAATGCAAGTTAAGTAACAAGCAGACCAGACCCATTGTTGTAGTTTGTTTTCTTTTCTATTTTGTGATACAAAGAAGACAGACAAACAATTTCAGAGATTGTTTATTTATTTATTTTTAAAGCTGTTTCTCTTCACAAACCTATCCGTTCACCAAATGAAATAATAACATGGCGCAGTAGTAGTGATGCCACCAGTGCAAACCACAAGAGTGATACACTCTGCTTACATGTGTTGATATCCAGCTGTTCAATTAGCCAATTTAACTATAATGTCATCCTGAGGTTTCCAGTTTGGCTGATCATCTACCAAACATCTCAGTCATTTCAAGTTGCTGCCTCACTGGATAGAATGGCCCTCACTTCTGAGGGTGTGACTTCATTTCTGGCTGTTTTAAAATGCCATATCATGTTTTTTATCTCAGATGAGCTGTTTATGTGTCTTTGTCAGTGACTTTTAGGTTTCATTGTTCCCACTCGCTCAGATTTTGGGCCATCTGTAATATTTATGAGTAATTACTTTACGCCTTCATCCAGATCATTAAGAAATGTTTTGAATAGCATAGGGCTAGGAGATGATCACTGCAAGTCACCTTGAAAAACAGACATTGCATGATTCGCTGTGGGAAATCACATTTTGAAACATATCAGTTAAATGTCTCTAACGTTGATCTCATAGTGTTCTAGTTTCTTAATCAAAATGTCAGTGCCGTATCAAATGCTACACATAAATCTGGGTAAATTCCCACATCGCTATTATGATGTTCTGCTAAATTTGTAATCTCATAAAAGTGTCAGATTAGTTTGATAGAGTCAGGTTACCATAAATCCTCATTGATTGGCATTAATTACAGATGTCTCTTTTATTAATCAAGCACCATATTAGCTATGTATTGTATGTAAGGCTGGTGTCAGGTTTCCATACTGATAATTGCCTAGATTACTGCATATAAAGTTGCCCTAAACAATGACACGATGTGGTTGTGTTCCTGTAAAGCTCTGTCACTTAAACGCTCTCTAAATGTCGGTGGTTTTTTTTAGCCATTAGTGCATTTTCTGAGGAGCAAAGAACGGGTGAACAGTACTGAAAACAACACCTTGAGACTTTGGAATAACCTGTTAAAGTGCTGTGATTGTATTTTGCTGATTTCGATTAGGCCTTTAGATTTATATACTTAATAGCAATTCAAGATTAAAAATATTTACTTCAAATGCTTGATTGTGAAGAAAGACACACAGTAGTTGACTAACAATGGTATCTAAAAATTTTTAATATGTTTTGAGGTTCTTTCCATTCTTGCTCCAAATTATGTCAAGTCTACATTTCTTTTCAGATTCTTCTTTTGGAAACCATAATTAGATTTTTTTTACAGGTATTCTCAAAGTAACCTCATTCTGGAGTAGATCAATTTTTCCTTTATAAAGAAATTCTGTTATTCTACTTCTCAGTTCAGAAAAATCAATGATAGGTGAAAAACTGAATTATAAAATAGAATTAATTCTATGCAGGGACAAAAAGCTAAATTATTTATCTTGGAAATAAGAAGTTAAAGCTTTTATAATTAAGAGCTGTCCTTTTTTTAAAGAAAAGTGAATACTTATTCACTCCTCATCAGTGTAAACACAGTATTTCTACAGTATATTGGCTGGTGTTTTTATGGGCCACAGACTGTGTCTGTATCAAAACACATTATTAGCACACATAACAGGTATGATTTAGATCAATTGATTATATATATTAATTATGTTTGCTTTATTTTTTGTAACTATAAAAGTCTTAAAATTGAGACAAGCCAGCTCTTTGGAACTGTTTATCAGTTTTCTGATCTTGCCAATAATTAAAAATTGCTAATAGTTTTTCTGAGCTGAAATGTTCATACGCATTCTGGCAAACCCAAAGGAACTCAGTTATTTTTGCTTTGTGCTGAATGGTTTCAGGAAATCTAGCTCATCTTTCCTGTATTGATACCACCATTTTTATTTGCATGTGTGGAAATGCCATTATTTTGTAAAAGATCAAACAAAAAATGTTGAAGATTATAATACTTTTTTCAAACAAATCCTATGCTCTTTTGGATGTTGTTCTTCAGTTTTTAACACTGTCAGATAGAGAGAAAAAACCACCATCACCATGCTCTTTGTTGCTTGTTTTATTTTTGCATAGTTCATTTTTTTGTAGTTCAGTTCCAGAAAATCGTATCTTGAAACCACGAGCATTAAGCATGCTTTCAGTGTTTTATTCTGTCTTATACGAGCAATTTATGTGATTGTACTCAGCTGCTAGGTTCTTATTGCCCTTCAGAACTGCCTTTTAAAAATAAGCAGTTGTTTTGAACAGAACTTTGCATTTTCATCAATGATAGAGCTCTTGAAAAATTCTTCAGATAGTGTAGAGGCTTCATCATTTGATGAGAGGCAGTTTCAGGTGAGTTGAAAATTTGTCCTGTAGTAGGAATCAGTGAGACGATTGGAAAGGCTGATAACTGTACTAACAAACCAACAGCTTTTCTTCAAATTGCTCGATGCCCCCGATTTCACTGAAAAAGAAGTTAATTTTTATAAATTATCATTTCTATATCCTCCTTGAGACTGTCAGTATCAAGGGTCTGATGTTATAGGAAGTGAGCAGAGCAGAGCACAGCTTGTGTTCATTTGACCAAATCCTGGATCATTTTTGTAATAATTCCTTTGACTGTGCTGAAAGGTAGATTTTGTATTTGCAAACCAAAACTGAATGTAAATTCACCTTTAATGTTTTACAGGTATTTTACTTCTAGAAATGTCTGAAAAACATGCTGATGGTGCAGCAAGGAACTTAACTCTGTACCCATGCTCTGTTGGCTGTCATAAAAATTTAATATTGTATGATTATAACATCCTATTTCAGCCTGATGCAGTGTCCTTTTCCTGTTTTTGTGATGTTCAAATTAACCACAGGGAGATTCCTCTTTGCCTATTACATAATTAAACTTCAGCACTCTTTACCATAATGTATTGTGGAAGTTGCAATGTGTTCAAAAAGTGACAAACTAATGGAAGAAAATCCACTGAGAACTATTAAATGTGAAAAGACTCCTGGTTTATAAAGTCTCTGAACAATAAATTGCTGGAGATTAGGAACAGGTTTTTGGCAAATACTATTTTCAAGTTTTTATTGTTTTTAGCACACATTCTAGGCATCTACTGTTAAATTCCTAATAAAGACAAGATCTTAGGTTGAATGTACTGCTCTATGATTTCATGTGGTGAAATGTGTGTAACCAACAATTCTCTTATGGTAGATGGTTATCATCAGATTGAGATTGAAAGAGTAAATATGACCAATATATTTCTCATAATCCATGTAATTTTTTTCAATTTACATCCATCCATCCCAAGTCTTAGCTACACCTAGCATGAACACAGCATGCAAGTGGAATCCAAATTCAGTGTGCTGTATTCTGCTGCCATGTGAAGGAGGTGTGAGAGACTCTCACTGGCATCTGTTGTTACCTTTATATGGTCTTGAGCCTAGTAGTGAGAGCAGTGTTACAGTTACTCTGTTTTTGTTGGATGTTGACCAAGTCGTTTTCACATATTATTTGGAGGCCATTATACCATTAATGTATTTTGTCTATTCAAGTTGTAGGAAGCATGCAGGTATTTGGGGACCTGAAGAAATTGGGAAGCAGTAATTGAAAACTATGGACAAAACAGAATTATATGAAAACCAAAGAAACTCAAGAAGACCCAGTAGAGTCAGATCCAAACCCTAACCTTGTATTTGCTCTGTCACTTGTTTCACAAATCAGAACCACGTTGTCTTTCAAATGAAGCTTGTTTGATACATATTTCTGCATGTACTCTGTCAATGTGTCTAACGCGTTCAAGGATAGTTTTTTGTAATTCAAGGGATTTCAGTAACACTTTGAATCTTTTGTTGCTCACTGCACATGACATTTAAACAGTATGTTACTGTCTGCAGCTGTTGCAAACTCATTGCTGATGATTGAAGCCTTGGATTTCCATTCAAGCATGCAACATGTTCCTGCAATCATCTATCAGCAATCTAATCAGATGAAGGTGATTTTGTTAGGGTACAGTATGGTTACAGAGGAGTCTCTACTCAAATGTCAGGCAGCATTTACAATGCAAGAACACAATTTCTTCATTCACATGTGGCAAGTACTGTTACTGAATGTTTAATAACTGTGTCAATTTGCAGGCTGACACTATGTGAGACAGTCTGTTAGATCTAAAAGCTGCCGTAAAATTTAGCTTGGCATTAAATCTGTTTCCCACCTATAGTTTTCATACTTAGTGTTCTGGTCTGGGACTCTAAAATGTGAAGGTATTAGGTTGTGATTAACAATTGTCTACTATATTTTTGGTCTAACTATTTCTAAGAAATTGTGCCTGAAACTGATTTAGGACCAGTTTGTAAACTTGAATTTGTGTTGTCTGCTTCTGTGCATGCACCTTATGAAATTAGCTGATTTTTTACAAATCAGAACTGAATTTAAAATAAGCCTGCACTGTTTATAGGATGTGGTGGTGTGAGATAATGCAGTCAATGGCATTACCTGTGAGCTTCTCTCACCAGGGGCTGCAAGGTAATTCATATTGGAACTGCTGCAACATATTATGGGCTCTGTCTCTCATGGTTCATACTAATGTGATGGGTAATTATCGAATAGCTGCTGTCAGAAATGCCTGAATTCTTATAGTATAGCTCTCTGGAGCAAGGCTTAAGGGGTTGTATTCAGCTTACAATATGTATTTCTAGCTCAGAGAAGTCAAGTATAAGGAAAATTTGTTATGTTGAGTCTAGAAGGCTTAAATTGTAAAAACAAATGTTTTCTGGATTCTGTTTTCTGGATTCTATTTTCTGCCTTAATGGCCTAACTCAGAAAGATATTTAGAATATATACCCAGCTTTAAATATACAAATACTCTGCTGAGGTTAACAATGCTGTGTGCTTTAAGCACATGCCCCATTTAGGACATCAATCTGAATGCATAAATAATTGATTGGATAAATACATAAAAATTCTTTAGTGAAGGTCTTGCAATTGTCATTAGAAATGCATGGTGTTTTGGCCTGTTTGCTGGGAGGATGCTCAGAAGTGAATTATTTCCCTTGCTTTAGCACAATGAATGGTTAGAAACATATGGTTAAAAAAACCCAAGAACTTTTTAAGAACGTGTTTTCCACAATTTTTGACAGTAAGGACTGCAACAGTTCTCTTTCAAATATTTGTGAAATACTGTGTTTCATGGTATGTACGTCTGCTGTTCAGTTGTACTGCACATCATGGCAGCTCTTTGGGACTTTGGTAAATGTTTGGGGCATTCCAAAATGAAATGTCTGAGCTTTTCCACTGTGGCACTTAAATGTATGTGGGCAAACTAACTGTGGCTCTAAATTGTTCTTAGAAGCTACAGATGGTTAAACTGCTGCCAGGAAATGAGGGAAATAATGTTCTAGTGAAAAGTAGGTTTCTTCCATTTGATGCATAAACCTGCTTCACTCTCCTCCTACCCCACCATTGCAACATCAGAAATGGCACAGAATTCTTCAGGTTGCATCATGTGTTTCGTAGTCATCTGCTGCACAGAAGAAATGGATATTTCTAGTGCTTATGGAGTAATTCCTAAGAAGTAACTTTTCACCAAACACCACTGTTACAGTGCCATTAGAAAGAGCTATAATTGTGCATATCTTGTTCTTTACAAACAAAAATATTAGCCCCTCATGAATTTGAGTTTGTAAATGGGAAAAAGTAATGAAATTTGCTGTGGAGATACCTATTAAAGGCACTATGATTTTATGTGTGGTAGACGTGGCACCCACAAACAAATTGATTTCTGGAAGCTTATTTTTAAATACTGGTAGGCAGTAGTGCATTGCTTGCAGGATCACTAACCTGTCAATAAGGATTTGTTGTGATAACTTAATTCTTGTAATTTACAGGTTTTGCTGGAGCATTTGTGCTCTGTAAAAATCTTTAAACCATTTTTTTTTAGCTCAGAGAAACCTGACCTAATAAATTTATACAGTTTGTTCAAATTTTGATTTAAAGTATTTAGTTTTCTAAGTAACTATAAAAGTCATAAGTGCTCCTTGAAGATATATAGGAAATATATTTGCAAAGTATGTGAACAAGAGAAGAACCATGATGGAAAACATTTGATCCATATAATCCTCTCCCCTCACCGCCAAAAAAAAAAAAAAAACAAAAAAAAAACCCAAACCAACCCTAACCAGCCACCCCAAAAAAGCATCCACAAGTTAAAGTGGTAAAAATTGCAAGGTTGAAAGCTCTCAAAATCATATAAACCACATACATTAATGTAATATTTCCAGCTGTATTTAAAGTAACACTATTTCCTCTGTTAATTTTTTTTTTTCATTTTAGAGATTATAAAATGTCACATACATCAGATACTGAGTTAATTTTGAATATTTTACCTAGCATCTTGGAACATGCTTTGAATGAATTATAGAATGGTTTGGGTTGGAAGGGATCTTAGATTGTCTAGTTCCAACTTCCTGCCATGAGCAGAGGCACCTTGAAGGCCTGTTTCTCAATTTGCTTTTGAGAAAGCTCCTGTGATTCAGAGAGGATCAGAATAAACAGTATGTGTTACCTAGGAGATGGCACACTGTAGCAACAAGATGTATTGGTCTGTGTTTGTTTTTTGCTTATTTTTCATGCATCTGGAGAAGGTCAGATTGTTTTTCACAGCATTAGGATGGACTTGCTGCCTGTCCACTTTTGGACCATGATGTTTTAGGGTGCCTGTCGGGAATCTGAGTTACAACCTGGTTCAGGTCTACAGATGTATGAGAACTACACAGCTGGAACTCTCTTTCAATTTCATGAAAACATTGGTGTGTTATATCTGTGGTATCTTATTGTCCATGAATTTCTGTTCTCTCTGCTTATGGCCTTCAAGAACAAGGGAAACACCCATTGGAAAAATTGTACTCAATGTTACTGGTCTCCCAGCTTTCAACAAGGTAAAGGCACAGCCCATATCTTGTTCTTGGTAACAGTCCATGAAGGGATCTGAACCAATTTAGTTTGTAGGGAGTGTCTGCTTCTTTGGAATTAATTTCTGTTGAGGGTGATCTTTTGATGTAAGTGAAACATTTGCTGCCTGTTTCATACAGTCCTTGGAGAAAAAGGTGCTTTAACCTTAAGTTACTGCAAAAGGGCACCACCATCACTATTGGGCTTGTGACTGAGAGCAGTTGTGGCTTCTGGGCCTTCTGTATGAAATATACCAGAATTACCAATGGGAGCAGCACACAGGGGATCGTTTGGGCTTAGCTTCTTTTGCAGATGGTAATCCTGAGTGACGAGCGTATTGTGCCTGGGCTGTACTGTCTTGTGTTCCAGTCTCTGAGTTCAGCACTAATTAAACATTTGGTGTGTCAGGCTGCATAAAATATTGAACACGTGAGCTAGGTATTTGTGTCTGTAGGAATGCAGTTGCATATCCACTCTGCTAGGAGCTGAGTAAAGAACTCTGTGTTCAGGAAAGAGCTAAATACAGGTTTTCTAATTTCTGTATAAATGTGTGCGTTTTCCAAGGTGTTTCTGAGGCATATCCTGTTATGGATTGGAAAAAAAAGTGACTGGGCAGACTACTTACTGTTATAAGGGCTGGACCATCCTTTCTATGGTAGGGCCTGTTTAATTGGTGAGGTTTATTTCCTCAAGACTGGATCATAGCGCAATAGTGGTTAAATGAGAAGTTATAACTGTAAACATGTGAAGCAGGCAAGGTAAAACCACACCTGATATTCAGCTATAACTTCTCTCTGATATTTAAAGGACACATTTCTTAGAATTTGCAGTCCTGAACATTAGAATGAAGGGTGTGTTTTACAGACAATTGTAATTCTCATTTTGACTACAATTGCCCCAAAGGGATTATTTTATGCGATGTACTTATCCAAGGTCTTCCTACCTCTCTACTACATATTCATTAATATGTAGGCTGCATGATGGAAAGTTTGTTTCCAAGTTGTGAGCTTGCTGCTATTAAATGAGATAGTATCTGTACAGAAAGAATAGCAGTAAGGAAACCGTGAAGGCGGGGTAAGCACAGGGCAGTGTTTGGCGAAAGCTGGCTGATTAATTGCTTATGGCATCTATGGGAGAATTTTGGAGTCTGAAAAAAGATGTGTCACAATAAATGTTATAATAGGCTTGTTATGTTTGCACGAACACAACATTAGTGAGACCCAATTTGTGCTGTTGGCTCAGTTACCACTGCAAGCTTTGCATCATGCCCAGGAAGTGGAGTGAAACAGATCAGTATTTCTGTGTCTGGCTCTGCCACCACACACCTGTAAGTCAGGGTCAGCTTGAAACCCATGTATTCACAGCCCTGGGGACTCAGCATGGTGTGTTTGAAATACTGTGACTAAGACAATGAACCTAGACAGTTGTTTTTGTTTAATGTCTTTGGTAAGGCGTCCTTTTTTATTTTTCTGGTATCCCATCACAAGGCAATGATTTTGGCCGTGCATTTGTATCTTTCAAAGTATCCCTTTTCCTTACATAAAATTGAAGTAAAAATGTTTAGTAATAAACACATTTAAAAGTTGTGGGGTTTTTTTTTCTTAAATAGATTTTTGAGGTAATTTTCAAGTTTAAACTTTGACCATTTTAGTTTGTAAGACAGATGTTACAATAAAAATAATTTTTGAAATGTCAAATGTAGAAATTAATATATGTTGTTTGGGGAAACCATTCAAGAGCTGTTTATGCTCTTTTAAAAGATTCTGCTATTGTGTAAACCCATTTTTAGTCATATTTTCAGACTAAATTACTGTTCTTTCAGAGTGAGGGCATTAATTTCTATTAAATTAAATTCTTTTGACTAAGTATGTATTTACATGCTATTTCTACAGGTAGAAATCTAAAAGAATTGTGGAGCAGAAGCTGTTTTGCAATGGAGAAGGGTAAAAGGCTCCTGCCATCAGTTGCCTGGCTGGTCAGAAGACTAAAGGAAATTGGACTGGGAATTAGCAGCAGTTAGGAAGATAATGTGTTTCCAGAAGTAGAGAGATATGCAAAACCATGCCCCATTTAGTGTTCCTCAGAGGTCTGCAAGGTCAAATATTGCTGGCAAAATTCCTCATGCCTGAAGACCATAGCTTATCTATAGTTAGTAAGTTTTCTCAGTCCCTAAAACAGGGATGGAAGCCACTGATGGTGCCTGGGTGTGCCTGCCCCTTAACTCTGCCTGGGTGACGTGCTGCTTGGCACCATAAAACATGTCAGGGACCTTGCTAACCCTGCAACTGTATGGATGACTGTTCAATCACTCTAAAATGCTCTTGTATAGCCTTTAACAACAAGCTGTTTGCTAGTGTTGATGTTAGCCTTATTCTCTTCTGGATTTTTTAATTTAGGAAAAAAAATGGGGGGGGGGGGAGGTTCTGCTTTTATTTTACAGTGAAGACAATATAAATAGACAATGTTTTGTTAGAAAAAGCAAATTAAGTCACATTAGTGAAAACAGTCTATCAAGGCTTCATCAGCATTATACTAAAGTTATGCAAACAGCCATCTACACTAGATAATATATCTATGCATTAAGTTATCTTGAAGAATATCCACATATTTCTGGCTTTAATAGTGCAAAATGCCTTTTCAAATATGACACTGTGCTGTCATCTACTGAGAAATGTTGGCTTCTTCTGTACTGGTATGTACATGAAATATGGCTTTCATGTTAAATGCTTGTTTAACTTATTTACTTCATTTTCAGATTTCTTATGCTATAAACTATAGGTAAGAATATGCAAACATAGATTTATTTTTTTCCCAACAAGATTATACAGGAGCTAATGAATTTCCCACTGTGACTTATGTTTTCTAGCTCATCTTGCATATATATTGCATCTAGCTCATCTGTATATATTGTATATAGAAAATATATTTGAATAAAGGGTGATAACAGTATAAAACTAAATGCCAGAAAACTGTCAGTTTGCTGCAGAGACTTTAGAGATTTTGCAGTACAAGATTAGCCAAAGAGAAAAGTGGGTTTTGATAGGATTTTTTTGTGGGCTTTTTGTTTGTCTGTCCCTTCTATCCACTTCATTTTCTGCAGCCCTCTGTAACTTTCAAGAGCATCTAGTAACCTGTAAGAACCTCTGGGGAAAGTTTTTCAAGAGTTGAAGCTATAGTACCTTTTTATTAGATAGGGATTTATTCAACTCCAGAGCAACGCTGTGTACATTTGGGGTTTTTAATATGTGAGTCATGTAAAACACTGGCCATATATTTGTATTTCATAAGTTTGTGAGGTGTTTATGCTACATATTATAGTTCAAATTTTGCTATTTAAAATACTGACTAAAATACTTATTTTGCCAATAAAACCTCTATCTCATTGCACAGAAGTGGAAGAAATAGTTGTTCATTGCATAGGGTTATATACAGGTTTTACTTAGCCAAAAGGAATAAAATTAACTAACATATGTGTAGTGCTCTCCCCTTCTTGGAAGATGGCAATATGAGTCAACTATTAACATTAGTGTATTCATGTGATTATATTTGGCATCATTGCTCCTTTTTCTGTATATCATATATTTTGGCTATTGTGCAGAGTATTTTGGTTGCTTTTTGTTTCAAGTCTCAGTTTGTGTGCTACCGCACAAATATTCCATCTGTCTTCTCAGTCCACGCAGAAGAAAAGATTTAAACTAGGAAACCAGGGGAAAGGGAAAAATTAAAAATTTACTAAAATTAATTCTTGTCAACTCTGGCAATTGAACAAACCTGAAAAAAATAACTATAGGAAAAACTATGCATAATTTTCTCAAATATTATGGTTTAATGTGTCTTCTGTGTGGGTTAGACATTACCTCTGTTGGCAGGTCACAAGGCCTGCTCCTTAGCAATTTTGTAGAAAGGAGACTATTAGGACCATTAACCCAAATAATTTAGAAGAACTTGATTGAGACTTAAGGACAGCATAGCTGTAGTTGTGCTAACAATGTTATTGTCATGACAAAGAACATGCATCAAAAGAAAAGCCCCAACCTTCCTGGTGGCAAATGGAACTAAAAATCCCCCCACTGTTCAAAGAATATGGCAGGAGGTACGAAACATTTTTGAATCTTCTGAGAAGACAAGCATACCTTGTACAGAGGGAGAGAATAACATTTCTGCCCTTTCCTCCCTCTCCTCCTCTCACTGTTTCCATTGTAACTGGGCAGTCTTGGCTGGTTCATTGTCATTCATATCCTGATCTATGGCAGGCTTTGGGAAGATGACAGAACAAACTGTCCAATTTTTCAAAGCTGAAGACACAGAGATGAAGCAAAGAGCCTCTCTTGTAGTATTACAGCCTAATTCTGTCTGCCCAGTGTCATCACATAAATACTGATGCTCCCCCTGAGGCAGCCATAGTGCTAAATGAAAGGTGTCTTAGTACTGTCTTTCAGCTGTGTTAGAGACTTGTAGATCATCTATATGGTTAATGGATGGATGTGAGGCTCTAGGACATAGGTGATATTAGTTAAAGGCTGGAAACCTAAACCCAGAAATAACAGTCATCTTTTTAAATGCCTATTGGGTTAAAAATAGCTTTTTTTTGAAGCTTCAAACCTGTCCAGTTCCTGTGATATCAAGCCATGGACAAAACTTATATTTTTCAGTTGTGACAGGATCAGATGGATGGGCATCGGCTACATATGTTGCAGAAAAACCATCAGTATTAACATACTAGACTATGGACTTACTCCTGTCATATAGAATACTCAAGAAAAAGTAATAGTTAAAGAAATTATATAGTTTACTTAGGCATTGTGATTTGTTAACTCTGTGTGCTTCTTAAGCTTCTTTGAGAGACCTTAGAATCGAATGTCACCTGTGCAATATTTATAGCTTGAGTATAGGAGTCCTGTTTCTTGTACTTTTTAGATTTTTTCTGTAGTTACTTTGAAGCTTTGATCACTGTCTTTACCCTATGTGCTTGCCAGCATGGTTGGAAAAAAAAAAAAATCACTCAGACCTGTAATTGCAAGCAACCTTTTGTGCCATAAGAAGCCTGAGGATCCACTATCATGTAGTATTCTAGTTTCTTCTCTCCTTGAGCCCTTTTCATGGCTTTTGTTCACATAAAAATTCAAATCTAATTACCAGTGGAAATTAAGCTCAAAGTAAAGGGTTTATTCTCTACAGGAAACACGTGATAACAAATTTAGACAGTTGGATTCTACTCTAAAAGAGGCTGATGGGAAAGTTTTAGTCCTAGGAATCAGCACTAGTGTACAGGATATGATGATTATAATACGTTGTAAGAAGCTACTCTGAAACTGAGACTTTTTCTGTGGCTTAAGTAATTCAAAGGAATTTTTCCAAAATAATCTGTTTCATACATGCTGGTGAACAAATTCAACAGTTTGGGTTGTGCTCTGGAGTCTGGGCTAGGTAGTTTAATCATTCTTACACCTGCAGTCTTGGTTCAGCCAAAAAGTTAGTGTTGGTCAGAAATTGCATTGGATAGATGTATGGATGAAAAAAGTTAGGGGAATGGAAGGGAGAGAGTTTGCATTCTTTCAGAGAAAGGAATGTGTAAAGCTTTCATATTATTTTATATGAAAGCATGGCTGTTCTTATTGAAAAGCTGCTTATTTAAACTATCTGACTGTATTTTTACATGCCAGAGGCATTGCAGTATCTGTGACCTATTAGTTAGGCATTTTTTTGAGACTGGCTGTCTATAGGGCCTTTGCTTCCACTACAAGGTAACATTGTAGGCAAAGATCAATTTTAAGGACACACAATGCCCTACAGCCTTCATTTCTTTGTCTATACTTTGAGCAAATGGGTGATAGAAGAACTGGATTGTTCTGCATTTGTGTCATGGAAATACTACTTGAAGGAATGACAGCGGAATTAGTGACAGAATTGTTTGAGCTCGAGTCACCACTTGCAGAGAAATAAAGCAAGTGTGATGTGAGGTTGCCTTTAGCTGAGCAAAGCAAATGAGAAATGTTGCTGTTAAAAATGTGAAAGGTCACTTTCCCACAGAGTACTTTCCTGCGTGGTTGAAGTAGTATTGTGTCGGCAGCAGCAGCTAAAGGATTCCCAAGGCACTTGTGTTCTCTTTTTCCACCGTGTTGTTCCTAGTAGACAAGAAATGAAAATTGTGTGGTAGGTACTACATTTCTTATTGCTTTCCTTATACAGAAAATTCCTAGAAAACTATAGTTTCTACTCAGAGACCAGGTGTCACTATAAACTTGTACGGTTAATAACCCATCATGCCAGTTATTTGAATCCTAAATATATCTTTCTCCTCTGTTTAGATTTTAAAACAAATCAATAACTTCACAGGGTTAGTGTGGCCAATAGATAGGCAAGATTTTTTTCAATCATCAATAATCTTGGTTATATCACATCAAATGTCTGAATAAAGCTGAATGATACTATAGCTGTCCTGTTAAAAAATTTTGAACAATACCTCTGCTCTTCTAATGAATTGTGGAAAATGAAAGATAGGAATCTTTTTCCTTGGCAAGTGGAATAAATACATAAACAGATTTGGTTTTAGCTTGATTTTTGTTCATTTTTTTAATAATGTGGATAAAAGTGGGTATGTTGACAATAGTCTGTTACTATTTTCTATCCCTAAAAATGTCTCATGAAAATGATTTTTGATGAGTTTTAGATACATTTTGATATTCCTAAACCTTGGCTTTAAGTGACTTGGTCAGAACTAAAATGCTAGGTCTTGTAAAGATTCATGATTAGTATGTGTGTTTTCTGTCCCATAATCCTGCTACGCTCAAATACTTTCCATATCAAAGGCTTTCTGTTCAAATAATTAATATGCAACAAATTGTTTTTTATATTCTCAACTGAATAAAAGGCATGGTGAATATGTTAAATTCTGTGACAAAGAAGTGGAACTGTGTATTTTTAATGTTTTTCTTATATGAACTTAATTAAAGTCAACCAAGAATTTAAAGGAGATATTCTAAAAGATACTGACACTTCTTTCTCTAAAATATGTGTCTTTTGGTCACTAGGACACGTTTAGATTGCAAGTGTTATAGTTGAAAAGAAGAGAGAGTCTGAAAAAACACAGGAGGATAGCATTTCTGAATGCTACTAGTCTCAAAAAAGTAATAATAATTTTAAAAGTTCACTGCCTCCATCCTCCATCCTTCACACAGGTCAAAGTTGATGTTTTCACCAAGCCCAAGCCCAAGCGAAGAGCTGACAAAAGAGACTCATCCTGAAGAACCTTTATTATGAATAACAGATCTTCTTAGCCAGAGGCACTTTGGGAAGGGCAAAGGGGTTTGGTCAGAAAACAGATATTAGAGAGATGCTCATATTTCTTCTACATTTTTATGCTGCTTTTGTCTCTTGCCAAATTAAATAAGTACATAGTACTTATAGACATTTAAATTTAATATATTAGCACTTTATTGCTTTTCTTTGCATCAGAAGATACTTCAGCTTATCTTTGAGGTCATTTAGTTATCGGCAGTTTATTAACAAGGCTTATTATATAACATTTGGTCTCTCTTGGAATATCAGTTTTTCTCCTTACGTCCCATAAAGGCATTTCTTTTGAAGTCCACACTTTTGACAGTGTCTGTGAATTGCCATCTCTGACATGTTCAACAACAGGGATTTTGTGAATTTGAAAGTGGAAGGGATAGGGAAATTTCTGTAGAAATGTATATAAAGTATGCTATTATTGGTGGCATGCTTGTCTTTTCATTCTTGCTGATTTTTCTGATTCCATTCTGAATGTTTAGTTCTGAGATCAGGTATTGAGTTCTTTACAGGGCCTTCTCTTTCTAACATGAGAAATAAAATTTGTGTTTTGGTTTTTTTTTTATAGCAAAGAAATGTTGTCTGAGTGTATCTGAGTGTTTTTGTATGTTTATGATTAAAGTGAGCAACATATTTAATAATTGCATGGAAGTATTCCTAAAATCTATGCTAAGGAACTTCAAATCAACTGTCACTTAATAACCTTGAATATTTTTCTGCTAAATCTTGATAGAAAATTAGCGATTAATCACATGCATTATTATATTGCTTGTAGTGATCAATTCATGTATTTTTTTAACATTGAAACAGACTTAAGAACCAAACTGATTCAGTTTAAATGCAGATTTAATACTATGCATAAATCTTTTCCCTTTAAAATGAGTTAACTGTTTATTTGTCCTTAACCACTGAGGCATGAGAGCTGTATTTATCCCTTGTTTTCCTAGGAGGGGATCCACTTAGCTGTGCCCGGGGGAATAATTTAGTTTAGGGAAGTCAGCTGCCCTTGGGAATAATGTTTACATCAATGATATCATGATCAAGCATCAAGTTAAAAATCACAGGAAACCCACAGAGAAAAGATTTGATTTTGATTGGAATCAAAAGTAAGAGAAAAATGTTCTTGAATTGAGAGCATCTTAAAAGGAAATAGTGCTGATAACAGGAGCAGAGTCTAAGGTTAACTTCTTATCTACAAGTATTATAATACCAGTTCCAGATGAATGCCAAACATAGAGGAGACAGAAGAATTTGCTTGTTTAAAATGTAGGTAGCTATAGGAATGCTTTTGTTTTATTTATGTCGTTTTTTACCATAAACCCAACTCTATTTCAAATATTTGATATTTGGATAATAACTTCCTTCCTTTGATCTTAACAGCTGTTTAGGTCTCAGTGTTTGCTTAGCAAAGCCAATCCATGCACAGTAGCAGGCACCAAATCAGTGGTACTGGGTGATGCTTAGCATGCTCAGTACCTGATTGGAGGTTCTTGGTAGTATTTGGTGAGGTGTGTGGGGGAACTGCTGCTATTTTGAGCAAGATATCTTCCAGTAACCCGAGACAGACAAAATCCTGTTTGCTCACAGAAGCAAGTGGAGCAGTCTTGTGTATGTAATGCATTCATGAGTCTATCACAAAGTCGTTTAGGCCTTAAATCTTTAAGGATTGCTCTTTGGCTCTACAACCTTCCTCATAGTATTTAACCAGTGTAGTTCTGACGTTTTTTACTTATGTAACTTTAAAAGCAGTGCCTGTTCCATATGTGAACAGTGATGTTTTAGATTTGTTTGTTTTTGTCACAGAGATATTTTTATGGCTTGGAAAACTACTGCCTGTAGTTCTGCTGGGATATGGGAACCTGAAAATGTCTCTGCACAGAGTTAAGCTCAGTCTTTCCCAGAACATGCCAGAAGAAATATTTGATTCTACTGCTGTTCTGAAGTGAGTCTCCTTCAATCTGTCCCCAGATCCACTGAATATCTACTAAATTTTTCAGTTTCAAAAGCAAATGAACCATCATCAGGGGGGTGTGCCAAAATAGCACTGAAGTTTTCTCTCTTTCATGAGGATAATTATGATGATATAGTTGAAATGGGATTCAAGTTTACTGATAGTTTTAAAACATTAAAACCACACCTTCAATCGGTATAAAACATATTCTTAAATGGCTTTGCCTATCAATCCTAAATAAACATGTGTGGACAACTGAGGGGAAAAGTACCGTAAGGCTCTCATGTTCTTTTGTACCTTACTAAGAATTGGGAATAAGAAATCTTCCTGAGTTTCCTTAGTTTAGCCAACTTACACAGCACAGAATGAGAAGCAAGGGGAGGAACGTGTATTTTTATGTGTATATGTTGTACACCAGCCAAGGTGCAGGCTATCTTGGCGGTACTTAACAAAGACTAGCGGGTTTTTTTCTGACAGTGTAGTAAAACGGACTTGAGAACATAAATCAAAAGGGTAAAGTTTCTTCTAGGCCTTTTTCAGTCTGCCTTCCCTTGATGGTTTGTGTATGACTTTGATCTTAGTTATGTTGGTGGCTTGACCGTATAGAAGACAGATCAGTTATCATCAGCAGTTAGGGGTATGTAAACCCCTGGTTTGTTTGAAAAGACAGAGTTTACAGAGAGATACTTTTAGTAAAATATCAAAGAAGATTTGGGGGGTTTTGAAAAATTTGAGCATTTTCTTCTTGAATTTCATAAAAAGTAGCTAGCATTGACCATGTATCTTTGAGCCTTTTCTTCCCTCGTGCACTTTTTATGATGTTGTGTGACACAAAAGCGATAACAGCAGTGAAGAATATGACAGAGTATGTAAGAGTGATGCCTGCTCCCTTCTCTGAATAACAATCTGTCAGATACACTGCCAAAAGGAAGACATTTATAGTGTTAAATAGAATGTTCACAATTTCATGGGACCTATGCCTTCAGGCAAGAAAATGATCTAAAGGTATTCACTGCAGTAGAAGGTGACCATAAAACTACTCACTTTTAGAACTAAGAAAAGCGCTAAATTTTGTCTCTGCTTTTGCAGTAATTCCTTGACATCCTTACTCATTGCTGAACAGCAATACTTACAATCATCAGAAGGATTTTTTGTACCTAAAATCACCTGTGCAGAAAGGAGGACTAATGTGATTTCTTCTATTTCAAAATATTTTACAAGTAGTTAGATACTGACGTAGACTGCATGAATTTTTGCTCATTCCTTCTGTGTTATTCTGTAAGGTTTGGAGGTTTTTTTATTATAAAGTCAACATTATGAAAATACTGTCTCATGTAGCATAAGTTTAGGGACATTTTGATATCAACCTTAAGAAGTAACTGCTGCTTGTATGAATTTTACAGTTTGAGGCTAATTTAGAATGTTAGTCTTAAATTGGCTTGCCCCTAGGTCTCTATGTCTGTTCAGAGATTAACATTGAAACAGAAATTATTTGGATTAAAAATTCCAGCAAATTTCCGTGCTTAGGCTTCCATAGACTGGGTGAAAGACTAAATAAAAGAATAGCTACATTTACATGCCTGGTGAAATGTAAGGCTGAAGACTGAGAAGTGGCTACACTCGTCCCTTGTATATTTTGCTTTCAGTAATTTCATTGCTGGAAGCAACCGAGAAATAACTTGTGCTGATGGGTTATCTGCAGTGATAACTTTATAGGTATATGCCCTGGCATTAAAAAAGTATGTTAAGTCTCTGCAAAGTCTGGTAGATTGAACAAATAAATACTTGTGGATTGTATATTTATGCAATATGCAAAACCAGGCAACATAAACTTTTATATGCAGCTGGAAACTTAATTGGTTTCATGACTTTTAAAAGCTTTTAAACAGATGGGATGTGTATGACTGCAGAAAAAAGGAAATATTAAAAAACATGGAAATTAAGTCCACACTACTGCAGAACTCTCATGGACTCAGCATATTGCATTTTTGCTTTCCATCTTTCCCTGTACTTCTGAACTCCCAGCACAGCACTGAGGTCTCAGACCTCCAGAGACAGACTATTGCATTGATTATGTAGAACTGTGCTTTGTGTGGGTTGATGCTGTTTAATTTTCCAAGGGTATACTGCTAGTCTCAACATATCTGTTATGAATAACTCTTTTATTCTTTAATCTTCAGGATTTCTTCTGAAAAAATACTTGACACGTAATCTTGAGGGATTTTTTTTCCCTATATTTTTAATGAGCTCTCTGTTCTGTTTGTATTTCATATTAAGATTTACTATTTCTTTAATTGCAGTTTAGTCAAGCAGGGAGTCTTTCAGTGGATAGCTTTGGAAAGTGGCAAGATTTTCTTTTGTTATATTAAACAGTGTTTTCACATTCCATAATGTTCTTAATTCAGCAACACTGAAGCACATCATAAATTTAATTAGAGGATTTTTCTTAAAGCAGTGTTTGGGCTGATAAATAGAAATATTGAGAAGTAATTTTCCTAATGATATAGCAGAAGTATTTTGGGACTGTAGCACAAGACTCTTGACTTTTTTTCCCTTTCTCTCTGTCTTTCCCTGGAATAAGAATTGCATAGTTTTATTTACCTTCTTCATTAAATACCTTTCATGACAAGAACCATAATGAGGTATTATTAAAAGCAATTAGAATCACCAAACAGATGCTCATTAGGGGCAAAAAGAGGTCTAAACCTACTTCAATTGGTTCAGAGCTTAATATCTTTATTACTCTTTTTGTTTGTGATCCAAATAAGTTTTTATTACAATGGGTAAGTACTTTTATCAAAAAATTTTTTCTATGTTTCCTTGCCCATAGCTTACCTGTTCTGGAATTATGATTTGTCAATATTCTTTTAGTTTTATGCAGAAGATGTACTAAAGCAAAGAAATACATATCTTCTGCACTGAAATAAATCCTTCTTAACATTTAATTCAAAAAAAATAAACTCAAATTAAAGGGCAAAGAAACTTAAGGTCCAAAACCTATTAGCAAATAATGCAAAGATCAATGGATACATTTTTAAAGGTTGAAAATGAAGTGAAGTTACAGATTGTGTAAGGTTATCATGTATTCCGGATGAATGTGTAGTTCCATTGACTCATTTGAAGCTGAAATGCTTCAAGTTAAGCTGATATTTAAAAGTTGTGTATATATCTGTGTCTCAAACAAGATCAAAAACTTGGGAAGTCCAAAGTCTTGTCTAAAGATGACTTTAAGCATATTTTCTTGCTTGGGACTACCTCCTGATGTTATGTAACAGGACACAAAGATAATTTAGCTGTTTAGATATTAGAAACATGTACCGGTGACTTATTTCAGAAGTCTTGTGGACAATTCCTTTAAAGACCAGGCTTGCCTTTAAACTGTACTCTTGCCACACAGTAGTCTTAAACTCCTACTCAGACATGCATCAGATTTTGTGCCCTTCACTTATTGTGTGGTATGAATATATTGGTGAATCTATTGAATATATCAGCAGTTCTGTGACAAACAGGAGTGACTAACCTAGGAGGGGAGTTGCATTAATACTTCTCATATCCCAGTTACCAGATGCCACCTTAGAGTGGCGTGGTACTGCATAGTACTGTATTTGTCTTATGCAGAAATACACAATATAGCTAAATTATCATCACCGCTGAGGAAAAACCCAAAACAGTAAATGACAGCTGTTTTGCAGACAAAACTCCCTACTTCAAGGCTGTAGGCATTGAGAAAGTAAGAGTCTGTCTGGACTGCTTTTAGCACAGTATTGCAGGAAATCGTGCTAAGTTGTAGAGAGGGAAAGGGGATTTTGTATTAAACAAACCTGATTTTTTTCGTTCTCATTCATCCACATGTTCTCTTTTACTCATGTATTGGTGAGTGCTGCAATATGTGTCCACATCGTCTAGGTAGGAACTGGGAGTGACACTAGCAAACACCTAGCATGTCTTTTTCATGGCTTTTGGATTGTTTCTGATGCTGAGGCCTGGATGTGACTTTTTCACCCTAAAAAAGTTGACAGTAGCTGTAATTTTTTTTTTTCCTTCATCCTGTCCCACCTTCAAGAGTCATGAGGAAATGCTGGTGATTTATTCACTGGGGTTTTTTTCCCTTCCCTTGCTGCAGTTTGTTTGGGATTTTTTCCTTTTTTTCATAGTATTTTTTTACCAAGGCCAGGTTTCTTGAGAATAAACTGTGATGTTAGTATCTTGATGTTGTCAACAATCGTCATTCTTTTATGCCTTCTTATCCTTTCTTCCAATGTTTTTATACCCTTACATTCCAATTCACGTTTCATTTATACCTTGTTTTCATTACAAACCTCCACAATTTGTTACTGGAAAGAAGGTCTCATAGCAACAAAGAAAGTACAAACTTTAATCTGCAGCTCCTATTGCAAAGCATGTCTTCAGACTGCTTTTATTTACGTATGCTTAGAGTGATTTGGACACTTATAACAATTTCTTGTAATGAAATCTTATCAAAGAATGGTGTGCCTCATATGGCCTTCCCTGGGGTGCAGTGGAAAAGAGAACAAAACACACATTTGTGGGAAAAGTGTTATGCTAATGAAGGCGGTCTAAGAGGCTAAAGTGACTTGATTCAAACACTATACTTGGAAATGTAATATGGGCTACAAGAGAGGTAGAGCTTTCCTTTATTATGATGGTAAAATTGTAACTTAAAGATTTCCAACATCACAAAAGCAAGGCCAGACTTCACTGTTTTAGAGCTAAAATTCTATGTTGTAGAGTTCAGAAAATGGCAATATCTGTAACAAGAAAAGATAGTGGCAACATTAATGCATATTGAAATTGGTTAGTATTTGGCCTTTGATGACTATATTTAGAGGAAGTCTAGATGAAGTGATTTTTTTAAAAAAAATCCGGAAGATCACAGAATGTGTCACACTGTTATCTTCTTTGCTAGGAAAGGTGCTGAACAAAATACATACCTAGACTGATATTTTTGCAAGGGATCCCTTGTAAACCTTTCCTAATGATTGTCCTCCTCTGCTGTTGGCAGTGGTGATTTGTCTGTTCTCTCAAATGTCAGTTACCCAAAGATAAAGGAAGGACTTGAGCAGCAGGTATGTAATCTTCTCTTTATCTCTCCTTCAATATTTCAGGAGTTTTACTTTAAATGTGGAGCACACCCAACCACTGACAGTGAAACATCTGTGGCTTTGAACCTGGTTACAACAAACAGCCGCCGTATCACATGTATAACATGCACAGATATTAGGTAAGTACAGCTTACAACAAAAATTGTCAGAGATGTACAGTCTCAGTGCTGCATAGTACTTATCACTTCCAAAGAGCCTCTTTTCCTTTGTTCATTTTTCTTTTTTAAAGGCTGGGGTTCTTTTTCCCTGGTAACGTGGTGAAAAATGGGTTGTATTTTCAGGTGTGTTATTTGTTTAGCTGGTAAAATTGCAGTTCATATTTTTGTACCTTAGTCATGTTCAGGTGGAAATCTGAGTTCTTAAGTTCTAACTAAAACCTCAAGTGCTCCAGACAGTGGCGTAAGTGTGTAGATACTTTCTGTTAATATGGATTCAAGAGCCTGGGAAAGAGCTGGATTGGATTTTTGAGGGGGACAGACTGTTCCTGAAGAAATTAACTTTTTTGTATTTGTTCTATAAATCAAAGTAAAATGCATCTGTTTGCATGTTTGTGTTTATTTTAAAATACTGTAATCCATCTTTTCATGTGGTATTTGGGCACATACGTTCAAGAATATCAATTACTTGCAAATGCATGGATTAAAAACCAATTGCCCGAAAAAGACAGCTACCATTGTAGTGAAGAATTACCTGAAACACATTTATCTCCTGATTAGGAGATATTTTATACAAAAGTGTAAAGAGAATTGTGAAATGGTAGTTGTGGGTCAGAAGGGAGAAATTGGAAAGGACACTTGAACTCTGTACTGATTCATATGATGTGTCTTCTGGAAAGAGCTGATTTTGGAAGCATCCTTTGTGGTGTATTTACAGAACTGGCTCCTAGGTACAGATTAAATGAAGACCAAGTATCAGTCTCTGTCAAATTGGTATGTCAGCATTTTGCAGCAAGGGTGCAGACTCAGCTACTCAAATCTGGCTGGTTCTCCTGTCCCCTCTCAAAATTCCTTGGGCCAGAGGATGGTTTGGCTCGCTGAAGTGCAGACCCCTAGTGCATGTCTGTACTGCTAAATACAAGAGGGCCAAGGGCTGATCCCCATCCCAAGCCAGATGGAAATGACTGAGAGATGTCCTGCATGGAGCTGTGCAACCTGGTGCTCTGTCATAGCCAGCTTGGGTCACTCATGGAGCTGAAACCCAGCCATTGGAGATCTGCAGTGAAAATACACTTTTTATCCTAGCAGTAAGATGGAATGGAAAAAAGTCATTCATGTCCTCATATTTCCTGGGTGGGGCCCAGGAAGTTTCAGAAGAGCTCATTGAACTACATGAAGTACAACAAAGGGGTAAAACTTGCTGAATAGCTGAGCTTTTTGGGATAAACAGTACCTCTCTCTGGGACCTGTGTCCACAGGGTTCTCAAGAACTCTAAATATTTCTGGACTGCAGGAAAAGTTGTCTGTTCCTGAGAATTTACTATGTTTTTGTTAAGTTCTCAAACAAAAAAACAGAACAACTATCCAAAAAACCAAAACAAACAAACAAAACAACAGCAACACCAACAACAAAAAAATAAATTAAAAAAAAATCAAGAAAACATAAGGAAAAGAACTTGTTTAAAATCCCCTTTCTGGGTAACATTAAAAAAAAGCAAAATGTAAGAAATTTGTTCTGTCTCATCATGTCAAAATATTGATTCAGATTTCTATGATAACTCTAAACTTTTGTGAATCTAAATTTTTGAATACATTAAATTCTGATTATCTTTCAGAATTTTGATTTTTTTAAAACCGTAAAAGCCTTCCATGCACTTTTGTGTAATACTAGGCATTTGTAGGTGATACCAAAACCCAATGGTGGCTGAAATAATTTTCCATTTAAAGCTGTGCAAGAAATTGGTTTCGTTTCCGATTTTGTCATTTACCAGTTGCATGCATGGTCAAATGTAAGTTTTGACCATTGGAAAGATCAAGATTGTACAATGAAAACATTTATTAGTTATGAAAATTTCATTGTAAAATCTTGGGCTACTTAAAAAAACTCCACTCAGTTTTATTTGAGTTTCTAATTCCTTTCTCCAACCTAACATTCTTGTAACACTTGTATGTAATTCCAAGAAATTGCATAAATAACCATAATCTTTTTACTTCAGTTAAATATTTAGGTGATTGTACTGGAAATTACTTTCTAATATGCTTATGCAGTTGAAAAGTAGCATTTGGGGCACTCTGCAGTTTAGAGTATTTTGTGAAACCTACCTTCATCCTTCTGTAGCATTCATGTGAAAAAGAGGATTAACTGTATTTGGTACAATAGATATTACTTAGTGGTAGCTTCACTATAGTAAAATAAGAAATTTGTGTCTGTTCTTCAAAGTAGGTTTTTCTTCTTGTTTTTTCTGAAAAAAACCCCAAACCAACAACAAGACACCAAACAGGAAAAGATGATAATGAGGTACTATTTGCATTTTTCTTAAATATTTCTGTTTGCAGCAACATACACTATATTTCTAGGTGTTTCCATTGATTTATCATTGACAGTTAGTCCACCATAGACAGAGTAATTAAGTTCCAAGATTATTGCCACACCATTTGCATGGTTTTAGCAAGGTTAGCAAAAATCCTAAATATCTTATATAAAGCAGTAGTGTACTCTGCTATATGGAAAAAATAAAAAGGGGAAGCAATGTTAGTCTATTGCCAGTTTTTATTCTTAAGTTTACATTAGATACACTTAGTTTGCCTTAGGTTTATATTTTATATAAATATTTTCATGCAGGTCTGACCACTAGAGTGAAATAGTTGAAAGCCAAACACTCTGCTAAATCCATAGGTAGTATTCCATGTAGTGTAATGCCTTCCAATGTATTCTGCTTATCTACAGCAGAGTTAGTGTGAATTGGGAGCCTTTAGCATTTTTTTTTTTCTGTAGCATTCAAGGTGATGAGTTTCTATTCTATGTCTTTGAAGAAGCTTTAATAGGTTGAGCAAATGGCTGGAAGTTGAAACAAATACTAAAACTGTGCAGTCCTCAAGGGAAGATCTGCTTTTGTCAACTGTTTCCAGTAGAAATAACATCAAAAGGGGCTAGGAGTACCCCAGGGTACCCATAAATCAGGCTCAGAAATAACGGCAGTTCTAAGCAGTGTAAAAATAAAATGTGTAGAACAGAAATGCCTCACGTCATCTTTCACGAACTCGGTAGGGTACAATTCCTAAAGGCACCATTATTTTTAGCTTTCAGCAGATACAGATAAGTGTAAAAGATATATAGGGCATACTGCCACTTAAGAGGTAGAAAGAATTCTCCAGAAGGAGAAGTATTTGGTGTTGTGTTATCAGATTTTTTTTTCTAATCTAATAAATCCCTGCTTCATAGTTTTGAACAAAGAAGTGGTTTGCTTTGTTCAAACAATGGACTCTTTTATATGTTTTTCTGCTCTTTGGACTTTCTAATACTGGAGTTGGAAGTGAGAACTTCTGCTAGTGGTGATAGTAGTGCATATGCTAGTTATTCTTCAAAGGTAACTGGTGTAATGTCTTTGTCATAGTTCTGTTCAGGCAAATCAATTCAGACTCTGATCACATTAGATTCCATAGCCAGGAGAGTAATGGAGAAGGTCAGTACTGAGAGGGGAAAAAAAGTGAATGTACTACAGGAAGTCCTGTTGGAAATTCAATGGGCAGCCCTCTTCTCCTTCAGACAATAAATAATGAATGGCTGCATGTTATTGGGAATAACAGTGTGTTAATCTGGTTGTGTAGGGTCACTTTGGGCCTCCTAAGTTTCTCACTTGCTCTTAATCAGTCATCTTTTTCCTTTTTTTTTTCCAATGTACAAGTTAGAAATTTTTTCCCTCCAACAGAAGTTTGTGACATTCTCCTATCACTCCTGCTTGCTTATTTCCTCTATTGTAGAGTTAGAATTGAGACAGATGGAGTTGGTTTTGTTGGTTTTTTTTTATTTTTCTGGGGGGGTATTGTTCCTAAATTAGTAGGGGATAGAATAGTTTGCTTCCCAATAAATACACATGTGAATGATTTTCTCTTGTGGCTTTTACCAGTGGATTTTATATGCCAAAAGAAGACCATCTCCCAAAGTTTATTATGGGGATTAGGGTTTTTCTAATTTCATATTTTGAGTTTTGATTTTTATGATGTTATTGTTGATTTAGGTGTGCCAAATTCCTTATTGACCTACATGTTGTACTGTATTGTGCATTAATGTTGTACATTGCTTTGAAGTAAAATATTTCTTAAATTACAGTTAAAATATTGTTTAGAGACACCTGAAATAATTTGCCTTGTCTTTCTTCATGTAAAAGATATATGGTGTTAATACAGTCTGGGTTTAAAAAAAATAAGTGGAAAGAGTATCAGAGGAGGAATATAGCAGTGACTATGACAAGAAATAGATGAGGTAGCAGGTCAGCCATGGTATTCAAAACCTTTACATTACAAATAATTCCAGAATCTTTAGTTGACTATTTGAATCCAGTGCTACAGCTGAAGAGACAATTTTCAAAATTCAGCTTTTGATAGAGAGACACCAATTGGCTCAATTGGTTAGAGCATGGTGCTAATGCCAGTGTTGTGGGTTGTGGCCTGTACAGGCCATTCACATAAAAGTTGGACTTAATGATTCTTTTAGGTCTCTTTTGACTCAGAATATTCTGAGATTTGTTTGAGAACTGTTAACATTTTCTAAGTGAAGAAGCTGTAGTACAAATTTGATTCAGGTCAATTTTGCTGTTATTTGAAGAGAGACCAGACACCTTTTGTTGTTTTCTGAGATGAAAATATGCAGACCATGTCCACTGAAAGACATTACCCATGTGATGTTTTCAGAAGAGTAAATAGCACCTTATTCTAGACCTATAACTGCTACTTCTCTTTGCTTCTGGGACATAGGATCCTAAATTTACCCCTTGGGCCATTATAATCCAAGCGAGTTACCAGATCTATATTTAGCTATTCTTTTTGGAAGTACTTTTTCCCTCTCTGCGACCTGTCTTGATAATGTGGTCTCTATTTCAAATCTCTATTAAATTCTGTTGTCTTTATATACCTTGAGTAGTTCAAAGAGGAGAGGGAAAAAAAATGTGCTAAGAATTAAATCTACTTTGTCTAAGCACTATGACCATCAGGGACAATGTCTACTGCTTTATTCCCTAATGTTCCTTAAATTAATGAGATTTCTTAAGAATCACTTATTTAAAGCAGGAAATTAGATATAAAGCTAAGAACTGTTAATAATTGATTTAGAGCTCTTTTTTTTTGCTTTTCCCCAATAAAATAACTTATAGAATACTCTTGTTACACCTGTAATATGAGTTCTGATACAAGCAAAACCATGCAGAGAAAACCTTTTGTTGAGAATTCGGGTGATTTTTTGAAATGTGAACCAAGTCTGATAATGCCAGTAAGTGACCTTCATTTCCTCTGAGGTGCACACTGTGGGTTTCAGACTCAAAGACTTGTACCATGGGCCACTGGAAGATGTGCCTTGTGCATGGAATTCAGCTGCCTTAATCTTTCTCTTGAATGACAATCACTGGAATACAGCAGCCCCCTATGGCAATGCCAGGACAGCAGTGCAGTTCTTGCTGCTCTGCCTCTGAATGAGTTAAGATCTGCACTGCAGCTGCATCTCAGTGAGACAGCTTCCAGCTTCAACACATCTGGGAACAGAAGAGTGCGTTGGCAAAGCCATTGCACTGTCCCATTGTGCATATCCTTTGCCAGCAGGGGACAAGTGAGGAGGATTTTATACAACCTCACTCCTCTCCTGTGCTGGTCATAAAGCGTGAATTTCTCTTCATCTAGGAGAGTAAAGCCTACCTTTCCTTCTTTATGAGCAGAGGTTTTTTTCTATGCTATTCCTTCACTTGGCATATATGTTAGTGTACAGTTGACAGAAAGGACAAATGGAAAGGAATGTATCAACTGCCTGCTGCTTTTTATTTTTTTGTTTTTACATTTGCCCACATGTTTGTGAACATAAATATAATGGTGTGTGGTATGTCTGAGTGTTTGAAACGGCCGTGAGTGAGAATTTTTATGTCACAAGTGAATTTCATTTCTGATTTGAATTTATTTCAATAATGTGCATCTCCTGATACACGTGGGATAAAATAAATGTCATTAATTTCATTTTGCATTTGACATTTCACCTGAAGCCTACAGACTCCAGAATAGGCTCTATATAATATAGTGTATGTTCATATTTGTTATGTGTATATAATATATATATTATATATTGTATGTTCTTTGCCATTCTAATATACGGCGTGATTAATACAGTGAGCTGTTTTTGTAGATTTCTTCAGTTACGTATTTTATTTGTGCTGCAAGACACAAAAGAAAGTTTGAATGGTTTGGAATGAATCAGTAGTTTTAGTGTGTCAGGTATCCAAGATTTCATGAACCTCACTTCCAAAATATTCTGAAGAAACCTCAGTATGAATACTTGCATATAATCAATTAAAAATGATAGCTAATGAATGTAATTCTGTTCAAGTATTGTAAATTTAAATGTTAAAGTTAGAATTTATTTGCAATGTCCAAGAAAAGCAGAGTAGCAAATGTTTTTAAAACATTGTTCAAAGAGACTCTTGAAACTTGCAAGCCCCACAGTATGCCTTTTCTCCCATAGGTGTTTGCAGGTTCAGGTGTCTGGGACTTCCTTTCTTTATTTTTAAAATGAATTCCTTAACATGAAAGACAAAACATTTTCATCTCTAGTTAGTTTTGCTTCAGGCAAGGTTAGAAATAGCTGAATGTTTTCACCATCTGATAGTTGTGTAGTGACCTATGAGAATTGTTATTGGAGGTCACAGTCAAGTTGATTTTGGAGAGATATCTATATTGCAAAGGCACCACCACAGGTGATACTAATTAGCAAGCCTCATCCTTTCAGCAGAGACCTGAGGTCTGAAGGAACAAGGTCAACAAATTGCAGAGATGCTCCTTTCAGGGCTCAGCTGAGGCATTAAGGCAATGGTTTGGGGAGGAACATAGCTGCTGCTCTCTTCTGAGCAGCCAGTGGTTTGGCATCTTGCACTTCAGTAAGGGGAAGGAAGGGAAGGTGTTTGTGAAAGATGTGGTTGTCTTTTACAGCATAGAGAAACAAGAGTGAAAATATCCAAGAAAGAATGAAGCTCAGCAGCAAAAGCCTAAATATACACACAACAGAATAATTTCATTTGCAGGAACTTTGGAAAAATGGAAAATAGCAGTATTGGGCAAATGTACCAGGACATAATTTCTGAAATCAAATACATGAAGGACTATTCATAAGACAAAGAAGCTGTCATAATATGTGGAGAACTTTATGAAATGTTACTTGACACTTCATAAAGTCACTTAATGATCTAGTCTGGAACAGAGTCTGTTGTTCCGGGTAATGTCTTGGAGAGCCATTCAGTTCCTCAGTCAAATAGTTCCATAGGAATTATCAGATTTCAAAAATGTGTAATTCAAATAAAAATTTTTTGATGGAATTTAATGGCAAGGGTTTACACACTGTTTTTAATAGATGACACGGGCAAGGTACTACTCTCAAATTCTATAACCGTATTTTTGATGAGTAACACATTCAGGGGCATTTGGCTACAAAATTTTGGCAAAACAAGGGAGGGATTGAGGAATAAGTTGGAGAAATATGTTCATTTGTGTACATATAATAAATAGGGACACCTACTGCTATATTTCTCTCTAAACCATGGTGTAGAACGAATTGTCATAGCAGTGTACTGACTGGCAACAGTATAAGGAATATATTTCACACATTTTCTATACACAGTCTGCACTGAGCGTGTAAAGCTCTTGGTACATTACAGTCTTGATGGAACTGTAGTGGAATTTAATAATTAGAATTACTTTTTTTGCTTTTTAACTTAGTAACTCATGATCATTGATAGCTCTTCCCTCTTGTTAATTCTTTGGAAGTTGTTAAAGGTTGCTTCTGAAGACAAAACAGTTTCTGAAGACAGTCTTAGAAAGAGTCTGTTATTTATTTTGTTCTGTAAGAGAAACCTATAGGGTTCTAAATTTTTCTAGATCTTCAGAGAAATTCCTTCCTCCTGATGAATGTATTTGTATAAAACTTCATTTAGTAAACTTAACTATATGTTCACCTTAAAACATAGCAATTTTGAAATATTAAATTATTGCTGTAACAGTATAATTGTTGTATAATGATAAATTATAGTAAAAATTCTAGTGTAAATTGTGTTGTGATGCAGTAAATTCTTTATCAACTAAGTTACTACCACAATTAAAGTTTCCTTATAAAGGGAAAATCCAGGGCATGTTTCAGGCAGGGGCATAGAAAGTAAATTCAGTCCCATAGTGGAAAATAGACAAAAGTCAAGTTAAATTGTTCATACATAACTGTTATGACCTTGGTGCAAAAAGATGCTGATTTGCAGTGTCATTTGAAAATGATAAGAAATACATCATAATCAAAGTCAATCAAAATCTGTTATGTTCTGTCAATATCTGTGACATGTTAAGGGAGCTGTGTGCAGACATTTGAAAATGGTTGAAAATGTACACAATTGAGGGAATAATGATTTTCCCAGTACAAGTTTGTAAATGGTAGTGATACTGCACTGGCATGTCACTGTAAGAATACTAGAAGAAAAATGGCACCAATAAAAACACATTTTTATATTGTTACAAACTCCTGTGCTAAGACTTGTATTTTCAGTTGACATGTTTGTTTTAATTTATGTTAAAGTGATTCCATGTCATTGTACATTGAAATGCAGTAAGCAGGATGAAAAAAAGGTACATTTGTCCATCAAAAGTGTTTGAGTTTTTTCTTAATATTTCTCCAATTACACTGGCATAACTTTCTCTTGCCGAGGAAATAAGTCTTACAGCTGATCTCTAAAGATGAACTGTGACTGTGGTTGGACATGCTCATGAAAGAGTCCAGTGGTAGTGAAAAGTGAGTAAAATAGTAGAGAAAATGTGTGTAGCTGGATAGCAAGATAAGGGAAAAATGATATCTTCTACTGAATACATGAGTTAGCATAAGTGTTGCTTTTCTGTGCAGAGATTTTGGAGGTTTTCTACCACAGCAAACTTTTACAAAACGCTCCTCTGAGTCACTTTCAGCTTTGTTTCCCTTTAAGGGTATGTGCTCCTACATTTTTAGTACATAAAATGGAATTTTGATTAATTTTTCATACATATTTATATATAACACATACATGTTTGTGTACATATATATATTCTTATGTATATGTGCTTGTTTCTTTCTTTGACTTTCTTCTCTGTAAGCAATCTTCAGTTGTTTGAAGTGCATTACATTTATAAATGTTTTCCTCCCATGCTATTCCTATTTCACTTTACACAGGAGAAAAATCTGCCCATATTTCTGGTGAAAGTAGGAACCAGACAGTGCTCTTTTGGCATGCAAATTCTATCTGCGTTTTACAAATTACTCTTTCTTTTTGTTTTGTTTGAAACAACAGAGAACAGTCATGCCACTTCCCATAAGGTATGTTCTGTGCAACCACTAAGGGCAGGGTCAGCCAAACAGCTGCCAAGAAAACCAGGACCAGCCCACTGGTGTACACAGTGCAGGAAAGATGCCTGCACTCAGATGTCACCTCTGTGAATGTGTCCAACCTCTTTGGAAACAGGCTGACAATGCTGATGTCAATCTTGAACTGTACTCCTGAGCAAGACTATGCCTTTGCTCCCTATGGATTCTCTAACCTTGCTGGAGTTTATTGGATTTCCTGACAAAAGAAGTTATATTTATTCACTTTTGCTGTATGTGCCTCAAAAGGTGTCAGAGCATGTCCTGATCAGAAAGCAGGTGGTGAGAGTGATGCTGCAATATGGTTCAGTCTGGTTATATAAAATATAAAACAGCTTCAGAAATTCATTTATTCCATTCAATGCATTTGTAATTTAATTTTGTTTTTAAAGTAAAATACCAAAACAAGAGAGAAAAAGCATTTTAAGACCCTCATTGTTGAGATTTTGAGAAATAGCTCTTTTTCTGTATTGTCCTTCAAATATATCCATAATTTCAGGCAAAATAGTCATTATTGTTTTGTGGTGACACATTTATGCATATATCTGCTAAAGTAATTTTAATTATAAAGACACTTCACTCATCTTGACCCTTTAGACTTTGATTATGCAAACAATTTTGTGGGTTTGAGTATTTTTTTATGATATAAGTGTTTGCAGGTTAAGACTTATGTACTGCATAACTGCAGATCATTTTCACATAAATAGAACTAGGACTTTTCCAGAAATAAGTATCTTCTACAGATGCACAGCCTGTCCCTCTTGCATACAGCTGTGACCTTGAAAACTGATTAACAAAATTGTACTCCAAGGGATGCAAGGCTTCACATAAAGCAAGTGAAGCATGTACAGGCCCTTGAGGGGTGCTTAGAGTATCTCATAGACTCTAATGGTAATTCCTTTCTCTTTTAATGCTCTTAGGTGATTCTGCCTTGAGGCAATCTGTAGTACTTTTCTCTTTATTTAATTTTTGTGCCACAGATTTTATGAATTACCTGATTACAACCCCTGTTTCATGTTTTAAAGACAAAGTGCTCTATATGTCTGGTGTGCTGTCTTCTTCAGCTACTCAGATATTTTGGGTTGTTTTATTGATTTTAATGGCATAAACTTTGGCACAGTAAGAAGATGAAAAGTTGAGTTATGATTGTCTAAACCTGAAAACAAGGTGGTGCTTGTGAAAACCATGTAGAGTGCCCTGCACTTAAGACCTCATTTCCTTTAACAGTAAGGACTATTTGAAAATATGCCATTTGCTACATTCCAAACAGTAGTACATTTATTGTTATTTAGTAATATTGGCAAGCTCTGAAAACCTGGTTTCAAAAGTTAATTTATTCATTATTCAATTAGAGACTTGTAAATTATTATACTTTTGACTTTCTAACTCTCTAAATTTGTATTTGAATTATGTTTTGGTTAATGAAACAGCACCTTCTGGAAGTCAGAATTTAGAAATAAAATACCATTTAAAGCATTCTACACATCCCTCTCAGTCTTGCTGCCAATTTTTGCATCTTTAAAATCAAATTTGTATTACATGAACAGGGATGTAAGGTATTGTTTTAATAATTCATTAAACTAGCAGAAGGCATTGAAAGAAATTTTGTTTAGGGTAAAATAAAAAACAGAAGGCAAAACTGAATAGTAGCTGGTCTTAAACACCTGTAATGTGCCAGGGTACAGGAGTATAAAATGTAGCATTTCCTGCACCCTGGCTTTTTGTGTTCCTTGTTTAAAAATATGGGTACCAAAAGTGGAAATATTTTTGTTGGGTTTTTTTGTCTCTAAAAGTTAAGGTATTCCAGTTTCTGAAGCTAGAAAGAATGGGGAGAATATACAGTTGTCCACTTGGCCACTTCTGCTCTGGTTGTAGTGCATTTCCTTATCCAGGATCAAGAAATTGAATCTCCTGAGAATTTTTTTTCATTCTTCTCTGATATCTTTCATTTAATAAAATGTGTTTTTTATAATAGCAAGGAATAAAATATTTCTACAGAGTTGTCCTTTTTGTGTTGATAGGGTCTCTATGGTGGTTTGAGTTCTGCAGAACATTTAGAACCAAACTGTGACCTCATCTCAGTAAGCAGTTAAACCTGTGTTTAGCTTGCTGCATCTGAATAATCCCATCAAAACCAACAGGATATAAATGCAGGTGTATGTGCTTTGCTTGGCCAGAGCCTAGACTCATCCAACCTACTCTTCCTGAACTTTCTGAGTGATAGCCTCACATCCAAGAAGTAGTCATGGAATGTCTTTTGAGTCTCTTAGTGTGAGATAGGATTTATAATGCTTTTCATCACAGGAAGCAGATCTAATAGTGAATATTCAGTGGGGTTTGTTTTTATTTTTTCAATAAGACATTTCTGGAAATGTCTGCTCTCATGAGAATGAATTTCATTGGGAAAGGCTCTTTTCTCAACCCTTTGCTGTCCTTTCTGATTATCTGAGCTAATCTGTATGCATATGAAAAATGTATTTTATGTAGTTTATCTTTCACTTTTCTGTGTATCCTGGTGCTTTGTAATGACCCCCTGTTTTCAGAGAGATATTTATGGTTTTGACCATACTGTCTCAGAGCTTCCTGTTTTCTAGAAAATACATTATCCATATTTGCAGTTCAGATGGTGTTTATCCAAGGATTAAAGCATTAATGCTGGTACTAAAACATGTTAGAAATATTTCTGATGAAAATTATTATTTTTCTTAACATCTTGAACAATATTCTGGCCTTTCAAAATATGTTACAGAAAAGTGAGCATTCCTTTGGATTCTAGTTGCTGATCAAGAAATAGGATACTATTACTCTGTGTTTGTGTTCCTTTCCTTTTTCTGAGTTTGTTTGCTCTTTTCCAAATGTATGAACGTGTTATTTTTTCTTTTTCTACAAGATTCATAAGATTGTATTAAGCTCCTAAGGAAGTCAGGAGAATATCCTTTGAATTCTTTTCTTCCCTTGTTTCTTTCCTTCTCCCTGCTGTGTTTAATAGATTCTGTGAAGAATATTTTTTTTTTAGTCGAAGGAAAAAAAGGAAAGGGGGAGAAAAAGGAGAATGAAGGCTTTACATTAGATCTGCCAAGAATGTTCAAGAGGTCATTTTTGATACCAGCAAGCATCTTTACTTTTATTTTTTATTTTAAAGGAAAATTGTTTTCTAATTGTTTCATACAAGCAATACAAAGTCATGTAGTTGAATTTTACTATAGGAAGATATTTTAAAAATTTGGTATGAAGCAGATTGGGCAGTATTGCATTAACCTCGGTTTTAAGTACTAATGTTAAGTAATAGTTTTTGATGCTTGGGCAGAGTATTCCATTAAAATGGCTGTCTTTAATTTTTTTTTCCACTTAGCATTTACTGATCTGTCATATTGTTTACCATATGCCAGAGTGAAAAACATCCTACCGGTAAAAAGGTTTATTTTCAGAATTGTTTGGTTTTTTTTTTTTAACATTCAGTTGCATTTTTAACATTGCAGTTTTATTTATTTTATTTTAGCATGGCTTTTCCTACTGTGCATATAATCATATGCCAATGAAAGATTGATTCTGCAAAGCTGAGTACTCAAGTTCTAGAGCAGGATGTTATTTAAACATATGCTTGACTTTGAACATGTGAGTCGTGGCTAAATATGCCAACAGAAGAACGCTTATTCTCATCAACTTTTTTTTTTCATTTACCCCTTATGAATTTTTTTCTTCTCTAATAGCTTGTCTTGTCAAGGTTAGGTCACAATATCTAAATTTTAGAGCCATGAATAAAGGTACACAGATACCATAAAGGAGGTATTTGCAAAATCTCAGTGGGGGTAACTGTCTGTCTCCAGGTGGATGAGTTTCAAAACCTGAGGCAGATGAATAATTACCTTTTCAGTGGTAATGAAGAAGCCTAAAACACAAAACTGATTTGGGAACTAAAAATTGGAACCCTTCTTCCTTGTTCAAGTATTGGAGGCTCTCTTGTGGATGTTTCTTTTTTAAAAAGTAACTCTTGGTCTCAATACACTATCATGTTTCTTTGGTATTTATACTTTCTTTGCTACTTTATTGACACTATACTTTTCTTAAATTTAATTAGAGTGGGGTTACAGTGCCAGTTAGTACAATAAGCATGAAGTCAATGATTTGTAGGAAAAAATGGTTATTTTTATAACAGCAGAAACCAGAGAAGTAACAACTTGATCTAAGCTCAGTTGCCTGAAGATGAAATATTCTGTATGTATTAACACACGGTCTACTTTGTGCCTTGGATTTCTGAAAGGCTGCTTGTGTAACTGGCATTGCAATCACTCCCCGTGGAAAGGAAAGTAAATGAATGAAGACTTTACAAACTCAGACCTATAGTAACATTTTTTGAGTGTTCATTGCCTGTCAGAGAAAAAATATTGGGGCCACGACAACAAAAGCAAAAAAAAAAAAATATTCAACAGTGCTGAAGAGCACAAATGTGTGGAACCACTGCACCAGTATGAGGTTTCTTCAGATGCTTTGATATTCCATGTGAAAATTGAGTAATTCAGCAATGATGTGTTGAATACTGTGAGGTGAAATGAGTACCTTTTGCATGTGTTACAGGTTATCATTTACTGTAGTTTGGCTGACACTCTAAACATCCCAAACCTTTTATTGCAGAATGTTGTGCTGTCAGGTTGTGTCTGATTATGCCAGCTGCTTCCCTTGTGCTAAAAGAAATATTGGAAGGCTTGCTTGCTTGCCTCCTTCTAGGTTTGACTTAGAGCACAGCAAAGTGAGGAAGCCTACTTTTTCTTAACTGTGGGTCCTTGATAAGTTATAAGTTTCCTGTGCAGAACAGCTTCTTGTTTTTCAACATTTTGTGGATGTGAGAAGTTTTTCTGTGTGGCTGCAGTCATTATGTGCTTTTTTCATTTATGCAACTTTGCTGTTTTGCTCAGCTAGTGGGGTTAGCATAAAATTGGCCTGACTTCACTAAATCAGCTAACATAGATGGCTTGCTGCTTGCAAATTGTTGGAAGAGGCAAGCAGCCAGCAAGGGTTGTTGCAGAGCCAAGAATATGTTATACGTTCGGGTTCCAGAAAAATTTTAGGTTTTCAAATATGATTTGTCACTGTTAGAATAATTTCATGGCAAAAATTAATATCTGGTCAAAAGGTGTTAAACCAATCAAAGTATGCACGGAGCAAGTTGCAAATCAGCGTTTTTATCCCTTGCTTTAAAAGATTTAATGGATCTCTCGCCAGTGTGAGACTAGGGATTAAGTATTGCATTCTGGTGAGAATGTTAACTGCTGCCATGGGTGGGATTTTGATTTTGGGTTTGAGACCTAGTGCAGCGGGTTCTGTAGGGTTTATTGGTTGGTTTGTTTTGGGTTTTTTTTCCTGTAAAAATAGATCTTTTCTATATTTTGATATGTTTTTACCAGGTAAGAGTCAGAAAATATTTGTCAGAAAAACTGTGGTTGCTTGGACAAAATTGCTAACAATTTCAGACAAGGAGATAGAAATCACAAACAAAACAGTCAACACCACCATCCTTATGCATTCTGAGACAAGGAATTTTAAATATAGTGGAAAGTTGTTTTCAACTACATTTTTATACACACTTGAGAGTTCATGGATTCAACACTGAGCAATCTAAAGAAAAATAAATTTTGGACCTTCGTAAGTTTTAATTCAAGTGACATTATTTTCCTTAGCCTGCTTCACTGTTATCAGATTCTTGGTGCTTTGTTGCTTGTGTGTGCTTATGCTTGAGTATATTCTACCTGTCTCTGTCAAGTACCTACCTCTCCTACTCATTCTACTGTGAAAGTCCTGACTTAATTTCTTAGATTTGCAAGTTTGTCTTTTTTATAAACCACCCCAGAGCTCTAGTATATTTGTATTTGATTGGCATCCTTCAGTTTTGTTTGTTTGATTTAAAATAAAAAAAAAAAAAGGCAATTAGAAAGTTTTATAGAGTGAAATATTTTATGTGCTGATTTTATGAGTATAGCTTTTTTGTCATAATCTTAAATGGCAATGACATGAATTTTCTCTGCTGGGTGAGTTATTAACAACTTCTGAACTCCTGCCTTCAGAATGATTTTTTTTTTTTTTAATTTTATTTTATTCTGTTTTTCTAAGTCTCTTTTAATGATGCCTTCTAGGTAAAGAGATAATTTCATGGGAACTTCTGAAAACAGAGCTTTGTGGCTGAAGCTTTGTTTTGTGGCCTACATGTATATTTTGACAATCAAGGTTGTTGAAACACTTTTGCCCTTCAAGAGAGTAAAATAAATAATTCACAAAGCATATTTTAACCAAATACCAAAACAGAGATATATTTACCTTGGAAGGTAAAGGCTTATTAAATTAAATGCCTAATAATGCCTTTGAGTCAAATATAAAGCTGCAATTCTCATAGCTGTGGGATGCTGCAGCAGTGAAGGTAATGCTTGCCAAGGTACACCACAAAAGCAGAACCGAAGTAGATTGATCTCCTGCAACCATTGGTATATTTCTTTACATTTTTATCTGGACAGACCATTCGAGTGACCAGAATCCCAGCCAGCTTGCTGCCAATTACAGAATTGTGCCACTTGCTTTGTGCTTTTTTGTATCCCAAAATTTAGCTTTTCATAATGTCACATATACCAGGTTTAGCTACATGTGCTCAGAAAAAGCAGGAAAAAAAACAAACCCAAAGAAACAAAAACCACACAAAACCCCCCAAACAACAGAACTGTTAAACTTACCAAGATTACCTTTCCAGTGTAAGATTATTCTGTAAGAAAGCCCCTGAAGTTTTGTCCACATTAAAGGACTTGTTAGAACAGGACCTGTAGAATATCCTATTGAAGTTTGTATTCTCCATCTTTGTAGGTTTTACCTTGAAGAATTCTTTTCATTTTATACCCTAAGTTTTCTGGTACTCCATTTTACTTAATTGTTTCTTAGTAAACAATATGTAATTTAGTTGTTTCCCACTATCAGCTGCCTGAGGAAGGATATATTTTGCAGTTGGTGATTCTCAGTCCCAAAACAATAGGCATGCTTTCTTTTTAAACTACAGTTTGTTTCTTTAGTCTTTATATCTCTCATTTACTCTAATTCTCTGGACTGGATTGACTTTTTTTTATCTCTGGTCATACTAGACTTTTTTTCTCTATTTATTTTGTTCTCTTGATTCTCTGCATTTTATGTGAGCTTACATTGTTTGATTTGAACTATAAGTAAAATGCTTTGAATCAAGAATTGCATCCCATTTGTGGTTTATTTACTGTCTGGAGCTCTATTTACCCTGAGCACATGAAAATTATTTCTATGTGAATCTCCTTTTGCATGTGGCATTTGGATTTGGAGCTAAGATTGAGCAACTGCTATGTAAAAACTTTTAACAAAAAAATTATTCGTATTTCATTTGTTAGAACCACAAAAATAATTTACTTTTCTCCAGTAAATATCTTCCTGGAGATTTTGTAGAGTCTGGCTTTTCACTTTTGATACGTCATTATGTCTTTTTTTAAAATTTATTTTCCATCTTTGACAGATTTCTTCTGCCCTGTCTTCATTTGAAATTCATTGCAGTGACTGACCATTCATTTGAAAAATTAACTTAGTAACATACTTAAAATTACCATATGTCCTCTCTGAACTGAACTGAGCTCTGTTCTTCACTGCTTCCAAGTTGCTACAAGAATCTGTTTCTCTAAATAGTTGGCACTTCTAGGCATTGGATAGCAATTCCAAAAATCCAGCTCTCTGACAATTTTGTGTTGAAAATATGACTAAATGAAATAGCATAGTTATTTTTCAGCCTTTCACTTAGTGTTGCAAAAGTAAAGTGCAAAGGACTTCATAACCATTGTAATTTTGCAGGTGATTGAGCTGAACATTTGCAGTTTCAGTTTAGTAGACATTAGGGAATGGACATAGAGACAAAACTACCATGTATATCTTTTTTTTCTATTTTCATTTTTTCTTACTGGACCTCCCACAGCAGTTCCCCTTCAAAGTTTGGGCTCAAACAATAGTAGTAGCCTTCCAAAATGTTACCACTGTCTCCTGTATTTTAGAAGTTAAGTGCCTTACTTTCTTCAGTAATTGTTTCCTAGCTAAACTATTGTTAGGCTTAAAAAAAACCCTGATTTTCTTTCTTATCTTAGGTTATTGTTAGGGATGTATTATTGTTCTTTTCCGTAATACTTTTCAGATATGTGTTCTTCCAGAAACTTAGCAATCACACTTCAGTCCATAATCAGTCCATAATCAGTCTGTGATGTGTTGTGTGCAGTGAGAATGTCACTGACTAAGGAACTTTGCTGCTGCTGGCAGTGTCTGAAGAGAGGTCATTTTTGTGTCACTCTGTACAGTGTCCAAGTTGTTGGACATGTGCATATGGACAGCCCACAAACAGGGCACTAAGAGTCTCAGCATAAGGAAAAATGTTTCTGCTTCTCACTAAGGAGCCTGACTGCTCAGATGTGAAGTGGCTCCCCGTGCATTTTGCACTATTTTTCAGTTCCATCCAGGATATAGAGAGGTTCCTCACTTGCCAAGTCCATATGAACTGGTCCTGGGCATCGTTTTTTGGAAACTAAAGAATTCCCAATTTGCAGTGATGTTTCCAGACTTTGTCTCCTTGACTTCCTTAGAATCCTGTTTCCTGCGATGGAATGTATCCATGCTGGAAATGCTGTATTACAGAAATTTCAGTTTATGCTGATAATCCTGTTTTGGATTATCAGCATAAACTTGTTTTGGANTTCAGTTTATGCTGATAATCCTGTGTTTTCTGTTGTTTTGGTCTCATACTTTTGATCAGTCAGCCAACTAACGTGGAAGAAATGTTTGTGAAAAAACATAGCAGAACCACCTCAGATATTCTTCATGTAAACAAGCTAGTGACTGAGATATAGGATGTGTGTCACTGTAAAAGGCAATGTACTTGTAGCTGAGATGAAATTCAGTAATTTTTGGACACTTGCATGTTTCAGCAGCAGCCTGCAGAAGGCATAGGGAACAGCTGGAGAGTGAGTATTCAATTGCTGAGGCAAAAGCAGGTTTAAACAACCTACTTTGATGGTGCCACAGGTAATGGTCTATCAACTAGACCATCTAATTTTTCTATAGGTAGGAACACCTTTAAAATAAACTGGTGTAACATTTTATTTTCACAAGTGTTGAAAACATCCCTCACTGAAGTAATTTCTGCTTCAAATTTTTTTCTGAACAGCTCACAAATCAGTGCAAGGCACATTTCACACTTGATGTGAAAAGTCATACCTCTTCATTTTATGGCAGGGATTTTCATGGACAGACAAGCAAAGTCAGCCTGCCTCATCCTCTCTAAAAGATGAATTGCTAGTTCAGAGAAGAAACATTCTAAAATGTGCCTAAATGCCATTTTCTTTGTATTAGTAAAATATTAAGGAAATGTATGAATATGCAGAATTAGGGTCCCTTCCACTGTGAAAGATGTGGTCTTCTGGGACACCTTGTCTTCATGAGGCAGAGCACTGGGGGAGAGACAGTGCCAATGAGGTTGCTTTCTCTTCGCTTTGCTCTTCCAATAGGAAGAGCAAAATGGGGAGACAAGCAGCCCTATCTGTGTGCCAAAACTGTAAGCATCAGTAGATTGATTAAACGGCTCTCCCTGAGTCCATGCTTGCATTTTTTTCTAAAGTCTGTAAGTTTAGAAAAAAGAATTTAAAAAAACCCCAAACAAACAGGTGAGTCTGGTAATGGTGCTTCACAAGGGCAAGGTTAATACTGGCCTCCTTTTTTTGACAGATGCATTTGCTGACCAATATTGCAAGCCAAAATTCTGGAAGAGAGGTGTACCTTCCACATTTGGTTACACCTTTCATGCCCTTTCCTTAAACAATCATTTACTGTTTATTATGATGGGAAACAATAATGCTTTAACAAAACATAAGTAACTTAATCAGCTGCTCTGCAGGCAGACACTTCCTGAGTTCCCTGGGGTTTCTATCAGCAAACTGTAGTAATGATGCTGATTTGCACAGAGCTATTGTTTCAGCTGTAAATACCTGAATTGATTACCCAGGAGCCCTGGTCTCAGTGTAGCATTGTTTTCCTTTGTTCTTCATTGTGTTAGGTATCCTGCATAGCAGGGGGCCTGTAACCATGGCAGAGTCACCTTGGGACTTCAAGCATGGTTATCTAAATGAATTCTTTGTTACTGTAAATTACAAACAGAACAACAACAGCCTGCTGCCACTTTTATAAATATGTATGGTTTACCTGCCAATGAAAGTATGGTGAGGGATAGATCAAAGTGAATTAGTATTTGTCAAGCAAATTTGATTAGTCATTTTGGACTTTAATTGTATTCCTTTTTCTCTGATTTGTGACACAATAACAAAATTAATGGTTTTGCTCTCCAACTAAAAGTTGGTTTCAGAAAATGCAGCATTGACAAGTGATTGATTCTTCTATACAGACCATCTTGATACCACATCTGGTGCATTTGTAGTCCCCATAGTGGTGGTATGCACACCACTACATGGTGAGATGTGAGCTCTGTCTTGTGTGCATCTGCACAGTGCTGGCTGCACAACAGAAAGTATCTGCTCTCTTCTAGTTCTTGCAGTAGGACTGATCTCCTTGCCCACCTCTTTTTCCCTTTTCCTTGTAAAATGGGAATTTCTGGTTCAGCTTCACTTTAAAGTGGCTGAAATATTCCAAGAAGCCATCAGCATTTCTTTCTTTCTTTCTTTCCATTTTTGGTTTCAGCCTGTAATTATCACTTAGCAAACGAGACCTCTTTATAGCAGGTGGTGTCTCTTCAATTTAAAATAGTCTCAGACAATAAATTATCTACCAGACAAAGCAATTATTTTCTACTGTCTTCACATGCCTGAAATTATCTGAAAACAGGCACTTGAGAAGAAATATTCCTGTGAAGATCAGAGATGAGAATAAAGAAAACCCATCTGCATTTGGTAGGGAGAGCCAGGTCTCACAAACAACTTTTTTATTGTGCTGACCCAGATGTGCAGATAGATCCTAAAGATACATGTTAGCCAAGGGGGAAGAAGCAATACAAGACTTACGAGAAATCAGAGGAACTAGGATGAAATAGGAGGAGTTTCCTGTTGCTTTTTTTCTTTTCTTGGTATACTCTGAGGCTAGAATTCATTTATCTTACAGTGAAAGGAATGTAAAAAGGAAACATTTTCATTCCTCCTTGTTGCTGGTATTGTTTTTCCAAAGCATCTGAACAGTCCTATACGTGCTTCCTAAAACAAACAATCACTTGAAATTAATTTTAATAAAACATGAATGATTCTGTGATTGGTACATTACTCAACCCTGCAGCAATAAATTAAGGACACACACCCCAAGGGGAAATCCTGCCCTAAGCAATCATGTTCCCACAGAGTAGGAGTCTGAGATACTGAAACATTGAAATTGTGAGAAATTAGATCCTGATTCCACGAGCATATGTTAGCAACAATACTGCAAGTAGTCTCTAGTGGCTTTAACTGGCTAACTGCTTATCTCTGCTATAGGAAGATGCACAGTCATGCCCTCTGTAGATACTTTTCCAGACGCAGTCTCTGCTGAATTATTGGCTTTTTTCAGTGTAAATACTCATAAACCTCCATTTCCAGCCAGGGTTTTTCACGGACAAGTGAGGCAAGTCAGTTTGCCTCATTGCCTCTTAAAAGATGAATTGTAACCATCCTGAATCACAGGTCCCAAGTTTGTATTCTAGATGTGGAAGGATTTTGTGCTTGTTTTTACTTTTGCAAAGTAAACAATGGCAAGAGTTAGTAGTTAAGAATATGCTCTAGTGTGTTACACTGTACTTGGTTTTTTCAAACACTTCATGGTAGTTGACACAAACCAAACTACCATTCCAGATGAGCATTTAGTGCATCCATTTTATAGGCTAAAAAATTGTGGAGCTAGAGCCAACACATACAAAGCTATGGGCTTGCAAGGGGATGCTGAAGTAAGCAGCTTGTGTTTGATAACTGCTGAGCCCTTGAGGATCTTGTTTACTCTCAAGGGACTTAGATATCTTCACAACCTTTATCAGTGAGAGTATTTGTGGAGTTAACAAAATGCTAATCTTCAGGCATTTCTACTAGTCTAGAGAATTTCTCCAGCTAACACAGGGAATTGCAGAGTAGGGACAAAAGCCTTCTCCACACCGTTGCTTCTGCTGGCAGCCGGATTCAGGAGCTCCTCCTTCCACGGTGCAGTGTGGGGTTCCCGCTGTGCTGTGCTGGCAGAGAGCTGCAGGGCCACTCCTGCAGGCAGCAGATGGCAAAGAGATCCAACCCAAGCTCTGGGTGAACTTCAGAATGCTCATTTTTGTCATCCCGCTTTAGTTTGGTACGTAGCTCCTCAAGAGAAATATCATCTGTGCCTCTGCCTTTGATTTTATCTACAACAGCAGTGTAACTCCCTGACTGAGGCATCTGGTTATTTCAAAACAGCAAATAACAAATGTTATTAACACAGAAGTTGTGCTGTTGTTTTCTTATATGCCTCTTGTGGCCAAGCAAGGACTAACATGAGTTTAAAAACAAAAACAAAAAAATAAAAATCTAAGGCTGTTTAGTCCATCTGGATGCATAGAAGTTCTGTCTACAGCTAAATATCAAGCAGCAGGGACGGAGAATGGAAAAAATGTAACCCAAAGTAAAATGAAACTAGGTTTCATTTTGAACCCAAAATGAAACTAGGTTTACTTCAGACATATTTTCTGTAGCTGAATTGGCCTTTGTCAGGCTTTGGCCAGGATGATAAGACTTATTCATCAGTGCCTTTTATTCCAGTAGTATCAACAATTGCTTGCTTTTCAAAAGATTTTCATAATTGTTACAGGCTTAGATACATATTTAGAATCAAACTGGTTTTGTAGAAACAGGTTTTTTAGGATTTCAGTTCAAGAATAATATATAGGATAAATTATGGTGTTTGGACATCTTCCAGCTGCTGTATCTTAGATATGTTTGGTCCAGATTCTTCTTCTTATAATTTTGCCAAGTTCCAATGATAAGGCAAGGATTAGTTTGGCCCGTGGATACTATATGAACTAAAATTCAGTTTTGCATGAGAAAACAAAAAAAGTGACTATACCAGTTGAAAAATTACTTTGGTGTTGCTAAGGGGATTTTAGTACACTTTAAAAATATGTGTTTCTTGAATAGCATTGGGAAGAAGAACAAATTTTTAAAAGAAAAACAAGAGGAATTATTTCTGGTGTTTATACTCCTTGAAAGAACTACATATCATGTTGAAATGGAGGTCAGGGAATTCGATGTCCTGCCAGGAAGGAAAACAGTGTTCTGAGATGTCTGAAGTGACCGTACCCTATCGGCTGTTCATCAGTGAGTGTGCCAGGTTAGGCTTGGCTGCCTACCCCATTGTCCTGCTTGTTCCTGTCTCTGCTGCTTCAGCGGAGCTGGCTTCTCTGGTAGCCCACAGCTGAAGAGTTTTAAATGGCAGCACAAGGTCAGGAAAGTTCACTTGGACATGACTTTTTACTAATTTAGTATCTAAAAATATTCTTATTCCAACCTGTCAGGATTGCAGGTGGACAGATGCTATTCCAGTAACCACGGTGGATGAGACTGAGACAAGTCTTCAGGATAAATTAGCAGATGGCAAAGGAAACAATTGACTTAAGCTTAGTGAACCCAAAAGCCTCTTTGCTCAGAAGTGTGTGAGTTTGTTGGGGTTCTTTGGGATAGCTGCTAGCACAGTGATGTTGTGTTTTGTTACAAGCTGGGGCGTTGGAGCTGCATGTGAGGCTCTAGGCTGATGGGGTCTGTGCTTGACACAGAGGTTGGGTGCAAAATACTGCCAAGCTGCTACAGCTGCACTTGGCACGCAGCATCCTCTGCAGGAATAGGCCAATGTATACCATGGCAGAATGACAAACTAGAAAGTCATTGTGCCTGGGTTTATGAGGGCTTTCTGACTTAGTTACATGTTGAGGGTTGTGTGCCATAATTGTTTCTTTCATTAACCAGGAGCATCATTTTAATGCTTGCTTCCTGTTTTGTAGCTTTTTAGGATTGCCTTTTTCACAGTTATTATTTTGTGTATGGGAGACACTTGTGAAGAAATAGAAGCCTTCCTACCCATATAAAAATCTTTCCAATAATGCTGTAGTCAGTAAACGTTGAGATGTCTGCATTTTCCTGACCTTGCAGGTGGCAGAAGTCTGCTGTGATACCAGATGTCAGGCTAAAATAAGAAATAGAGAGAGACATTATTAGGAGACAAATCATGTGTGGTTTTACTGCTAGAATTTAATTCAAAAATATACTATGTAGGCTTGTTGTTGAGACTCCAAAGTGTATCTTAGAATATTAAATTTTATACATGAGATTTTCATGCTTAAAACTGTTCTATTGTACATGCACTTATGATCATATTTGTGCTCTAAATCTAAAGGATTGAGAACTTTGTCTAAGAGTATAAACTAACAATGCTGGAACTTAAACAGCATCACCTGATTCTTCATTAATGGATGATGTTCTGGTCACTTTTTGCCAATTAAGTAGATGCTGAAGAGACATACTTTCCCTTCAGTTCATACATGCTCACTGTGCTTCTTGAATCCTCACAACTTGCTTCCAACAGTAATAATGTGAAATCTGCAAATAAGATTTTAATTCTTAGGAGAAAAAGGACCACACTCTGAATTTCAAAAATGTAAATTATATTTGCTAAGTTTTCCTGTTTCATATTGATCTCTATAAAATTGAAATTACAAAAAAAAAGTGCAAACATCTGTGTTTATTTATAACTTTTTTTTTTCTCCAGCCAATCACAAACAAGCTTGCACAAAATCAAATTTTGTGCTTTCTTTGCTTCAGTCTAACCATACTCCCTTGCATTAGAATTAATATGCTTAGTTCAGTACAACAGTACAAATGCTTCTTTCTTTGGAAATCCTTTCCTTCAGATACATTACTGAAGAGTTAGGATAACTGCATTACAATTATGCTACTGAGTAAAACCAGATATGACCACTGCTAATATCCTATCCACTGTTCCTAAAATTTTTAATGTGTGTAGAGAAATCTGTATGATTCTCCATCTTTGTTAGACCAAAAGAACAGCAATGACACTTTATAGAATGAAGACTGAATATTTCCTGTGCTCCAAGATCTAAGAAGTTCGAGATTTTTAATGCATATCAACTTAGGTTTTTTACCACATTTTTTTTCTGAGTTATGTTGATTCACTGCAGAGTTAGTTGGTTTTGTTTCTATACTTTGAGGCCAATTTGTCTAAATTTCTAAATAGTATTTACTTTCTTCTTTCTTAATTTCTTGCTGTGCTAATAGCCAAATCATTCTGTAGAAACCAATTTTTCCTCTTTTGTGACTGCATATACAAACAGAGTACGTGTGTGTTTGTGAGTGCATGTGCACATCTGTGCAGGTGTATGGATGTATAGTATATGCAAGTAGATGTATATATACTTGCATATACATATGCATATTTATACATGTGCTTACAAATTAAATTCTTTAATAGGGAGCTAAAAATAAAAACTGGTTAGATTTGTTTATCTTTGATTTTGGTTTTTTTTTAAATACATACCAGTGATAGTGCACATTCTTTTACTGGCATGTTTATTTCAAATCTGAACTAATTGACAGATTACTTTGGTTTTTAATGCTATTAGCAGTGCCTTTTCCTTTCACAATAGGAAGGTTAAGGCTATGTAAAAGAATGCAACAAATATGATACATGGTCAAAGGTTACAGCAGCCCAGAGCAGATGAGGTGTCCATGGAACACTAAAAGATTAAAAGAGGGTAAAAGGCTAAGGAAGACCAGCTGGCTCTGTAACATATTACTGTTCAGAGTGCATTACTGCTAAATTGAAAAACTGGTTCAAGCTGCAGGTTTCCAGGATGCTGCAGAGTGGAATGCATACCAAATGTGGTTACTTCAGCCTGGGTAAAGTGTAAAGGAACATGAACTATTGAATGTTATTGGCACTGTTAGCAGCTGTTTACTCTTTCTCTGGGGCATAGGTTAAGGATAGGGACAAAGCACAAAAATCAAGAGAGAGGAAATGGATAAAACCAAACAGGCTTTGGAGGCACTGTAATCCCTTATCAATTGCAAAGTAGGAATGATGTATCTCCTTCTATTTTTTCAAAATTATTTTATATGCATGCTATCAGAATAAACCTACACAACATGAACAGGTTTTTTGACATTTACTGAGAAAGGATGATTCTCTCTGCTTGGAAGCACAGATCTGTTACTTTAACCCCTCTTTTTATCACAAATGTCTGTGTAACCTGAAGCCCATCTGTGGCCTACTGCCACAGGGTTATAAACAATGTCAGCGAGAGTTAAGGAAAAGATGATGCCCAAGTGTCCAGTCTAGATCTGGACAAGGTTGCATTTATGTTCTCTCTCTTATCTGTTCACAGGCTTCCTCTGTGACCTTCAAAAACTTTTACTGTCTCATCTGAGGTGAAGGTCCCCATAAGCAGGCTAGCAATGAGAGTCTGTTGTGAATGTAGGTGCCCTAGAGATTGTGAGAAGACATTTCTGATTAAAGCTAGGGCTGCACAAAAGTGTGTTTATATATTCTGTGTTATTTCTGTAATAGCATATCACTAGACAGAATAGTTTAAAAAACCCAAATCAATTGTCAATTGGAAATGGTGTGTAAAGGTCTCCATAATTGTGAAATGTTAGCCAGCGTAGCCACACACATAGCAAAAGCAAGAGATCATTCTCAAAATGGGATTTTTCCTTTTTTTCCCCCATATCCATTGAGTGGAACTAAAAAAAGTTAATTTGAAATCAAATTACCTGATTTTTCCACCATGCCAAAATAGCAGGTATTCATATGAGGAACATGAGCTTCTCCACAGCAAAAAGGCTGTATTCCCAGGTGGACACTTAGCACTTGTGTTCCCTAGGGGAATGTATTACTTACAGTGCAAGACACCAGTGAGCATGGTTTGTAAAACTGTATTTTAAAAATCTCTTTCCTCTTTTTCTTTTTTGTGTTTTGTTGTAAATTGGCTTTCAGCTCTTCATGTGATTAGATCAAACTTTGCTGGGAACAGCCATCTTTATACACTTTCCAGCATAACAGTCATTTTCCCAAAAAGCATCTTTAGTATCTGTATCTGGTATATTTTGTGTGTTTCAACAGAATATCTGTTCAGCTTCTTCAGCAGCAATGTGCAAAGAGCAGATTAAGTTTCATTACCTACCCCTCATATCAAGCAAGACTCAGGAGATATATAAAAGTAAAAATTTTAAAAATACTTTTAAAAATAATTACTACTGCAGAAGAGAGACTAGTTTGTCTTCTGCTCTGTGAAAAAAAAGATTACATGTTAATGTACTTTTAATGTATTAATTGACTTGCAATGTATCTGTCAGAGACTAAAAAAAAAATCTTGAAAGCTAAAGTTTGAGAACACTTTAAACAAACTTTAAAATCACAGTAGTAAATATTAAGCTATCCTTTAACAGATCTCTAAAATTAATTTGATTACTGGTACTATCTATTTAGCCTACAGACTTATCATATAATGTTCTTAGTGCCTCCCTGTAAACTCTTTAAAAATGCAGAGAAATTGTAACAGTCATCAATGAAATTTTAACCATTTACTGAAGTAGCAACTTATTTGGGTAAATAAAGTGGCATTAATATGAAAGGCTGATATTGCAAATGTAAAAGGTCTGCATTACAGATTTTTTTCTTCAAGGATATTGGTGTATTATTATTTAAGCACTAGAAAAATTTGGTTTATATTGGTCTGTATTGCATACATTCCATACTTTTTTATTATATTCATACTTTTTATAATTCTAGTTCTTATGGCTAAATATGTGTCACAGCCATGACAGTGTGGCACAACTGGCAATGTGATATCTTGGATCTGGTTCTGGAATGCAGGACACTGCACTGAATGATGCCTTGCTTGTAGAAGATAAGGTTAGGGTAGAAGAAAGAAAGGCCAGTTGAGACTTCTCAGGCTTTTCCTTTACTAGAGGTCATTAGCATCTCTTTCATTCTGTGTGGGAAGATCTCTTTTCTGGCATCACAATGTCTGATCTCGTCTTTGCCACTTCTGAGATGGTTTTTATGCCTGTTTTTTCAGACTGTACACACTGAATGATGGGAGATAGGTGGGAGTAAAGAGCAAGTGGCAATACATCCTGGTCCCTTTGCGCCTGGCTCTTTTAACACAAGTAAACTGTCTTTCAATAAATAAAGAAAAGGGGGAAAAGTGACTTATAGTATTCTTTTCAGCAGCTGAAGCAGCTCCTAGTATCCCCTTGGGGCTTTCAGGAGCCTAGTTGTGATGTTGTCAACAAAGGAAAAATAGCATAGCAAAGTGAATGCACTGCTCTTGTTCATCTGTATGTGGACTGATGCAGCATTGGAGTGGCAGCTGCTGCCTTTTCTCAGCAATGAGTTCTATGTGTCTGAGTGTAGGGTAGGCATAAAAAATCCCTTATGATTCCTTTTAAAAACAACATGAATTAAAAATAAAAAACAATGGAGCTTTATTTATTATTAACACTAAATTGTAAGCACCATAGTGTCCAAGTGAGTCTGGGCTGGGAGTGTAATGAGATTTCTGTTCCAGAAAATTATTTTTGTTTGATTTCCTGACATGTGGTCAAGCTGACCTGGTGTTTGATTTCTTGTCCAAACTTGTGGTCACAAGCTAAGGAATGGACTTAAGGCAGAAAGTTGTGGCAACCCAGAATGAGAAAGGTTTAAGTTGTGGAACAATAAAGATACAGATACTTAGCTTTCATGTATCATGAGCTTCCGAAAAACACTAAGATGGTTACAATAAGAGGGAGAACAAAGAAAAAGACAGATTAAAACCTAGGCATGCTAGTTCTCCCAAGTCTGTAAAGAATTAATAACTCCCTTTGTGTGGCCTAGTGTAAAACATACCTGTGTAATTACTCCAACTGCAACTCTGCTTGGACATGGGAAAATCACTTGGTGCTTTGCTGGGACCCCTATCATACAAGCAGGACATGCTAAGAGTAATGCAAAGTCTTCCCTGTGGATATCCCTCTGTGGTGGGTTAGACTTGGCTAAAAGCCACACTCCCACCCAGCTGCTTGCTTACTGCCTCTCTTAAATAAAGTACAGGAGGAAGAAAGCTCATGGGTCAAGATAAAGACAGGATGATCTCTTACCAGTTACTGTCATGGGAATAATGGGCTTCAATTTGGAGAAGATTAACCTAATTTGTTGCCAATTAAAATGAATATTTAATTAACAAAGGCAATAATCTGTCAAAATTCATCTTCATAGTGCTTGCTGCTCTTCAGATAGAGTATTTACCTGTTGCTGCAGACAAACATTTTTCTCATTGTCACATGTTTAGCTTAATCCTGAGATCTGGCAGAAAGGAGAAGGGCACACTTTCAGAAACAGTGGTTGGATTCATGTGGAGAATTAAAAACAAATGCAGACATTTATTTGAAAGGCAGGGTGAATGGGCTGAAGCTGTTTAAAAACAATGATGGGGAGAGGTGTTTTGGTATGGCAGGCGACACGTAAAGAACAAATTATTTTAATACTTGCCAAGTCTGCCCTTTCTTCTGGGTGGCTGTTGCATTCCCAGGATTATGCCAGTATTAGCACTGGCTGCTCTAGCTCCATTCATTTCCCAGGTAGAAACTACAGTGGCCATTCTCAGTGACTGCTTTCACAAGCTGAGGTAGTTCTGAGAGTTTCTGCATCCCTTCATGTTGGTATGTGAGGACTGACCTTGGCAATTATTCAATCTTCCAGATCATTCTCACCTGTCATCCCTGTTGGCAGCAGACTAACACAAATACTGCTTCAACAGCTGCAGATTTCTGAATGTCTCAATAATGATCAGCAGCTTCACTGAGTGGCAAAGTAGCTCTTTCTGTGTCTTTCAGGGCTTCGCTACAGCTGTTCTATAGCTGCCACAGGACTACAGCTATTGTACAATGAAGCCATTGCCCCATAAAATTTTAGAATTCAATGTAATTATAATATTATACGTGTATATATGTATATCATTTCAGATAATTAAGGAGGTAGATCACATATTTGTGATAGCGTGCAAATTACTGTAATTGAACCCTATCTCAACAAGAATATGCTGAGATGCTTCACAATTTATGAGGTACTGTATAGACTATATCTTCCTGTTTTCATCACAAGACTATGAGGGTAGAAAAGTCGAGCACTCCAAAACTGGAAAATAAGAAATCTTAAAGGAGGCTGACCACAGTTTTTTCCATCAAAATCCTTTCAAAAATAATTTCAGTTTTCAAAAAGTTTAGAGTGACTGTTTTCTGTATTTTTCTTCTCATTAAACGTGAAGGATGCAAAATATTTTATGGAATATTTAAGGAATGCTGATTCAAAGCCTTGTGGCAGCAGGAAGTCTATTTGTCTAATATCCCTGCTGTTCTCTGTTGGCTTAGCACTGTCATTCATGCACTTTTTATATCACTAGGACAAGGGGCTGTGGTCCATCATGGAAGTATCAGTGTGATCGTGAAGCCAATGAATGCTTTTCTGGAAAATAACAGTTGAGTGTGTTGTGGTAGCAAAACTGACTGTTGTTTACAGGGAAAATCATGCCAATATATTTGGCATATTTGATCTGGATGAAAGTATTATACTTCACTGTTGCTTAGTTGACATCTGGACTTTGGGTTCTATTTGAAGTAGGGGTTTTTTGCTACCTTTGATATTTAACTTCTTAATGGAAGGCATTAGTGAAGTTCTATTGGGTTAATTTGTTAAGCAGAAAACTGCTGGTACCAGCCTTAATATTGAAATCTCCTGTTTTTTAAAAACTAAAAGCAAAGGTGTGTTAGTAGTTTTAGTGGCATTTATCTTAGAAAAATACAGAAAATTATTGAAAAAAAAAAGGAAAAGCAAAAATGCTGTCTCCAGGAAAGAATAAATAAACCTCCATCTTGCATGAACTCTTGCAATGGCATTTGGCACTCATCTAGAAATAGAAAAGTCAGTGTAGGAGAAAAAACTGAACAGCTGTTTAGCTGCACAACATAATGATAGTGCTTTACGCTTTCCTTTTTTACACACATTTTAAGAGTCATGGAGTTGCTAATGCAAGCTGGGCACTTAATGCTTGCCTCAATGAACTCACAGTGAATTTCAAACTGCCAAAAATGGAAATTGAGAATAAATTGTAACTAGAAAAACCAATTGTTAAGATAACACTTCATCTTAAACTTGCATGTGAACACAATATCACAATACATTGCAAGAAATTCTAGAGAGCTTTATCTAGTTTGTATGTATTTAGTTTCAAATGCTTTAAAATATATTTAGATTTTTCTGAATCTAAATGTAGTTCACTCATAGCAAGTCATCTGGGACAAGTATGTAGGCTATTCCACTTCAATTAGAGCAGCTATGCATATCTACTCTCTTAGTGTGATTATTCTGTACAGATTAAGGCAGTAGTTTTCTCAACAAAGACTACAAAATATTTCACCCAAGAGCATCACTCATTCTTTTTAATGGTTTCATACTCCCATACAGGTTTTACCTGTTCAGTGTCTCACATCACTAAATCTTTCATCTGATTGACTTCTTCAATATTAGACATCTCAGATAAAGCTTTTCCATTTTGATTACTACCTACAATAGGCAGTATTTCATTATTTTAACTGCATTCACCCAAAATCTGCCTTATCATAATAGGCCTGTGTTAAAAATGCTAGTAATTCCTGAATGACTTGTATCTCATAAATTGGTTTTAACACCTACCAACACCAATTTTATTGTTACAAAATACATTAACTAGATGTCAGGTATAGATGAAGGAAGGATGACTTATATTCTGATGCCCTTTGCGGTAAACTCTTCAACACATAAATAAAAAGCATTTCAATGCTGTCAGAGATTTGACTCACAATTTTTAGACCAATCAACATTTGATTTGTAAATCCTTCCCTGAAAAATCATTTCCTGTGAAATTCTTAGAGTGACAGACTCCCTCAAAAATGGAAATTAATTTCATTCTCAGGTAACAGTAACAGCCATGTTACATGTTAAAGTGTATTTCACATGTCAACATATCTGAAACATAGACAATAAAAGGATCATTTCAAATATGTATTTTTAATACAGCTTTGTCACTGAAGTACTATCCCAGTGTAGGAAGTGAAATACCTGGTGAGTTGCATTTCCAATTGTGTCTTTAGGACTCCTGTCTGTATATGAAATGTATATAAGCATTTCTAAAATTCCATTAAAAATATTCAGTTTGAAGATGGGCTGATGCAGTTGTCTAATCCAAACAGACCTGAGCCCTTCAATAAGCTTGCAGATCCACTGACTTTGACTATTCCATTTGGCCTGCTTACATTTTTCTTCCCGTTCTTGATTGAATGAGCTAATTTTTCTACGGAGGTACTCCAGAACAGTTGACAGATAACTAACACCTACAAACAATTGCATTCTCACAGCACTTTGGGTGATTTTGTTGTAGTAGCAGTGATTTTTGTCTCTCTAGTCAGCAAATGTGGTTGGGATTGAATAGAAATAAATATTACCATATCTAAAACTGAAATTGTGAACATGGTCACTGGGAGAAACCTCTGTACTTCTTACTGCAAGGGAAAAGACCTCACAGCTGCCTTGTAACTTCTTTTTGAATCCTAATCTGTATGACTCAACAGGTATCTATCTTTCATACATGCTATAGGAATATTCCTTCTGTGGTGAGTCTAGATAGAGGCTGTAGGCCACTGTGAGCATGCAGGGAAAAAAATCCAGTAACATTTTTCTTTCTAAACTCTAAAAATTCTATATCACAGGGCATAGTCCATTCAGAAATTGTGAAAGAGTGCCACCAGGATTTCCTCTCAGGTAAAAGCTCAAAAGGGAATTCAATCACCAGAAAATATGCATGCTGTTCTTAGAATTTGTTGTGTTCACTTAATATGCTGCTTTTTGAATGCATGTCACAGATTTTGCCTTTGCTGCCTTCACTAAGGCAATGGTTTCTCCCTCTGTGATCATACAGCATGTTGTAAGGGGCGTCCCTGTGATAAATCAGAATTAATACTTATATTGGTGGCAGGGCTGCTCACTCTCTTTACCATTCAGTTCAATAGGTATTCTTCCACTGATTTAATAAGGAAAAGATCAAGTCTTCATGATAAAGCAGGGAGTAAAATAACAGAATAAAAATAATAGGGAATAAAAATGTATCATTGAATTGTGTGGTGAGATAGCGTGTTTTGGCAAATTAAAGAGAATTTAACAATTCTCCAATTGTTAAATTGTTCACCANGTGAGATAGCGTGTTTTGGCAAATGAAAGAGAATTTAACAATGACCGATTTCCTTTCTGGAAAGAATATCTCATAAAAGCAAAGTTTCCTTGAGACAGATTTGAGGAATTCAATCTTTAGGCCTTATTTTCATCATACATGCCTTCTTATGTACATGGCCACAGCATCTGACAATCAATTAATTAAGTCTAGCCATTGAGGTGACAAGAAACTGTTGTCAAACTCCTTTCAAGTGAAATGTTAGAATATTGAGAAAACAACAAAGTAAAGACAGAACCTTAGTGGGTTGTATTTTGCTTTGGATCTGTGAGTTCAGTAGCTGCACATTTTGTCTCCTTTAGAGACATAAACTCCTGCAGAGTTTATTTGCTACTAACATGCTGAAGGAAATAAAATTATTTAAGTTCTTCCTAAACCTTACTGCTTTGTAGGCTATTTTTTAAAAGAAAAAGTACACATCAGTTCTCCATAAACTTTACCTAGCCACAGAAAGCTGGAAGGCTTTCAATAATGTCTCAAATGAAAAACCATGATACTGAAGTCTAATCTGTTTGGGAATTCTGCTGGGAAAAAAAAAAAAAAAAAAAAAGGCTGTAAATATATATTTATGAAGAGTGGGATCTTAGTCTTGATGACTTAGAAAATTATTACTTCTAACATGCTTTTGATTGAAAGATTTTTTACTTTAAATGTATGCAGTTAATATTATTTAAAATTTTGGATGTTTGTCTTAATTTATGTGGAATACTAAAATAATACTTTTAATGTACTAGTTACTTCTACATATTTTTTTTGAAACCTATCATGACTATCCTATAGAAACATAGTTCTTGATTCCTGCTGTCCTATGCATAAACATTCACTCATGTTGCTTTATGCAACTTGCTTGCAAACAATGTATTCAGGTAATACAGGACTGTAAGGTTTGCCAGGTTTTGTTCATTTCACAGAATTACAGGACAGTCTGGGTTGGAAAAGACCTCTGGAGATCACCAGTCTAACTCCCCTGCCAAGGCAGCATCACCTAGAGCAGGTGGCACCATGCAAGAGAGTCTGGCACCATCCTCTGGGCACCCACCTTTGAGATACCTGTGTGTATTGATGAGATCTGGGGCCTCTCAGTCTTCTCTAAACTAAACAGGCCCAGCTCCTGCAGTCTATCCTCAGGACAGAGCTGCTCCAGATTCTTCATCTTTGTGGACTTTCACTGGACCCTTTCTGGTAGCTCTTTGTCTTTCTTGTACTGAGGAGCCCAGAACTGGACACAGTATTACAGATGTGGCCTCACCAAGGCCAGCTAGAAGGGGAAGATCATCTCCCTGAACCTGCTGGCTGCACTCTTCCCGATGCACCCCAGGATCCTATTGAGCTGCCTGGCCACAAGAGCACTGGTGGCTCGTGGTCAGCTTGCCATCCCCCTGTCATCCCAGGTGCTCCTCAGCAGAGCTGCTGTCTAGGAGGTCAGTCCCAGCCTGTGCTGGTACTCGGGGTCATTCCTTCCCAGGTGCAGGACCCTGCACTTGTCCTTGTTGAACCTCGTTAGGTTTTTCTCTGTTCAGCTCTCCAGCCTATCAAGGTCCCACTGACCCCCGTGAAGGCAGCACAGCCTTCAGGTGGATCAGCCATTCCCCCAGGTTTGGATCATCAGCAGGCTTGCTTAGGGTGCTTCCTATCCCTCCATCCAGGCTGTTGACAAGCAGGCTGAATAAGACTGGACCCAGTATTGATCCCTGGGGAACACCACTGACTACAGGCCTCCAGCTGAATTCTTCTCCACTCATCACAACCCTCTGAGCTCTGCCATTCAGCCAGTTCTTGATCCACCTCACTGTCCATTCATCCAACACACATTTCCTGTGATTACCTTATGGGAGAAAATGTCAAAAGCCTTTCTGAAGTCAAGGTAGATGACATCCATATAAAAGTTCCCATTTTTCTTTTCAGTCTTTTTCACAGAAATCTCACAAGCATAGCTTAACAATTTCTGGAAATGACATTGTGGAAAACAAGTTTCTTTGAAATAGGCTGGGATTTTTTTTTTTTTTTAATAACACAGTTATGAGCTTTACTTTCTTACAAGTTTGTAGGAGGACTACTGCTCTGCTGGAAAAATCTGTAGTTCTGGTACGTGGCCAAACATGCCTGTGTCAGCCTTCAGCTTCTCTTTGCTTTCCCTCTAGAGTTGCTTTTTTGTTTTTCCCTATATGATCTCTGTAGGAATCATATGCACTGGTGGTGCTTTCTCATGTTTCACACTGGATTTTATGAAGCTCTTCTCTCTTATGGGCACCATGCTGCATAAAGGACACAGCAGAACAAATGTGTCGTGCTGGTTGGTGGCCAGCAGCGAGCATTCAGCCAACAGTCTCTGCAAGGACACAGCAGGAGCAGCTATTTGTTTGTTGTGTTGCTGTGGCACCTGTTGCACTGGGGCACTCCCATACTTTGAAACTCACTGTAGAACATAGGAGCAGGTATTAGCATTATGCAGTTGTTCTTTTTGCTCACCCAAAAATTCAGTCACAGAGTGCTTAAGAGCCAGACCAAGTGAAAGAGAAGGCAGATCTGCAAATGCTCAAGGGATAATTGGCCCTTATGTGCCGTTAGTAGAAGAACTGACAGCAGTTCATTCATGACTGAAGCAGCTCATTTGGGAGAAGATATTTTATTTTGGTTTGTGTCTATGGAGTGGCTTTTAGGAAGACAGAAGTGCCATCCCAAAAGTGGTATCAATGAAAAGAATGCCAAAGTAGTGGAATGGTAGAAGAGGCAGGTGGAGAATTGCATGCCTGACTTCAGAGCATATATGTACACATGTGGAAATTAGTGCTCTCATACTATGCATGTGTTTGTTAACTTTTAAAGGATTGGGGAATAGATGGAATCTGGACCACTTCAGCTTGACTATTACTTGTCTATTGGTACCTCTTGGAGCACATGTGCAATTTTTTTTTTCCTATATAGGGGGCATAAGGAGATGAGTAGTTCGGGTGGGTTTACACACCAGAATTCACCTGTTCAGTGATTATCATATACTTGAGTTCTATACTGATGTGCTACATCAATTAACTGTATATCAATTCCTGTAAAATTAAATCATGTTAATTGATTCTAGTAGGACTGCTATGGTACCTATGAAGCACTCTGCCCAAACATGTAAAATAGTAGATATTTCATGATAATCTCTTAGGCAGGAAGTGATGCCAGTTATTTTTAGTGCAGAACATTTTTTGCTTGGTTGCATTTTAAATTTAAAAACAAAATTGTAGTTTTAACTGTGGGAATGTGATCATGTATGATAATCTTTTTTTTTATTCATCAGACAATATGGACAGGGAAGTATTATGGCATGTGCTGGACACCAAGGGAAAAACATATCTGAGATCATTTATTCAACTGAATCCACTACACCTTTTTTTTGTCTAGTTTTTGATTACGTGATATTAACTCAAGCTAAAAGATGATACGGGTAATGAAACATCATAAGAATTTAAGTTTCATTGTATATATATTCCCGCACTTCATTTTATTTTCCAGAAATGAGTAGTGAAGGATGTTTGAAAGAAAGCTGCAAAAAACCATGACACACTACGTTCTATGATATTAGACCACAGGGAGAAATTTCTTTCTGACCTATAATTTTCATCCTTCTGAATGCAACTGCAGATACTGCTCTTACTCATCTAAAGTGTCATTGCATTACCTCCTAGGGACAAGTACAGTACTGTAAAAACATTCACCTAGGGCTTCTACAGTTAATGACTGTTGTCTGAAATAGGAGGGGAAATGGGCATTTATCTTTTCCTTAGAGCAGCAAGTAACTCTACCTCTAGGATGGGTGTGGTGAATCCCACTGTAGAGGAGGATTAGTGCCAGTACATTATTTTTCTGTGTGCAACAGCTGTGAGTAATCTCCTCCTAAAATCTGAGAGCTAACAAAAATAAAACTAAAACATCTGTGCCAGCTGTGCACAGCTGTGTCTGCCTCTGTGGATATATCTGCAGCACGTTCACTACCATAGCTGCCCATTTTGTTGTGCCCTATCAATTCATAGGAGTCAACAGGAGAATTAAAAGTAAAATTTGGGGAATCATTTAATTTAATAATCTTATTTCCTCTTTCCTGATTCCAATGATTCTTCTTCCTTTCCCAGTTTTCCATGCTTTTTTTTTTAGCCAAATACTTTAAGGCAACCTTGTCAGTAAATAAATAAGTGGAAGTGTTGATAAGAGCAAAGAAGCTGTCCTATCACTCCTGCACTCCTCCTTCAATTCGTCACAGTATTACTCAGAAATTACTTCTACTGAACCATGTTCAGTCAAGCAGCTGAGAATACTTGATAAGAACTTTGAATATTCTCATTTCCTGTTCTTTTGGACCTGGTTATATGTTTTCTGTCGATATCCATGCACCCAGTGATCTTTCTTTCAGATGTAAATCTGGAACAGGACACCTGGTCTGAAGTCCCTGTTACTTGCACTGCTTTCAAGCCTCAGCCTAGCATTGTTTACCTTTGCTACTTTTTCACCACTTCTGTGGTATTGAAATTCCCTCTACAGTATAAGTCAGAGGTACGACCATCATAACAAACTTTGAGCAGGTGTCCTACTTTGCATTCCACCATTTTTTACCTGCTCAATCACATATGATTGCACACCTATTTTTCCTTGTTTCCTGATAGTGTGTAGTAATACCTACTTAATATCCATCTTAGTTCTCCACACTAATCCTCCCACCAGTCATATTAATGCATGGATATCTGTATCATTTGTGCTACCATTTTTTTACTACACTTGTGGCAGATTATTAATCATAGGGAAGGGAAAACCAAAAATTAACACTTGAAGAAGCCCAGGGAATATGGAAGGATGTCCTCAGTGTTTCCTTTAACCATTGACACAAGCAGAAATAGCAGATTTTATTTGCTAATAAGTCCTTTAGTCTGTGTTAGATATAAGGTTCAGCAGGGACTTCCTCTCTTAGTCTAGGACCATTCATGAAAGACCTACTACATGTCTGCTGTGGACATTCTCCTTGATTCCTTATGAGCTGTTTCTAATTTATTTAATTTAGAACTGATCTTCCAGATTTTCTAGAAGATCAGCATTGCACTGGAATCATATTTAGAGTATATTTTATTGAAATTAATTCCAGGAAATAAGAGAAAAATTTACTTTGATAACTCTGAAGGGAAAAAAAAAAAAATCAGAACTTACTAATGGCCAGAAATAAGGAAATTCACATCAGCTGGTCATGAATAATTTCTAAGGTAGAACTTAGGAGCTTCCAGTCATGAGAGGAGAGCTTCTGAGTAAGAATGGTGCTGGGGAACCCCGGCCAACCCTTAACTAATTGTAAACATCAGATTGATTACTAGTGGGATAATATAATGTGTTTTATACAATAAAAGCTGGGCTTTGACTGCCTTCTAAAGTCATCTTAACTGTTTAGAAAGCCTAGGTGAATAAAGTAGGCGCTATACAGGGAGAGATTGTGAGACTTATTTGTTAGCTCTGTGTTGATAAAGATCCTTTTTATGGTTTGCTTTGTGGTCTTCTGAGCAGCACGATGGTATTGGTAAATCTATGAACTTAGAATCCATGAACTCTCTTTGCTGAGACAGAATTTGTCCATTTCCACTCTGAGAAAGCCCAAAGATTACCTTCAATTTCTTTTTGTATGGTGCTGACGTACACCTGGATTGCAAGTTAATATGAAGAGAAGGTGAAAAGGAGTTGTTTTGGATGTAGTGAAATAGAGTAATTGTACAGCAAGGATGACCTGAAATATGTAATACATGAATTGTGCTGACTCCTGATTTCTGCTGTCCACTATGCAGCCTGGAGAACCCTGGAAAAAAAGTTGTTAAAGGAATCATATAGAGAAGTCATGCATGCAAAAATGCACTTCAGTCATGCACTTCTCTGCTCACTCATAACACAGGTTGCATCTTTCTAATAGCTCAAATAAGTAAATCCGTTTAGGAAAGCTGAAAGTACTTGTGTTGCTAAAAAGTGGAGCTTTGGGTCAGTCATTTATTCATGTCAATATTTTTATTAAACTTTACAAGAAAAGAGAAAATTAAATCATTTTTGATTACACATTCAATGTTATGAACATCTTCTTTGATAATGCCATCAAAACATCATAGTTTAATATCATTAAAAAATACTCTCTTCTCCATTTATAATTTAGTATCAAAGTGTTACAGACACAGATTTCTCTGTGTTTGAAAAAACTCTTGAAAAGTTGCCAAAGCCTGAGCAAACACAGAATCAAAATATGCTGATTACAAACTTAATCCAAAAGAAATTTATAGCTGAAAAAATTAGGTAAATTTCTTCTATTGCCACTTCTTCCTATCATTATTCCTCATGTATTTGGTTTGATTCTATTTATCCTTGTAAAATTTTCATGGTCAAATTTAGTAGGAGTTACAGGGTTTGTATGTTTATTGTATCAGACCAGCTCTGGTTCCTACCATATATTCGGTCCTTTTTGAAATGTAGCTACAAAGCATCATGTGTTAGTAAAATTTATTTAATGTTCTTCGTTATATTGGAGAAAATTATTGAGATAAGTTTTGAAAAAACAATTTCAATGCTTCTTTAGTTGTTAAAGTTTTCACTTCCAGGTAATGTTCTAAACTGTTTATGGTATGCAACATATTCTGTCTATATAATGAAAACCTCTGGATGACATAAGAACAAAAGAAAGATGCTAGAACAAAATCTTCTAGCTCAATCAAAACATCTTCTAGCTCAATTTCTCTATAAGTAGTTATCTACTATTTACCTCCAAATTGCATTGCTATACAGTTTGGCAAGTTCTTGTGAAAAAGAGGCATATTTCATAAAAAGATTGAAATAATATTAAAAATTATTAAAAAATTGAAATAATATTAAAAATTAGCTATAAGGAGGATCTCTTCATATGCAGCTTCATATCATTTTCTGTCACTTTTTTTAAAAGGGCAGTTTTCAGTAGTCAAAATTGCAAGTTTCTGGAACATGATTTCAAGGTCAAGTAATACAAAAATTTCCCCACCCCACTGGTGTAAAATTTATTTTTTGTGTTTATAATCTTTCCATTTTTCTGTTTGTCCTTAATAATAGATGTATTAGTTCATTTTATGTATCCAGCAACTGGATTATTTACTTCCACTATTATAGAGAGAAGTAGAATAGAGAGAACTAGTTTGATGCTCAAATTACTTGAGAATGCCAAAGAAGTTGTTTAACTTGAGGTAAGCACAGGGGACTTTTAGCACATTATCATTAGAAAGGAAAAAATAGAGTAAAACCTGTGTGAGTCTGCAGGGAGATACGAACTCAAAAGCTTAAGACTTCATTTGATTCAGAAAAGTCAGAATGAAGACTGTCATGGAAATGTACAAGTAGATAGATCTCACGAGGCCGCTTAATCAAACCTGTCATCCATGGCAGGATCAAATATGCTGAAATTAATCCAGACTGATACTTGTCTAGCTTGTTCCTAAAAACCTCTGAGGATGGAGATGCTGTCTCTTCCAAGCAGTCTGTTCCATGGAATATCTGTTCTTTACTACAAGAAAGGATGTCTTGTGTCTTCTGCTCTGGTAGGCAAGCTGATGTTTTTAAGTCGTTCTGCCTGTGGACGTTCGGAGCAGATGGTCACTGTGTTCTTCTGTCTGTTTGCCTACTGGAAACGCTCCATGATATCCCCTTTATCTCTTTACTAATTTGTGCAAAGTTAATCCCTTCAGTCTCTCTATATAACTCATGTTTACCAAAAGACTTAACGCTCTGTTGTTTTCTTTTGAAAAAGCTCATTTAGCCATATTTTCCTTAAATTGGGGTGCTCAAAACTAAGCAGGGAATTCTTAAGCAGTGGATAGAGCCCAATAATTGCCCTTGGTGTATTACATATGTCATATACATGCCCATGTTGAAATATGTCTCAACTTGCTCTCTTGCTCTGCATAATTTGGGGTTAGTTTGTACTTATTTAAGGAGATACTCAATTTTTTATTTATGCCTTAGTGCACCCTAATAACCTATTCTGTGTTTTTTCAAACTTGTTTCTTTCACACTGCTCTTTTTCTTTTGTCTGGCTCGTTTGGAGGCTATCTCTTCAAGTCTGATCCTGTCTTGGTTATCTTTTCAAGACTAGTGTTAGAGGTGAAAGGTGTGTTCTCTAGTCAGTCCTACACAATGTTGTGCACTTGGGATAGATGAAGATTCAAGGCCTGATACTGATAATTACTCTGAGAAGCATTAAATGATACGTGCATATCATCATAGAAATTTAGCATGAACTATGTTTTCCCATATTGATTGTGAGACTGTTGTTGAGGACACTGTCAAGAAAAGACCTAATTTCTAAGGTACCCAGACTAAATTTGAATCGAACAGGCAATATTCTCTGGCAGTCAGTTTGTACTTTAGTCAGTTTTTAAAGTGTATGACATACTAGACAGGTACCATGGCTAAGCAGAATGTGACTTCAGGGCTAAATAAAAAACAAAACACAGAAAAAATGACCATATAATTTATTTTCAAGGAATGAAAATAAACCACAGGAGTAAGAGTTGAAAGAATGAATGTTGAGATTCCTAAAATGAGACCAAGGAAACACTGTTGCTGGGTTGTTTAGATAGCTTGCTGGCTTCCTCTGGTTCTGGCTGTGTCCTAGTATTCTGTTTACTGTTGTATCCTTGGACATTCATACCGTTGACAAACTCATAGAGGATGGTGAGCTTCTTTCTTTGCCTGACTGCGAGAAAAAAACATATATAAAGAAATATATATAAGAATATATAAAGAAAACATGAGTTTTTTTATAATGACAGCCTGTAAATGACATTCACCAAAAGATTACTTGCCCATCGGTGATAGTTAGAACAAAATGGTCAGAAGAACCAAACCACCTGAAACAAGGGTAAAGATCACCAGAGCCATGTCATGGTCACCATACAGTTTCCCCTCATCTAAACCTATAGGGCTATACCTACGAATCAGTTGAGTTTTCTGTCTTCTCATTCAGGAAATCATAGCTAGAGCATGAGGGAAAGTTTGGTTAAGTAATATACTGAGTAATTAGTTTAAGAATCCTTCTCGAACCACTGCAGCAGTCCATATAGGTTCAACCTGGTAGTGTTTTTCTTAAAAGTAGGACACGCCACTTGCTCTTACTGCCACAGTACCTAATCTTATGCTTTCTGAAAAGGTGACTTTCTTCTTGACATGGGACTAGAAAAGAGGAATGCCAGCTAATACAGTCTGTCATTAGCACTTACCTTCTGTCCTAGAAGACTCTGATTTATCATGCGTATTTTTATACTATTATGCTTTAAAAATATATTGCAAATTTTGCTTAACTGTATTTGATAAGAGTTTTTTCATCCTTCCTCTGTAGTTGAATTTGAGCACGTAAGCTGCTTGTCCAAATAGAGGACAGTAAGGAGAGAGAACTGTCCCACTAAAACACCTGTAAGTCTCTTTATTAGTATGGAACGCAAAATGCTGTAGTATTATATGAAAAATTTTCTACTGTTCATTTTGGCTTTATGCAATTTATCTGTATTTCCTGAACTTGTGGCAATAAAGTATAGCACACGCCCACTTAACCAGCTATTCAAATGTGCAATTACACACAGGGAAGGCTAATCATGCTTATTTTTCCTGGTGTTACCAGCCTCACTCTGTTTTTGTAGCATAGAACACATTAAGGAAGAAAAAAAAAAGTCTGTGGCCCAATTAGCTACCACATTATTATTGATAGACTTATCTAATGCCATTTACAGGATACAAAATAGTTGAACAATAAAACAGTGCCACTGTGATTATATTACACCATAAAATAAAGCATGCCAGCCTGTTAAAGGCTAAATCAGTGAGAATCTCATGCATCATCAGTTCCTTTCTAAATATTTTTGTTCCTATAATGCGGCTCTGATGATAGATAATTTATATTCTACTTTTATTTTCTGTCTTTAAGTGGTTTCAGATTCTAGATATGATCATGTTCCACGAATCATTGATGAAATTCAGGATCTGTTCTTAAATACAGACTCTGTATTTCAGAGAAGAAGAACTGCTTTCAAAGAAGAACTAAATTGCACTAATTACCTTGCTGTCCCTGATTTATAAGATTTAGGGTGGTATTTGTAAATGGCTTATGCAAAATTAATCATACCTTGCAAACTGCATCAGGAGAATCATTCACAGCAATGCAACTTAATCCATTGAATGAAGTATTGGTTACAAGGCAAGAGAACAAGACTGGTGCAGAATGCTTCTTGCTGTTGCTCTTCTGCATGTTATCATGTAAACAGTGTCATGTCCCTAAGTTAATCTATTTTTTTAGCCATCTTTTACATTATATATGTTTTGGAGGAATAATGTTTTTTTTCACTACCTTGAAAAACTGAGCCTTGGTGTTAGTGCAAATTATTAGGCACAAGTGTAATGCAAATAGGAGGTCATATTTGCCATACAGTGCTCATTAATGGAAGTAATTTATCATTTGGGATTTACCTGATACTGCATCCTAAAGGCACCTAAAGCAGGTGCAGTGTTGTAACTAAAGAAATATGTAAACTCATGGCTAGGATACCTCACTGGAAAGGAGTGGAATTCAATGCAAATAGATGGAACCAATAGGGTGGTTTCATTCTTCTGGTCATGTAGTTACAAAAAATTCTGCTGCAACACCCTAAGAGTTTGATTCTCTAGTAGCAGCAAGAGACAGAGTACTCCCAAATTGCAAATTTCAGAAAAAAGAAGACAAAGTCTCAGAAAATATATATAAACTTGACAATAACTCTTAGAGCTTCTGTCACTCTGCTGGCATCACATCCGTTTCCCTGACATCTAGTTTTACCAGCTAGTCTTCAGCAATATGCTTCAGTCTTGACCAGATGCTCTGTAACATATTTGGCAGCATTTTCTGTGTTTGATGGGAGAAGGGACTACGCAGCTGCTTTTCAGTGGTGTGCAGAGTACAAATAGCTCTACATCCTCACTTTGTTTTTCAGCACCCAGGTATTCATTGATACTTGTGAATAGTGAGGAAATAGAAGAGAACACTTTCAGTGTTTCATGTAAAAATATTAGAAGCCACTAATAGTTCTCTCTGGCAGTACAAAGTACAGAAGGATCAGAGTTTCTTATAGAGCAGCCCTCTTTGTTCCCTGTATACAGTTTGTGTTTGAAAATGTAGAGCTGGTAAAGGGAATAACATGAGCATCCTCAGAAAATACTAGAAACTCATTTTGTGCAAGGAAAGCCATGAATTGAGCCCTCAAAATCCTTGAAAAGGGGTTATTTGAGCCCTACCAAGACCAGCACATTTAAAATCATCAACAGATTTCTGAAAAAAAAATAAAGATTGCTCTTCATAGTTGTCAACAGTGAAAAACAGTCAATGTATTGTTTATTAGTCCAGGCATTTGTCTTCCTCTGTCATGTCTTATCTTTGTTTAAAAATCTGTAGAAGTGATAAAATATTCATCTTAATATGCAGTATTAATAAAATGCTTGGCAGTTTATTTCTTTAAAATTCTGGGTGTGACTGTGAGAGAAAAGTTGAGACCAACACCTTTTGAGATTAGATGCCTTCTAGGTTATACTTTCCTGGTATAACAATATGCTTGGCAAAGCATCACAGTGTCAGTATCTTTTTTTGTTAAAAGCTCTTCTCTTGTGCTTGAAATAATTTGTGGGTGCTTGGGTTTGCCCTATTAGGTTTAGGCTGAAGTACCTAAATTATGAAGTATTATCTATGCTCTGTTTCTACCAGAAATTTAAAAATGTATATTTTGCTGAGAAAATTGGGTAGTTAAATATGGAAAAAGGTCACAGAGTTACCTGATCTGCATATGTAGATAGACATTCTAAATAAGTGCACATTTAGACTAGATTATTTGGATAGTAACTGAAATGCTTGCCCCTGTTCATATGAAATATGTGCAAATATGTTTCAAGGCAAAGACACGAATATATATTTGTATATTTTGAAATTTTTCATGAAGAAAATTGTACAGGCTGCAAAATAAAACACCTGCTTATTAAAATATCATACATCAGTGAATTCTTAATAGATTTCTTCCCTACCATTGGTTAGGTTTATAATTGCACTATTTGTTCAAAATAATGTATCTTAGTCTGTCTGCTGTTCAATTGCGGAATAGCAGAGATAGCCAGGGAAGTAAAGATTCAGTGTTTTGAGCATCAGAAAATTATTTTCAGTATTTTTAGCATGTGCTTCTGTAGTTGTCATTAGAATAGAATTCCATATTCTTTGTACGATATTTCTACCATGAAAACTGAGTATCCTTTTGGGATACATATGTCAAGAGAAAGGCACATCACAAAAATAAATGGAATAATTGCAAGGAAACAATTTTCAGCTTGTTTTCTCAGGACTCTTATTTTTATTGATGTTTTGCTCACTCTAGGAATCTTTCCTGATAATGTAATCTGGAAAACAGTTTGGTTCTTCTCTGACCTTTGTATTCAGAAGCATTTGTTGAAGTGGTTTTGCATGTATTTTTCCCCCCTAAGGCATTGCAGGAAATTCTGATCAGGGACAATTTCACTTAAGTGTAAAATGGCTCTGCACAAGATCACAGGTTTGAAGCAGGCATACAGATACTTCCTTCACATTTTCCAGAACTCCCTGTTTCATCATCCTGGCATTTTTGCATCTGTCTATCTCCATAGATTAAGAAATAGCAACTTGCATGCACCATCAAGGAAAGGATATTTAAATTTAGTTTCTCTCCAGCATGGGGCTTGACTGGACTGCCTTGCTATCTTTCCTGTTTGGATCAGTGTATCTGTGTTCCAGCCCCTCAAACCTGGCTTGCATTATATCACCAGAGAAATCTGAGGCTGATTTTAGTTACTCTTTGTTGACTCTGATGTCTGAAATGATAAGCACTGTACTTGCTGGAAGCAAAGAATAACAAACAATTGCTTTTGTACCTTACTTGTGGGCTCCAGGGCCCAGGGACATTTTTGTGCTGCTCTGATTTTGGAGGCTGCTTTGCCCTGTGCCACTTTGCTATGGTCTGTCTGCACACTGGGTCTGCAGCATCCTCACACTGCTTTGCCTGAGACGGGAGCTGGGATGTCCAGCTGACTTCCACTGAGGTAGAACATCAGCTCTCTGACTTTTTTTTCTTTTAACCTTACTTTTCTGACAGTAGCTTGGTCTGAGCTATATACTGGTAATGCCACCTTAGGGTATAAATCAGTTTACCCTTTCCACACCATTTCATCCAAAATGCCAAACAGTAGAAAAGGAGGTCTCAAAACTCATTGCATAGCACTGACGTCTAAATAGAAAAACTCTTTTTTCATGGCAAGATGACTCAGAGTTTTCCCCTCTATTAAAAAATATATGGTATGTAATATCTTTGTGGCAGCTGCAATGGCTTCTCACATTAATTAACTAGAATAAAGAAGCTATTCTAGCAGAGGAAAGAAAAAGAGTGTGAGTTTGTATGTTGCTTAGTTATCCTTAACAAGTGTTTCCCAATACCAAGCTTTGAGAACAAGCTGTTGTACGTAAAAGTTTAAAAACCTTGCTAACAAGGATAATCAAGCTTTTTAATGACAAAGTCTTTGCAGAGTCACAGTGCAAAATTGTGATTATGATTAATTTCCTTAGGGGATGCATGACTGACAGCAACTGAAGCTGGCTATCACAGTCATAAATGGAGATATGGTTAAATTGTGCTGTTTGCTAACCAGGGGCAAGAAATACAGACTGCCATGTTGAACTGCACAGGGCATACAATATCTTTTAGCAGAGCAGGATTAAATCTTCAGTACTTTTGCCCCAAACTCTTTCTGACCTTTTTCTGTGCTCTCTAGTGCATTTGACATTCCGGAGGAAGGCACAAAACAGCACAGCAAGCTTTCAAGGTTTTCTGCAAGGAAAGTTGTACAAGTTATCCTGAATCCCAGTTGACACTATTTTCTGCCATTTGCATTTGTTGTCTCAGTAGCATTAACTGTGAGGCCAAGTCTAACTAGACTTTTCACTTTCTTCTTTCGTGTAAGGGCAACCTATAGCTAATGGTCCTTTTTAGCCTCACCTTGTCAAGCTACCATCAGAGGAGATATGGCCAGAATGCATCTGAAGTGCTGAGCTGTCCACAAGCTCACAGCTGTCTGTGGTGCTCGGCCTTTTGGCATTTTTCTGAAAAGTTTTACAGCTTCTTGAACCTATGGCTGTGAGAACAGGACTGAAGCATTCTGAATGCTATGAAAGCAAGTCCTCTCTCCACAGTTTTACTTCTTGCACTTGGTGTGGTTAGAGCTTGGAAATCAAATGTAGGATGTTCTAAAGAAAGATGTCTATCATTACCCATAATCCAAACTTTCAGGATTTTTAAAATACTTCCTAAATCTTCATATGTGCTCTGCAGAATGAAATGTCTTTTTTTAAGAGTTTTTAGAGACAGGCCCATCTATAACAAGGAGTTATCCAGAACACTTTTCTTTACAGAAGAAAAGGATGCAAGGTATAGAAACAAGGAGTTTAATGTTGTAGCTATAAAACACTACCCAGTCTTCTATCTGTGTTCTTCTTTACACTCTATTCACTATAAGCTAGAGAAAATCTTATAGTGAATTTTTGAAGATAGATTTGTTTGATTTGTCTTAAAAGCATATACCAGACTTCATTACATGTCAATGGGATCGGTGATCATAAATGACTTGAACATTTTGAAAATCTTATCCTCAGTCGTCATCATGGCTGTGTTGCCATTTCAGCAAGTCCTTCAGTCTTTGCAGCATTAGGAAACAACCTGCTTGACAAAGAGGTGTCAGCCCACAGCAGGATAGCTAGCCTGTTGTGGCATAGCAGCTGTCAGGAGAGAAGAAAAAGAGCTTCAGTCTTTCTTTTCCTTAGCACAGGTGACAGCTGAGGGAAATAGAGCCAGTTTTTAACCCTGGAAACAGTTTTTTATTTTAGAACACCAATTCTTTTCTTTCCTTTTTGTTTTTCCCAGTGTATTAGGATATAATGTGCCAAAAATGTTAGAGTCATCCCATGGAAGATAACTCTGTTAAACCTTTTGATTTTTTCTTTATGTATATAAGCTTTATCAGAATCTATTCTTTCTTGAAGAGTTTTGCCTCAAGTTAGTTTGGAAAAATACATTTATTCTAAAGACCAGTGTACACACTAGTAATGTTATGGGGTTTTCCTTCTCTTTGAGATGTAAAACTAGCAGAAAAAGGTTTTGTAGTGAAGTTATGTACTGTCAAAAAGGGTTCTTTATCAATACCAATTTTCCGTTCAGACAATAAAATGAAGACTGAGGTGCTTGGGACATTTCTTGCAGAAGTGAAACATTCAAGCTGACTTGCATGGCTAATCAAGACAAATAAACAAGCCTAAGCTTAGTTAACTGAAAGGCACGACTAAGCAATTACCCACACTGCATAATACTGTTTCCATGCAGCCACCCACACATTTTACTGATCCCGAGGACAGTAACGATGCTGTTCTAGCTCCTTTTCAAAGGAGTAAAGAGAAGCCTTTTAGAAGTATGGCTTTGTGGTACCCACCTCAACAGAAAAATGACATGCTGCTCAAAAAACCCTTATGTCAAGGTCCTCGAATCATAAAAACATCATCTGAATTGTGATGGACAGGAACAATTATTTGTTATGTAGTAGGCAGGCGCCTTGTAGGAAAACTGCCAGGCTTGCTTTCAATTCTTTGCAATACTTAAAACAATTACTTAATAGACAGAAAGTGAATGGCCACAGTGATTAAGTGACTGTTCAGTAAATGATGTAGCTGTCTTTTAGCCTAGATGGTCACTCTCTTAATCCTTTTCTGTGCTAACTTGCTGGAGATGATACAGGGATTGCTAGCTGGGACATGATACAGCGATTTCAGATGACTTTAGGAGTAAATGGTAAGCAGAAAAATGTCTAAGTTGGTAGCCACTGGATTTCTGGTTGATTCAGGTGCTATTCAAAAAGATACTGCAAAGTGGTGGGTAAACAAACCTGCAGTGGCATATTTATCACAGTCTGGGATTTGACTTGTGTTCAGTAAGTTGAAACTAAGTATTAGGGGGAGGTCTGGTTATCCAGTGCTTTAAAAGGATAAATGCTGTCAAGTTTATTGAATCAGAAAATAAAGATATCAGAAGGCTTAGAAGTCAGTTCTGTAACTTATAATTAGGCATCTTTCCATCTGTAAATCCATACAGTGGAAGGATATTACAAATATTTTAAAATATTTTCCCTGTTGAAAATATTTTTATTTAGACTGTAATGTTGATTAAAAAAACTTTTCAAAGCAGAATATATCTTCTTCAATTTTGACAATTTAGGAGGAGTATAAGTCTCTAACCCAATGTAATGGTTATAATCAGTTTTTGAAACCCTGGAATATGCATCGTGGGTGTTAGTCTCCACATGTACCTTTATAAATCTTTCTGTGGCTGTTCTAAAGAAACATCATAGGAGTGTGATCTAGCTATATCTCCTTGAAAAATTTAGTGAGAAAAACAAGTATAACCTTCATGACATTACTGTACCTCTTTTCATATTTAGAATTTTCAATGCATATAGTGACTCCTTTTAGTGTCAGCCCAGAATACAGGCTTATTTCAAATTAGAATGGTCCACTCTGCATGGCATTAATAAGACAAATCTGAGTTGGCATTAGTCAGGTCCTAGATCTCATGGAAATATTCTTTCATAGAGTTCAAAATACATGGATCGCTGTCATTGGTTTGTGAGTTTGAACAATTTGGGGGAAGTTAGCCATGATTTTGAAAACCTGTTTTTCTTCTTCCTTATGCAGGGTTAACATAAGGAAAAGTACTGAAAGTACTGGGTGTAATCTAAGGATCAACTTGTTGTAAATGAAAAAAGAGTCAGGCTTCAGGGATTTAACTGGGATCCTTCCCTTAAATGTGTTCATTGTAAAATTCTTCTGTGAATTGTAGGCAGCCTACTTGGAAAATTATTTCCCATAACTCTAGCCTTTCAAGGACTATTTCATGATGCTACCTGCAATGAGCACTGTAGTCTCTGGATAAATAGAAAACTATCCTAGGATGGTGATTTACAGTCTTGACAGATCTCAGTGGGATGTATATTAACCTGACTATCCATTAAGTGCCTTCCTGCCTTGAAAAGTCCTGTTTTTAAGAGCTTGCTTAACTCTCACTGGTTTAGAATGATGGAAATTAGCACAACTACTAGCAGATGTTAATCATGTAGCTTAATGCACTGCTGGAGGGCATTTGCATTTTGGTGGTGAGCATGGTGTAAGTACCTGTACAGAACAGATTAGACCATGTTGCCCTGTGTGTTTTCAACAGATGCCACACTCTCCACTCCAGAGAATCTGCTTGCAATGCAGCCATAACTACTTTTATTCTGGCTCAGTGACAGTGTTTTAAGTCTACCCTAGCTCTGTAAAAACTTTTGCCTGGCTTTCTTGTTCTGAGTTACTTCCTTTTTCTCTTCCTCAGCACCTTTATCCTCTAGGCTCTCGTGAGAGCCCTCACTCAGGTCTGCTGTCACTCCCCTCTTTTTTTAGTGGCTATTCTTGAAAATTCTCTTGTGTAAGTCCTCTATTTTAGCATGCTTTAAGATTTTGCCTTTGACCACTTTTGTTGCCTCGTCTTGTACTTTTACCTCTTTAATTATTTCTTTGCTGATTGTTTCTATACCTGTTTTTTCATTCTGTCTCCCTTGGGAGAAGCCCACAGTGCCCTCCCTAGCTCACTTGGAAATATTCTTTTTCTCGTACGTAACATGGATCGAAAGTAATGTAGATTTTTGCTTTCCAAATTGTCCACCTGGTATCCACTCACCAGTTTTGCCAACTGAGCTTCCACTCCAACACCCTGTGCCTGAATCGGTCAGCCTGGGAGACTTGCCCAAAACTGGAGTTAAAATCAAACATGTCAAAAGCTCCACTAAGGAAACTGTAGTAGGGAAATTCAGTACTCTGAAGACGAAAGCATTACACATAGTTAGCTCTATTTTTTCAATTAATTTTAAGAAATAAACAATCCCACTGAGCCCTGGACTGCTTGGGTCCCAGGTCTTGTGAGCTGCAGCTGGCCCACCCAAATTTCTACCTACTCAGACCTGCTTTTCTCACAAGACAGAGCTTGAGTTTTCCTGATTTTTTTTTTCTGTATTCTATTACACACAAAAATTGAAAAATTTGTAGTTTTCTAATATCAAAATATTTTACTCTGTTTAAGGCACTATTCCACACTAATTAAGATCTAGTCCATTTTCTCATTCTTCCTCATTAGAGAAAACATCAGTCAGCACCTTTCTATTTTACTTTCTAAATCAGTGACACATTGAAAATATTTCCAGTGCTAGCAACTGCTATCTCCTTCTCTCCGATATTCTTATTCTTTTCTAATAGGAAATCTTTCCAAAGTATTGCTCATAAGTAGTCTTCCTCTCCTAGCATTCTGTTGGGAAATGTGTTTAGGGTCTCAAAATTAAACCTAAGCTATGTAAAGTTGTAAAAGAAGCTTGATCAAGTATTTTACAGTAACATATTGTGTTGGTATTAGAGGAAATGGTTTTCATTTAAGTTCTCTATATATCAATGTAATTATGAGAATCAATTGCAGATGCTGCAGGATTCATTTTCCATACATGTACAAACTCAAAGCATGATGAAGAACAAATAGTATGAATGCCTACTTATTTTCCATGTAATTCTGATTATAATTATTTTTCTGAATTTTCATTTTGTCACTTAAAGCATCATTGATCATTGTGATCAAGTCCTTCAGCCTTCAGGTGATGTACAACCAAAGAAAAGCATAGTGAATTCCAGTGAACTGCAAACCAATTAACTCTAGACATGGAATTTTCATAATTCAGACTCATTTTTATTTTTCCCCATGCCTGTTACATATAACAGTATTGATGAGGTGGGGTGAAGTGCACATGTTCACACTCTCTCTTTATTTAGCTCTCTTTTATTTTTTTTTCCCCCCTGGTTTGCACATATCTACTATTTATCTTGTGAAAGTACTGAAGTATACATATAGTATTTTTTTTTTTTTTTTTAAAGTGTCAGGTTATTCCTCAAGTGAAGAATTGGGCTAGTCTTTTTCCCAGTGTGGGGGAAAAAGTGTGTCTTCATAGCATGTCCACATTCCAAATGCTTTTAGCTGGTATGACCTGGAGTGTTGAACAGCCAGATGGATAATTTCTCATTCACTTGGAGTGACGACATGGACAATTTATATCTAGAGTGGTAATTAAACCACTCAAGGTCTAGCAGTTCCCCAGTGACCTCCTTCCCTTCTCCATGTGAATGGAGAGGGGTGCTGAAGCAGAATGGATCGGGTGATGTGTCTCCTCTGGAGACAAGGGGTGGTGGACAGTTTGCAGTCCTGCAAAGACAGGCAAGGACGCACTAAACTTACGTAAGACTGTGTAGCTGCTGATACCTGAGCTAGGCAATTTTGGTGAGGCTGGCTGTGCTGCGAAATCTGTGTTAAAACTTAACAAGGTTACTCTTGAAATCTCTTCTGACAGCTATTTAATGCCTACCAAGTGCTGAGGCTATAAAAATGCATTTTGCAGCAGCATTCAGATAATAAATACTGTGAACGGTTTAAAGTCACTGGCTTGTCTTTACAACTTTATGCTGTAACAACAGTAAAGTTAACCTTATGCCAGCTCTTGTTTCATTTAAACAGACTCCAGTATTGTCTCCATGTTCTTGATATGACATATACAGCATCTTCTAGAAAACAACCGGGACAAAACCATCATATAGAACACGAATGTAGTGAAGAGGACTATTTTAGGGATAACACTGTTCCTCAACAGGTACTATTCTGTACATATTACTTAACTGATTATTTAATTATATTTTGCACCTATGGGTCGGAAATATTAAGAGAAAAAAAAAGTACAGGCTTGTTTGGTTAAAAATTTCAATGGAATTGTTAGACTATGTTCAAAGTACTTTTTGAAAGCTGAGAAGTTGAAAAAAGCAACAGTAATAAATACAATTTAATTTTTTGCATGGTGGCTGTGGTCTTATCCCAGGTCATTTGTTTTCCAGCATGTATCTAGGAGGGTTGAAGCTAGTGGAGTTCCTTCTATGAGTAAATTCTGTATTGCCTTGTATATAGACAAAGTCTCACCTGCTTATGCAGTATTGCTCCCAAATTCTGTCCAGTAAGACATATAATGTACTTAACTTGAACATTAGGATAGTGCTGGCCCCAGTGTATTTTCAGCACTGTACTGGATGTCTTTATCACGTATGCAAATACAGTGCTCTCTGAATTTTTATTGCATGCATAGAAGGATACTTGTCTAAGGCCTGTCTGGCATGATGGAGGGCAGTTTATTGCATGATCTTAAGGGACTTGCTATACTGATACCTTAGGATTTAGCTTTTATATGTTTCAGATCTGTACTGCTTTAGTGTATAACTCAAACTCTGTAGCCTGTCAGCTACTGTTCTCCCATTTTGTTCAGACGAAACAATTCCTCTCTAGACCTGAAACTCAAGGACAACTTATTGTCTCAGGCCCCAAGAGATGTAAACAACAGTGAATTGGGGGGGGCAAACTTGGAGTAAATTACTTCATTACCTGACGCTGTAATTGGAGGCTTAACTCCAATATGCAAATGGACCAAACTTATAACTGTGTGAAAAACTCGAGACCATCATTTATCTTGGGTGTAGCCCCTCGGAGGCTTTTGACTGCCCCCGGTGTACCTATTGAAGACCTTCAATAAATACCTGCTTTTATTCTCTTAACTTTGTCTAGCCTCTGTTTTAGGTAGCCCCTGTAAGGCATCAATACCCTACAGTGTTTTTTAAGTTAACACACACTTAAGGCCTGTCCTTCAAAACACTCTAACTGCTTAAACTCTAGAGCAGATATGCAGTGGAGGTCAGAGAAATTCCCCTCAGTGCACAGGACTCAGTTCTGTTTTCTCTCTTCCAGGGGAAAAAAACTACCTGAGTAATGTCAGTAATCCAGTTATCATCTTTCCTTTTAATTTTCTATAATTTCATCTGGAAATGCACAAGTGTTAGAAAATTATCTGTATTACCATCCAGAATATTAATATTCCAGAGGAAGTAATTTGGAAGCTTTTACTCCAAAAACAAACAAACAAAAATTATCCCCTCTAAAAAGAAGAGCAAAATTTTAAAATGCAGGTTTATTTGCTTTTGTAAATCAGCAGTATTCTTGGTTGCCTGAACTGCAGCCATAAATACCTGTAATACTGTAATTTAATGCCATGTATAAAGAGTCAAATTCAGTGGAACCAGTGAAGCGGAGTTGAGGCATAAAAGAGAAAAGATTACAAATGCTGGCAAAAGTATTTGGTCTATTTTGTATGTCTTTAGTAAGAATATAATATTGAAAAATAATCTGCATTAGAAAATTTCAAAGTCTGAACTGGTTAGAGTCAATCCTTCCTTTTCCCTTTCCTCTTCCTGTCAGATTTCTGATGCATCTGACAGTGCTACCAGGCTGTTTGTTACCTTTATGGATATCAGAGCCCTGGAAGATTCTATCTCTGAGCAGAAAGTCATATTCAGTAAAATGGCCTCTGAGAAAGGATGCTTACGTAAATAAAAAGAAATCTTTGTCATAAAGAATAGGTACAAATACAGTTTCAACAAAACAAGTCACAATGACATTCTTTTAGGTTTCATAAGGATCACCACCGCACTATAGCAAATTCCATTGGCAAGTATTTTTATATTGCCCACCCTCCTACAAGTTTTCAGTCCCTAGCTTCTGAAAAAGTGCAGTGATATAATGAAATATAATGTATTCTATGCAGTTCAAAACAATGATTTATTTTTAGAGACTGAAAAGCTGAGGTTTTTATTCTTTACATTTCCACTGGTTCTAAGTAAACAGCATAAGTCATACATCTAATATCCTTTACTTCACTATTGACTTCATTACTCAAAATCCTTTATATTGGGTTCATTACTAAGGGAGTTTTAAAAATACTCACAAATGGGTTTTTTCTTTCTTTAATTACCCTCCTTTTTGAGGTAGAGAAATATTATTTATTTAGCTCTTTATCAGTAAAACATGGATAAATGATGTTACAGACTTATTTGCTAGAAAGGATTTAAATAGAAAAACTATTCTCATAATAACTGTTGCAGTCTGCATGTCTTGCTGTATTTCTAAACAAGAATTTATTATTTTGGAGCATAATATCTGAATAATACAGTGACTTCAAACATGGTAGCTATATAAGGATTTTTTTGTGAGGTAATTGTTCCTCAATATCTGTTCTAGTTAGTTGTCTGTGTAGTAAAGGCCTCTCTGTGTATGTCCAGCATATCTCTGACAGAAGAATCTCAATATACTTCTTCCAAACTTGAAGCTTCTGTCTAATTTGCAGGGTCATCAAACCATTCATGAAAATACATGTTACAAATTCTTGAGTTCTTGTAATGCTTTGACAAAAAGACCATTTTATAGAACTATTAACTATGTAACATATTTCAATTTACTTATTTTATTGAGAAGTGTACGGGGTTTTTTTCTATCTGGGAAACCCAGAATTGCTATAAAGGTGCAAGTTATTGCGATTTGCTGGCATAATTATTGTGATTGTCAGCTATATTCTGATTGCTTATTTTTTCTTAGTGGTGTGATTATCAAAGGCAGCAGTGCTGGGATTTTTGGGTTCCCACATGGCTTGGAGAACTAGAAATTTAAAAACATCTTCTCTTTGACAGGTAATTTGAACATTTTTGATGGGCAGTCATTAGAGAATAAAGCTGGGATTTAGCAGTTTCATGCTACGGGCTCACTTTTCTACAGCATTATGCTAACAAAAATCCCAATGACACCATGATTTGAAAATGTTGAAAATGAGGGACAGAGAGCCTAAAGAGACATGTAGAGCAAGTGTGGACTTGAAAAGTTTTCACCTGCGCTCTGACAGGCTCTTTTATCCTGAGCAACTTTCCGTATTCAAAATCAAGGCTCTCAATGTGGAACACAAACAAAAAAGGCCTCTAATCATAAAAAATTGTGGGGTTTTACTGTGCCTCACAAGGGAAAAGATTAACCACTAATAAATTGTTTTCACTAGTAACCTAAGCTATCATCTTATTTATTTTTTTTTTCTACTCTACCAGATGATTAATCTTGTTGTCTGTTTGTAAATGCTATTTTCTTCAGTAAAACACTCAAATTCAAAGTTTATCCCTGAATTCAGTTTCCCTGGAGTTTGTGATATTCTGTTCTCCTATTGCTGGTCCCAGCAACCATTCAATGGAAGCTTCTGTAGGATTATCTTTCTTCATCCACCATCACTCTATGGTAATGATGCAGATCTCTCCACAGATAACGGTGGCTGCCTAATCACTTTTTCCTTTGCCTGTCTTTCCAAGAAATGAGTAAATTTTTCACAGTTTGAATTTTCCTAAGAATGTAAGCAGGACGTTGCATTCCATGGGCCTGTGACCATGGCAATCATAGTAATTGTTGGCTCTGGTTATTTTCCTCTTTGAGATAAATGTCTTGATTGTTTGTGAAAGACACTTGTTCAGTTCCTGCTGTGATGCTGTGAACCACAGGTATCAGACACTCATCCTGATTCTGGCTACCTACGTGCTGTCTCTGTTGTTCATCTGGTAAAAAAGGTGCCTATTACTCCAGAAAAGTCATTTTATTTCCCAATTCCTTTTTACCTCTTTTGTTTATTTAGATTCTTATCTATCTTGTATTAGGAATTGTCTTTCATTCTCTATTTTATATTTTGAATGAGTCATCGTTCTTCCCTGTGTCTTTAGGTATGGCTATAATTCAAATAATGAATAGTAGTCATCTTTATCTAAGAACATCTAGCAAAACAGTGACATTTTCATGAGCTGATAATTCATAAAATCTCCATGAGTATCTTCCTTATGTTGTAAACACTTTGATTTATTTTCTTGCAAGGGATTCACATGGAAAATCCTGAAAAACTCAGAAGTTCCAGAGAAAGAAGCCATCTTTGCTAGTGGTTCCTAAATGGTCTTCATGTTGAGGATCATTGAATCCATTCAGAGAAATATTTCAGAATTAAATCTCAGACTTCCACTGAAGATGGCCTACAGCCAGCATATTGCTGTGCCTAAGCAGAGTCCATTATACAACTTCATGTACCATTTCAGGACTGTGCTGATCTTCTGCTGATGCAGACTGAGTGAAAATACCCTTTCTGAGGAAAACCTTTCCTCTGCTTTCTTCTCTTTGTTAAATGGTTCTAACTGTTCAAGAAATTATGTTGTGGACTTTGGGGGAAAAAAAAAAAAGACATTTAGGACAAATAATAGAAGAAAGATAAAGCAGAAGGGATAATCAGGACAAGATTTGAATCATAATTTCGAGAACATTATTTTGGGCTTCTTGGGCTTTGGGAAAAGTTCTGTGTATCTCTTGTGATTTTTTAAGGGATATTAATTCAACTCACTATTTTACTGATAGTGAGATAAATAGTAGAATGGCAGAAGTCTCTGGAAGTTTTGACAAATGTTTTAGCAGCATGTAAAGGGAGATACATAAGATAAAGAGAGAGAAAAGGAACAAGGTGCTCGTAATATAAAGGAGGTCAGAGAAATGCCAAAGCATATTAGGATCCAAACTCCATTAAAATCCTGTCTGGCTGAGGTGGGCCATTTATTATTTACATCACCTCCAGAGCAAGTGTGTGAGACATTGCTCTGATGCTGGCAAACTAAACTTCTGTTACGCTTCTTTTATGTTTCTTTAACATTTCCATAATTTACTTCCATAGTCTAGATGCTGCTCAAGGAGATTTCTATGTACAGGGTGGATGGGAACTCTTGAACTGACAATAGAGAGCTTGGCAGCCTTTGAATTTTTGAGCTTTTTTATGCCTTTTCTTTCCCTTGTGGCTTATCTGGCATGCAGTGTTTCAGAGTTAGTCCAAGAAATGCTCAAACCTCTTCCACAAAGTTTACTTAATCAAACTGGGCATAAATAACACTCAGTACTCTGATTTTCCTTGTTGAATTTACTTCTTAATTAATTATGCTCAAAGTGTGTGTAATGTAAACTTACATTTTGAGAACAAATACCTTTTTCTGTTTTCTGACTTGTGTTGAATTTCTTATCTTTTCAGGTTACATTTTGCTTTGGTTTGGATTTTTTGTTTGTTTTCTTCTGCCAGTAAAAATTATGGAGTGTGAAGAAAAATGACAAGATCTCACCTTCCATAGAACCCTGTCAAATCAGGATGCACATTTTATCCAGTATAAATTACCAAGCAAAGCCCCTATCTGTGCTTTTTTCATGACAGTCTTTCTAGATCTTTTTGTAGTTACTTTCTTGTAGCGGAAATGTGGACAAGCTACTCAAAGGTATACTAAGTTTGCCTGTGATACTAAATTGGGAGGAGCTGTTGACTCCCTTGAAAGGAGAGAGGCCGTGCACAGAGAGCTGGACAATGACAGGACAGATCAATTACCAAAAGCATGAAGTTTTACAAAGACAGTGCCAGATTTTGCACCCAGGATATACATAAGTATGTGTTTTCTGAAATGGTGACATAATAATTATCCCAGGCAAAAAACAAAACAAAACAAAAAAACAACAACAAAAAATCACACCCTATTTATTTTCTGTTTTCAGAACAAGCATCTAATATCCTTGGGGAGGTAGGAGGGCTCTGCAAATGCTTTAATTGACAAATGTGTTCTACAGCACTTATAAGGGGATTTCTTTGCAAATCTAGGAGCAGTCAAGATCTGTATTTTTTAATGCAAGCAGTTAGAAACATACCATGAGCTACAGAAATTATTAAAAATACGTGTATTTATTTTGTTAATATCTCCAGGATTCATGTTAAAGGTTTGGGTTTTTTTGTTTGCCTTGGGTTTTTTGGTTAGGATTTTTATGTACAGATCTGTTCAAGAGACCTGAGGAGTCATTAATGGGGAAACCTAAGTACAGGAATCAAAGAAAAAGAATTTAAGATACTCAGTGCTGAAGCTTCTGATTCCAGAGCTAAAACTGCGGAGTCGGTCTCTGATTTTGGATCAGTGAGAGTTCTATGGTGTAACCTTGATTTGAAATTGAAAATAAAAAGGGACATTATTTCTGACATTTGGGAGAATATCATATATTATATTTTCACAGAATTGCCATTTTAGAATAGATTCAGGACTTACTCTGGTATGGGTGTTGCTAAAAGTCTTTCTACTTGATGGAAATATCAGACCTTCCATCCCTGAAATACATTTCCTGAGGGTTGCATATCAGCAGTGGGACTCTTTGCTGTACTGAAGATGATGTATTTCATTTGAGAAGATAACTGACAAGATATCAAGCTTATTTTGGCATGCAATTTAACATTCAACCCCAACAGCTGCAACTGCAGAAGTCGTTTTCAGATTCCAATGGTGAAAAAAGGAATAAAATCGTAGCGTGAACTCCCTTTCAGATGTAATTGTTGCTTTTACTAAAATTAATTTTCACGGAGAGAGAAGAGCATAGGGACCAGCTTGATTTTCATCTGAGCAGAAGTATAAAAATTTTAATTTAAATACACAGAGTTGGGTAATTAATGCCAAAAAGACACCTTTTCTAAATGCTCACACTTAGATCAGATTAACTGGCCTGAGACCTCTCCTTCATGAAATGAGTGGTACTTAAGTCTGTGGTAACTTCTTTTAAGCACATTACTGTTAAGAAAAATGGGTTCCTGAACCTGTCATACCAATAAGCATTCAGGCACCATATTTTTTTTGGTTTAGCTACTGCATGTAGCCTGCTCCCTGGATAATCAGGCAGACATGCTTCAGCTGCTGGTTTCCAGTTGTTGCAATAATGTGCTAACATGCTGGTCCCCTGAAACAGGCTGCTTATTAACTGTGATGCCCAAAATGCCATCTGGAGTGTTATTCAGACATCTATAATTATTCTGTCTACTTCTATTTGATTGTCTGCTTTGTTTCACTATGCATGCTCCTTATTCCTTTTCATTTTTTTCTTTCTTCTTTTTTTTTTTTTTCTTATCATGGAATCATTTCATTTTTTTTGTACAGAAGCACCAACAACTCTCGACTCTTCTATGTATTTATTTTACATAAAGTTGAACATACAAAATTTCTAGAAGAAATTCTAGGAAACAAACTGCAGAATCTCTCTCTCAAGTTAAAAAAAAATACCATAATAATCACTTTGGCAGAGACTCGAAATCATAGAGGAACGAATTCTTTGTTTCATGCCTTTGTCCATTTATACTAGCACATAGTACATATAAAATATCTCCAAATTATGTGACAGTGAATTGCACTCCAAGTGTAAGTGGAAATGATTTTAAGAGGGGCAGGCCAGTATAGAACAGGTTCCTGATGCACTGAAGTGGAAAGGGACCTGTGAATACACAAACTAAATTGTTTGATCTGTTTATATCCTCACTGTTCATTCTGCTATGTGAAATCACTCTTGATATCTTGCAAAAAAACATGGGGAAAAAATGAAATCATTTTATTTGGGTAAGAAATGTATTCTCTAGGGATTTGCTTTGACTTTTCAATTCAGTGCTAGTTAGTTTCAACCAGCTGAGAAAAGTGTCAAGCTGAAAACAGAGATTAATATGAAGAAAATAACTAGCTTGGCAATAAATGTGAAAGTTACTATGTGCCATATGAGTTAAACTGAAAAATTAACACATGCATCCCCTTGATGTTTTCAACATTATTATATCTTGTTGAAATATGTCAGTTCTCATGAGAGAATTGTCCCTACATCACTTGCTGGCTGCTGCTAATCGAGGAAACATCCAGAGTTTTCTCGGAGCAGCCGTTAGCTCTTCCTTTTTTTGTCTAGTTTTATGTGATTGGAAAAATTCTCTTATTGCAGTGTGGAAAAGGGATGAGAGAGAGTTAAAGGCTTTAATGTGATCCCTGGCGTGAGCCAGCGCTGGCCAGAGAAGTATGTAAGAAGGATGAGGGGGTTCATAAATGGGCCAGAGATTAATAAATAGTCAGTACTTAATTTTATTTTCTTGCGCTGGGAGAATGGGATTTGTAACCCAGCGCAGCGATTTGCGGGCAGTATCCCCATCTAGGGGCAGAGCTGAGTATCTCGGCCGTCGGGAGCCTGCCGGCGGGGGAAGGGAGGCTTTGGGAAATACCCCCATCCACGCTGAAACAGCTTGAGAATACAAACCAGGGCACGCAAAGCACGGTACCTTTAGCAGCGGGATGTAGTGGAAGAAGCCGCTTAGAGTAAGAATCGGAAAACCACGAGGGTTTCGAAGGTTGCTGATACTGCGGTGCTGCGGTGCCACGGCCCAGCCCGGAGTGCGGGGAGCGGGCTGAGCCCAGCCCAGCGCCGCAGCACCAGCGGGGACAAGCGGCTCCCGCTCTGGGCTGCCAGCAGGGCAGGGACAGGGAGCAGGGCAGGGAGCAGGGCAGGATGCCTGGAGAAGGCCGCCTCTGTCTGCAGAATGTGAATGGGTGGCTGCTGCTTTTGAAGTGTCCTCCACGGCATTCATGTTAAATTTCAGCGGCTATGCTTTAGCTGGGCTCATGGAAAGGTCCGTGATGAGATGGAACACAGGAGCTGAGCTGTCACCCAGAACAGATAACCTCATGTCCTTTGAGAAAATGATATTACAGATGAGGCCTGAGGTCACTGGCAGGACAACATGGGAAAGCTTGCACTGGGACCATATAAATTGTGCCTGATGTCAAGAGAGAAGGACTTTGCTCTTTAGACCTTAACTTTCATGAGCTACTTTATTTACATAATTATCTTTGTTGTTGCTGCTGGTTTTTCTTGCCTTTTCAGATAAAAATTATCTATGTGAATATTCATCTTTGAAGATAAAAATATATAAATAGCAAGGCAGTTACAAAATATTCTGTGATGTTATTGAAGTGACCTTGTTGCTTTCTTTTTCACTGCATCCTCTTTTTTTCCTGAAATAAAATTATTTGAAGAGGATAACCTCTTGTAACTTTATAGAAAAATGTGACCTGCTCAGTCAGTTGCCTTTGCAGGGCTCTCTTAGCTTGGGGACAGAGAAAAGGAAAAATGACTGCACGTAAGGCTCTAGATTTAAGGTCAACCATTCTGGCCGATGAATTTAACAGAATTATGTACATTTTCCTCCCCATCTTCCTTCTGATGGAATGATCCTGAGTAGAAGGAATAACCAGATTAGGGTTTCAACATGACTATTTGCATAAATGAGCCTGTATGTGCAACTGGAATGAACAGCCTAGCGCTGGCAAAGCTCCAGAGACCCTTCATCAAATACCAGAGAGAGAGAGAGAGAAATACAGAGAGGGAAGGGGAAATACTGTATTCAAACACAAGATATTGGGACAAATATTGCACAGCTGAGTTGCTGTGGGATGTTTATGATAAAATAATCCTATTCAGCTTTCCAACCCTAATAATTGTGTACAAGTTGAGATGAAACAAATTCTTGACTCAGCTTTTTTTTTTTTTTTTTAAGAAAAAAGATGTTTCTCTGTGCAGCACAAAGTTCTTAGGGTATTCTGAAATAATAAACATATTTTCCACATTAATACACACCAAAAATACTGTTGCATAGCAAAGCCAAAGTCCAAGCAAGGCTTCTTACACGTGATGGGTATTAGTAATAAAACTTGTGAGCTGTGTTGCTGTTTTTATGCGTGCATGTTCTGTGTGGCAGCCCATTTATGCATTTTCCACTGTGCTGGGGCTTACATCACTGTCGTATTAGTCTAAGCAGAATAGAGCAGATTGTTTATTTTGGTTGAGCTCCGCTTCAGGCTGTAACATCAGATGTAGCTCCTAGAGTGACAAATTCCAATTGCAGTGTCACAGATTAAACAAGGGTACAGAGGAGCCCTGCAAGCAGTTTTGTTTCTCATGGGAACAAAAGGATACTGTGCTTGCTAAAGTTAGTATGTGTGATCCCACCATGACCAAAATAAAATAATCCACTCTTATTAACTCTCTTCTGTTTAAAAATTACATTGCTGAGAACCCCTTTTTTTTTGTACACCTTCAGTTTGGGGTTGCAATACTCAGCTGATCACCTTTTATTAATGAACAGCACAAATCTGCATTACTTTTATGAAACAGAGTAATTTTTAGCTTTGTTTGTTCTACTGTATGGTAATATTTCATTCACAAAATCACAGACTCAAAAATCATTTGTGGTTAAAAGGAACATCTGGAGGTTCTCTGGTCAAGCAGGATCACCTTAGACCAAGTTGCTCACACCGTTTCCAGATGGCTTTGGAATATCTCCAAGGATGAAGACTCCACAACCCATGGGCAACCTGTGTCAGCTCTTGGTCAAATTCACAGTATAAATGTTTCTCCTTATGTTCAGCTAGAAGCTCCTGTGTTTCAGTTTATGCCCTGTCCAGTTTATGTTCTGTCACCAGGTACCACAGGAAAGAGCCCATCTGTCATCTCTACACCTTCCCTTCAGAATCCTTTATTTTGATGAGGTTCCACTGAGGCTTTTCTTTCCCAGGCTAAACAGCCCCAGCTCCCTCAGCCTTTCCTTATGTGGGAGATGCTCCCATCCTTTAATCATTTTAATGGCTCTGTGCTGGAATCTCTCTTGTAGCTCCCTGCCTCTCTTGTACTGGGGAGCTCAGAACTGGACCCTGCATGCCAGGTGTGTTTCAGCAGTGCTGAGTAGAGCAGTAGGATCAACAGCCCATGATACCATTAGCTGTTTCTGTGGCAAGAACTTATTGCTGACTCACATTCAACTTGGTGTCCTTGAAGAAGTTGAAGTCTGCTCTCCTAAAGCCCAGGGTTGTAGTCTTGCATTTTGTTCTGCCTCCTCCTTTCAGGATCCAGAATTCCACTGTCTCATGGGCACTGCAGCCAAGACTGCCTTCAGCCCTCACATATCCGACAAGCCCCTCATTTTTAAAAGCATGAAAGCTAACAGAGCACCTTTTCTTGTTGCTCCTCTGTCACTTGGGTCAGCAAGTTACACATTTATACATTTCACTTAGCAACTAACATGGTTGGTTTGTAGGGTGATTAAGTATCGCCTCTACTGTGGAGCATTAATATTACCATCAGAAAACATATGAAGCTTCCCAGAAACAGATGCATTAGTTTTATCTCACCTAGACTTTTTTATAATATCCATGACAGATAAGAATAGTCACCTTTTAGAATCTAAGATGCTTACACAAATAACTATTGTGAATAATAAATAAAAAACAAGTAAATTGGATAAAACGACTAGGAGTTCCTCAAACTTTTCAGGTGGCCTCTTTGCCCATTTTGAAGACAAGTATTTTTGTAATAGGCCTCCTTTCATCTCATCTTTAAAATGTGCACTGTTGTTACCTGTAAGACCTGACTGAAGATATTGGCCTCCTTAAGATTGTTCCATTAACATTTTTGTGCATTTTTGTGACATTTTTGTGACATTTTTGCTGCAATTTCCCAATTGTTCCATTTGTGACCCATTATCTGAGAAACACCATGAGAGAGTTGTGAGTACTTTGCTTACCAGAAAATTCTGATCTCCCACTGGTTTTACAGCTGACTACAGTTTCACTGTCCTCAGTGTGTAGTCAGTTCTGATTAATGCAGAACTAGCAAGATTAAATTTAGGCCCCATCCCCTGATAAGGATCTTGACAAGGTTGCTGAAGCTCTTCATCTTTCAAGGTGCATAAGAAACATCTCCCATGGAATTTACAGCATGTGCAGGATGTTGAAGGTCATGTGGGCACATGTGGCTTTTAAAGAGTTGCAGCTCCATTCCACCCCCACTCCTACCCCATGCCAACGTAACCAACCCTACCATCCAACTATTAGATAAAAGAAAAGGTCTCATTTCATCATATGACTTCTCAAAAATTGAATACTAAAAGGTCAAAATTTTCTTAGTAGTTACTTGAATGTGAAATTAAATATGAATAACGCTAAGAAGAAACCCTTTGGCAATGTACAAAGTGCTAAATGAAGCTATACCTGTTGCCCCCATGTTCCTAGTGGTTGGAATTTATACAGTAAACTGGCCTTGATTTGAAAATTATAGCTGAAGATAGAATTAGAGAGATGTTGAAGGAGGAACCTGGAGAAAAGAGAGAAGAAGCCTGAAGTATTAGGGAATTAATGTTGAAGGAAAGTGAGTTGCTGCAGGGAGTGCTTCATTTATTCAAATGATTGAAGAACTAGCTCCTGAAAGTGTTGTATCTGTCAACGGAAGAGGCAGGAAAATATCTTTAAAAAGAAAATAGCTACAAATACCTGATATAAATGACTAGCTAGCCATATGTTTAGATCTCTGGGATGTCTCTGTAAAGTATAATAGGTAGATGTACAGACACAAAGAGAAGCAAAGGCTGAAACTCTGGGGGCATGCAAACAAATTTCTTCATGCTTTTTTATATATGTATTTAATTGTGAAGTTCATGATTCTGTATTCTCTCTCCCCTCTGTTACAAGTAGTTGATGTTAGGAATCACAATGCCTCAACAGAGATCAGGGATATTTTTTCTGTTGTCAGCTGACATGTCAAGGTGGTTTTTTAGCCGTTATGTTCACAGAGTGCAGGACACAGATATTTCTACACTTCTGTCACTTCATGTTTAACTTTAAAAGGAATATGTGAAGCAGAATTGGAAGATATGTAAGCAGCTGACATGTCATATGCACTTGGAAATGTGTCCTGAATACTAACAGTGCTGCTTCCAATCCGATAAACCTCACCCCTTGTAACAAGGCTGTCTGTCGTGAGGCCAGTCCTCAAATAAAAACGTCCTTTGCCCAAGCACACTGAAGCCCTGTGTAGGCACTCTTTATCAAACCTGCGCCGCTCCAGCGCTCCGCGGAGCACGTGTGGCGTGGTGGGGCGATTCAGAGCGCCAGGGGCTGCGGGTTTCTGATGCCACAAGACAAGGAAGTGTCATTGACTTCTCACACTTTGCCAAAGCAGGCTGGGGTTCAACGGCTGCTCTCTTCTACAGCTCATGTTCAGAAACAGAAGGAAAACCTAATGAATCACACATGGCTGAACAGATCACTGTCAGGGTAGCTAATGTTCCACAGAGTGGGAAACATAATTTGTACCTTATATAATGGGAAATGTGTGAGTCAGTTTTGATAAGAATTGGCCTGAACCTTCTTTGGGGGATCAATCATGCTCACAGGGTTTGGCAGTTTCTGTAAAAGCTTTATCTTGAATCCATACAGTTGGATTGCTGACTATTCCTAGTGGGTGTCATTTCAAGGGTTATATTTGTTTGGGTTGCTTCTTTTTTCTTTTTGCTTCTCAGACTGCACATTGCCTCCAGCTTGTGAAGTTCCCACAAAGGAGGAGCGAGGCAGAGTCTGCTCCAGTAGCTGTGTAGCCAAAGATGTAACTGCTAGAAAGCCTGTAAATAGTAGTACTGTGAGCATCCTAAAAAATGATGCCTTATTGCACTTAGTGATTTAACTTGGCTGATGCATTATTTTCTGAACCCTAACTCGGGTCAGGCAAAGTACAACAGTGAGATTCAGTGGCCTTAACCAGTACTCCAAACTCCTGAAAAAGTGACATGAAAAACAGGTTGATTATAGTATTTGGGGTGGAGGGAGAAAGATACGATTTTGACAGACAAAGAAGTTTTGGTAAAATTTTTCTCAGTTTTATTTCAGAAATGAACTTTCTGTCACCCTCCACTTAAAAATGCAAAGATGTCCAATGAATGCTAAAGCAAAATGTTTTCTGCTAAAATTAAGTAGATGTACAGGTGCAAACATGTTTTCTGTATGCAGCTGCTGTGCTGCATACAGAAATATGCTGTGCATATTTTTTAGATGTGATTAAAACACCTGGTCTGCCCCGTCAATATAAGATGTTATTTTTCACACTTAATTATATCTTTGTAGTTATTCAAAGAAGTGTAAGTGATAACATAAAGTAAATGGCATTTTAGCAATTGGTATAATTCAAACAGAATCAGATCTAGGGAAGAAGTGACAAGTCTTAACTTTTCTGTTAGTCATTTTGGAAACTTAAATGCCAGTGTTCTGTGTAGTTTTTCATTGCAGAAATGCAGTGCATTTTGCAGAAATGCAGTGCATTTCTGTTTTAACTGCAGAGAAGCAAGAGCAAATTCTTACCAGATTCAGTCATTCTTTTTGTGGTAAATAAAGTCTATGCTGTGTCCATCTGTTTAGAAATGAGTGCGGTTGGGCCCTGACAGCACCCTTTCTCTTGAAGAAAGCATAAATCCTATGTATGAACTACTTTCTAAGACATGAAATGGTACTGAGAGGAGGATGTATGATTTCAGATAAGTTTGTTCTCTGTCTTTACTTGTTAACATAATTTGCACAGCTGCATTTTCTATGTGCCCTCCAATTCTCATCAGTGAATTTCAAGGTTCTCTTCATTATTGCCAGAAAATTTTGTCTACATGAGACTAGAGTTTGACAGTATATGATACATGTGGCAGAAAATACATGAATTAGAATTATTTTTAAATTAAATATCAAGCATCTATTGACATTTCATTTCTCAGTATTGTTACCTGTAAACTCAATAATAGTTTAATTGAATAATGTTTTACATGGGTCATGTACGTGAGTTGTAACTTAGGATACGGAATCTAATATCCCATGGAAGTATTGCAGTTTATTCTGTGAATGGAGCCATATACCATGTGGCATTTTTGATTTTGAAACATAATAAAGAAGCAAGACTCCCCTAGTTTAAGAATACCTTTTTTTTTTCTAAGCATCTCTTAGGGTTTCAAGGCAGGAGATATGCATTTTTGTGGTTTAGGTTTTTTTCCTTATTTTATCTGACACAATCTACAGACTATAGTTTACCAAATGTGCTTCTGCTCAATTGCTAACATAAAAAAAACTGTTTATTTTTTACCACATACAGTCTTAATTTCAGAGGTTACCTTTGCATGGCATCTAAAGTAAAAACCAAAATCTAACCGAGTCATTTCTCTATATTCTGATCAGTTTGAGGTGTTTTTCTGAAACAAAGGAGGTGAATGTCCTCTTTTACAGCACTGATTTTTTTTAGGAACTTACAAATATAAAAACTCCAAGTAGAACTTAAAGGTAAAAACTGTACCTTGGAGTACAGCTTTCAGATCTAATGTTTCAACTGATTAGATAAAGTACAGTAGTCTGAATGCTTCCCTTAAAAGTAGAGGATAGGGATTGGTGAATGATCTAATTTTCAATGATCATTGGTAAATACCAAGGTGGGGTTGTCATTTTTTTCAGATGTTCTTCTATAATTTGAAACAGAGAAAATGCAAGAGTTCTATAAACTTTTGTGTTGGGAAATGATTGTTATTTTGGGCTACATTTTGAATTAAATGATGCTCTGTTTGTTTTGTCAGTATGTTTTGCATAATAAAGTATCTCTGCTCACTGAACAAGAAAAGGAGCAGGAAGGGTTTTGTCACAGAGTCCAAATGTATTCCTGGGACACATTTTAGTGGTGTACAGATTCTTAGGGCTGAGCCAGCTCTTAGAACCCATGTGGAAATATATGCTCTTTGCCACAGTAATGGAAGAAATCCACAATTTGTAGTGAAAGATTTCTGTATATTGCTTATGGTTTGATCAGCCTGTGAATAAATATAGGTAGATGATGAAGTTAAGTAGTGATATTATCCATGTTGGTTGCAGGGCATCTCCTGCATATTATTTCACGTGTCAAACAAGTTTTATTTATTTATTATTATGTCAAATTATGGGTTTTCTTGTTTTCCATTCTATTTCCTTGTTATTTTCATTCCTCCTTTTTTTCCTGATAGCTAAACTATAATCCAGACTCCAGCCCATATGCAGTTAATGGTGTGTTCAGGGAGTTGTCAAAAGGAAGTTGAAGTCAGAAGGTAACTTACCTTAGTGAATGCCTTTTAATATTTCTGAATTTATCTTTTTTTTTTTTTTTTTTTCCCTTAGAAATTACTGGGATATATATCAAATTTCTACCTATAACCTCCCAAAGTTCTCTCCCAAGGCCAGATTACTTCCTCCAGCAGAGAGTGTGTAACAGAGGAGTCAGTATGAATAGTCTCTGTGGGAATGATCCACGTGTTCTGGGAAAGCTGTAGATAGACATGAGGAGTCAAAACTATTCATTACTGCTCATAACTGTGGCTATTATGTCCCCTATGAGAAAGCTGCAGAGTTTGCTTGCTGCATCCTTGTCTTTAAGCAAATGGTCAGGGAGAACAAGGAGATGGTGAGATCAAAAATCCATACACCTTTTCCCTCACCCTGTGTCAGTCCACATAACTAGCTACGTGAGGTGGGAAGTAAGCTTTTTTATCAAAACAAGGGAAAGCTGGACAAAAGGGAAGTTTTAGTGAGATCCCTGAAATACATGCCCTTTTAGGCACACTCATTTTCCAGTAAGAGTCTTCATATAAGTTCTGTGACATTTATATGAATAGTATATCATTATTTCATTATCTGAAAACCTGTTCTGCTTAGAGAACAGAGGGAATGGCCACCACAATTTTTTTTCCTACAATTTGTCTTCTGTCATAAGTCAGTTCTTGTTAGCATCACAAACAGCTTCCAGAAGATTTTCAGAGATGATATTATAAAGCAGTATTGTGAATCCCCTTTCTTCCATTCCTGCAATACTCAGTAAGCGTGGGAGAGGGATAAATCTGATGGGTCTATTTGTTATTGACTTTCACTGTACTCTGCACACTGTTTGGGTATCAAGATCTGGTATTCCTGTGGGAATGCAAAGTTATATTTAGATTGATGTCAGTCTTCCTTAAAGTTACACGGATTATTCGGTGAGGTGGGCAGAAGGTTCTTCCTGAGTACTCCTGTACAAAGAGCAGTACACTACCTGAGACCTCATACACGGATACATTCCTTGAAAGAGGACCAGCCAGCCAGCCTCCAGTTAGGCAGTATTAAACTAATGAAAATGGATGCCGAGATTAAATAGAAAATAGGAACCTAGAATTATTTGAGCTTCCAGAATCTTCTTTCAAATTGGGTTAAATAACTATACATCTTGAGAATTTTCTGCATATTTTTATTGTCCCAGTTACAAATTCAGAAATTACGCTTTCCAAACTTTATAATAATTTGTTTGGGTTTACAACTTAATTTGGGTGGGGAGGGTGTGGCGGTGGTGGTGTTTGTTGGTTTTTTTCCTAGTTGGAAAGTTGATTTAATTTACTCTTTTAAGTGCTGGAAGTTGGCATGTAAGGAAGAAGACAGGGGAGTGAAATTAAATTTAAGCATAGAGTTGAGTGCATGTTGGGCATTTAAATTCTACAGCTGTGACACAGGGCTGTAATAAAATCAGAGACAGAAAATCACAATGTGAATATGACATAAAGAAGCCACTTTCACTGCTAGTACAATTTTTTGGTGGATGTTGCAAACTATTTTCTTCAGATTACTAAAGATAATTGACAGCTTTAAACACTTAAAATCCGCCAAGTCAGAATGCCTTCTGTGAGACTTGCTAGCCCAAGGCTTGTTCTTTCCTTTGAGTGGAGGTGCTGATATAGAAGGTGTTCTCAGATAACTGCATCTAGACATTTATGCTAAGGTATTTGCCTTGAGGAGGGAAAGAATAAAATATGATCTGTAAATTTTAAAGACAGTGAGGAGCTAAAAGAAAGGTATTTCTATAAAGAAATGTCTTGTTATAACAATAGCTTTAGGGTGGGGTTTTTTTTAATAAGATAATAATCATATCTTTGGTTCAGACTGAAGTCTCATTTAATGGGAAGCACCCTCAAGTTATTGTTTGGATCAACATATAAATTTAATATCCTTATTTGAAAAGAAAGATGAGAAAAAGCATAAAACATAGTATTAAGGTGGTGAATGATAACTCTCTAGGAGAAAATGCACTTAATGTATCCCTTCTACCTTCTGTTCCCTCCTCCATCATTTTTTCCTCTCCCCTCTTCTCCGCTTCTCTACCTTACTTTGTTTTCCGGTCTTTTTTTTCTTCTGTATGTTAAGAAATACAGTCCTAAAGTTCATGCACCAGGGTGTATTTTCAAAGCTAACTGGTAAGGGAATAACTGAAATTTACACAGTGGAGACGTGCTTTATCCAAAAGTTCTAGTCCCTTCTGGAGTCCCAGGGAATGACAATAGCATCCCTTAAGATAATATCCAATATTCTTTTCCTCCTGTACCTTTTCCAGGGATTTAAGCATCCCCAAGAAGGCAGAAAGAGCTCATGATTGTGTCTTCTCTTTTGTGTTGGGAACATTCTTCTGTATAATGTGTTTACAGACACATTGATTTTCACAGGCTATCTCAAAAGGTTTGATTTTGGGAATGGAAAATAAGAAAAAAAAATAACTTGGTAAGATGTAATAAGAAAACAGTCCCAAACCAAAGCTCTGTTGTCATAAATCTGTATTATGGGACTCAGTTTTTAAACCTGTGTGTTCACATGCAGACTGCTGTTGCCTGTTGGAGACACAGTAACCCCTGGACTATGCCCAAGTACTGATAGGGGCTTTGCTATTTGGCAAGCCTAAAAACCATGTCAGGGCCCATTCTAACAATTTAACAGCATAGACAGTTGCATTCCAGCAGCATAAGAACATTTTCTGACAATATTAATTTTACTAGCATAGATATGGAGAGTAAAACTAAAATAAGATTACTAAATAAGGTTTAAATTCTTGAAAGAAATCAACAGGACCTCAGTAGGCCCAGTGGGACCAATCAGAATAATAAAATGCCATTAGGGTATGAAGGCACTTTGACTTTTTTCATTTGTTCATCCTTAATTACTGAGGGATTGTTTGGTGCTGAAAATGGTATAGGTGAAAATGGTTCTTCCCCTTATTGTGCTATCCCATCATTCTCTCAACTTCGCTGGTTACCTTGATGGGGGTATTTTTTCCCTGAAATACAAACAATACTGATTTCTTACTGTGTGTCTCTAGTCAGAAAGCTATGAGTCTGTGAAAGGAAGGCTTCCTGGGCTAACAAGAGTGTGTGACTACTGTGGACTGTCAGAGATGAGCAGTTTTTCTTGTGCTGCTGAGGGCTGGGTGCTGCCTCAGAGGAGAGGAAAGTCTGCTGTGACGTAGCTTAAATCTAGGGAGGGGGGAAAGAAGCATTTGCCACCCTTTGGCAGCAAAAGCTGAGTACAAGTGATGCAGGTTTGGGAGGTCATTGCATGCCAAAGTGTCAGTATGAAGGAATCAGCTCACAGTAAGCTGGAGCTCAACAAGCTACAAAGGGTAACCACCCAGCAAACCAGGGTTTGGGTTAGGGCAGTTTATGGGTTGCTGCCTTTGTTCACATTTGTTGCCTTTTCCTTCTATTACCAAGAGCTTTTCCTTTTCTCTCCAGTGAAGCATTAGTGAGGTTTTACAAGCACAGATGGAGGAAAAGGAGCAGGTTCTACCCATCTCCTTTCAAAGCATGTCTGATTCGTCGGTTATTTGCTGTGCAGAGGAGCACTGTGCACTGAATCTGATAGATTACAGGATGTTTCTCCTCCAGCCTGATCACCTTCTACTCCTTGATATCATAAAATTCAGCTGTTAGTGGCAAGGGTGGTTATTGTGTCTGAACACAGAGCTCATACAAGGCATGTCTGAGCAAGCAAGCAGAGCAGACCTAGTACCAAGTACTAATTTGAAGGTACCCATGCACATAACAAAGAATTCCCTTGCCCATGTCCTGGGGCAGCAGATGCTGTTGCCTGCCACAGTGACCAGAGATTTTACAGGCAATGATGTGTGTCATTTCCATACCCTGAAAAAACCCTTAACAGCAGAGTTAACAGGAATACTCCTGAAAGGAGTACTTGCCTTCACGTGCACTAAATTTAAGTGTTCCTGTTTTTTCCTCTTATTTTCTGGTTTAGTACAGTCAGGCTGTTTCTGGGTTCTAGCCTCTTGGCGCTGCGTTCCAGTAGAAAAAAGAAACATGAAAGCACATTTTAGAGGAAAACATGTAGTGTAACAGAGGAGAAAATAGGTCAGATTTCACTTGCCAATGCCTCTTTAAGTTAACAGCTGTGGGTCAGAATACATTTTTATACAGAAGCACAGACAGAAAATTTAAGCTTGCACTTAGTGATGTCTCATGGAGTTCATAACTTTCATTTCATGACCTTTGATGCATTGTGTGGTGAAGCTCTTTGGTCTGGGCCCAGACGGCCAGAGCGGGAGCTTCTCGGGAATCGGTCCTGGCGACTTCTACTGAGAGAGGCCACTCTGGTCCAGCTATCTGGAAACTGAATTTTATTATCATGAAAATAACAAACAGGACAGTGAACATGACACAGAGAATCAACTGGAGAAGAGCTAGCTACAAAGAGCCCGGGTCCCGTGTGAAGCAGGGGTATTTATACATTCGGTATAAGGGAGGGCATTAATGCGGGGTTTGAGGGGAGGGTCCAATAGGGAAGAGCGATTAGGAATATTGAAATTTTTGCAGCAACAAGTAACCAATAACAATAAGTAGAACAGAGGACTTTCTAGCAATGATTAACATAATGAACAGAAGGATTAACATATTGAACAGAGGAATTATGGGAGTGAGCTTTTTGCTCACCCTGTCTCAGAAGGGTTTTCCCATGGCCTTAAGCCAAGGTTTTCTTCCTTAGTCATTGAACCCCCCCAAGCAGTGTGGCAAGTGATCAAAGACAAAAAAAACAGGTGTTTTTTTGTTATTGACTTAAGGGACAATATATTTGTTTTTTAATGGTACCACATTTATATGTATTGGGTTATTTAATTAGTATGGTCTGTGTAAAGATATATTTTCATCCCTTAGGAAAGGAAAAGTAGGGACATATCTTTTTGTCCTAGAAGTCTATGAAGGATGGGTTCTTTACTGCAAAGTCATATCACTGATACTACTTTCTTAGTACTTTCTCTTTTCTCAGGAAAGGTCTTGATACCCATTTCAAATGCCTACCCTGGTCTAAATATTTGGGGCCTGCATTTTTACTCACAAGTTGCCTGTAATTGATAGGTCACTGTTTCTATTAATCCATAATAGCTTATTGCTCATTAAAAAGCAGGATTTGCTGCTCCTCTTTCCTCCAAACTGTATAAATTCTGAACCACAAATGACTGTGGCAATTTTTCTATACTTTCTATATTTATATTTTATAGAAATATTAGCATCTTACTAATACATTTTAATAACATATTCAATCAGCAAGTACCTGGAAGTATTTTCATGGTAAGAAAACCATGCACTTAAAGCATCAAGAACAGGCAATTATTTCAATAGTTTTGAATAAGACTGTGGAATGTGTGTGACAGACAGGAAAGCCAGAAGTGTCACCAGCTTTGTAGGAATTAGAAAACTATATTCTCCTACATATAGTTCTATGAGGAAGCCACATGATGGATAAATGATTTGGCTTATTTAGGCATTGTTCTGCTACAAGGGTAGAGCCAAAATGGATTGACTGCTGCTCAAGGACAGTATTTCTGTTTAATTCTTTAGATTGTTTATGAAGCAGGAGAGTGCCTATAGTGTCTGTGTCACCAAAGTTTGTATTTTCCTTTTTTTTTTTCCCCTTATGCATTTTTTTCAGTGATTCACCTTTTCTTGAATGGTGCTGACCTGAAACCTAAAACAGATCTGCTTGGAATGACATGGAGATCCATTTAGAAATTAAATTACTTCACAGTGCTTATATAGTAAGCTTTTTGAAGTACAGGAAGATTGCCAAAGTGGAAAATTGTGCTAGAAATACAGAAGTGTTTTATGATAAATATAGTACTCAGACGTGGGGTTAAAGACTCTGATATAGCTGTGTGCATTCATATTTATTTACTGCAGAGAAGTGAACTCCACGTGACTATTTTTGCTTTGCTGACTGTAATCCCGTCAAGGCAGCCTTATAGACATCTGCTAAGGCTTTTTATTATTATTTGGTTAAGATTTTGAAATTGAGGTGAGAAAAATCCAGCTGTCACCTAGAAATGACCTTAAGGCGTTTTCACAGATTTGTCCAACATGATTTTCATATACTCCTACAGGCCTAGATGTATTCCTTGCCCCAAAGTGCTTCAGACTGTGTCTCCTCACATTTTCTGAAAAATAATGGTCTCGTATATGTCGTGTGCTGTTTAACCTTTATTCAGTCTAGCTTTTTTCAAAGCATTAAGAGTATGGACCAAGCAAGAGAGAAATTGCCCCATATATTTTTCAGTAGGCATTGAAAGATATATCAACTGATCCACTGCTATGTCTACAAATAATTCCTTATGCTAAGTAGCCCTTCACATCCGTAGCCATTGGACTCAATCCCAATACAATAATAACCATTATGAGATTTTTGGGGTGTACTAGAACAATCGATTTCTCAGCATGCTTCTTATCTAAACAAGATCAAGGCTTTCTATCTTTCTTTAGCCAGTATCCTGTGGTAGTCTGTCTGGGGATTACCTGCATCTTGCTGCTCTGGAGGGCAGGAGGAAAGGGCTTATGGACCAGAAGGCACTTCCACTGGTGCTGTTGTTGTGCCACAGTTATTCAACAGTACTAATATGAAGCAGAAACATTTAGGGTCCCCTTTCCTTTTCATTTAAGTCAATGCATGCTGATAAAATTCTAATGAAAAGGAATCCAAGCACAGGAGTGAGTTACATATTATGGAAATTTCTGGTGATGCATTGTAATGTTGGATCTTCAATTTTTAAAAGTGGTTACATTCCTAATTGGTGAACAAAAAGGACCAATTTATCCCTTGCTGTGAGAAACATTTTTCTTATATATTATTCTCATGAAGCATCTAATTCAGCCAAACACATTATGTAAATGGAACCTATGAAATACTTTCTAAAATATATATCAGATTTACATTACTAGCCTGTTGTGTTAGACTGAGGAAGGGACATTGTTACACTGTGGCAATTTTTTTTAACTTTCATAATACTCCTTTCTAAAATAAATTGTGTTTGGTACAAGCAAGGCTTCTATCAATAACTCTTGGGGTTTATCCTAAATGAGTATTCACTAACTTCACCTGGGTATTGTGATCATAATCTCTACATCTTCATCTTTACTGCTCTCAGGAACAAGACTTTTATGCCCCTTTTAAACTAGAATTGCATTCTTTTGATACAAAATCTGCAAATGTTGGACTGCAGCAATTGTTCCAATGCCAAATGAATGTGAATCAATCTGCCTTGCATACAGATTGAGTTTCTCAAAGCCTTATTACACAGATAGCCTGGGCTGAAAAATTAGCGGGCAGTGTAAGAGCTGTGAAAGCTAAGCTTGCTTTTTCTGACACAGTCACAACCCAGACTTATATCTATCTTGTACTCATTGCTTGAAGTCTGATGGTGTTAAAAGATAGCATTTTTTTAAGATAAAATAAAGATGCAGTTTATTTATTTAAGATAAATTTAAGATAAATGAAGATGCAGTTTAAATATGTGCATGTATGGCTATGCCCCTTCTGGAGACATTAGTTTTGATTTTAGACAGTTGTGGTACATTAAGAAGCAGAATCAATTATCACAAAATAATTTACAGCAGAAACTGAGCATAGTAGTTTGTACAAGTTTAGGTAGAAATATTAATAGCACTATTTTTGTTTCTGGCCTGGCTTTTTTAAGATACTACACTTTTGATGGCTTTCTCTTATGCATCTCACCACACACATGTATTTTGTCTTTGGAGTTAAGGTCAGAGAGGCGTGAATTTAGAACCAGGGAGCTTCCCATGAAGCTAGAAAAGATACTCAGACTCTGCAGTAGTAAAAAAGAGCAATTAACCCTTAAAGTGAGATATCCATTAAAACTATAGGCAAATTTGAATATATCTGCAATTTAAGAAGAAATATTGGGGGTTTTTCTAAAGTGTTTCTAGTTTTTCTAAAGGTTACGTTTGACTGGTGACCGTAGGGACTTTTGCACTGTAGGGACACAGTAACTGCTACTCTACTTCTCCATGATGATTGGGGACCATCCAGAGCTGAACTCACAGAGATCAGCTTCTCATTTTGCCTTACAGCTGTCTTTTTAAAATTATTATTTGGTACATTCAGAACAGCAAGTGGGCAACTAATAAGGATTAGTAATGGGGAGGTTTTCTTTAATTCAGTTTTAAGCTGCTTTATTCAAGAAAATCCTTAAAACACAGAGATTATATTTTTGGAGATACTAACACACTGCCATGAATTCTATAGTATGTACAATACTGAAACATATTTTCATGGAAGATTAAATGCTCGTATACAGTATGTGAAATTACTGATTACATTTTGAAGCTGTATTCCCACATAGAAGTCTTTGTCTTTTACTGTTTTAGGGGGTTTTCAAAGCATGATCTAGCAGGTTTTAGAGAAGATGTAGCAGTATTTCTTACTCTAATGATTTTATCGCAAGCCTTGCTGTATTTCATTTTGTATTTCAATACTTGTCTCCTGGAGTACCATAAATGTTTGAGAATTCATACTTTTATTTTTAAAAATAATTATACTTCTTCCTAGTTACTGAAAAAAATTGAAATTTATGGTAAATTTCTGCCTGTGTTCACTCACAAGCAAATTAAAGGAGTAAAGTAATTCGGCATTTGAATGGGAATCTCACTGTTGTGTTCAACTTAACACATCTCTTGTTCTTTTTGCCATTTTGAAACTTGAGGTTGGTAATAGCTCTGAAAGATAAGAAATAATGTATAACACATTTTAGTTTGGAATGGACAGTTGAGTTATGTCCACCAGGAGTTAGCAGAAGTTACCCTATATTAGAGAAAAACCATTAGGTTTGATCAGCATGTTCCTGTAGTGAAGGCACATTTCATGTGTGTGTAATTTTTTGTGCATTACTCAATTTTTCTTTTACCTTCAGTGTGCTGGCCCTGGGCAGACTTTAGGGAGCCACTGGCTCTCTGGCTCTCCTTGCTGTGACTATGACTGGAGAGTCTCTGAGTGCAGGCCAGCTCAGGAGTAAAACTCTTTGTCCTCACTTATTCCAAGTGTTTCCTCTCTGCATCTCCACAAGCAGTATTCTGTTAGGCTTGGCACAGCCATATTAATTAGGTCTGTGCTTGTGTGATGGGTGTCTGCACTCCTGTAATGGTCCATGGAGACTTAGCCCATAGAGGCAATGGAGCCAAACTGGTGATTCAGCTCAGCCTACTGCAGGTACCTGGAGGCTGATCAGCTCCAGCCTCCACTAAGTGTATTGACCATAGCAGGAATTTCTTACTTACCATAGGGGTTGGTACTTATACCCAGCACTTAAGTTCAGGTGTCTCGCTCCCGAATTGAGTCCCGCACCTCTGACCAGAAGCTGAATTACTTTACTCATTATTACTCAGAGAATGCCTGCTTGGCAGAGTTCAAATGGCGGCCTTGAGAGGCTGAGGCCACATGGTCATTTTCACAAAATCTTTAGCTTTCCTAGATGGTCACATTCTTATTTTATCCTACCTATTGCCAATTGATGTTTTACCACATACGATCTTTCCTCACCTCATACAAAGGATATCTGTAAAGGACTTTTCTTTGCTTTAAGTTTCAGTTTTCAGTAAAATTTCAACTTTCAGTAAAAGCTTTACTTCTATTTCCTCATATCTGATTTATGCTAGAAACCATCTCTTTTTAAAAGTGCTGCAGTATGCCAGGATAAATTCTATTTTTACGTATGTAATCATCCTGTGTACTATGAATTAAAAATTATTATTAAATTAGAAGTTTGAAGTGGAGCTTTTTGTAGAGTTCAGTCCAGTCCTTGTTCATCATTCTCTCTACTTTGTCTTTAACAGGAGTCCTGTGCTTGTGTTCCAGTGTGTGCATCGCCATGTCATTTGCCTGGACTGCTTCCATTTGTACTGTGTGACCATGCTGAATGACCGCCAGTTCATCCATGACCCAGAGCTTGGCTATTCCCTCCCCTGTGTAGGTATGTTTCAGGTGTTTTTTTTTAATTGATTTTTTTTTTTTTTTTAATGTGATTTTGATCTCAGGGTAAGATTTTTTTTTTAATCACCTATTAGTTTTGTGTATATCAGTGGAATTATACTGTGTTCATAGGAGTTGTTTAATTTATTCGAGAAAATATTTGAATATTGAAGTGGATTTTGCTAAGCATGTGAACTGAAGAATTAAGTGGATTTTAAAGGGCCTTTCTTTTAAAATCAAATGTTTACTTTCTTCACATTAGTATTTTATGATCATGAAGTGCAAGCAGATGATAGCATTACACCCTGGTTAAAAAAAAAAAAAAACAAAATACCTTGACCTCCACATTTTCAATTTCAAATTAAGTAAATTATTAACTTTCTTGGTCTGTCTTCAAGTACTAATGAAAAAAGACTGCAACAGGAATTTTAAATAATCTTCCTTTTGGTGAAGTTATTACTGCTAATTATCACCTCATTGAATGAAATGTAGTTATGTGTTTTACTTGAGTAGGAAACAAAGTTTGACTTAACTAAACAAAGAGTTAAATGTAATGTAGAAGATTTGTTTTGAGAATTGATTCAATTACACTGGCATGTGGGCTGCAAAGTTGTCAAAAATTTTGCTATGAAGAAGTACATTCTATACATAACATTTTTTTTCTTGGTGCTAAGCCAGAATGGAGCATAATATGTTTGTCTCAAGTGCTGTATCATGGTATGAGAATAATTTTACAGCATATTAGAAGCTGCATAGAAGATGGGTTTGCCTGGTTACCTGAATGGCTGATAAGTTTCAAACCCCACTAGATGGGAGAAAAACTGACGAAAGTTCTTAGTAGAGTGGCATCTATTTAATCTAAAAACCTGCCTTGAGGATATTGAAAGTACAGTAGTGAGAAATATTTAAAATTATTTATTTTCAATTGCTTCAAGAACAAGCAAGCAATGTTTCTTCACATTTCACTAGAATTGCTGTTTATGTACTGTGTTGCCAGGTCTTATTTTACTTCCTCCTAAACAGCTACTGCATTTTACACACTGATGTCATCCTACACAAGATAATTTTTAATGTTGTGTAGGAAAACTTGTCATGAGAAACTGAACAGGAACTTTATACCCAGTGTTCTTTCCTTGACCTTTACATTAGCATAGTACTGTGTGGTCAATCTGTACTCTCAGCCTCCTTCCTTGCTTCTCCAGAAGTTAATCCGTTTGCTGCTCCCACGCATATTAATAAGCTGCTTGAGTAGAATCCTTCCTTTTTTTCCCCTCTTTTATTAATTTTCTTCCATTTTCTCCTATTAGCTCCATAGGTTAATCAGTTATGCCAGTGGGGCAGCAGGCAGCTCATCTTTCTCCTCGCTTGTGGGCCTCCTTGCTGCTGTGGCTGGTGTCACAGAGCTTTTTCCAGTTCAGGCTGATATGTCAAACTAATGACCCTTCTGCCTCTTCTGTCTGTAAACCCATTGCTAGTCATGCTGCACAAAACTTGAGTGAGGATTTTTCCATATATCTTCAACTCCACTTGTTCAGTTCAGAAGTTCTTTTTTCTCAGAGAGGAGACTAAGAAGTTTTCAGGAGTTTTTTACCCCTGATTGGCAGTTGCCAGGCAGTGTTTTTTTTTCTTTTCTGTTTGCTGAAGTTGAACATTATGGGAATTGAACAGTGGAAGTAGAGTAGGGATGGGATGAGGAGAATACAGAAGAACATGGTTCTGGGATGCTCAGAGGTGCAATTTCAGTCTTGGAGTGGTGAGGAAGGCATGATTTCGGCTTAAGAAAGGGATGCTGTAGAGGATGCACAAAGGATGGTGTACTTCTGCTGTTCAAGTGAGATAGAGTTCAGCTGAGGGAATGGAAAAGAAGCTATAGCTGCCAGTCTAGCCTCAGCTGTGTTATACTCTAAGTGTTATAATAGCTAAATATGGGAAGACTAAAATATTGCTAATCTCAAAGTTTCACAACTGCCCAAATCAGAAAGTTGTTTTCAAAATACTATACCTTAAAGTAGTTCTAGTAGCAGTAGTAATAGTAATACAATTGCAATACTTTTTCTCTCTCTCATTGATTACTACCTCCATCAGTTGTCTCTGTTATGTTAGCAGTTTTGCATTAAAAAAATGTACTTGGAAGTATTCTCTTCCAAGGTGTTTTGCAGAATGAAGAATCTAAGCAGAGCTGTTGTAACTTCACTGGTTCATTTCTGCAGCTATCTGAAACTAACTTTCTGATATACAGGGTTCATTTGGTTGTCTCTACTATTAAGTTATACTTGAGTTAGGAACTAACGATTATTTTTTGTTCTTTGAGAAAGCCATGAGACTGAGTTTCATCATACCTGTGAGAAGGAGGCATGCCTGCATTGCCAACCCCTTCCTGCTGTTCAGATCCAGGGGGTTTTAGCCTCCTTCATAGCTATGGATGCAGCAGCTCTCATCAATGAATTAAGTTAAGAAACTTTCACAACAGCATCACGTGATTTTCTTTTCCACTTATCATGGTACTTGTACTGAATAGCGGAAGATGGCATTTTTACAGTCTACAGTTCACAATTTTCATTTTGCAACTGCAATTTGCAGTTTGTATTTACATATGGGTATGATAAAGCACTATTTGACACAGCTTTTTCTAATTACCTCAATGAAGTCTCAAATTAATTCTCCTTGACAGGAATGAACACCATGGGACATGCCAAGAAAAGACCTTCCTTATTCTGGCAATGTGGTTTTAATACATCTTATATCTAACAGAGAATGACTCGAAGTAAAAAAACTGTTAGGTCTTTATTTAAGCTTTATTGAAAAGACAGAGGTTTGTTTGAGCCTTCTTCTAAAAGGAACACAAAACAAAGTTGTATTCACTCTGATGAGATTTATGTTATGGTAGCTGACCAGGTTGCACAGACAGCTCAAAAGAGTCTGCATTAATACATGTATTTTTAAACACCACAGACTAATGCTGAAATAGTGTTTGTGATGTCTTGAAGTTTGAAGTTTGGACTTCTAAAAAGTTATTTGATCATTTTCATGTAAGCGTAGATTTACTTAAAAACTAGCATATTTCTTCAAGGCATACAGGCACACATTGCCCTCAAATTCTACAGGAGGGTTTGATTTTGTAATTAAGCATATTTAAATTGTTGGCACTTCCAATTAGTTCTGTTCATTCTAGTGTTTTTCAAAAATAGAGATAACATAATGAACATAGCCTGCAGTTTCCATTAACATTTGACTCACTGTTCCCGATTTTTATCAAGGGAATGTACCAACATAGCAAGTTTTTTATATCTTTTATTGGATCAACCTAGAGGTGAAAGCACCACACACACAACAGAATAAAAATAAACAGCAGCTGCTACAGCAAAGGGTCACTGTGACAGACAAGATCAGTGTTATCATCACAAGTGTATGATAACTTGAGCTGGAAAGGATCTAGGGATTTCAGATAAACAAGGCTTCTCAAGTAGGTTTAATTTCTTGCTTCCTGGCACACGCGTGCCAGAGGATGCATTTATTCATTGCATTCAGGTATTTTGTGTGGCTATATCCTTGCTTTGCTTTGATTTCTTTTTGATGGGGCCTAATTAAGCAGGAGATAAGAAATGTTCAAAAGAAAGCTATCATCTCAGCTGATGAGCAGTGATATATCACCTCAATAGTGCCATAGCTTCACTTTGTTCCAGAACAAAATGTGTCATTGCTGTGATTTTTGGAAGAACAACATTAATTCCTCAGTGTTCAGCTGCTAATCGAGTGCCAGGCAGCAGTACTCCAGCTGAGAGCAGCCAGAGCTGAGGACCAGAGCTCTGAGCACAGTAACTGGTGCATTGATAGGATTAGCTGCTCACAGGAGTGTGGCAGCAGCCCCACGACTCAAACCCACTGCATCAGCTCAGAGGAAGCACTTGCAGATAGCAGCTGGCTGAATTTCATTGGTCATTAAAATAAAAAAGTAAATGTTACAGATTATACTCTCTGTCCTTGTTAAATAGCAACAGAAATCTATCCCATCTCTCTGTGTGGTGTCTTGTATTAATGAGGCTTCATGCATAGAAATTTCCATGAGTGGTGACCTCCAAGTATCTTTGAAATAATTAATAAGGTGCTTAGAGGGATGGATTTGCATATGCATGAAAGATCATTTATAGTTATTTAGCTACTGTGCAGGGCAAAGAATCTTATAGCATTACCTCAAAGAAGGATTTGTGTACAAATCTACAATGTATTACCTCTTTTAAACACATTCTTTTCCTATGAACACTGTTGCACTTTAGAAAGAGCATTAGAGCATTATGAATCTTGGTCCACAATGTAAAATAGACTTCCACAGTTCTTTGGTAGTAGAAAAGTTGGTGATACCAAGGAAAGGCAAGGTTTTATGCTGCTGTGGGCACTTTGCAGAAATATCTTTGCATCACTTTATTTCCTCTGAGTAATCATATGCATGATGTATTTTAAAGAAATCCAGATAAAAGATGCAGTTCTCCTGATGACTGTAAAACACTATTGTATCTGGAAGTAATCTGACTTTACCACAGATATATAAATAAATAAATAAGGAGAATTACCCCAATTTGTGTATGGAACTGCTAATAAAAAGGACTAAAGCTATAAAGTGTAATAAATTGCCTCGAGAACCACGTTCCACTGAAGGAAAGCTTGTAGGGTTAGATTAAATTTTTTATCCACATTACATGCTATTTGTATAATAACAGTATGTCAATGTAGTCATGAATCTCTGAAACATCTTTCAAAATCCTAGTACCCTTGTAGAAAAGGGGAGAATGAGCAGCTTAAGCAAAGTTTGCAAGTAGAAGGGAGGAGGAAAACTGTGATTTGACCACACCAAATAGTGTGTTTCAATCTTTTCTGTTATGGACAAAAGCTCCAATAAATTTCAGAAGGTGTGTGTATGCAAGGGAGTTTAAAGTGAAGGTCAGTGTTCTAGGAACAGAACCTTCTCAAGAATGTAATGCAGAAGCATGCACAGTTTGGTGGGGGCCTAAAGTGAACCAGTTGGTATAAGAAATAGGAGTTTCCTGGTGTGAAGCCTCAATATGTCAACAGTTTCTGAAGTCTGTGTTCTCCAATAACCTTGCTTAAACATATTTGAGACACCTTAGGGAATCACAAAATTCAGGAAATGGGAGTGATTATTAGAGGAATAAAATAAAAGGGATTGAAACACACACATTTGCAGATTTAGGAGTTAATGCAAAGTTCTCTTCAAGTTTAATATTTAGGAGCTGTTAAGTTCTTGGCAGCAGTAAACTTTTTGTAGTTTCTTGTTAGTATGAAACATCTGAGCATATAGAAGCAGATTTTGACAAAGAAGGGAGCCAAAAAAGTATAGATAAACCAGATTTTTACTCTGACGGATTAGTTGAATTTGCGGAAGTTCCCTGAAGTAGTTTCCTGAAAATTTTTTTAAGGTCTTCTGCATTCTTCTCTCACTGTGGTCATAAAATAAACATGAACTAACAGTGTATCAAGTGCTTTTTTGTGTTCCTTTACTATCACAAGCTCATGAGACTAGCTCAAAGGACATAGTTAGAAGTCACAGCAGCTCTTTCATTTCCATTTTCGGTGTTGACTGAAGTTCAAGCAGTGACATCTGAGGTTTGTTCCCTCAAGTCTTTATGCTGTTTCTGTGGCTACAGATTTCCAACTTCTTATCTAAACAACCTCCAAATCTGCAAAACAAGCAGAGCTTGATCCCATGGTATATTTGAAGTAGTCATTTTATTCTTCTCTGGGAACAACTACAGTGAAATCATACAATGTGATACTTACAGAAATCTGTGTGGCCATAATTAAATTCTGCATGAGATGTCTTACCCATAGGTGTTTTTCTCCCTTATCTCTCACTAGTCCTTCTATAGCAATATATTTCAGTTGTAAATTGCATAGAGATGACAGCGCACATAGGCTTAATCTGGTTAGCAATAATGAAGGACAAGAGATAATGAAAAAATCTTGCATAGAAATAAATTGACTTTAAAAGGAACTAGAAATGAACTTTCAAAGCACACTTCTTGTCCTATGAGGTGAGCTGGCCTATGTCAACTTAAAAAAAGCCACAGTGGAGCAGAGGGGTCTATCTGTCTTTCACCATTTCTATGTCCAGCTGAAACAGAGGTCAATTTTTGTCTCAGCTGGAGTCAGTGAACGCTGTGACTTTGTCTTTGGAAATGAAAGATATTTGTTCTGACTGAAAGCACTTCGACCCATATTTGTTTACCTTAGAATGATTAGTTGATGTGGGTATTTGGTTGACAAGTCACCTTTAAGTTGGCATCTAATTGACAAAAATCATCACATACATGAACAGTAAAATCAAGTCATATGGTTTTATTAGTCACCAACTTTACACTGAACTGCTTTGATGAGTTTTTAATTTGAGCTATTTTCTAATTCATGGGTGCTGTTATAGCAAGTACAAATGATTTTGACTGTACCTCCTTAATGCCTATTTTCTCCAGAAAAATATATTTTTTAAGAAAGAAGGGTCAGCTTCTGAAAAAGGAACTTTTGTGTTCATTCATGGCTGCAGATGCATTTTGACTACATTGAGCTGGCCATGGATGGTGTTCCAAGTCCTGAATGGCCTTGCTTGGTGCTCCCATTCTGGTCCATAGGCAGTTAATATTCATGAGGAAGTCTGGGTGAAAGATGGGAACAACTGAGATGAATTGAAGGAAGGAATAATAATATACGGAATACTGGAAAGAAGAGTCATGAAGTGACTGAGGAACTGAGACTGAAGAGGCAGGGAATTAAGGAAAAGTGTTGGTGACTATTCAAGACATGAAACAAGAAAGGTCTAAAGAGCGAGGGCAGGTAAAATGAGTAAATAATGCCTCCAGTTTCTCTCATAAAGCTGGGAATTTAGCTTTCTATGACAGTAGTTCAGTAGTTTATATGTGGACTGTTTTTGCACAGACTGGAAACATGTGTTTGTCCTAAAAATATCCAAGAGACTGAAGAAGATGTTGATTTTTACAGCTGGAATTTGTTTGAGGTCTTTATCTTACACTTATGCAGCATGAGAGGAAGCTGACCTTTCATGTTTGGATAATTAGAGATTTCCTAATGGATCAGTTTTTATCCAAGCAGAGGTTTTCTTTCAGTATAACGCCATCCCTGAGGTGGGCTGTGCAAGCAGCAGCCTTTATAAGAAATCATTGCTGTCTGCTTACTTATATACTCCATAAATAACCTGCTGGGACCAACTGTGGCACATTCAGCATGTGTTTAGTCTCCGAAGCCTAGTGATTAATATTCCCTGAGTCACTTTCTAAGCCTTGGTCTCCCACATGGCAGCATGTAGAGCTGCTGCCATATCACAGAACCAACTAAGGACATTCCCCTTCAACAAGGAGTTGGCTTTAATTAAATTTCTGTGTCTGGGAAGTGAAAATCTAATTTTCTTTTTGACATTTTCTATATTACTACTTAGACAAAATTATGAAAATAATTAATCCCTGTGAAGCAGACATCAGCATTATAAGGGATACAAAAATATTGCATATAAATAATACTACTAATCACCAATCTGTTATAATTTATTGATGCAAGGTCTTATTAAAACTCTTAAATCAGATTTGTTCTTCATATAGCAGATGTGACAAATGATTGCACAGTGTAGGTGCAAGTGAGGGTTATGAAAAGTAACATGGTTCAAACTGCTTCTCAATAAATTCTATCTCCCCACAAATGTGTCTCAAGACAACAAATAAATGGAGGAAAGGAGATAAGATGTGTAATTTAGGAAAGAGATTTTGATTGTGTATCTGGGTCAAATACAGTCCAATATAATGGTGAATTAAACTGTTGATGGATGAAAGGTCTGTATGCAATAACAGTATTCTCATTGTGACCCATGGGGAATCCTTTTTCACATTAAAAAACCCGTCATGTCACCTAGTGTCATTTGGTAGCCTTGTTTCCTTCCCTTTTTATAAGCATGGAAATTATTAACTATAATTATCTGTTGCGTATAGAAATTTGCCACCATATGATAACAGAGTAGTCTTATTTGGAAATAAGTCTAGGTTCCTTAAAATAGAAAATATATGTGCTTAATCTCAGGTTGTGAGTTTTAATATGCTCTTATAAATGAGTTATTAGGATGCTTGCAGTTAGCTTTTTTGCTTTGATGCCTGATAAATTCAGGGTAGTTAGAAATTTTTATATTTCATTTTCCCATTTTAAACCAATGTAGCCTCATTTTTTCAGAGAAACTAATAGGACAGTAGGATTTTCCAGAACAATTTAATATCCCTATATTTACTGCATTTTTTTTAACATGAACATATAAATATCTGTAAGGGAACTAACACTGGAGTTTGCAGAGTATGGTGATTCTGTCGAGCACAGCTGGAAAGAATCAGGGATACCTTCTAAGAAAGGACTTTCCTAGTACACCATTCAGTCTGATTCATAGCCAAGGTAGGAATAAAGGGACATGAGATATAGTTAGTTGAGAAGGACACAAACATATATTTTACTTATATATTGTTTAAATAAGGGTGAATGAAGTTCTTACAAGACTTTGCCGTTTCTGAAACACCTGTGGAAGTGAAACTTGACAGACCCTTGTTAGTCATGTCCTTCACTAACAATTTAAGTTTGAATATTCACACTTTTCCTGGTAATGCCTTTCCGTACCTTGCTCACTGCGAATGCTCATGGATAAATTTCAACAGTAAATAATAAGCTGTAATACAACAACATTCATAAAATTACATAATGTGGGGAAAGTTAAGCCTTAAGTGCCTTAAGCAGGCCTAGACTGAAGATGCATCCTATAATCTATTTGTAACAGAGATCAGAATGTTAGGAAACAGTCATATTTGAAACTGAGCCCATCTATCAGCATCCCAGTGGGTGACTGTGAGCACACTATCTGCCTGTCAGTCAGTACCTGTTTTCTTCTCTTCTCTGTTACCCTTTGCCCTAGATGTCTCTTTTTAAACCTCATAAAAAATGAGGAACTGCTATAAAAGCAATGACCTGGCAAAGTGTGCAGCTCTTGCCACTTGGTGCACACCTCAGCTACTCCACCTTCAGGCTAACACTGCTTGAGACACCAGTGCTTCAGGAATGCTTTTACTGTTAGACTTCTACAGAAATAACCAAAATATTCATGACAGTTTTACTGTATTAATACCAAATTGGAAATCTGAAGAAATTCTCACCCCCATTTAAGATATTTGGTTGTGACTGTGCATTGGTATATGTCTGTATAAAACATATAAATGCAGAATATATGTGTATAGCTATATGTAAAACGTAAATAAGTTAGGTGAAGGTGTTAAAAAACCAGACAAATGACACAACTAGGAAATAGAGTGACAAAGGTGTGCCCATTAAAATTCTCCTGCTCAGTTGTTCTGATTTCTTCCTCTATTTGTTCCTTTTTTTTTTTTCTCAAGAATATGCCTCTCTTGATTCTATGTTATTTCATGTTTTATTTATTTATTGGTTTCTGGGAAATAAAATGTATTTTCTATTCTGTCCTTCACTGCCGTTCCCTTTCTTGTCTGCCCATCTCTGTTGCCTTATTTGCTGATCCCTAAATATTGCTGACACGCCCTCTGATTCTTTTCCACATTTTTCTCTTGCTCCTCATTTCTCCCTTTGTCTTTCTTTTCTCTCCCTCACCTTGCCATGCCTTTCCATCTCCTGCCCTCTTTTATTCTGATTGACATTCCAGTCACTCTTGATCTCTTCTGTAAGGACCACAAAGCAGTGAGGCCTCTGGGCAGATGAAAGCATAAGGAAAACTGACTCTGGAGGCGGAGTAATGAAAAGGGCTTGCTTCTGAGGGTCAGTATTTTGTCTGTGATCACTAGAAAAAGGGCATTTGGTATTGTCCCTCGGCTGCATAGGAGAACCAGATAGGTCTCATTGCCTGACCCTTTTCTTTCCCACCTGAGGAGCAGGAATATTCACATTTGCGTGTTGAGTGCCTGGCACTGACCTTCATGTGTCCCCCAGAGAGAGGCAATGGAGTAGTTACAAGTGAAGGCTGGTGTGCTTGGATAACCTGGCCCAAGGCAGCTGCTTGGGAAAGAGAACCTTGTGTCAAAGAGGGAGGGGCTCAAAGGCTTCATTATTAAAAACACGTTCCCTTCATTATCCTTACCAGGTAGAAAGAACTTGGGGCTTTTTTTTCCTCTTTTCTTCTCTGTAGCCTTGAAAGCACATAAGCACGCATAGGCACAGCCTTCAGCAGAATTTCTGGCCAGCTATAACATGAACTAAACTACTATAAAGTTATTTTGTTTATTTTCTACTGTGTTTGGAAAATGAAAGAGTGCAATGCCAGGTACAAAGGAGGCTCAGCTTGTCAGTTAAATGGGCTTCCTGGTAAAGCCAGATTTTGCTTTTCATGATCCGCGTCCCCAAGTAATATCCGCTGTTGATATCACTGCTGGAGGAAGGCTGGAAATTATGGAGGCGTTTTTGGTAATAACTGCTAGCAGGGAGACAGTGTTTACCAGGAGTCTGTGATGAGACTCTCAGGTAAATAATAAGCATTTTAGAAAAACAAGCTAATTATGTATTTAATCGCTTGGAGCCATTCCATTCACTTGGGAAAATAATGTGCATTTTGTAAATCTGCCTAATTATTTATTTGAGAAGGAAGTAATTCTAGTCTCTGGGGTATGGAGTGTGAATTTTTTTATTTTCTGTGCAGATCTGATACACTTGAGAATGTATTTAAAAAAAAATCAACACCCCACCATGTCAAAATACCAAACCAAGACAATGCAAAAATGTTCTTAATGCAGTGGGGGTTTTTTTAACTTTTCTATCCAGTGCTCTGGTACTTCTACAAAGGCTTCAAACTTTATTCTGCTTTAAAACAGTCGTCTCCTTAGAATTGTCAATAGAAAGATGAGCAGTAAAGTGCAAGCAGCCATATTTCTATATGGCATACTGCCTGAATAGGGAGTGTTGAGGCCACTAATAAATCAAGCTAAATCTAGTCAGCAGTTATTAAAAGCTAGAGCACATTCCAGGTCTGAAACTCCATAGCATCTCTGCAGTGGACGTGATGGTTTTCTCTTATGATGGTATGAATAATGAATTGCATACTTTGGCCATAACTAGTCACTAGCAAGAGAACTGAATGTCTAATATATGTCAGAATTAAAATAAGTAATTTTGTTCAGTGTGCATGCCAGTCCACAGGGAGTTATTATTCTACTAGAATGCATTCTTCCCACTCTCAATTTGTGCCTTTTACTCTGGGTTTTTCTTTAAACAAGAATTTATAGACTAGTTTCCATAGACTATCATTAACACGGTCCTGAATTTACTTGATGTGACTCTGTATTTGCTATGCATTTTTAAGTGCTATGGAAGTCCACTTGAGAGATTAGTTTTTATTTTTCTAAAATGTTAGAAATCTTTTTTGGCAGAAAATATATCAAAGCAGAAGTATTTACAAATCATAAATTTACCCTATTTAATGATAAGTAGAATTTTCATAGTAAAAAATATAGTCAAGAGGAATTATCTGAAGAATCAATTTCTTGACATTGCATTTTCTTACAAAGTAAATATAGTGTTCTGCCAAATATGCAAAATCCTATCAGCATTTAGACCATTTTCATAACAAAACAAATGTAAAATATAAAACAAATGTAAAATGTAAAATTTGTTCAGTAAATAAAACCTAGTGTATTGATTTGGAAGACTGGTCATAGCCTCTGTATCTCCTCCTGACTTCATCAGGAGTTATGGGGATGTTACATGAAACCCTTTTCCCATCACAGAAACATCAAAAGCTCAGGACAAAACAGTCACATTACACCTATAATTGAACACTTCCTCTAAAGGGCCAAAGCTCTTCTCCTGAGTTCGGTGTCTTCCACAATAAATAAGAGCAAGAAATTCTAAAAGAGAGTTCTTTACATCATTCTGTATCCATTTCTGTGTTTCATTCTGGGGTAACTTCAAACTCACACATCTTTTACTTATTGTTCTTATTGCAGGTAACCTGCAGCTCACTCCTTTGTTTCTCTCCTTTCAGAAAATTCTGGCTTTTCTGCTGATTATATTAGGTCCTTCACCAATGAAAGGAGTATTGCTCTCCTGCACAGGAACATGCATAATTAGCCCATGCTTAACCCGGTTGGTTTGTATTAAAATGCTTATGCTTAGGCATGGACCTGAATACTTTTCTGGATAAAGAAATTTTCATACATCAACCTCATTGCTGGATAGCATCAGTGTCATCAAGATAGACTGATTCAGGGAACTCATTTATTATTTCTAAGTAAACCAATTTTCCTTTTATTTTTGCAGCATATATGGAAATACATCCTAACCTGAAAAGCTCTTTATTTCAAAACACATTGTATTCAAAAGTAATTTCAACCCCTCATGAATTGTATGACTACCCAAATGCACAGAAAGCATAATAGTGAATTTTGTGTACTGGATGAAGCTCATGAAAGTGTTTTCCCTCTTTTGTTACACTGATTTTATACTAAGTCTCAGTTAAGCAGCATTCTGCAATAGATTTGACATAGAAAACCCTTTAAAGAAAACAACCTCCAGTTCATTATATTATTCTAATTTTGTTTACAAAATAGTAGGCATTTACAGCATTTGTAGAACTCCAAAATATGTAACACAGTGTCTCACTCTTTAATTACAGACTGAAGCAGTGCAACATTGTGATTTAGTGCAGATAGCAAGGTCCAACTTTAGAGCAAATATAAGATGGTTTAACCCCTGATTTTGTTTTAGCCTTACTGCAGCCTGGACATTAACTAAAATTTCGTAAGAGAAAAGTATTCCTTTAGAATGGGATACCTTTGTGCTGGGTTTGTTCTCTAGATGCGAAACGAGTGATGACATTGAACAGACTATGACAATGAAATTCAGGATATCCCGTGCTCTTGTTGCACTGGGAGAGTTTCCTAACTTTAACATGATCCTCATGTGGCTGCTATGGGTGTGTTAAGGTCACTTTCTGTATCTCTCACAAAGCAGCCAAAAGCAGTTGATAATCAGTTTGTACAGAGTGAGAGGAAAGCAGAATAATTGAAGTGATATTACATGGAGTAGAAGGAGATTTATAATTACAGTTTTGGTATTCCAAAAATCAGGAGTGGTGTGTGTGACCAAAATTTTTCTCAAAGATGATTACTGCTTTGCATGGTAATTAAAGTACCATATAATTCATATTATCTCCTAGGTTAAATATTTGAAAGCAACATTAAGTTGCAACTAAGAGAGCTTGTTTGTACTAGAAATCTGTATAGTCCTTTTGTAACAGTGTTCTAAAGTATAACTTATCATCCTACAGTTACCTGAGTTACATATTTTTAAAATGGCAGGGTTATGATGGATGGCTCCCAGTGAAACTAATGTGAGTTTGGGGTAGATTTTGGTGTTATTAAAAAAACTAAAATAAAAAAATGAAATAAAAACTAAAATACTCATGGTTTAAAATCCTTCTTCCCCTGAGCTTAAAAACATGTCCTTTGAATCTTGAAATTGAAAAGTATCTGGGGTGGGGAAAACTGTTTGGTTTTAATCGAAACATGGAAATTCTGTACAAATAACTCCCAAATTCAAAATGTTGGGGGTTGTATGTAGGAAGCTTCCTGGCCATTTCAATAAAGACCAGAAAACAAAGGATACTTCTTAGATTAATTTCTTACCTTAGATACTAGTGGAAAATGTGGGTTTATGCCAACCATAAAGAAAAAATTAGATTAAGTTCTAGTCCTCAGAATTCAAAAGCACAGAAGAGTCTTCTTATGAATGACAATTCAGTATTTTGGAGAGGATTAAAATATAAAATGTTCTCTAGACCATATGTTGTGATACATCCAAAGAACCTGAAAATATGGTCCTCTGTCTTTTCTAGTTTCTCACAGTTCTGGTATGATGACGTTCTTTTTTAATTCACTCTCTACTCTATTTTGAGAGGCGGTTTTCCATCTGAAATTAAGGCATAGTACTAACAATATGACACATACAGTATGGTATTGTTTGCAGCCAGAAAATGGTTGCTAATGCACCAGAAAAATTTGGAAGAGATAACACGGAAATCTTGGCTTGCTTTAGCCTCCCACTTACAAACTGCTGATCTGGCAGCGTGTAGACATAGACTTACCCCCAGAAATTTGGGCAAATCTAAGCAAAATGTAATGCAATGATTTGTACCTGCAAAGAGTGGTCCTGACTTAACTTTCTCTGACTAGTTATAAAAGTAACTAAAATTACTCTAGATATACATGTCTTGTCTATTAAGTTTCATATGTGTGCAGATACCTCTATTTCTCTTTTACTTTATGTCATCTTAACTTCATTGTGATAAAAATTTTGTATTGGGAGGATAATGCAGTTCAAATGCACAACTACATCTTTATTTAGCTTTGCATTATTATTTTTTTTTATTTTTTCATTAATGGACATTTATTATTTAGCTTTATCAGGTAAATTTGACTATATTGACTAAATCTTTCTCTGACCTTTTTTTCAATATAAATCAGTGAACTTTTCTGAATTTTTCAATTTGCTAGTGAATCCTTTACATGGTAGTTCAAATCTAGTCATCCTACTGATATTGAATATCTATATAGTAAGAAAATTGTCACAGCTGAAAGTAAAATATTAACAATCAAACCGATTGCTTTTTAAGGGTGAATTAATACCATAGTTATTAATGTTTAAACACATATCATTGAAAGACTATTCTCTTAAGCTCATACTGTATGTTCTTAAATTCTGTCACGAGGCTTTCCCCTTATTTTAGAAGTCTTCTATTTCTTCTAAGTGGCTAGAGAAAAGTAACATTGTGTATTAGGCTTAGAATGGTTTTTCCTTGCCCATGGAGAAGTGAGATTTTCCAGGCATTTTGAGACAATCCTCTCCCGGAAACTGCTCTTCTCTAACAGTCTTAAATAATTTCTTCGAAGCCAGAGTTGCAGAACGTATTGCCAAAACACTTGTTTCTATTTCCATCTGTATAAAATAAAACTCTGGCTTTTATGTTATTTATAATAGGTATTGATAGCATATATGTGAGAGGGCAAATTTAAAGTCAGCTTGTGCAATAAGCTTCCTGTGGGGCTGCTCCCAAATACCACTGTGTGCAGTTTCCCTCGTGTGCCTGCTCAACCAGTCTGAGTCCTGGAAAAGTCACTTATTGTGTTTGTGTGTCACATTGTGCAAAGTATTGGGTATTCATGTGATGGTTTACAAGTTGTGTGCATCTGTAGCCACTTTAATCAACTCCCCTGCTCTTACCCCAAAGGGACTGGAGTGAATTTACACCCCAGACCTCTAAAGAATATCAAGCTGTGCAGTTTTTAGTACAACTTGGAAGGGAAACTTTTTTTTTCTTTTTCTCATTTTGACTTCTCAGAATGTGCACAAGCAGTGCGTTGAAGAGCAGGTCTGGGCACAGTTCAGCGCTGGTGCCGATTAGAGATATCTTGCAAATCTCAGGAATGAAAATGGAAACTTTATGCTCTAAGGGAAGAATCCTTGATTTCCATTGGCACATGCTTTTAGCTCACAGCAGACTTTAAGCTTATGACAATTTTTATGTGTTGGAAATCTACTTTGCATAATTTGAGAGGTTTTAAAAAAAAAATTATACTACTCCTCTCCCTCAGGGCCCTCTACAGTTGGAATCTCAGTACTAAAGGAGCCTGTTTCTACAGGCAGATGGATATGAAAAATAATGCTAATAAAATTTGTAAAACTCTTTTTAACATTTTTATAGGAATATATTTGTAAAATATATATAGAATACAGGATGAATGATGCCATTTTATGGCTTAATATTGCTCAGTTAGGATGACTTGCATAGCTCCCTCATGGTTTTGCCACTGTTTATTTTATCCATTACAAACTCATGTTATGCATTTTATATAAACATAAATATTTGTATATGTGAGGAACTAGTATGCATATTTATTCAAACAGAATACATATGTGTACATATTCAGACATGCACATAGTTATGTGTAGAAAAGTATAGCTTTTGGGTTAGAAGTCAAGAAATCTCAGAAACTGTCATACTGTTTTTACTATTTCATTTAATGAAGTCATATTTTCTTTTAAAGTATTTCTTCACAATTTCCCATGAAGTCATTTGGATATGATTCTTTATGTTACATTAGAAGAGCTGAACCACTGACTATTAAGAAACTATAAACATTTAACATCATAATGTTAAGCATGCATACTTTGCAAGTGGTCAGTTGTGGTAAGAGTTTCTGCCTTTATTTTTCAGATCTTTTTTATGTCTTATTCTTACATTCTTTCCACTCCTGTGGAATATTCTGTTCTTTTTTTTCCTCTTGTTGTTTTAACTCATCACACATTTTATTAAAAAAAAACAAACAAGGAAACAAACGAACAAAAAAACCTCAAACCCAAAACCTTGGTTTTTTACCATACTGTGGTACAATGTAATGTAAAACTCATGTAGGTATAGGAAGAGGAATGAAGGTGAGAATAAATATTACGATAAATAAGCAAACATAAAGGAAGGATGGACGTGGACTCCAACCACTAGGAACAGCTGCAGAAGTTAAAAAGAGACTGTTGGCTGCAGGAAGAAGGCATGGAATTGGCAGTGTCTCCTTCTTTCATACTCTTCAGAGAGTCACAACCGTGTGATTACCTCACTCTGGGGAAACTTGCAGTGTAGCTAATACTTTGCTTCTCTCCACCTTTTAGTCTTCAGGGTTAAGACTGGAGAGATGTTCAAGCCAATGTGTGTTCTCTGAGAAAGTAAAGGGGGCTTTCAGACAGTCAGTTGTTTTGCTGTGATTGCCTCTTCCCTTTGGCTGTTTTCTCAAGCCACCTCCCCATAGCTGCCAATTTTTTGCATACCCTATTAATTCACCTTTTTTCTGGACTACTTGGCCATTCACTTTTCTTCCTTCTTTTTATCTTATCTCTTCTTAATGACACTTCTTCCATGCCCTAAAACTACATTTAAGGAATAAATTATATTTGACACTAGTGCTCATAGCTTCTTCACATGTATGTCTGCTTTACTTAGAAGCTATGCAGTTAACATAAAGCCAGGAATTGTTTTTCAGTCTAGATCAAGGGGAGGTTTATTGGTCCTTACTATCGTAAGTTTGAATCACCACAAGAAATTAAAAAGACAGTTAAAGGAAATCCTAAGGGGGAGGAAAAGATGCAATTTATAAGACTGTAGAAAACATTTTGAAAGACAGAGATTTGGTGAGAACAATACTATAATATGCAAAAGGAGATGAATCAAACAATGCATAGGGCTGCAAGTCTTAAAGATGACTGGATGAGTAACTAAACATCTGTGAAAAACAGAAGCAAAACTGCAATACCATTAGATATTGTGGGAATTACATTGAGATAAATATAAGCACAAGAAAAAGTTGGTAGAAAATTATTCTGTCATCTAATTTTGCTGGCTACTGAGAATCTATATGCCTATTAAGCTCTGAGTGGTTAGCATCTTGGAAACCCTGCTGAAGGACACGAAGACATCGCAGTTATTAGAAGTGAAATGGGACACAATAGCTCTATTAGAACCCCCATTTCTAATAGTCCTTTCCTGCTCTCTGAAGCGGTCAGCATGGCATCTGTCTATTTCTTCACTGTAAATGGGTGAATATTCTCTGCAAATAGTGCAATCAGCTACATTACTGATAATGCTTATAAAATCCTTGGTGGCTGGGAAAGGACTTTCGTTACCTTGGATGTCAGTTCTTGGGGAAAATAGCACACATATGTAACAGACCCTGCTGTATTTGGTGTTACAGTGCCCAGAATGGAGCTAAGGCTTGCAAAACATATTATGACTCTAAAACATAGTTTCATAAGCAAAAAAAATCTGTTAGAAATTTGGATGTCTGGCTTAGTTGTGAAGTAGGACACCCCTAAATAGGGGTCTAGCTGGGAGAAAGCTAGATGTGATAGATGGAAGCATCAATGAGATATGTAGTCCTGAAAGAGTTGTCCATTGGGAAAGACATACTGATTTCAAAAGATGCTGTTAGAAGTGTTTCTGGCATATTTTGGTTCTGTATGCCCATGTATTTCAGGTCAACAGCACAGACCATTAATGAAACATCAGTCAAATGTACTTCAGGTTTCTTCTGAAATGACTTTAAAACTTGCATTTACACATGAGATGCAATATCGGACCTATAGACTTCAAAACATGAACTGAAAATTAACTTAATTCTGTTACTGTACTGCTTGCTTGCGTCCTATCACTCTACAGGATTATGGTGCACTTAGACAAATTGTACCTTACTTGGCTTTTTTAATATACTTTATAATCAGAGTTACTGAGTGGAACACTCAAAGGAGTGTGTGCTGGTATATCTAGCACTGAGTAGATCATCTTACAAGTCATGTCTTCAATGTACACACATCCTGAATTCCCTTGGTCTCACTACTTGGCATCCTTTCTGTGCACATTCAGATCTTGCCAATTCAGCTTGCTCTGTTGCAGTATTTCCTCTCAAGTTTACTGGAATATTTAAATGTCAGGTGTTCTTTCAATTCTTCAATTTTAACATCTAATTGTTCCCCTCATTTTCTCTCTCCCACTCCTTTGTGTTTTTACTGTTCACTTTTAGTCAGCTGAGATCTTCTGATGTCCTCAGTGCAGGGACACTCTTTCCACTCTTTAATTCCCTCCCATGTAACTCTCTTTATCTGTGTTCTTTGCCTCATTTTATTCTTACTGGGTCATTTCCTTTCCATTCCTTATTGAACTTCACCAATTTTCTTTTCTCGCTTCTTTTCCAGACTCTCACTGTTTTATTGCTTTGGCAGTATGAAGTGCCTAATTTGCTTTCCATCCCCTTTTTTTAACTCCATTGGCCAGCTTTACATTTTACTCTGTTCTTTGGTCTTGTTATGCCTCTTCCCTGCTTTTATCATCTACCACCTCCACTCTAATTAGAAGCTCTGAATACGGAAACAGTCAGCAGTCAGCTTCGTCAGTGCTGAAGTCTTTTGAATGAGTCAGAACCTATGGAGAGAATAAAATGCAGCACAGTTTAATATGGTCAAGCTGTCCCTTTCTATAAGTGCATGGGTCCCAATCATATTTCCTGATGTCACCATTTTCAGTGGCCTTGTGGGACAGTAAAGTTCCCTACACTGTTTCTTGGCACAGATACTGTCATCTGTACATTTCAGGGTTTGGGTTGGGTCTTCTTTGGAAGGGAAAAAGTGGGGTGCAGTAAGGGTACCACCTTCTCTTTTTTTTTCTTCTCTATTCTTTTAACTCCCATTCCNGTCATCTGTACATTTCAGGGTTTGGGTTGGGTCTTCTTTGGAAGGGAAAAAGTGGGGTGCTTCTCTTTTTTTTTTCCTCTCTATTCTTTTAATTCCCATCTTAAATTTCATTATTTTCTTTCTAATGCCTTTTTAAAAAAACTTTTATTAACTCTAAGGCAAGAACAGGGAAGTCCTGCTTATCAAACTTGATTTCCTTTTATGACAAGGAAAGCTGATCAAGGGAAACCACTTGATGTAATCTTTTTTATCTCAGTAAAGCTTTGGATACTGTCTCTCACAGGATCTTTCTAGACAAAATGTCCAGCACACAGCTGGATAAAGATGTCATGGGATGGGTGAGCAATGGGTTCGTGGGTCAGGCACAAAGGGTTACAGTGAATGAGGTGACATCAGGCTGGGGACCTGTCACTAGAGGGGTTCCACAGGGCTCCATTCTTGGCCCTGTGCTCCTCAACATCTTCGTAAATGAGTTGGACACAGGACTAGAAGGGATACAGGGCAAGTTCACAGGAGGGATACAGAGCAAGTTTGCAGGAGGGAACTGAGGGAGGAAGTGAAGGCAGAGAGAACCTGCAGAGAGACCTTGACAAACCAAAGGGCTTGGCAATCACCAACTGCATGACATTCAACAAGGGAAAGTGTCGGATTCTGTACCTGGGATGGGACAGCCCTGGATGTATGGACAGGCTGGGGAATGAGATGCTGGAGAGCAGTGCCACAGAAAGGGACCTTGGGATCCTGGTTGATGGCAATTTGAACATGAGTCAGCAGTGCCCTGGCAGCCAGGAGGGCCAGCCCTGCCCTGGGGGGCATCAGGCACAGCATCACCAGCCAGGCAAGGGAGGGGATTGTCCCACTCTGCTCTGCACTGGGGTGGCCTCCCCTCGAGTGCTGGGGGCAGTTTTGGGTGCCACAATATAAGAAAGAGATAAAGTGATTAGAGAGTGTCCCAAGGAGAGTAACAAAGGTGAAGATCCTTGAGGAGCAGCTGTATGACGAATGGCTGAGGTCACGTGGTCTGATCAGCCTGGAGGAGACTGAGGGGAGACCCCATTGCAGTTACAGCTTCCTCATGAGGGGAAGAGGAGGGGCAGGCACTGATCTCTTCTCTGTGGTGACCAGTGACAGGACCCAAGGGAACGGCCCGAAGTTGTGTCAGGGGAGGTTTTGGTTGGATATTAGGAAAAGGTTCTTCTCCCAGAGGGTGGTTGGGCACTGGAGCAGGCTCCCCAGGGAAGTGGTCACAGCACCAGCCTGACAGAGTTTCAGAAGCGTTTGCACAATGCAAACTCTTCATTGCTCTGCATTAGGCAGGCTTGGCATTGCAGTGATTTCTCTCAATTGATGGAAACGATAGAGTGGTTTCCCAGGGATTTGTGTGATACCTGGTCAATTGATTGTGGTATCTGGCAAACCCACAAGCACTCACTAAAAAAAGAATCATTTTAAGGTGAGTTATCTTGGTGGATTCTCTGCTGTCTAATACATTATGAATTCTTATATCCATCTTTTCCTTAGATGTACTTAGTACTTACCAGGTACCTTTCCTCTGTCCATCTGCTTATTGTTTCAGGACTTGAGATTATTTTAGTTTGTACTTCTGTGCATAATCAGTCAATGTGTTAAAAAACTGTGTGAATGTGTGATATGAGAAGGTGAGGGAAGAGACTGTCAGATCATTTTTAAAAAGTCCAGCTCCTGAGGCATAATGTCAAATGTCCTAAATGTCTTAACTGCAGCTCAGATATTTTTTTCCATACTGCCATTCTGCTGATGCAGGAAAAGGCAATTGCATTACTTTCCTGATGACTTAAAGCAGTAGTAATTACACATATGATGTTACTAGATGCTCCACATCCTGCATTAGGACAGTTATGATTGACTTATTGATGACTTCATTAATTCATTTTAGAGGACAAGAGCTTAATAATGACTTTTTTTAAGATTTTCACATATAGGCTTGATATGCTGAAATATGTCTTAATGTCTAATTTACAGTTCTTTGAAATCACCAGCTTTTCCAAACTTATTAGTTTCAACAGTTATTAGGAAATAAAAGTCAATTAGCACTTCCAGTATATACCATGAAAAGATATTTCCCCAAGGTGTAAATGTGTTACTTAGAAAGACTGCTAGCCAGTTACATCTTGTCAGTACCCAGAATGTGAAAGCTTTGGATACATCTAAATAATGAGAAAATCAGTTTACACTTCACATACTGCAATAATTCAATAAACAAAACTTCCCAGCATCTATTGGAAAGATGTGAGATACACTGTGCTATCTCTCCCATTAAGAGGTGGATACCATAAAAGATTGTGAAACTTTTACATGCACATATTGAGTGGATGAAAGGAGTGACTTTCAATGAATATGTTAGTATTTTCTAACCTTCAGAAAGTGAGATATTTAATCCCTGGAGAGGAGAAAAACCCTACTGTACCGAGATTGCTAACTGGGCCAGGGAAGGTTGGTTGTTAGCATTAAACTTCTAACCCTCTCATCCTTCTGTTGTGTTAGAGGAGACACGTGCTTTCAGCGTGGTTCCTGCTTTCATGCAGTTTCATCATTTCTTCTGGCTTCTTGTTCCTTTGGTCTTTTGGCCATTCTTCTGTATCAAATGAAAAGAGATCGGCTTTTCAGGATAAGTCATATGATAAGAAATGTCAACCCAGCAACCTTCTGTCTTTGCTTTTAACTCCTTACTTTAATGTTTGGAAAGACCTTTTCTTTTCTGAAAGGAAACAGTCATTGAGGGTGAATCTCTCTCTCTCTCGCTCCTCTCCTTCCCTTTNCCCCTCCCCCCCCCCCCTTCCTTTTTTTTTTTTTTTTTTTTTTCTTTTTTGTTAAGTTCTGTCTGGCACAATAATCTCTTCTCAATCCATGGAAAAATAGGCACACATGGATTTTCATATCTTGGCAGCTCCACAGCAATCCCATTAGAAAAACCTGCAGAAGGTAACAAGCTCTTCATTAACATTGAGTTAAAAAAGGCAAAATAAACTTGCTTTAATTGGGCCAGGATCTTAGGAGCCAGGATTTAACTTCCACGGATATGAGTCACCATATGAATGAATGCAAGTAGCAATTGATATTTTGTTGTCACAAATTGAAAGGTGTACAGAGGCAGGCAAGATGATATGTTAAAAGGTCATGTACTCAGAATCAGAGCAACAAAAAATATTGCTGTGATTTTAAAAAGCAGCTGAAAAATATTAGGGAAAGTTTTATCTAGTCTTCTTTTAGGTTTTTGCCTTTATATGAATTTGTATGTGTGATAGAAGAAGCTTGCGATGTTTGTGCATCTCTGTGCACATTATTTGCTTAAGTGAAATAATAGCTATAGAATCTATGCTTTTTAAACTCTTCTATATAGATAGTTAGAAATGTGGGAGGGTTTAAATTAAAAAATTAATATTAGATGTTCTTTAGAATTATGTAAACTTTCTATGATTCAGCCTGACTTACAAAGCTGAGAGATGTATTTTACTGACAGGAGAGGATAAAGAAAATTAAATGGCAATATTATCATTCTTATAATGAAGGTGATCCAACTTTGGTGTATGCTTAGCTAAGAAAGGTGAATTTCACCTTTATACAGAGAGTCTTGTGGAAGATTGTTCCTATGGCATTGTGGAAGACTGGGTTTTTTGATTGAATGTTAACCATTATGAGCAAATGAGTTATAATAACTGTCATGTAAAATGTTAAGAAGATATTTAGGGAAGGATTCTCTACTACCTTCCACTTTGTCCAGTAATTTCCATCTGTACAGTTGTATATCCACTTCACAGAGCTGTAAAGATAGAAAAGGCTGAAACTTTGTGTCAAGTTTTCTCACTCTCCTTCTCCCTCAGTAGCGGGGTATGTGAATGTCTGCAGACCTACAAAGTCATATTTACAATGCCAGAGCCCTATAGAACAGAAGCACTTGGGAACACATTTTTCTCTCCTGCTTATCAGTCTTAATTTGCAGTACTGCTACTTAATTAAATTTCATGTATTCCAAATTTACCCCTTATCTTAATATATTTAAATAACATTCTCCTCTGTATTTTTTTAATAGCCTTCTACCTCTATTTTATCCATACATTCAGATGTAGTTAAAAACTAGTAATACTGAATTGCTTCTACTGAATGGGATGTCACAGCAGAATAGTTCAAGTGTCTTGCTGCGGTGCCAAGCTTGAACCTTGGCCTGAGCTTTTGCTTTAACGCCACTCTGTCACTGGGGACCATGTCCTTTGAGCTAGGAAATCAAAGGCTTCTGCGCACAACATCAGCCACATCATTTTATTGTGTGCTATCAGCCACAGAAAGTGGCCTCATTTTTTTTTTTAAGCAATGACAGAAAAATTGCCAAATGGCCTCTTGTTTGTATGAAACATTTTGTGTACAAAACTGAAAATATTTTGCATTTAATATCTGATCAGGTTTTTTTAAAATTCTATAAAAATCTTAACACTTGAGTAATTTTTATTCGTATAAAGATCATGGTGTAGTAGAGCTAGTCTCCCCTTACCAGCTGCTGAATCCCTGTTAGGATATTTCTCCCACCTTTTAACTACATTTTTCATTGGAGATTTCCACCAAATTCCATTAAATTCTGGTACTCTGCAAAGTAAATAGCCATGAAAGCACCATGCTTCTTAGCACAAATCCTCAATCCCCTGCTAACACCTTATATTACAACTGTCTAATTACCATGTTCTGCAGTAACCTTGTGGGACTTCCATAGGTAATTAGAACTCCAGAGCATTTTTGCAATAATCCAGTAAGGACCTCTTAAGTAGAAAGAATTATGTGGTACTAATATTTTTGCACCCACGTGTTCTTCACAGTTAATTGTTTCAATTAATATTTGGCAGCAATGAAGAAATTCATAGAGGTTCATAAACTGAGACAATTCTCAGGAAACTTTTAAGGCAAATGAGTTGTAGTTGTGGTCACTTAAAGATGCAGGGCATTTTAGAAAAAAAAAAATTCCCAATGCATCAAGGTATTGCAACAGCAGATTTTCATGTTACTACTAGGCGAGGTGCCTTAACTTTCCCCATTCCTTTAAGACTGCAGTGTTTGGGTAAATTCTCTTTTCTTTCCTTGGAATTTTTACCAAGTCGTTGTCGATGAAAAATACTGTGTGAGTTTAAAAGCATGGTGAGTACACTTTGATACTGTTCTACAGACATGTCTTTGATGACAGAGAATAGTAGAGAGAGCTACTGAGATGTTTCCTTGATTCTAGATGTCAATATTTCACTTCAGTCTCACCTTCCCTTTGTTTTTCCTTTCAGTTAAAGATACCACGTATTATGCAGCTATGAAGGCCCTGTGTGCACTGCACACGCTGCTCACTCTGGCGCTGTGTGCTCTGAATCTTGGCTCTAAATACTATTTACTGTCCTTACTAATTATTCTGATTCTTCACCCCTTTTCAGTCAGTATCAGGCCAATGGTATTTCTGTAGAATTATGACAGTGTCATCTGTGCAAGAAAATTACTTCATCATTCAGGAAGTACACAGGGATGTAGAAAACAGCTTTGATCCCAAAGGCACATGTTGCTCCTCCCTGCTTCCTGCTCCCCGCAGCCTTTGGGCAACCCTTCTGCACCCTCACTTTGCTGCTTCCTAAGGGATCCTCCACCCTTTGGAATGGCCTCAGATACACCCACTTATTCTGACACCAGGATAGAAGTAGCAGCCCAAGAAAGGCTAACGAGAGAGAGTGGGCATGTGAGGGGCGTGATGAGGGTAGGTGCATTTCTTCCCATTGTGCCCAGAATTGTTTTCCTTTCCATGCTGCCCTTTCCACATGGTCAAGTATATCTCTGTGTTGGACAGAAAGACCTAATGCTCTCCAAATCTGCGTGTCTCATCATAGGTACCAACCTGTTTCATTAGTTAGCTCCCAGTAGGGTAATGACTACAATTTATTACTTTGCTGTCAGTAAGACAATGACTACATTTTACGGTTATTTGCCATACCCTTTTAGTCTTAAAATCTCAGGGTTTTGTTCATGGCCGTTTTCTGTTTTCTGTGTAATTGTAATTCTTATTTAACCGTAATAACCTGTAAAATAAGGAGAGGTCTGGGAGAAGTCATTGGACAGGTTGATTAGAAGGTCATTTATTTATCTTGCATTAAAAGGGCAGAAGAACAAATGCCATTACAATTTATCATCATATGTAACCTTTGATTAAACAATTTTTTGCTTTATCAGTGTGAGTGGCTTTAGGCTTCAGAGTAGATTACTGAAATTAAGAACTTTAGCACAGAATAAAAAGTCATTTGTTTAGATGATTATTGAATTTAAAAGTCCAATCTGGAAGTCACCTTAATTAAATGTAAAATTGAGTCCCCTGAACCTCTGTGCATTTTCAAATCAGAGCATGATGCTTCCCTAAAATATCATAAATTGCCCCATTCTGCCAGTTAATTCTGTTGTTTTGCAGCCAAGATTATAAGTTAGACTTGATTAAAATAAAATGAGCTGTTTCTTAGAATGTGATCCACGAACCCTAGTAAATACAGTCTTTCCTTAACGGCCTTCTATCTATTACCAAGTTATGAATTTAGTTTAATTTATGTTGCAAAGTTTCCAAATGGAATGCATTATAACAATTTTAAAACTGTAAGAATAATAGATCTATATTTATGTGATTTCTTGTTGTTTGTACAGCTTTGAGAAGGGACTATATTTTCCCACTGGTATGTCTAAGAAGGTAAAAGCAAGTACATAAGTGAGTAGGTGTGTGCACATGGAGAACCACACATAGTTTTGCCATGAAAACAGACAATCACCATGTAAAAATTCTCAGTGCATTCTCAGAGAGGTAGCACAAAATGCTTTCAGAGAGAAAATACATCACCAAAAGAATCCCTCTATGGTGCCTAATGTTTGAATAATGTCCATACAAGTCGCTATTCTTAGTGAATGGCTTCTGTTTCTTACTGAACAAAAGAAAATTTACTGGCTGCCACACAGTGTGGGTAAAACTCAGATTCAGTGATGCCAGCAGCAAAGGCAGCAGAATTTACATGTTTCCACAGGATAGGATTTTGACAAACTTTTGTATATTTGTACAGCTCAAAGCAAGGACACAGTCAGTGTTGCTGTATTGCTGAGTAAGTTCTTCTGGATCAGATGATTTTTTCCCTTTACTTCTATGTTGTTTTTTTAAATTTTTTTATTTGTTGTCTTAGGAGATAAACTATTCCCATTAAATGCTAACTACTTGTTTTTTCTCCAGACAAATCTGGAAGATAAATTTGATTCTAGGTGTGCAAAGTTTATAGATATTCTCTGAACCACCAAGAAATCTTAGCTGAAGATACATGCTTTTTTTTTATGTGTACAGCTTGTTCTCCTATGACATAGAATTAAAATTTCCACAACTAATAACAAAGCAATGCTTCTTGGCATAGCAAAAGTGAGTGTATGCATTATGCACGCAGAAGGGATTTGCCTTCCATGTGAATTCTTATTACTCTGGGACTGAACTTTGAAATTTCCTCATTTTCTTGTAGTTCTGTTTAATAGCAAACAGAGACTATGTACCTGCCATTTCTTAAAGCTGGGGGTGGGGTGGGAGGATGCTGGTGAATAGACACACACTGTTGATCCCTTTCATGGATCCATTCTAGTTATGGTGGTCCTGGGCAGCCCGTACATATAACCCGTGCCAGCTCAGTCACAAGCCTGAACAGTAGTCTTCATAGGCTACAAAATGGGTAGACAAATGCCCATTTCTTCCCAGGGAAGGCAAACCTCCCTGGATGTATTGACACTCTGCTGTGAAGAAAGTCTGTAGAGTCTCCGCTTTGGAGGCAATCCAATGTTTTTGCAAGGGCTAAATGAGCTACTCTCTAGACCCAGCTTTGTACAATTTGCTGAGCTCAATGAACTCTTTTCTTTTCTCCTTTCCTCCTCATACTTCTTTGTTACTTTTAACAATGTGTAGTAGAAAAATTGGCAGTTACTCAATGAAATCACTGTTCAGCTTACACCAAAAGGAAGATTTTTTTTGTGAATTTGCACTTCTAAGAAGATGTCACAGTTTTCAAACGAAGTGGTGAGACTCTGAGTTAATGCTTTTTGAATAGCTTGAATAAAGGGTTGCCCCTGAGTCTGTAAAACAGAAGCAGTGAGGCACAGTACCTCCTGGAGTTCCCTTTGGCCAGTTTGTCTTTGCTCTGCCCTTAACTTCGGTCTTTGTCTGCTGGGCACAATCTTGAGCATAGTCCTCAGTACAGCTTAGAAATATCAATGGAATGCAGGCTCTGACTGATTTATTCTTCCTCCTTTTTTTTGTCTACATTAAAACAGAGTTGGCTCACAGTATTTCTTTGCTCCATCATTACTTTTCTTTGGAGCTCATTCATTTAAACTTCAGAAGGAAAATGCCACATTTGCCTTTTTTTTTCCCCCTGCTTTTTTTTTTTTTTAATTCTGTTATTGCTATACATTAGTGCTGCTTGTAACATACCATTTCTATCACAATTGTATGTGGCTACCAGAAAAAACCTGCTTCTTGGCTGTATTATGCAAAAAACTATACACAGCATAATTAATGAAGTGAAGCAAACAGATGACATTTGTTCTCCTGAAGATTGAGTGGACTTTGTGAAAACCATGATGAGGATGTAAGAGAACAAAGGAAAGGGAAAAAATGTAGGTAGGATTTTGATGATTTTGTATGTGTGCTAAAATGGAGATCTTCAGCAATATGCAACATGGTCTTTCCTTTCTATATACCATTCCCCCACCCCAGTCTCTGAAGTATGAATGTATGCGTTTTCTCCTCTAGAATGAATAAGGAGCATGGATATCCAGTGACTGGGATCTTCATTCAAGTTATGGAAACCTTTTTGTATAGAAATACCAAATTTATAATGCTATCATTTGTATTGTACCATTGAAATTGGAATGAAATCTGTCATTTTAAAACCAATTTGATGCTATTAAGGAGGTATTTCTAAGGCACCATTATAATCTACAGCCATGATCCTTACCTCAGCAAAGCCTTGGCCATTAGAGATAAGTTGAGTTGATTCATTTTTGCTCCTGATATTGTGAAATTAAAATGTGACAATCAACCATGAACAATACTTTTGGCAAGTTCAATTTATGGCTTATAAAACTAGGAAAAGAGGAGAGATCATGTTAGCAGGTGATCATAAAGATGTACTTTCTGGGGGCATTGTATCTTTTCCAAAAAGAGTATGCTGATAACACTAAGATATAATATTCACAAGAAATATTTGCATAAATGGTTCTATATTTTATTAAGATCCCCAACAGGATGGTGTTCCATCAGTTCTGCCTAGGTGCACACTTCTGTTATTCCCTTTTGTTAAAAAATAGAATTGCCTTAACAACTTCATGCAAATTTTATGTGACTTATATAGAACACTATTTTTAGAAGTATTTGAATTTTGGGTGCTTTAAACCAAAAAAATATGTTTTATATATCTAGCACTTTTGTCTTAATCTCTTTTGCTTTTCTTGATAAGAGAATCCAGCATTTTTTTCCTTCAATAAGCTGAAAAAATAAAAGTATTAAAAAAAAAATCAAAGAATTATTCCCCAAATCACAGTTGAAGTAAGCAATCATATTATCTAGATTAAAAATCTTCATAGCCTTCGAAAGGTCTGAGCATTGATTTGTTGGATCAAAAATAGTGAATAAAGGAGTTAGGAAAAAAATGGTGAATAAAGGAGCTATTACTTAGGTTGTTGTCTATTACTGCTGAATGATTAGGTTAGATTATCAGCAAACATACCCACCTACCACTAACGAGCCACCTTTTTGTGTGGCTCAGCAGAAAGTCTAAGTGAAACAGGTTTTGAGAACCCCGTAAAGTATTCAAGGAATTCAGGCATTAAAACATTGAAATATGGGTTGTAGCTGGATTTGGTGCAATGTTTTTGGTTTCAATTTGAAAAAAAAAAGGAAATGCTTTTTGGAAGACTGTCTGCTGCATGTCCTATTTCTGTACATCCTAGGATAATTTAGCATTTCCTTATGTGCTTAAAAAGAGACCCAAAAAAGGAAAGGGTGAAGTAGCTGTTATAGTTTTGTATCATTATTAATTTTTTTTTAATATTTGTTGTTGCCGTTGCCCTTGTCTTTTGAGCCTAAACATTTTGGTCTCCATTAGATGAATTCGATTGTCATAGCTGTCAATATTTGTGGTACAGGATTTGTTTCCAAGTTCATAATAATTGTGCCACCATGGTATAGCAGAAAATGTGCCAGAGGCTTATCTTTGAACTTCTGATAATTGTCCACGTGAAAAGTTTGGCAGTTCATTGTCACGAATATATTATTTTAGTTTTATTTGTAGCTAACAACAAACTAATGAACTTTGCAAAGTTCACTCTAGTTTTGGTTTTATATTTTTGTAATATTTTTCTTTGATATATATGATTTTCTATATAAACTCTTGTTTTACTTGCTTAATGCATTAGTGGTGCTTTTATCTACTTAATGTTTTGATGTCTTCACTACCTATGTTTTTATCTTGTTCTTCTACTTCTTGTCTTTTACATACCATTTTTCTTTTGCAAAGTAAGAAATAGGATCCATTTTCTCTGGGTGTATTATTCTTTGACTTCTAAGTAATACATGCTGTAATCCAAGAAAATGAATGTTAAAAACCAATTTGCAATTTGTCATAATTAATGCATTTTATTTTTTTAAAGTAGGAAAAAAAAATTAATCTCTATCTTTGTGGTGTGTTACCCCATTGATTTTTCAAAGCAAACCCTGCTGAAATCAATTGGGAGTGCTGCATATAAATCCATGCCACACTATGGCTCCTTATTTAGGGGTTTTAATTAAAAGGGAAAAGACATTGGAAATCTCAGTACAACACTATGGAGATCTTTAGGATTTTTATTTTTTTTAAACTTCCTCCCTTTGTACGATTCCATCAAAATGCTAAAACAAGATGTTTATCTAGTCTTGTAAACTGGATGTGGAAAGTAGATAAATTTAATAAATTGAAGTGCTTACAGCATCATTCAAGCGATTAAAAGGATTCAGCACCACCTCTTCCCTGCTCCATATCCCCACTCCACATTATTCTTATCTGCAGGATTAGACTCCCTATTAGGTCTTCTGATAAGAGTCCTCCTGCTTTCTGAGACTCACAATTCTCAGGGCACAAGGGCGAAGTATTGTGCCTGTAGGTCCATATGTTATATCACATACTAAATCAAGAAGAGGATTCAGGTTGCAGTAAAGATTGAGCACAACCTTTGAGAAGCAAGGCATGGAACTTAATTTTAAACTCTGTGTCATGTTTAGATATTGAAGTATGTGCACTGCAGTAAGTTTAAAACACCACTTACTTGCTACAAATCCATCCCTTATCTATGACCATGTTTTCAGACCATGTTTTCAGTAAAATTAGCACATAAAACAGTCATGTGAGATCCCAAAGGAAAATGAGATCTCTTGAATAAACTGCTTTTTTAATTAGTTACAGTGTTTTACTTGTGGATTTCAGTGGGTTTTGTTGGCTTGTGGGGTTTTGTTGCTTCTGTTTTAGTTTTGGTTCAGGGGCTTTTTTCACTGATGTGCAGAATTTTCCACTTGAGCACTAGAATCTGTTGCAGCTATTTAGGTCACCCATTGGGTTCACTGCAGTCAGAGGACTAAGGTCACTCTTTAAAGATAAAATATCTCCTCACAGCCTGGAGGTCTCAGCTGCGACCAAGGGTCAGCTTAGAGGTGACTGGTAGATATTTAACTTAGAGAAAAATGGATGGAAATTTCCAGTTCTGTACAAACATAACTCCTAAATAAACCAGAGGCCATCAGGAGGTGGCCAGTATCAGCACACCAGAAAAAGTTTATGCTTTGTTTTCTTAGAACTGCACATTCAAAGATACGAGCAGGTATCTGTACTCATTTATACGCACACACATTTTCAAACCTTTATTCAACCATGTATGTTGTGTCTATATGAATTTGTATGTAGCTAATATGAATAAATTACAAATAGTGCTACTTTCTGGCATTTTGGACGCCACTATATGGGGCATGTGTTCACTGATAAGTAGAGTTCTCCAGATGAGCTCTTGATACTGTTGCAGTCTATTAAGGTCAGCCCTTTGACTTTACATCCCTCACCTATATGTTTGTGTCCATTAGTTACAGAAAAGCTTTCCTTTCATTTCTGTGCAAAATAAGACTCTGCACCATCCATGGATTTCAAACAGCAACTTGTTCTGGTTGTACAATAGTAGTGTGATCCAATCAATAATTTTACAGAAATTTAACTCATGGTTCAGGGTTAATTTAGTTTTATGGTGATTAAGTTTCTGTGAGGTTACTACTACTGTAACTTAAAGGAAACAAGTGCAAGTTCTCTCTAGTTAGACCAAACTAGTTCCAGTGATATTTCTTTTTTTATCAACAATGAATTGGCTAATGTATCTTCTTCCATTTCAAAAGGGCAATAATAATTTAATCGCAATGGTATATCATGCTCGTATAAGCCAGAGAAATAAGGCTGATTTGTTTACCTGTTCCAGTTTGCATTACTTTTGTGAAATTGTCTTTAACAGTAGAGAAAGAGTCTATTGAATTGATCCTTAAGTTAAACCAAAATAATAATAATTTCCTACCAGAAATAATATTTCTCCTCAGATGAATTTTTTTCCTCCAGGTTGTAACCTGGAGCTGTATTTTGTTTTCCACATGTCACATTATACAGATTTGCCAACAGAGATTTTTTAAAGGGAAACTAACACCAAATAGTTCTGTCAGAAATTTATTGTTTAAAAGTAATGTGAATGTCTAGTTTTTTAGAATCCAATCTAATCCTTCTTATACATATATTAAAGATAGTCCAGGCACCAGATGACTTCTTAGCATCACCAGCAGCAGCCATACAACATCTGAGGTAAAAGTATTTCCTTACTTAACTGAGTTTAAGATAACTGTTTTTAGCACTCATAATCAAATAGAATGTGTAGGGTTCTATATGGATGTAAACATTTAAACAAAGGATAAGCAGTCCACCAGGACTGTGAATAATGAGGAAAGAAAATGAAAAAATTCATCATCATTAAAAATTTTTGAAAACAAAAACAGCAATATTTGGAAAATTGAACACTCAGTTGGGAGAGCTGTTCAGGAAAAATATATAACTAAACTGGATTGTTTTGGAAATTGGATTTCAGAACTCTCTTTTTTCTCTCAGTTCAAGTATGATCATGCTTGCTTAATAAACACTTGCTTCTCCACTTCTGTTTAAGGCTAGGAAATAGAAAGATTTTTGAATGGAAAACTGTATAAGTAATGTAGATTTGTGCGTTGGCGTTCTGTTTGACCTGTATGAGAAGCTAAGTAATTTTTTACTTGCTGCACAACTTTTTTTTCCTGTGAAACACCCTTCATTCTCTAGACCTAAAATTCTGATTGTTTTATGGGGTGAATTCCTTCCTATTGATATATGTTTGAGGGTTTCTTTGAAAGCAAAAATTTGCTTTCTGAATGGAAATGCAGTTTTAGGTTCAGAAAACACAGACTAGCGTGGGTTTTGTCATCTTGCAATAAGTCTGACTTTACTAGGGGGTAAGATGGACATGTGTGCTATCATCCACAGTTCTAAATCTGTGCCATCATAACTCATAAATTCTGTCATTCAGGTATTCCTGGCAGTATGCAGTAATGAAAAATGTCCAAGAAGTAATAGTGGAGGAGCTTCTTCTCAAAATTCTGCAGCAGGCTATCTATAATGGATCACTTCCAAGAGGATTTGATATTAAGATGACTTTTCCTTTTACTCTTACACTGATGAGATGTCTCATTATTCTCAGCCCTTTCTAATACATGGGCCATAATACAAGATGTAATTTATTTATTGTGTAAGTGATTTCCATTTCCTTTTATTTACCCTTTAGGCAAAGTAGCTGACTACACAGCAGCCCCTGCTGTTTGGAAGGGACATGTATGGGTGTCTGAAACTTAGTTTATTTGCCATAAGCAATTGAGCCAGTCACAGCAACTTCAACATGGCTAAATAAAAGAGAAGTAAATCTGTGTGGGAAAAAAAAAAATCTCCTAGGCCATATATATAACAAATCTTGTTGCATCTTGTTTAATTTGGAGAGATTGGTCACTGTCCCAGAAAGGTCTGGTAAGGCAGGTACAATGTACTGCTTTTATATTCAAATTGCTTTTTAAATGTCTAGATGAATACTGAAACACTTTCTACATACAAAGCTTCTTGAAATTACTGCTATATTTAAAAGGTACAGCCTCAAACACTCCTTCATGATTCATTTATTTTTTATGATTTTTCATCTTTGAATTATCCAGTGTGTAACACTAGGTGTTAATGGTTCTATAAAATGACAGACTGGAAGATTCTACCATGGATATAAGGATATATTTTTGCCACACTGAAGAGTCTAAAGATCAAATTTTCTACATGTATTATAAAATTATTGTTATTTTTTTGCTTGTTGGTGGTGAAGTTATTAGTACTCACAGGGAGTATAGACTTCTTCTGCACAGAGCTAGTCAGTTTTTTCCCTTTTCTTTTTAAAGTCGCTAACACTTTTGAGGTGTTCCAGATATTGCAATGTACTGATTTTAGAAAATGATTGAGTATTTAATGGAGCCCATTTAATTCACTTGAAAAGATTCATTAGCTTTAATTTTTTCTATTCCATGGATACGATATAATCATGCTGCAAATACATCAAGCCCTTTCTGCTCATTTTTTACACTGCCACCATATATGTCAGTTGAAACAGAGAGGAAGCAGCCCAATTCCTGTTTCCATTCTTTTAAATCCATTTATAAACCAGTTTGGTCTATGTCCATTATGGAACTTTTGTTTAATGGTTTATGGCAATTTCTCAAAGAGTCCATAAGCTTCAGCCTCATCAAACATGAAAAATCGTACTTTTTGTTGACAAAAACCCCCATGATTATTTATTGAATAGGTTCATTATCTCTTTTAATGTTTCATTACATTAGTAGCATTCTTTCCCCTGGTGGCAAGTTTCTGTCCTGATGATGCTAGTTATTCTGTAGCTAATTAACAAAAAGTTGTTCATCTGGTAAAAAAAAGAAGCAGACATGTTATTAATATTCTCCTTAGTAAATTGTCCTAAATAATTAATGCAAATAGACTCCCAGGGTTGTGAATTTTGATGAGAAGTTACTCTCAAAGATGAATTATTTGGTTTAGGTATTTTCCCTGCTAATCCACTGGTTTTTGCGTTGATTCATGTAAATCTGATTTTGCCTAAGTCTGTTGAGGAGGAGGGGAATACAAAATTTAAGTTCTTTAACAAATGAATGCCAACAAAATACAACAGAAAGCTAGATTGGGTTAAAACTCTTCTGCAAAACTCTAAGGCATTGAGTTTGCATGTGTAATAGAACATGTATCTGCAGTGCTGGGAATTCTCACAGCAATAACAGTTTCCTTACATTACTGTAATATTTGAGTTCCAGCTTTATGTTTGCTTAAAGGAAACTCAGTGCAAACACAAAAAAAAGGACTGTGAAAGATTTACAAAGGAGATCACGTTTTCCCCTTTTTAAGCAATCTCTTGGGAGGGGAGGAGGAAAAAAGAGTGCATTTTTCTGGGATGATGCATTCCATCTTTTCATCCATATAGTTTGTGGAATTGTTCCAGCTTCCCTGGTGTTGCACAAAAGCACACAGTAATACACTTGTGCAGCTCTGGGGTCTGAGAAGAAAATGAACCCTGCTGATGCCAGCACCCTATCAAGCAACATATCCTGCAAGCTCAACATTGCACATTCACTTCACTTCCTTCCTGGGCATTCAGGCGCGAGTGAACTCAAAACAAATGCCATCAGTCGAGTCCAAAGTGTTCTAAAAGGCTTAATATAAATTCCTTGCTTCTGATGCTGTGATTCAGTTGAACTCTGGGAATTTATATGCATATTCTGCTGCCATTTTTTTTTCCTCTTTTCACTGAAGATGGGGACACAGGGTTATTTTTCATATTCCTGTATTCAGCTCTCGTCTCTCTTTTTTTGTTGTTTTTGCAGAAAGGTTTATTGGAGAAGGCTTATTTTATGCACTCTGAAAACCAGCACACGTCACTTGGTGTCTTGTAATATCAGATTCAGTCCTAGCAGAGTAGCTGATTTTACAAGACACCTACCTTAATATTTGAGGGCAGGATCAAGCCCTGCCTTGATGACTGAGGACAGAAGCTCACTGCTTATTCATGGTGCTGTATCTAAGTGTGAACAGGAGCTACAAGTTTATGCCACAGGCTGTGTCCTATATGCTAATCCCATCCTGTTAAACTACTTGACTCAATTTTTAATGAATTGATGACAGTTGTTTGGAAAAGTTTGCACTTAAAACTTCTTCTCAGAACTTACACACACATCTCTGTTCAGAAATGCAAACACACACTGAGTGTCTTCAAAGTTGTACAGTATGGCACCACATATCAACTCTTTCATGCATCAGCAAAACATGCCTGTGTTACATAGCTGTCAGTGTTGATGAAATTCATTTATTTAAAATTATTTCTGTAGGAAGGCCAAAGATAATGGAAGTATTGAAGGGGAGCTTCACTTTGGAGAGGTTTTGCTTCTTAATGCATGAGCTTGCTACCATTAACCATGTTAAGAGCAACCATAAATGTCTGTAAGTAAGTGTACAAATCTTTTCATTTAGTGTCCCCTTCTAGGGGACTAAACACTGTGGGTTTTTTCACAGCAACAGCCAGTTGGAAGCAGGGTTTGAATCAATTTGTATTTGTGGTTTTTTGCACAAATTAGGAATGATGAGAAAATGGGAACATGTATTTCAAGTCTTTACCTATTCCCGAGGTAACTTAGCTCAAGCAAATTTTTATCCCAAGAGAAGATGGCAGCCTATGGGAACCTTAGATAGGGTGGACTGGAAAAGCAGTACTTTAGATTGAATCTAAATACATCCTCTGTCTTATGGAAGCAGCATCTTTTTCCTTCTTCTCCCCCACCCGCCCCACTTTCTTTTTGAAATGTCATCCCTTTTCCTTTGCACTCAGATTCTTCAAAAAGCAAAAGACAATTGATTTCCTTGGTTGGTGCCATTATCTGAGATGCAGGAAATTCTATTTTTTGTCTAGGACAGAGCTAAGCAAAAGTAACTGTAGTCTGTCTTTTGTAAGTTAAATTAGTAAGTGATGAATAGCTTCAATAAGGGAAAAAAAATCATGTCTTCTGTTAAAGAAAATGTGAAGATTTACCTTTCCTCACTCTAAGTCACACAATGTGACCTATGAAAATTTTAAGACCTGGAAGAAAGTTAGCTATGCTTTCAGTTGTAAGATTTTCCTAAGTGTTGCAGAAAATAGGCTTCATTGACTGATTTTCTGAAAAAATAACTATGTAGAACTTTTTTCAATTACGAAAATGCTTAATGTGTTGGATTTTGTAAACTGTAGCACTATAATCTACGTCACTGTCACTGTCCAAGTGTGTGAAATAATCAAAGCTCATATACTGAAAATCCTTTCTCATATGATATTTGCATGGATTGTAACAGTAGTTTTACCTGCTAGAAAAATACTTTTGACTTCAGGACCTGCATTTAAGTCTGCAAGCATCCAGAAAATACATGTCTTATAGCAGTTCCTAATTTGACCATAACTGAGTTCTGGATCCTTTTTTTGATCAAATATATTTTCATTTTAGAAACTTCTGTTTTCCCTCAGCCATAACACAAACACTTCAGAGGTGCAGCAGGTTAGGAGAAGCAGCTCCTGGATCCACCATAAGTGCTCTCTCTCCTGTTCTCCAACAGTGGATGCAGCCCTCATTGGGAAGGGCAATGGACCCGTGGTTGCCTCAGCAAGGCTTGAGTGGCAAAGATATAGGGCTTTTTTCTTTGCTCCCCTCTCTCCCTCCCTTTCCCTTCTTTGAAATGAGAAAATAGGCCACCAATTTAGTGGGAACTGAGTCTGGCCAGGCAGTGCTGTGAGCTTTGTGTGCTCGATGGCTGCCCGCCATTTCCCAGACCATCAGCAGCCCTCTCTTACTGTTTTCCCTGGCTGCATAAAGAGAACATTGTGTCTCTTGGAAGCTCTGGCTCATACCCTGCCCTGTATGTGAGAAAAGGAAATGCTCCTTCTGTTCATGACTTAGCAACGGTTGGCAAAAATGATGTCATATCCATGGCAGCAGAAAGACAAAAAGAGAGAGAGGGACTGCTTTTTTAGACAGATTTTACACACCACACTGTTCCATGAAGGGCTGAACAAAGAACAGGCGTTGAAATGCTTCATTTAGAAAAGAATACCAGTCTATTTTTTTCAAACTGGAAAGAAATGTGGTTTATTTATTACTGTGTTTGAGAGTGCCATTTAGTAACATTATAGTATGGTATGTATGGGATTATTTCTCTCTAGGTTTGGTCACTTCACTGTTTCCTTCAGCCCCTCTATTAGAAGTACATGCAGTAGTGTGCTCTCCTTTATTCTCTTTCTTTATTGCTACTAAGTATGGGTTCATATTAAGTAAAAGAATATTGAAAATTGTGCATTAAATGTTACAGACATTCACACAACTGCAGTATTCTGCTGTTGTGGTCCCTCACTCTATATTTTTATAATATGGTGTTACTAACAGATTGATATAGACCTCAGTGTACTAAGTATCAAAATGTGGGCTTTTCTTGGTCTGTAGTGTTTTTTATCTTTGTTCAGATATGCTCCACAATATCAGTGCTCCTTGTATAATTAATAGTTTTTGGAATAAACCTGTTCAGGAAGTGTATGTGCATCTATGTGTATATTCAAGTCTAAAGGGGAAAGAGAGGAGGAACCTGGAAATTTTAGGTGTCTCATTATAAAGCAAATGATCCTACCCTTCAATTGAGATTTGAGCAAATTCTAAAGATCAAATTCAGGCCTCTCCCTGCCTTTGTGGTTGATGATGCTATATGATCTTCAGTTATTAAAACTCTGACAGATTTATGATGAAAGCCAACACATGTAATCTCCCACTCCATCTCTGTTCAGTAGGCTTTCCCTGGAGAGCAAGGGGTAACCCCCTTGGTTTTACAGCAAAATTTGGAAACTCATATATATAGAGACCTGCCCTTTTATGAAGTGCTCTGAGGCTGAGCATCCTTCGCTGACTTGGAGCACTAAGCTCCGTCCAGCAGAGGTTGAATCCAGAGTACAAACCAGTGCTCTGCATGCATAAATCCCAAATCTGAACTGAAAATAATTTTTTTAAAATGTGTGCCAGGTTTTCCTGCTTTTCATGCTTTTTGTTGTGTGTGTTCTTCTTACTTTTTTTTTTTTTGCTTATCAATGATGCACACTGCTGCCACTGGGGATACCTAAACCACATCCCCAGATGTAAGGTAACCAGGTTATGGAAAGATGTCACAGACTGTGATTGTTACTGTCATGGTCACTGCTTTCTTAAGTAGTTCCTAAATTTCTCTAAGAATGAGAAATATCACGAGAGATTTTAGTTGTCTTCCAAATATGTACATTTGGGAACCAAATGAAAATAAATGAAATGAAAACTTAAAGTTTTAAGGTTTTAAAGTTTTAAGGGGCTTCTCTGAACAGTGTAGTATCAATCTGCTTTAGCTGCTTGTCCAGTCTGATTTTCCCTTGTACACTAAGGAGTGGCTTTGTTTTGCAGGTGATTCAAATATTTCTAGGAGCATCTTATCTTGAGATAGAGAAAAATTCTGTTGGATCCTGAAATAGTTGTTGCCAGCCAGTTTGGTATAGAGCCTCCACAAGCTCCTATAGCATTTTGTTTATTCTTGCTGCAAAACAGAATGAACCTCTTTGGAATAGACTTTGCCAGCCCTTCTTGAATCAGGTTTGAAATGACTTTTAGTGCTGCTGTAAATTGATTTGGAACAGAATTTCATTTCTGTTTTCTGCCAAAATTTTGGTATCATTAATCTCTACTGACTTGAACCACCATCATAAACACCAGCTCTGGCATGTGTAAGGAGGCAATCTCCCAGGTACACAAGGCAGTAGGAGTGGGCTCCAGAGACCCTCAAGCATCAGCTACAGATTAAGTAACACTATTTTTGTGTTTGCTGTGCTTAAAATGTGATCTACTAAATTTGGTATCCATTCCAACCCTATTTGATTTGAACTGTAGCCACAATAGCAATTTTTTAGTAGTATAATTGTTTTTGAGATATCAGAGAGAAATTGCATGAGTGGCATATGGATTCAAAATTAGCATTTGAACTTTGTAGAGAGCTGAATATGATCATTTCTGGTAGTTGAGAATTTTTTGCTTTCCTTAAGGGAAATGCTTTCTGAGTTTTTGATATTTTTCTATTTTAGATAAAATTGTTGCTGTCTTCATTAAAATGCTTTTGTGAATGTTCTCATGAATTTATGGTAGGAGCACGAGTATATCAAGGATAAATAAACAAAGGTTCTCAAAGTGTGTTCAGCTTGTTAATTGGCTATGTCAATAGCAGATGGACATTTCTCCCTGTCCACATGTCCTTATGTGCCTACAGCTCCTTCCTCTTGCTGCAAATTTAGTATCAGCCAAAACAACAGAAAATGTCCTGCTATTGCAACATTAATCTTTTCTGAAGGATTCTCTGATGACAAAAGATTAGGTTATTTTTCTCAACTGCCAGATAGCACGTGCTTATCTAAGGAAGGAACATGAGCTGTTTCCTGTGCCTTTTCAACATGTGGAAGAGTTTGGGATCCATAAGTATTGTGTGTGAGATATTGCAAAAATTTGGATTTTCTAGTTTGAATGAGAAGGCTGAAAGGAAATATGTATTATTTACTCTTGAAAGGGAGGGAATAACTATTTCTAAAGTTACAGAAAGGAGGAGTCCATTGCGCAAACTTCTAATTAATTTGTTTAAGAGAAAATTTATGTTCTCCTGAAAATAAAGACATTAATTTTAAAAGTACTAAGCAAAGTACACCAAAGTGAACATGGTGCATCTTGACATGTATACAGTGTTTCCAGATCCCAATTTTCTTAAAGGTAGGGAGTTCACCTTATCAGAGAAGCTGTAATAAAAACCAGTCTTCTCAAAGAGTGAGTGAGAGATCACCTCTCATGTTTTAGCTTGTACTCAGAGTTCTGAAAGGTATCTCTTCATGAAGACCATATTTATATCATCAGACTTTTCTGTATCAGCCTTTTAATCTGAACAACGTCTGTCTTCTCTTCTGAAAGGCTACTGGGCAGGGGTGAGGAGAAAGGGACTCTCTGGCTTCTGGGAAGAAGGGTATGGCTTCTGGTCCTAAAAACATGGGGCATTTTCAGACATTGTTCATTGGCTCAAGGTCCATGTTGAGCATTTTTGTACGTGGATTGCTGTCTCTCTTGTATATTTTTGTTATTAATATTGTTTCTGTTACTGTCCGTTTCCCTCTTTCATTGCTGTTTCCAGTAATTTGTTCTCAGCCCATGATCAGCCTTTTGTGCTATTGTGGTGGGGGGAGGGGAGTGGCTCTTGGACTTTTTAGTGGGAGTGTTAAATTGGAGAATACCATTCCAAAACCAGGATACAAATGTAAGCCCTTTGGGACAAGAAGCCTTTCCAAAAGCCATGAAAACGGAGTGAAAAATATACTACTTCAGAAATACTTTTTAGTAGTCTGGTGTGCTAGAGTCTGTCAGGGAACAAAGTATACTTACTGTCCTCTTGGCTGTGGTGGGTTTTGCATTCCAGATTTGTTGCAGAAGTTCTCCGCAGTGTAATAAATACATGTTGCTAGCATGAAATTGCATGCTAGCATGAATATCAGCAATTTCTACTTGGTACTCGGGGTTTTTTCCATAGTTCTCTGATATTAATATGCTGCTGATTGTTAATCGACCATCTTATTTGGCATGGATGTTGTCATCTTCATCAGGGACTCCAAGAAAGATAATGCTCAGGGACCATACAGCATATGTTCAATTCAAGAGTGGATCTTGAAGCTTTAAATTCAGGAGAAAAGAAGCCAACTTACCTTGAGAGTTAATCACCATTCGCTTCTGAATTTTTTTAAGGACATCTTCTATCTTTGGGTATATCTGTCATTTCAGTCATTGATATGGGGTTTAATTTAGTTTCATTGCAGTGTACCTTCAATTGCCTTTCAGTAATTTTTATATTTGTTTGTTTGATGGAACAAAGGCTCCACTTATTGCCAAGCATATTAAGATACCATCATATGTGGCTCTGAGTTTAGTTGAACCTGCTGTTGAGCAATTTCTTTCTCGGTGGTTAGCTTGCTGTGTCCAGACCTTTCAGTTATTTTTCAGAAAGTTTACAAAATTAACAGTATTCCCTCATTTGCAGAACAGACTAATTCTTGATGCTTAATGCTTGCAGTTTCAGTATTGGATGAAGTATTTATTTGAAAGAATGTATTACCAATGAATTTTGGCTTGCTGCTATTGCTTTCCTCAAATCAGGGCAATATTTCAAAACTGAGCTTGCCAGTATCTTTGGCACTCTGTTGTCCTGGCACCTGATGTCTGTACTGCTAAGTACTGATACCTTGGCTGCACTTCTGCTATCTATCAAATATCTGGACAAGTTGCATCAAAACAACAAAGTAATGCTTTGTGGCAGTTACTTTGAGAAAAAGAAAAATAGTATTTCATGAAATCATCTAATTACAAATACTGTTAAAACATTTGTGGTTCCTGCTGTTGAGATCAGGTATAGAATCTAGGTATAGCACAAAGCCTGACATCATTCATGAGAAATCATGTAAGCTTAAACTAAAGCCTATAAAGTGTCTAAATTTTGTTTGTGTTTGTGATTGATAGACTTTGACATTAAAGTGAGCAGATGCAGAACTGCTTATGGGAGCAATACTAGTTTCTGCCTAGACTCAGTTATTAGGTGGCTTCATGAAAAAGTAGAAATTGCTCTGGGAGACAGAGGTTGCTATTTTTAAGAAGTAAATGCTTCAGTCTTGGCATTCAGAGACTCAGCTCTGCAGGAAGCCAAATCCTGTAAATTTAATATCTGGAATAACAGAAAAGCTCAAGGAGTGTTGCCAGGTGCATTCAGCTGGTATGTCTCTGAAGTCCTCGGGTGAGATTGATATCGTATGAGCACACATTCTATTGTATTGTATCCAGAAATTAAAAGCTATTTGTCGTGGTTTAACCCCAGACGGCAAATAAGTACCACACAGCTGCTCATTCACTGTCTCCCAGCAGTGGGACTGGGGAGAGAATTAGCAGGGTAAAAGTGAGTAAACTCATGGGTTCAGATAAGAACAGTTTAATAATTTAAATAAAATACAATAATAGTAATGATAATAATAAATTTTAATGAAAGGCAAATAACAAAGAGAGAGAAATAAAACCCGAGAAAGACAAATAATGCAAATGAAAATGATTGTTCACCACCAAATGACTGATGCCCAGGTAGTCCCCAAGAAGCAGCTCCCTCCTCCAAGCTTCCCCCAGCTACATATGCTGAGCATGACCCCATATAGTCTAGCATATCCCTTTGATCAGTAGGGATCAGCCGTCCTGGCCATGTCCCCTCACATCTACTTGTGCACCCCCAGCCCACTCACTGGTGGGATGACAAGCAGAAAAGACCCTTGATGCTGTGTAAGTGGTGCTCAGCAATAACAAAAACATACCTGTGTTATCAGCACTGATTCAAACAAAATCCAAATCACAGCCTCTTACCAGCTACTGTGAAGAACATTAGCTCTAGCCCAGCCAAAACCAGCATGCAGTTGAAACAATGCTTACAATCTTGCTGAAATTCTCATCCAGCACTACACAGCTGTCATTCTGGTTTTGTATCTTTTATTGTTCTGTTCAAGGTATTCTGGAATAAATAGTTAAAATGTTAATTGACAAATTTGTGCTGTTGTAAGGTGTGTTTTGAGGGGGGTTCCTATGGAGCCATCTAGTTGATGCTACTTAGTTTCAGTAAGAAATGCTTAATTAATTAAAATTCTTATTTTTAGATAAAAGTGAATACTGCCCTGTTCTTGAACAGGAGGAGGCATTACCCACTGAGATCCTCTGTAGCTCTCCATTATTGCTCACTTGGCTACAATATTGTTTTTGTCAGCTATTGATTCCATGTAGAAGAGGTTTTTTTGGTTCTCTTCACTGTTCTTTCATGCTCATAGTTGTTCTGCTTCACTTTATGAGGTCTTAGTGCAGGTTTTATATATGTTATGTGTGTGTATTCCATGTACTTCTGTATTTGTATTCCTCACATCATCAGGAGAGACTTGGCAGCACTATTGACTCTGCTGTGCTGTAATATAGCATGCTGCTATCAGTCCTTACACGTTGGCTTATATTCATTATTCTTGGGACAGGGTGAGTAGGACAGGGATTTATTGCAGGAAACGTGAGCACTTCCATGTACTTCACAGCCATCTGTCGACATTCAGACACCTCACACATGAGGTAGATCCATACCTACCATAAGGATACCGGGTTTCTTTTTTGTCCCATAAAATTTGGATCCTTGTAATTTTCCTCCAGGGATTCTTGGCATATTCTGTTATCTCCCTACTATAATGTATGCAGAATTGCATTTTTGAACATGCTTCCTGTGATTCCATTTGTTGGAGAGAGGAAAAAAGAGGGAAAAAATTTATAAAATGAAAATTTTTGCCTGTGAAAGATGACTCTTTTATGTGGAGAAAAATTCAAGTGATTCATGTGCATTCATTACTTTTTATGACAGCAGTCCCATCTATAGGGTATGACATAAGTACAAATATACCACAGGTTGATATAGCTTTATCTAAAATCAATCAATGATACCATTATGTTTGCTGAAGAAGAATAAGATTAGGATAGAAATATCTGTCATTTCGAAATGGAAGGGTTAGATAGATCAGTACAGCAATTCTATCTATTTTATTTGTTTGATCCTTGTATCACTCTTTGTTAGTAAACAAGAACATGTTGCAGTTGGAAACACAAAGTCCTTAACTTCTTTATTTATATGCTCATGAGGCTGTCAATATCTAGGATACTTCACACATGGTACAGTTGTTATTTTAATATGAAACAAGCTCAGTTGTTTGGCTAAGCTAATGACTCATTAAGCTAAGTAAAAAACTTGACTCTAGTTACATTGCTGTAATGATTTTACAGCATGTAATTTTATAGTATTTTTTTCCTAATTCGGTCTCTCCTCATAACAGTTAGAAAGAATTCTGCCAAAAAAAGTCAGGTTTGGTGCATTTCATATCTGCCTTCTGGCTGGCTGATCACAAATTCCTGCTTTCTTTCAGCCATATTTCATACATTTGAAGTTGCAGTAGGAGGAATACCTCCTTTTTTGCCTCAAGCTTCACACAAAGGGAGATCTGTGTTCCTTTATCTTAGCCAAATACTTGAATAGCTTTTAGAGCAAGGAAGCTCTAAAATCTTAGTAGACATGACCCAACAGAGAGACATAAGTAAGCCACAGGTCTAGGGTTGTTTCTACCTATTAGTTGATAATAGGAATAATATCTTTTTCCAGATGTATTTACTATTTTGTGTTCTTGTACAGCTTCTATTACTATTCTTAAATTGCACTCATAAAAAAAAGGGCAATATCAATATTCCTACTTTACTGATGGGAAATTGAAGCATCAAGTCTTGGTCTAGCCCAAAGTCACATAGGAAGCTAGCAGCTTAGTAGATGTCCTGAGGACTATTTTTGTAACTCCCAAATCTGGAATCACCATTTTATGGCCCCTGAATTATTCATTTCCCATTTGGAAATAATTACTGCAGAAAACTTAGTGTTTCCAAGGCTGCTACCAGGTAGAACACAAGCATGTCATAGTACTGTTTCTCTAAAGCCTGTGTAAGACTTTCTTTGAAACCTATTTTATGTGTTACATTTATGTATATATTATGGATTGCCCTTTGTTGTTTCCATGTATTGCATATGAAGTACATACAGAAAAGTAATAATACATATTTTGCATCAAAGAGAGATAAAGCGTAACCAAACTTATTAAAAGATATCTTGGCTGGGAAATTGCAGTATTTCAACAGCAGCAGCCCAAACAAGCACTTTTCCAAGGGAAATTACTCCTTCATCTCTGACGTTAAAGTTGAAAATCTTTGCTGTGTGTTGGTAGCAATAGACAAAATGAAGTTCTCATATTGAGTAAACAACAATTTTACTACACAAATTACTAGTAAATGTTTCTCTTATGTGTCAAGTAACAGAGTGTGAAAATATACATATTCAAGACGTTTTTATCTGCTGATTTTTTTTCTTACACAAATAAAGATTCAAGTTAAATTATACAATTAATTATGCTTCATTTTCTAATTTACAGTTCATTAGATTTGATTTTAGGAAGTGTTCAAGGGATAGCAAAATTATTTAATATGTGTAACACCACATTCATTGTTCTCTATTTCTTGGTCTCCTAAAGCAAGTTCAAGTGAGAAACTGCTACATGGATAATTATTTATGTGCATGTGGTGTCATGTAAAGAACCTCTGTGTTCCAGACAACGAGGTCTTGCACATCAGCACAATACAGAGCATGGTAAGAATAAAAAGAGAGCGAATTCGTGACTCTACACTACAAATATAAAAAATTTCAGAATTGAAAATTAATGCCATAGCTAAGAGTGGTCAGGAGAGAAGCCATGGGCTTGCATACATGAAATTCAAAGGATACTTTCAAGACAAGAGAATAAAAAACTCTTCAGAAAGAAATATCCAAGGCATGTCAGAGGTCTTTCTTGTCTTTACTACTAAAGTTTCAGGAATATTATTTTGAGCGGTGCATTTGTTCTGTTAGTGAAATCATTACTGGTCAAATCATGACATTCAGAAACATCATTTTGATGTATTTGTTACAAACAATATTTAAAAATCACAATTCTTCTGTAGAGTACTGGTTAGCTACCTGTGTGTTCCTATGCCTGAGTGAAATTACAATTTTAGGGAAGTGTATACCCATGTTCCAAACTGCAGAAAAAAGAACTTCATTAACTCCTAGGGGAATGCTTACCCTCATTTACCACTTTAGAACAGGACTAGAGGTGCTGCATTTGTCTCAGTGTGCTATTATCTACCAGGAATTGTAACAGCAGCAAACTATTCAAAACCAATCACCACTGTGTGCCTGATGACTCTGCTGACTTACTGAACTCTTAGTGCCTTTGGCTGAGCAGTTGGCAATAAAGCTGCTGCTGCTGGCTGGCTGTTCCATCAGACTTTTTTGCTGTCTGGCTTCATAATTCAGTGGAAGTTAGCAGTAAGGGATAAAACATGGTAAAATTTGAAGAATTGCAGGTTTACTTTTTGTGCTGTGAATTGCAGTGCATCACCTGAGCTATGATCAGTGCCCTGTATGTGGTCTTAGCCCAGAGCAGTGAAGATACTTTGCTTAACCTTTTCAAGGTGTGCAGCACCATTTTGCAAAGGCTGATGGGCCACCAGTTATCACAGCACTGCTCTCACTGATCAGCTGAGTATCAGCTGATGATATCACACCTACACATACTAACTTTGTGATATATATGAAGCCTTGTACAGTAACAAAAAATTACAGTGTCAAATGCTAAAGCAATTAAAAATAAATGTAAGAGGTTGTGTAAATTCATGGGCGAACTTTTATTTCTTGATAGTCTGTGCAGGTGCTCACATTGTACCACATGTTTTGGTTGCTGGCTCAGGAAATCTGATGTAACCAACATATTGTGAGGTTGAAAGGAGAGTGGGAGTGAAGCCAAAAGAATTGGCTTCCTTTAACACAGAAAAATGAAGATGTGAGAGGGAATATAGTTCCTGACTACAAATGTTTCAGATATGATAAATATTAGAGCATGAGAAGAGGTAAAGAACTATGTTGACATAAAACCAAATGGGTATAAACTGTCCAAAGATCAGTTTAGGATTCAAAATATAACTCCTCTAACCATTGAAAGCTGCTTTTCTAGAACAAGTTTTGTGGGTGTTTACAGCCTTAACACTTTTATGATTGAGCGTGATAAATTTCAGATAAGGATTTTAAGTAGTTGCCTATAGATGTAAATATCCATACTTGGTGACTTAGGAAGTTCGTTTATGTGATGTGGTTTAACTTTAGGGGTTTTTCTATTTATTTATTTATTTTTATTAATTAGTTTTCTCTAGTTTCTGGAGTTTTTTTTCCAGTAGTCAAAGCAAACAGATTAAAGAGATAAAAAACATGTGGAAAGCAATCCTGAGATCTATTAATTCTGTTTTAGAAGGGGCACAGCAGTAGATCTTCCTATACGCATGGGGTTTAGTGGAGGTTATTTTTTAAAACTTTTTCCTTTGTTGATAAATAAGGTTCTACCTTTAAATAAACCAAGATATCAATACTGTATCAAAATAAAAGTAAACAAAATATATGATGTAATTCTATTATTAATAGGCTACTACCAAATTAATACAATAGTCAATCATTTTTATATCCTGTATTTCATGAAGTTAATGTTATTTTCCCTGGTTAAAATGCCAGTGAGATGGGACAAATAAAAAATATTCAAAGCGTTCAAAAGATAGGAAAAAATTTGGTCCAAAACCTGAACTTTGTGTGTCCAGTTAATTTTTACATAGCAGCCCTGAAGAATTATTATGCTCCAAAAGACCAATTTTTTGTACTGGTAGGTGTATTGTTTTGGCGAATTTGACCATTTTAATTTCCTATACAAAGAAATTTGTTTTCCAACATAAATCTTTAAATGGGAGTTGAATTTTTTTCAAATCACTGCTTTAGTGCGACTATGTTGTTTTATACTGGGGAGAATCAAACTGGTACACATATTTAGCTCATAGTATAAAACTGTTAGATTGAAATTCTCCTTCCATTTACACTTATGCAACTACACTGAATTAGTAACTCAGCAGATTAATATTTAAAGTGTTGCTGAAGGACTTTGCTGCATAAATCCCATTAATGTTAATTCCTAGGCACTGTGCTGAAAATGTACCTTTAAGTGTCTGTCAGACCAGTGATTCTTATAAAAACTTATAAGCCAATTTAATTTGGAAGTAGCAGTCTAACCCAGTGCAAATGCAAAGTTATTAAATATTAATTTTTAAGAAATTAGTCTCAGGCTTTTCATCTAGAAAATAATTGTTGCCAATATATCTTGCATTGATCTAGGAATCTTCTCTATCTATTATTTCAGGAGCTTGTAAGTTTTTTACTACCTAAGCTTATGTTTTCTGTTGATTTAACTTATCTGTCATTCTCATCTGAGAACTTTTTTCTTACTTAAGTACTTTTGAATATGGAGCAAAAATGAAGCAAAAAGTATTGTTTGTAAGCTGTTTAGTCATCTTAAGCTATATTAGTAATACATCCTTGATTGCTAATCTATTAAGAAGTATTTCCTTTTTGTTTCCAAGTAAAACACACTTTTGAGAAATGGACAATGTGCCAAAATATATCCTTTTTTCGCGATCTTTGTTAAGGTGTAATTAATACTTGCACTTCAGAACACGTTAACAAAACAGATATGCACCAGTAACAGGTCTCAAAGCTTAGGGAAGGAAACCACTTAACTACCACAGTCACAATATATTTGCTGAAAAAAAAAAAAACAGATGCTACTGATTCATAGAGATAATTTCCACACAGGAAACCTCGAGTAAAGATAATTAAAAGGAAAAGAGAGGCCGAGGTTGAGGAGTGTAGTTGCATTGAAGCTTAGAAAACGTAGATAGAAAGTTCTTTAAAAGAGGGCCAGAACTGTAAGTTTTGTTTGGACAGGGTGAATATAGCATTATGGTTTATACCAAATGTGTTTTATCAATGCTAAAGCTGATTCAGCCCTACAATATGCTGTTTTAAAAACTGTATGAAGGCGGTTTGATCTCACACAACATCCAGCATGCAGTGTACCTGCAGTGGTATGAAATGGTTTAGCAGTGGATTCTCAAGTGTGTGGGACCGTGTACCAGAGCCACAACCCGCAGAGCAGCGTGGAACAGGAGGTGGCCCCACAGGAGCAGTGCCTGGGAAGAGCAGGCACCCCCTGGCCTGTGCTAGGGTGGCCCCCAAAATCTCCCTGCTGCTTCTGCTGCTGCAGAACTTCCTGAGGGCCTCCTGCTCTTGGCGGGGAGCTCCATTTTGAGCAGGAAGCAGGTTTTGAGGGGATGGCTACTGGCTTCAAAAACAGGCTTTCCTTCTTCCTTAAACCACTACAGTTGCCACACTCAAGGAGACTCTGGAGGAGGGGGCAGGGTTTCTCTGTACCACAGGCTGACACACCTGGCAGAAGTGGTGTGACAAGGCTGTAAATAAACAGACTCCCTGGCACATTCAGGTCTTTTGTCAAGACTCCCTCTACAAGCATTTTGAATCAGTTTTTCTGGAGTTTCCCAATAAGATGAACCAGATTCTGCTAGCCAAATGTTAAAATACATTTCTGCTCTTGTTCTGGTCCATTTTCTAATGCAAAGTTTGCTTTCAAGCTTTCTAACATCTTCCACTTATCAAAACAACAAAAGCATTTTTATTTTTTTTTTATATTTTTCATTTGGAATGGTGTCAGGTGGTACAGGTGGAGCCCCTCATGTCACAGCCTTACGTAAAAGGAAGTAGCTGAGAAACCTTGCAAATTCTCAGTGTTCATACAAAAGAAGACTTGGGGAACAATTTTAAAGGGAGAAGGAAGCTAATTAATTTTTCAGAAAGGAGAAACCAAAAAACTCAGGTAACTGAAGGTCTGCTATTTTGCTTTCAGACCCAAGTTATGGAGACCTAGAGAAGGATGATGTTAAAAACAACTCAGAATTATTTGTGGAAAATTTATTTTGAGTATTATATTTATCATTTTCATGACGTTCAAGATTTTGTTAGAAAATTAAGAATTTTGGAAAAAACAGGCTTACAAAAGCCTTTTGGCATAGTTTAGTAAGGCAACAGAACTTAATGTTCTAGAGGACCACAAAGTGCATGGCATAAATTTTTGGTTATGTGAAAGGTCTCAAATGTAAAATCAAGAATTAAACTCCTTGATTGTAACAGAAACACGATGTTTAAGAGAAAATATTCTTGATTGTATTTAAATTTTAGGAAACAAGCAATTGCAGAAAAATTATAGATTGGGTAACTGTAAATAAAGAGAGAAAATATCAATGATGCAGAACAACCTTGCTAAGTTGACAAATTAAGAAAAGAAAAAGTAGGCATTTCATTAGGGAAATACATCTGGAAAAGGAACATTAATTGTATTTATAAAAACAAGGAATTCATTCCTCAAAAGTGCTTAGTCTGGAAAAGATTCAATGGGTCATACTGAATAATCAGCCTGACACTGATCTTGGTGCAATTCTATGGTACACAGAGCAAAGGTGATCTTATATAATCAGGTGGATATCACATAAAGAAAAAAAAGGACCTTTACTCCCATTTCTGGCAGTGTGCTAAGAGTTTCAGCAGTTCGTCTACAGAATTTCTGTAGTTCTGAATTAAGTGCTTGAAGAAGTTGAATACTGTGGAGGGTTCAGTAAAGAGTCCCATAAATCTCATCAGAAGGGATAATGGATGTCAAGATATAAAGGAAAATAGTTTCATGGAGTGCAAAGAAGTAAGTGGCCAAGTCTTCTTAGTTTAATAGTGAAAATCTCAATACATGACTTAATGAGTATAGCTACATGTTTGGGAGACAGAATTTTGATAGTAGTGGCTTTTGCTGTATCAGGCAGTGGCGCTGAAGACAGGAAAATACAGCATTTTTAACAGTAAAGGAAGTTACACATTATTTCACGTTATCAAGGTTTGTGATGGATTCTTCATCACAAGCATCTCTAAAATACAAACTGAATGTTTTCTTAGGGGACAAAATTGTGTTTGACTTGAAGCACAGTTAGCTGAGTAAAGTTTTTTGGAAAATATAGCAAGCCACATGTACATAGAAGTTCTTTCTATTTTCAAATATGTCAGTCAGTTAAACATAACACTTTCTGATTACTTCATGGGCTTTCTACAAAAAGGATATTTATAGCTCCATTTTAAAAGTCTATGTAAAATTTTCTAAAATGCTTTTTCTTTATTTCTCTTTTTGAAGTAAATAGTGTTTTCTAGTCTCACTTTCCATTTAAGCATGGAGAGGTGAAATGGCTTGCTTGATAAAATACAGCTCTCTTTATTCCCAGGACAGTTTCCTACAGCACCCTGTTTACAAAATATCTCAAGTCACATTATTTCTGTAGGAAGTCATATTCCTCAGAGGAATCAGGCATTTATGCTTTTTTGGCCAACACCTTTGACTGAAGAGGAATTATTTGAATGGACATTGTATACTTATTTGAGATGTAAGTTGATGAAAGACATGCTATTTCATGTATTGAGTGGCAGAAAATCACAGACAAGATTAACAAGTGAAACTCTTGCTCTCCTTTCCTTTTCTTCACCATTGAAATAAAATAAAAAAAAAAAATAAAATAAAAAAACATAAAGAGGTAAAACACATGGACCATTTCAAGAATTCAATGTAATTCATGTCTTTCTAAATTGGTCAAGCATTTATCCCTGCATACAATTGAATGGTGTAGTAATTTAGCTCATGAGAGTAAAACTTCTGTGTAAAAGGAAAATTGCATGATCACTCTACCTTATTTTAGCAACAGTTAGACATTGTCACACTTATTTCTCATTTGATGAGTTCTGTGCCTGTCCTTTACTAGCCTTTTTAATTTCTTCATGTCATTGCCAAAATGCTGGCTTTATGTAGTACAGCTCACGTAATCCAATGGCTATCCATGGAATACTGTTATAAGACACTGGCAATCTTTAATTTTGCTTTTATCATTTCACAAAGTAAACTGCACAATTTGTGGAAACAGTATTTACCTGCCAAGGACCCTTTATTAATCCTACTCAGTGCTTACTACCTTTGGCACTAGTGGTAATCATGCAGATTAAAACAGCACTCCTAAAGCACTTCCTCGGTCTTTATGACCCCCAAAGTACTACTTGCTCAAAAGCAAAACCACTGCCTGTTAATCATTTTGTGCTTTATATTTCTGACAGGCATAAGTCTATCAATTTTTTTCTGGTTTCAAATGAATAGAAATTTAGTCTATCCAGAGATTAATTTCTAAACTCTCTGGTTACTTATTTTAAAGTGGGCTTTAGCTGTGACCAACTTAGATTAATAATGTTTTTAGAAGATGCTTAGAAGTTTCCCCACAGTAAATTTTGCTATCTTCTCAAAGCTTGGGCCATGCATGTGTTGTCACAGAAATTCCTATTTCCTTGTGGTTTTCCTCAACATTTCTCTTTTTCATAATTATTATTGGCACACAACAGTACTTCTTCTCAACTACATATCTTTCAAATAAGGCCTGTGGGTTTTTTTTTTCCTTCTGAGCCAGTCTCCTAATATCTCCATTTTGTTTCTGAGGAATGTTGGAAAAGGCATACTATTCTGCTTTGCACCCAAGAGTTCCTGGAAAGATACTTAGCTGCTAAAGACAAAAACATTTATATGATAGATTGCTGACAAGGCTTTTTCCAGCCTGTATACACTTACACTTTACAGAATATTATTTCATTTTATATTTTTAAATATGCTTCTTACTTACCTCTATTAATCTCTGTGAGTGTCAAAGAAACCACCTATGCATTCCCATTGGCCAGGTTCTAGGATGTTTAGCTGCTTAGATTCCTATTTCAGACAAGGAATTGTAATCACAATACTAAATATGGAATCATGTTTGTAACCAAGCTGTTTTAGAGGATTTTGTTTTCGTTTATGTAGTTATTGTTATCATTGTCAATGTTGTCTGAACAGTAAAAAAACGGGGGGATAAAGCAAAGTTTACAAGCACAGAGACCCTACAGTGGAAAACTATATTTCACTTTGAAAATGACAGACATTCCCTTAATCACTGTCCCTAGCTGATATTTAATTAAAGCGTATATGCAATATGAATTAAATGCCTAGTAAATTTGAAGGTCATGTCAAATTGAGGTTTTTTGTAGATAATGGACAAGTGAAATATGTTTTAAAGTGCTTGTTACTGGTATGAATTATTAGAGAAGAAAAGAACGATGCATACTGAATCATTCATTCCTATCTATATATATGTGTGTATGTGTATACATGTGTATGTTTGGACTCTTTCTGAGTTTCAGAGGTAAGTGTACCAAAAAATATAGACCAAATAGTGCCCTGTATCACAAAAGGTCATTTTCTGTAACAGAAGTCCTTGGCACATAAGCAGCTTCCTGTCTACCATTTCTATGTGAATGCCAAGTAAACTGTTAAATGTCTGTAGGGTGTGCAGCATAAAATCCCTGCATTCCAGTGTTACTTATAGCCTCCTATGGCTTACTTTTCACAAAAGCAATTCTTTTACTGAAACCACAAATCCTACTCAAGTTAGTCTTTATCAAAGAAACCAGACCTGGCCTCTATGGGGAGAGTTTTGTACAGTAGAGCAGTGCTCCCTCCCCACTCTTATTAGTTCTTAATCTCTTCCATTCCTCACAGGAAATCCAGATCATGCATTAATAGGCTAAATATCATGTGAAACATTATCAGTGGAATTGCTACTAATTATGAAATGCTGTAGTCTTTTAATTCTTGAATTCTCTGGTTTCTGGGAGATCCTGGTTTGTTTCCTCCTTTCTGAGTCATGATGGGATTTTCAAAGCTATCTGTGTGTGTAATTTGTGTGGACACCATACCTTACTGTTGGAATTGTGTTATCTGGCACATTAAGGCACCTCATAAACTCATTCAGAAGAGACTTTCACCTTCCTCCTGAGAAGATGAAAGCTGTTTTCTCTAGAAAAGCTATTTAAGTCTGACCAGGAGGGCGGACTTAGAAATCCTAGACATTATTCCAATGCATATTTAATTCTGAAATATCTAACTGGTAATGAAGAAAGATAGAGATGGGAAAGAAATTAAAATGAAGCTTGCAGCTAGCTGCTTAAAATTACCAGAGCAAGTGAAAACTCAGTGGCTGGTTTCCCAGATGTTATTGCTCATCAAGTCTTCAGGCCAGTGAAGAGGGAGCATTATAGAATTTGGTTAATAAAGTTACATATGATGTATTACAAAACCCCTGCAATAAGCCTTTGCAGAACTGTTTCTTAGCAGTTCATTTGAAGTTGGATCTATATGTGATACCTTCCAAAAGCAATTCAGCTCCACTGAAACCAGCATCATTAAACAACGTGTTCAAATACATGCACACAAAAGGGTAGATCTGGGCTTTAATATTAATTTACATGCATTCAGAATTACCTAACTCCCAAGTACAGTTGTTAGGTTTATTTGTGCTCTAAAAATTGTAGAATGCACACTCATTCAAAAATACAAGGGTCTGACATTTAGTTTCCAGTTGTAGCTGCCGTTTCTTTGAAGTCATGAACTGGCCAAAGTTCAGTAGAAAAGGTTTGCAAGCCTTAGGACACCCGTTATTTTAATTGATAGCTGATATAAAAAAGGAAATCAGATGAAGCTCTCTTTCCATTGAGGTTTCCTTGGAAATATTTCCTCAGTACTTCAGCACGGTAAATTCTCCTGTGTTTACAGAGAATTAAGGATTTCTGAGTTTTCCTCTAGAATCTCAGGTTTTCATTGAGAAGTGAATTTGCCTGAGTAGACTAGAAGAGGAGTAGAAGCTTAGTCCTGAATAGACAGGTTGGAAAGAAGATTATTGTTGAATCCTGGGGGTTCATTGTTGCCCAGAGGGCTAGTGAAAATGAGAAAGGTTTCTGTGATGATCTGAATGGGCTTTGTGTCATTTTTGTTTTGGTTAAGTGATAAAGAAGAACATTGATTTCAGGGATGTTGGAGAAAGGTCTAAAACAGGACTAATATTTCTTAAGCTTTTGGGTTCTTAGTAGATGGAGATGTAATGGGGTATTGCAAGGGCTTTTTCATGTGCTCCATCCTTGGCATAGGCCTCAGAAAAACAAATTGCAGTTTACATTTCTGCATTCATCAGGAGCAATGATTTTAAAGTGTGCATTCTATGATACTGCTGGCTCTTTATCTGTCCAAGGAGCTGGCAGTGGCAGCTAACACCATTATTAGTTCATCACTGCATAATGAGGTCATGCTTGCAAATCACAAAGCTGCCAGTTCCCTCCATATGCAGGTCATGTGTCATGCCAGGTGCAGGATTACTGATACAGTTGCCTCATTCCAAAGGTTGTTCTATGATTCATTCACATGGAGTCACTAAGGAGCTTGTGATCCTGAAACAGCTACCACAAATGTGGAGTTTGTGTAGCACCCTGTATGTTATGTTTGCACTCTGAATAATGAATGAAACAATGGTACTGCTGTGCAGTCTTTATTGTGGTTTTGAGTACTACTAAATATACTGTGTCTGCAACTAAGCCAAACATTTTCTTTAGCAACACTGAAAATTCAATAGTAAGCCCACAATATGAAAATAAATGCTGGTTGAATGTCTTTTTTGTTATTATTGCTGCTGTTATAAACTTCCTCCATGCCCCTTCCACGAGATTCTTCTAATAGACGTTTCTGATCCTCATATTTCTTCCTATAAAGATTCACAATCATGAGAGTTATAGAAATTATTGCAAGAAAAATTAAATTCATGGTCTTACAGAATTCTTTCTTATTCTTTGTTACTTGAAGAATAATCAGGAAATACCTGCAGTGAGACTATTGAAATAATGAAACTGGGAAAGAAATGTTTATATTCAATAGTACTCCCCACTTCCCCAGTACATTAGGCTGATCTTGCAAAAATTTTATTTCTAGGACACATAGGTGAGTAATCTTACTATTGAGTGATGATACTCTCTGCAAAACTCTTTGTTTTATCAGTGACTAGCACAAGGGTAGACCTGTAGCAAGGTTTTATCAAACAATTCTTAGTACAAATAATGAACATAAGGTATTTCACTCATCCTTGAACTGTGCTTCAATAATGAGTTAAGAACTGAAATCTAATAAAGATAGAATCAGAATAAGTTGGTTATGGAACAATATAAAATTCATATGGAGTCACTTCTGTATTACACAGTTGCACTTCACAAGTTTTTTTAATGTCCTTAACTGCGTCTTGCAATGGCAAATTCAGTTTAATAGACACCTGGCAAAATTAGATTATTTGAATGCATAAACTGAATTTTTTCACTTTTATGGGAAGAAGGAGCTATTACAATTAAGCCAGTATAGGGTTTATGTGTGCAATTAGCCACTGATTTCACATGCACGTTTCTTTTCACAATGTACTTGGGAATCAGCAGATTAGATCCTTTTGTATGAGGTAAATTGAGCATGCAAATATTATTTCTTTTGAAATGCAATAACAAATAGCTCATTTGCTTGCATAATGTTAATTGGTTGTGTTAACCACATTCATGAATGCACATTTTATCTTTGCTACTTGTTCCTCTAATTCTTTATGGTACTGTACAACTGTAGACTACATAGTCCTAAACAAAAGATCTTATCCTTTACATTGTGCCTTATAATAAAACAGTAAATAACATTGGGTCAGGCTTTAAAAATCACTTCATAATGCTGCAGCTCCATGTCAGGCACCTAGTAGAGAGAAAATTGCTTTCAAAAGCACTCAGCACCCAGCAGTTCCCACTGAGAACGGTGAGAGCTTGAGTAGTAAGCATTTTTGACACTCTAGCCTCTTGTTCATATCAATTGAATTTAAACTATATTTGCCAAAAAAAATCTATGTTGTCTTCTGTGCAAAACCCCTTCTTCCAAGAGATGCATTATTCCAAGTGTTACAGCTATGAACCTGATTCTTTTCTATTTAAAGAAGTAACTAACTAGTGTAACAGATGGGGCAGGAGGAGGTGAAATAACTGTCATATACCTAGCACAGAAAATAGAAGAAAACTGATTGTTTCACCAGAAGCTCTTTCCTGTCCTGTTCTGCTTTTGCAGATATATGCTGGATCTGCTCTTAAATTGTACATATTCTACAGTAATTTGTATTGCTTTTTTTTTCCAGATATACATAATTTAGCTCAGTGCATGTACATATACTTTTCAAAATCTTGTAGCAATTCTGCTGGTTGGTAAAATTAGATATTTATCATGTAAATCTTGCATTAGAAAACAGGGTCAGAAAACCTGGAGGATAAAGATTTGTATCCATTAACAGAAAAGAAAAGTAATGACCATGATTCCCTGTAATTTCCTATGTTAGTGAGCCAATGTGTTTCAACTCTGAACAAGAACTGTCTTCTGCAATAAAAGAAATTAGTCTATTTACAGTCACTGGCTGTTTTCTTCAGTGAGCTGGCACATATCAGGGTTGGAAAAATTTTCTTGGCTAATGAAAGATGAAGAATGCCTTCAGGAAATAGTGATTCCAGCTTTCATGATCCAGTGATGTGAAATTTTGTTATCTGTATTTTAAATTCTGGCTTAAAGTGACCCTTCTGTTTTATTCTGACAAATGAAGAGAGTACTCAGTCACATTCAAATTTGGCAAAAAATATGCTCGAAAATTGGCATTTGTTGATCTTATTTTCAGCTAAGGCACCTAAAGCTCTGATTTTGTCCTGCTCCTTCCATTGATGTCTGAGACTGATCATAGTAATGTGAGGTGCTTTTCTTGCAGCTTTTTTTGTCCTTTATCTTTGCTGAGATGACAGGAACATGTAATTTCTGTACTTGCTGATTTTAGCTTCTCATCAAATTCATTAAGAAAGCGCTGAAAAAGAGCTAAAGAAAAGGAATTAATACCCTGATTTACTAGAGGTGACAGCAATTCCACTGTATGTGAAATAAGAAATCATGTATAAAGCAAGAGTCTGAGGTAAAAGAAACATAATTCTCACATTGTGTAGCTACCTTTCAAAAGTTGAGAAAACTTTCTTTTCAAAACCATGGTGGAGATAATTTTTGTTTTACCCTCTTTACTCTGCTTTTAAGTAATTTCTCAGTTTTATTGATGTTATTCAGTACCAACTATTTTTTATTAGAAGAATAGTGTTGAACTTGAGTTAAGCCCCCAAGAAATTATACTTTTCTTTCATGAGGATGCTCCTTTCATGAAAGGACAATATACTCCTTTCAAAAACATAATTTCTTTTCAAGAATGTGAAATATGGGTAATTGGTAAAGTATAATTGCTCACAGCTTAGCCATGAACTAATTCAAAAGAAGGGCAAACAATGGGTATTTTATTTTAAATTAGTTCATATTTTAGGGTTTTACCTGTACATGGTCACTTACGTGCTATATCATGAGGTAAAAATCAAACAGAGGAGCAAGTGAGCAGGGTTCAGAATGCTAAACTGTGTGTGGCAGAAGCATCTTTGAGTGTTTGGAGTAAGAACAGCAATGGCAAAAGAATTGTAACAGAACTACTGAGAATTTAGATGAGATTTGTGAATTCTGTTATTTTTGTTCCCATACATAAGATCTTCAACTTTGATAATAAATGACAATAGGAAGAACAGTAATCAGATAGTGAACAGCCTGTAATTTGGGAAATTATATCTTTAGACTACTTAACATATCCAATTACCAATTATCTTGCTTTTGGTACATTTGAGAAAATAAGACTTAATTTGATAATTAAACAAAAAAAAGTAACAAAAAATGTTAAGACTTATTTACATGTGGTGGATTTGATAAAGGAGGCTTTACATTTATGCAGCAGAAAAGAAAGTGTGTCATTTTCTAGCTTTGTATCCAAATGTACCTGCAGCTTTAGAAAAACTTAGCATTACCTGGATTTTAACACTGCCATTGCATTTTTCTTGGGATAGAAAGAACCTGAAAAACACTATTTGCATTTCCTTATTAATTTTATTACATGGGGATAAAGAAAAAATCGAACTGTGCGGTTTGAATACAGTGTTGCAGTTTCTCTAAGTTATATAGAAATTATTCCAACTGCCCCTCATCTTCCGACTGAGAAGTACAGAAGGTTCTCTTTCAATTATTAGTAGTGGTAGTTGTAGTATTAGAAGTAATAATAATATTGTTTAAGAATTGTGCAATTACCTCTAACACATTAATTGTGTATCTTGCTGGGCATGACCTCAGCTACAGTGTAAACTCTTACTCAGGGCTGCTGGAATCATTTAGATTGAAAAATTCAGTAAAGTGATAAAATGAGAAGCCCTTTGTATCTTCTAGTGATTTTTCCCTATGGAAAGGATCATTTTGTGTCTCATGAAGCAAATATTCTGACATGGTTCTGATCCTAAGTGCTCTGTTTTATAGGAAGCTCAAGGTAACGGATCTCACTGCTTCTTTTCTCCCTCTCTGTTGAAGATGTCCTTCACAGAAATGCAAGGACTTTTAAAGTAATTTCCAGGCTTTCAATCCTCCTCTATCAGCTGCTTAGTGCCTCAAGCTAATCTAACTATGATATATGGTAAATATTTTCCCTTGCAGGAAAAGTGCTTAAAGTTATTTCTATGCATTGATTGAGCACATTAGGCTAATATTTATCCATTTGAAACCTGGAGGCTTAGCAGTACATCACTTAATAGTTATGCACTGATTATAAGAAGTAATTATACATAAGAATATCAAGGAATATTAAGTCCCTTGTGGAGGAACCATCATAGATATTTTAATGGTGATTAAATCTGGGGAAGCTGGAGTAGTTTGAAACATTGCTTATTAATTTCAGAAGGTGCATGGCTCTCTGAGCATTACATATAAATAGGAGCACTAACATTTATGGATTTAATGACATTTTTGAGCCTCAGGAATGTGGCCTTCAGGTTTCTTACTGCAGCTGGGTGCATTTTTTTGTTTCAGAGGCTTCTCTCTGTGCAAAGTTCACATTGTTTCAAAAATAATGTTTATCTCTTTTGTTTGTGCTTGAAGGAGTTCCTCAGCCAGTGTGATCTCTGAGTTCTCAAGACCTCTTCTTAATGTACATTTCCTTTCTCTCTTCCTTCTAAACAATTGCCACTACCTTTTGTCTTCAGTGTTGCTGCACATTGTTCTCCCGTGCTTTTCCAGCCAAGGACTTAGTACAGGACTAGTTGGAGTGCTGTACCTTTCCAGTTTCATCTCACAAAAAAAACAAACAAACAATTAAAAAAAAAAATAAAAACAACAAAAAACCACAACCCAAACAAACAAATCCAAAACCCAACCCAAAACAAACAAACAAAAAAACAACAACAAAAAAAAAAAAAAAAAAAAAAAAAAAAAAAAAACCCAACTAAAACCCCCAAAAAACTAAAGAAAGGAGAAATGCAAACTTCCCTGGGATCTTTGGGAATAGTTTTTTTCTTATGGGCATTTATTTAGATGAGCAGTTATTTCAAATGGGAGTGCATTTATGACACACTCTATATTTGTTTGGGTTTTGTTATTTTTAAGATCAAAGGCTAAGATTCTGATGCTCTCTATGGAATGAAAATTTGGGGTTTATGTTGAGAGTTTGCTTCAGTCATGGATGACAGGCAGTGCCTTCAAGTTTGGTGTCAAGTATTAAGAAGACCTTTTTAATCTTCTAGTTAGCTTTAGCTCTTGCCATGACATTATATTGTGAAAGAGCATAACAAGAACATACAGTATTTTTTTTCTGAAATATTGTTAAGTTTTTGCAGTAGCATGAAGTTAGTGTGATTTCACTGGCACCAGTCTAAAGACTGTAAATGCTATTTAGAAAATGAAGGCATAGACTGAGCCCATTGACTTTTGAATCTGCTTACACACTAGCCTTAAAATCTGACCCTTTTTCTTTGCATGTGCAAAGTGACTCCTTGTCTAATTCCATAGAATTGCATCAGAGATTGATACATGTACAATAAATGTATGCCCTTTTAATTCCCTTATGAAATGGAAGACCTATGTTATTTATAATGTACAGTGATGTCAGACAATAACTTAATTTTTTTGCAATTTTATCTTGTTAGCCTTAGATGTAGATGGAATGCTAACTTGCAATTACCATCTTTGGATAGTGTATGATAGAGTGGTCTATAGTCCCACTATTGATTTTAATACCTTTTAGAGTCTAGACACTCTTCATGTTATTGTTTAAAGTTCAGGTCAGCTTTCCAAAATTATTCTGAATATGCTGTAGTATGATTCTGTGCCTGTAACTATGAAATACAGTGTATGCATATAAAATTTGGGTCTCATTGTTATCAGGCTTTTTTTTTTTATCTGAAAGAGTCTTTTATGCTGAGAAATGAGTTGCTGTCAGGTGTATTACACCCGTGCCTCTCCTAAAACTGATAAAGCATGTGCCACCATCACTGTCTTAGAGGCAGGCATGCTAAGCCCAGAGTGTGAGGTGTGATTTGCTGTCACTGGCACAGCTCACATGAGACAGAGATCAGTCTCTCACCTTCCTCTGGTCCCTTAGACCAGCTGAACAGGCTGCAGTGTTGGAAAGGGCTCCCATTTCTGCCAAAACGGGGTTCTGCAGTGACACCGCGTTTGAAGACCAAGTAGGACCGAGCAGTCCTCTCTAACCCTGGTGTAAGGGGACTGGGAAGGAAACATAGGGAAGAAGATGCTGTGGAAAGTCTGGAAAGCTCTGAAATTTATAGGTTACCATCATTTAAAATGTAAATCCAAATTGATTATTTACATACATTAACCTCAGTATTTTTTCATTAATGCTACAAATTATTGTCTAAAATAATTCAGCTGTACCTTCCAGATTTTTTACCAAAATTTTATCAAACTTTCCCTCAGTTTTGTCTGACCTTCTCTCTTGAATACCTTCACATTCTCATTTACCTGTTGTAAAACAGGGAATGTAACAAGAACTACATCTCCTTGGACAAGAAGGATGCAAAATAACCTTGCTCAGTATATGAGACTTCTCACCTGTTGCCTCTTCTTGATTTACTAATAAAATTTGTGAAGACAAGGGAAATGAATGTGCAAATGTCTGTTTTATCTCTTGGATTGAAAATGCAACAGAAGGCACTGACTGAATATAAGAGAATCTGGAAGCGTATCTTGTGATACACTTGCAGTATACTTTATTAGTTTCCCCTGAAGTAATTGTTAGGTTTAGAAATAATCTATAAAGCCTGAAAACTCCATGACTACATCATAGAACACAGGGCCATTAGAGTGATGTGGATATAAAGTCCACTTGCTGTGAATGCCAGGCTCTCCAAGAGCCACCAATGGTTCAGGAAAGAATCTAGAAATATATAACTATTTGCATTTCTTAACAGTTGAGCCTTCATTAACTTCAAATTCCTTTGGACAAGTTGTCTAATGTGGCGTGGTCCACTTTGTCCCTGTCTTCCTCTAATAAGTCCCAAGTTGCATGTATTGTAAGAAAAAGGGGTAGAGGTAGTCCTAAGTACTGATTCTCAGAGATTCATATGCAGTTAAAGACTTTCAGCTATGGGCTGTCTTAATTACAGGTAGATTAGGGGTTTAAAAAACAAGGTAACCAATGTCCTAAAATCAAAACTGCCTGAACAACTTTTATAACTCAATAAAATAGAAATTAATAAAAAATAATAATAAATCTGTAGAATCATTAAATGAGCGATTTTATGTAGAAAAGAATGTTTTTTCAGAGAATGATTTATATGTTTATGATATATATGCATATTTAGAATCAAAACCGGTCAGTGTTTAAATTATAAATATCACCTAAAACCTTATAATCCTGAAAACTCCTGAGCACATGTAATGCATCGCTGGATATGAAAATATAACCAATCATTTATGTTGATTGAACAGTTTCTGTTTCTCTTGCAGAAATACTGGAAATATGCTCCTGCATATTTGTGTTTGAGAGAAGAGTCTGTCATTTTTCTCTAGAAATATAATCTGTGGGTTTGTGTTTGGCTGGAGTAATTTGCTAATGAAAATCTCTGCAAAAGGTTTTGGTTAGAATTACTTGGGAAGTTTAGATAGAGGTCCACTTTCCCTCAGCTCTTTCATATGATAATTCCACTGAACTTTCAACTGAAAAAATCTTCCTTTTTCTACCTGCAGTCATGACAGCTTCAAATGTACCTTTTTCAGGTGATAGCTACTGTATCATCGTTCTTCAGCAACGTAACTTCTGCCTTACTTGCCTGTGACTCTGTAGTGTCAAGTTTCCTAAATCATCATGTGTTACAATAGACTGAGCTGTGTATTTCTGATTTAGAATAGCATATCTGCATCTTTTGCAAATGTGTGGATCTGTCCCTTTTGGCAGTAGAGCTTTAATGCAGATATGAAATTGCAAAATAATTTGCTTATTAAGCACTAGAGGTGTGGTTCAGGTTAATTCTGGTATCTTCAGAAGCATGCAATTTATTTCAGTCTGCTGGTAAGATGGAGTTTGCTTTTTTCAGTACCTTGACTAATAGTCATGCTTAATTACTTGATTTTGCCTTTTTTTCCCACATCTTCATGTTTACCATTATTTTAAAAATGTTATTTTGAAGTATTTCTTCAGAGTTTTGGAATATTTGTGAAAAGTATTGACCACAGTCAGAGAAAAATAACAACTTCTCATCTTTATTTTACTCTGGCATAAGTTCATTGCTTTTTCTGCCTTGGTCTTTGACAAATTGTAACCTTATTATTCTGAAGGTCTTTCAACACTTATTGTTCACTTCAGTCTGCAAATCCTAAGCCAAAGTTATAAGTTAGTATTTCTGCTGGTTAGTCTGAAGATTTGTAAAACACTTTTCAGCAGGAAAAAGATGCAAATGTGTCTGAAAACAGTTTTAATTACACTTGTCATGTTACAGCAAGAAAGCTGTCACTTCCAGCCAGAGGCTTGGAAACGCTGTCATCTGACAGGTAGTGCTCCTACTGTAAGAGACTGTAAACAAATTTCCAACCTGTATAATACTGATTTGGCAGTCGAGACAAAAAGTTTAATCTTTAATATTTAAACAATATGATAAATATTTAAAGAGTAGAATATTTTATTTTTCTGGGATTCATCAACCAGTATTAAATCAGGATAGACACTTCTTAAAGTAGCTTATCTCTTGCAATTGTGTAGGTGGTGTCACAAATTATGTTACTTTTCAGGTAAATGAATGCCATCAGAGGGTGACTCAGAAATCCCTGCAATAATTACCTTTATTTTGAAATACCTTTCTCAATTTATTTATGCTATGAGTGATGATTTTGATTTGGCAACTTTCATTTTCTAGAAATTAGGGTCTGTTTTTCTTTTAATGAGAGAAGCCAGTACTTGCAGATGTTATAGAACATACAGAAACACATAAACATTTGTCATGCTGAAGTTTAATCACCCCTCTGCAGTATTATGGGTTCATTAGTCATAACTCTACAGCCAGTGAAAACTAAGCAGGGAGCTAAGTCCATTGATCTATATGAAAATACTATTCAGTCTCAGTCAATATGGCTATTTTTACTATTTTGGCTTTTCTCTCAGGCTGTGGTGAAGCTGTGGTGTCTCTTGTGAAATCTTTACACTGCGTGCTGTCCTGATTATAATCTGACATTACTGTTCAGCTGCAGCAAGTGAGATAACTAAAGAAAATGCCCTGCTTTGGGAGGCTGGTTCTGTACCCATCACAATTCTTGTGAAAATACGGTCTTCCTTCCCATCCCACACCCAGATGTGCTCTCTCCCCTTCCCTGTTGCCGCACAAGCAAAGACAACAACTGTTCTGGAAAAGTGGGCCCCAGAACCAGAGTTAGCTACTGTTTGCAAGCAGAAAATACTTTGTAGAGAAAAGAGGAATTCATCTTGGGATGCCTTTGAAACTACATTTCAGGCAGTGAGGCGTAGGCTTTTGTTTCCTCATTACTAAAGGCAATGGAAACACCTTTGTTTCATTGGTTTTTTTTTTTCTCTCGCATGCTCTGTGACCCCTTTGAGACATCTAATATGGGCAGTACTTCAAGATATAAAGGTCCTTTCATGCATTCCCACTTAAATATTCTTATTTCTTTGAGTCTCTTCCAGCTAATCTAGTTGTTCTGCCTACACTTGGAAAGTAGTAGGTTTTTCTTCCCCTGCGATATAAAGGCAATTTTTCTTTGATTTTTAGGAGTCCCCTTATGGCAAAAATAGGAATATTCATTAGGTACTGCATCTGGAGCAATTATATGAAAAATCGGCCTCTGAATAAAGGGTGACAAATACAAGATAAAAAGCCTAAAATTGCCTTTCTACAAGTTTACCTTGATGAATGGTTTTGAAGACAGAACAACCCAGCCAGTCAGTTGTCTCAGAGTGTGTTACTATAAATTTAGGGAATGGTGAATGATTGTCATTCCAGAGCACTCTGATGTCTCGTGAAGATCTTTAAGTTGTATGGTTGCTTCTAACTCACATGTGAACCATCTGAATGAAGATTCTATATATGCCATGTATGGCCTCTTGCTCAGGAAAAGGATATGTTTTTCACCATTATTTGTAAAAGACTGGTGTTTTGGGGGGCTATGAAGTCTGTTTCATTCTGTACAGTTGCAGCCTAGATTGCTAAGAGAAGGGGTTATATGACAAAAAAAACCCAGCTTTAGATAATGTTTTTCAAGTTTTCATTTAATTCAGTCAGTAGCTTAGAGAAATTAAATGCCGAGGGGGAAAAAAAAACAGGAAAATTTTAGTGTCTGTTCTTCTTGTAGGTTTCCAATGATGGTGGTTTCTGGAACACTGTGGCTGTAAATTATTGGCAACTGTGAAATGTTATTGCTGTACTACAAAACATTAAAGGGAATCCCTGAAATAATACATTGCAGAGAAAATAAATCCAATTATTTGCATACAACAAGTAGCTTTGGATTCATATTATAGTAGTCTTCCAAATCTTATGAATGCCCAAAGACAGTTGATTGATCTCTGCTTTTTTCTTGCTGTTTTTCCCTGTCACATACTTCCTGGGTCATTGCAACTTGGAAGTCAGCTTGGTCAGCTATTTCTTTCTCTGCAGAATCACGCATTGGCTTGAGTGTATTGCATTAAGTTTTGCATGTTTATGAAACTGGTTCATAAACTCACTGTTTTTCTAGCAGTTTTTGTGCGGAATTTATTTAGATGTAGTTTTCTGCAAATAATGTAGAAGTTTCATGTGTCAAATTTTTGATCATTCTATAATGGTGAATAGGAGTTTTACCATTAATTTATGTGGGAGGGGAGTTGGAGCAAAATTAGTGAAAAAAATACTTTCTGTAAGCAGAAGGAACTATTTCCCAATGCACGCTAAAGCAGCACAAAACATATTTGTTGTGTTTTCAGCATAGGAAATTTCCTGGATAAGTGAGATTTGTCTTCCATTTTCCTGTAGGTGTATTTCTAATACCTGGTTGACCCGTGGTTGACTTCTAGTACTGATCCTAAGGGTATCTTTACTTGAGTTGATTCTTGAAAATGAGCTGCAGGTCTCTCAGCTTTAGGCTTGATCCTGTTTGCAGTGTATTGCTGGAATGTTAAGGTTCATCTAAGCAGCCTGCAGAGCCTTAAATTAAACAGTCAAAAGCTTCAAATATTAAAACCACTAGAAAGAATGTCTACAGTTGATGTCATCCACTACTGCAATGTAAATTTCCATCCAATTTCCACCTATAAGCTGTGTCACTGAGCTGATAGGTACTATCTTGACTCTTTGTTTCATTGCTAGCCAGCACCCAAATATGTATGCATGATAGGAAATTGATAAAAAAGGAATAAAACAAGGTATACAAATTTCTTTTAGTAGCACACAAACTAATAAGAAAAAGAATCCAAATATATTCCAAATCTTTGGATGGAAAAGAGGAGGAATCATAGGTGAATAAAAGAATGTGTGACATATAAAGCCATATCTGTGGGGACAGACTCAAGCTGTTCATATTCAGAACCTACATTTGTAATTTTACTTGTTAAATCATTAACAGAGTGTTATGATGTTTTCAGTAAGTGCTACGTGACAGAGTAGGAATATAAATTTTGTAGTGTACATGGCCAGAATGTGGCATAATGCCTGCATCAGCATGTGGTGACAGTGGGTTGAGATATTGTTAAAAATAATGGTATGCCTATTTAGAACATCCAGCAAGTGTGGTATTTTTCAACAAGAAAATAATACAACAAATTTCAAAAATAAATTGCAAGTGTTTTAGTGATCTGAATTACAAATAAAAGCATTAATTGTGAATTGCTAAAGCCTGAGTGTTGTTCGTATTTGAAGCCTAACATTCCTGTCATTTAACCCAGCTGAAAATTTACTGTCTGTCTGGCAAATTGCAAAGCCTAAGTGTTAGGAATCAGATATTTAAGTTATTTTTAGTTTTTTATGTTTTCAGATTATGCATTGATTTAATTTCTAGTTGAGGAAGCCAAAGCCATCTAATAAATCACGGCAAAGAACTCAAATGTTTCTTTGCTTCAATATCTGACTTAGTGAATATTCATTTTTAAATTGATTTCCATATGCTAATTTCTGAATTGTGTATTGATTCTCCAGGTTTACTGTGAACTGTGAGTTAAGGGCTCCTGGTTTTTAGCCCATTTTCCTCCCATGCATCTTATTTCAGCACGAGTTATAGTTGTAGCACGTTTCTCTTGACTTCTAGTGAATGAGATGTTTTTTCTGAATACCAGAAATCTTTTAGTGACTTGTAGTCAGTACCTTCTCTCTAATGGCTTTCCATTATTTGCAGTAGCCCTACATTTCATTACTATTTATGGAATTCTTTGATAAATAAGCACAAATTAATTTTGACTTTGATAATTTCCTCAAACAGAGCAGTAGGTACATATAGATAATTATACCATTTCCTAATCAATGGAGCAAAGAGAAATTGTTCCTGCAGGTTTGGTGCACAACTTTTCATATGGAAAAGGTGTTTACAGCATAGCACCACACTGTGTGCACCAATCCTTTTTTCTCTGCAGCGAGTAACGAGTCAGATACAGCCCTTTACTCCTACTGTCTTCTCAGCAGTGAGGTCATCACTTTTTCCATTGTCTTTTTAGCTCTGTAAATTGTGCAGTGATTTTGCAGTACATTTACCCTGACTCGTTGCACATAAACCTGCATGGCACAGGAAGTGAACTGTTCTGAACTCTACTAAAATATTCTGACTGACTTCCATGGAGTATAGAAGATTAATCATAATATTCATTGCTCTTTATTAGGGGGGAAAAAAAGGGGGAGAAAAAAAGCACTTAATAAGTCAAATGCTACATTTTTGCTATTTAATCTTTATTTAATTCCAGGGTTTTTTTGAGTTTCTAAGGGCATCAAGATTTTTCCCCTACTGCTTTTGATATTTCTTTGTTTTCCAAAGCTGCTAAGATTTCCCATCTATGGATAGCATATGGTGATAAAAAAAAAAAAAAAAAAAAAAAAAAAAAATTTGCAGCTGGTTTCTTTTTTTCCAGTAAGAAAGGAAGTATTGTCTTTTAAATATGCCTTGTAATACTTGTCTCCTCTAGTTCTGCAAGTCATAGTATTCCAGCTTATTGTAAACCTAAACATGTTTGTTAGGCTGTGACATATTTTTGTTTCTCCAAGTTGCAGTTGAGTCAGAGGGACAAAACACGTCACCTTTGCATTCGAATCTGATGACATCCAAGATTTTGAAATTGTGTTTGCCTTTGTAACCTGGGTACGTTCTGAAGCACGTTCACAGTACTAATCACAGCATTTCCTTACCTTTGATCGGAGAGGGGCATCTCTTTCTTTGGTAGGTGTTGGAGCAGCTAGTTATTGACTGACTGCTACAGCCATGCAATTTATCCAGCACTTTGAGCTTCATGGTCAGTTCATAGAGATCTACCCCTATTGTAACACATGTTGGCATTTTCTATAACTTGAAAATAGAAAGGGAAAGGAGATCTGTTGTTTCTGTTGTTTCCTGGCCTTCTCTAAGACATCACAAGTTTTAGTAATTAGAATGAAACAGAAATTAGAGGTCTGTGTTCCACTTCCCTTGGACAGCAGTGCTTTTGGTTCCTTGGAAGATGGAGTCAACAGATGCAAAATTCTTTGCGTTATCTTTCCAGCACATCAACATGAGAGTGTTTGTACGTCCCTGTGATCTCATTCCTTCGTCTTTCAGGCCCCAAAGAGATAGCCTATGTCTTATAAGACAAAAGGGAAGAGAATGAAAAGGAGACAAATTGTGGGAGAGGAAATTTATGAAGGAATGCAATACCCTACAAGCTTAGACAGCTTGGGTGAAAAGTGTAAAACAGATTAAAATAATTCATCCTATGCTTAATTCTGTTCCTCTTGGAAGCTACCAAATGTTTTACCATTAAATTCAGTAATGCCATCCTACTTGTACCTATAACTATTCCTTGGTGACACAGTTAATGTGACTATGACATTTTCTTGCATAGGCCCACCTACACAGAATTTTGTTCTGCATCTAGTCTGAATTTAAGTCTGTCTTTAACAGCATAAAAATCAAACCAAAGCTACTATACAAATCTTTCAATTTGCATTCATCATGTATAAAATCAGCTTGACTTTTCTTTGTTTGTTTGGTTTAGAGTAACACTTAAAAATTGAACCATGTATATGCAGATCTAATTTGAGGACATAATGAATGTTGATTGTTATATTGAGATACAAGTAAATCCCTATAATAATACTCAGACTTACTCATAGAATACCCAAATATTTTATTAATAATGATGAATTAATTAATGAGAACATTTGGTCTGTATAGCTTTTCAGGAATAGTTGTGTAATGCTTTCTTATCCCTATTTCTGCTGATTTCACTACAGTCACTCCCTCTTGTGTAAGAATGTCTTTTGTGGTCTCTTTCAGCAACTAGCAATACCATCATTATCAACAAAGCATGGTTTATCTTCCAGGGTTCTGACTAGTAATGTTGTCAAAGATAATTCCCAGCAGTTGAAATTTAATTTGTTTTCTTGAACCTGTGTTCTTTTTCTGCATCTGCTACATGAGACAAAAGGGAAAGAGCAGAGGAGGTCTGAGATCAAATTCATGCTGTGTGCTTACTTCCTACAGAGAGATTTTGAACAGCTTGGTATCATATGACTGTATGCTCATTATCAGGAGACAAATTAACCATGTTTAAAGCGGGACTTTTATGAAGCAAATAGAATAAGGAAATACATGGGAATTCACTAGAAATGGCAAATGAAATCTGGAGAGCCAGAATGTAGAAGCCAGTGAAGCAATTTAGCTCTGAGATGTCTCTGTAATGGGGTTCCATCATACAAAAACATCTATGCCAAATCTGTGTCAGAACACCAGTGAATGTCTCAATATATCACAATTTGTAATACCCCTCACACTATTATGACATTCAAAATCTATATTTCCAGGAATTTTTTCAAGTTCCACTTTTTCCTCTCTTCCCCTTCCCCATAAGTGGGGGAAATCATCATCCCAGGTTATGGCTGGTGAGAGGAAAAGTTTTGAGGGAAATATTATTGTGTCATAGAAAAGGAAATATTCATGGAAATCAGGCAAAAGGAGGAACAAAAATAGAGTTATTTCAACAAGTAATTAAACTGCCAGCTACACACTTGATGCTTGTTAATTGGTAGTGCTGACATATGCTATTCCTTTGCATGTATCCACCCACTCGTTGTGTCCTTAAATTCTTTGCTCGTTTGTGCTCAGTTGTGGTCTTGTTTTCAAATACCGCTTCATTTTGATAAGCCATTTTATGAACCATCTAAAAAGCTCATAAATATCATTGAATCCTCTCTGGAATAATGTGGAAAACACAGACTGTAGATAGATGTTTGGAATTTATTATTACTGATACACATATCATCCATTCTGATAATTATACTCTGAAATAAGCTATTTTGTTTCTTAACTCTTGCCTTGTATTTGTCTTCCACCTACATATTGCTGAAGGGATGGCAAGAACAGAGGAGACAACCAACAACAGAGCAGTTGTTATCCTGAGCATTCATGGAGATGTGGAATTGTGTAGCAGGGCTCCTAGTTAGAAGCACCCTGTCTGCATTCACTGACTGCAGGAGGAGCACCAGAAAACTGCTTTTGCCTAAACTTATCCTTGTGAACATTTTCCTTACTCATATTTCATACTAAGTCCCAGGTCAGCTAGTCCACTAAGGTTATTTAATGCTACCTGGTCCCTGTGGCATCAATTCAGTAAACTTTAAAAGGTGCTTAGCCACTTTGAAGACAAAGATCTAGGTGTTTATTCAGACCTCTTGAGTTTACTAAATGGCATTGGAAATCTCTGTACAAGAGGCTTTTGAGAGAAAGCCATTAATTCTCCAACTTGTAGGAGCAAAGCACCATGAAAATAGCCTTTCCCACAAGAAAAATGTTTCAGAATGTTTTTGGATCTCACTAAGGCTTGAGTTCCAAAATGGAAAGGGGATGGATCATAAAATTTAGTAAAAGCCTTTTGTAAGAGCAGACAATACAAGAGAAGGTTCTTCTAAGTTCCATGCACCCCACCTCTCTTCCCATTATAGTTTTTTCTGCATCCAAGTTTTTTTTTTGAGTGACCTGATATTTATAAAACCTAAGAGTAATTCAGGGAAAAAGGTGTATGTTTTGGGGGTTTTTTGGAGGTTTTTTACATGTAGTCTCACAAAACAGACTATTTTGAGAAATTCATATTTGTGTTTTTCAGTGCATTATGTAATAATAATTTTTACAAGTCATTTTCTTCCTCCATCTTTAGCGTTTGTTTTTTTTTTTTCCTAGTCTTCATTTGTGGAAGTATTCTTCCACAGAAATAGAGTGGATATCTACAAAGGATAGTCCTGCCTTTGTGGAGCCAGGTGCCTTTATTTTCCAATACAACTAAGTTCTTCAGCGAATGACCCTGAGCACTAAAATTAGGCCTGTGCTTTGAACTGGACTCTGGAGAAATGAAGCTTTCACCATCAACCGCAAAGAAAAACTCAAAAGACTAATCTTCCATATGTAAAGTTATTAACATATTAAATCAAAAAATGTTTGATGACACCCTCCTTCCCGTTCAATTAAATAGTAAGACAAGCAAATTGTAAGCTTGTGATTGTGAGGACAGCTCGGGGTATTGGATGATAGACTCAGTTGGAGAACTCACCATGTTTCCATCCACCCAGCTGCAAGGGATACTTTCAGCTATAGAAGTGATTAAAGGGTCCCTCTTACCAGTGTCTTGTACATTATCAACAAGTCAGCAAACAACTCATTTTATGGCATAGTGGCAAACAGATATTTTTTGATTGCAGTAACAGCTTGACTTGGAACTGAACCCCATTTCTACTTGCCATCTCTCTTTATATCTCCACTTAGTGTAGAGGAGATTTTCCTTTAGAACTAGATTGATTTCTGTTAGGCTACCTGCCAGATAGTAATGCTTGAGATTTGGCATCTTCATTCTTCAGCTGTTCACAAAGTATCATGCTTATAATATAGTAACTCTAAATTTCCTGTTAGCATTTTTATAAATGGTAGCATAAATGTTCTGGTGGTATTTTGGAGGATGTTCCCAGGGTTTTTTAGACATATGTTGCCAAGCAGACTGTCAGTGGTCGGTGTAGACTTTCTTCTGATCAGCACCTGAGACAGAAGAAATTATATGTCCTTTGTTGTCTGTTGAGCAATTACGGATGCTTTCAAACGGGAAATAGTCTCTTTTCCAGTCCATATTTCTCTTAACAACTCCAATTGCTTTGGAAAGGGATTGTCTCACACAATATCACAAGCTTAATTTTACATTGTGTAACTCAATGAGAAATCTGTCTATATCTGTACCTTCTTAAATTTTATCAAATATACCTAGAAAATAAGAGTAATTATCCTCCTTTTGTGATGTCGGGAGTAAAAGTAACTCTTCTATTCACCAAAGCTGTAAAAAGTGATGCAGAAAAATTGTTTGCAATAAAAACACTTGACATTCTACTTTCCCTTTGTTTTCCTAGGTAGAATTTTTTTTTTTTTCATTTGCTACTTTTTGGATCTTTCTGCAGAAACATATTCCTCTGATTGTCAAAAACTGTCATTAAATTTCCAATCTAAGTTTATTCATAGCCATCTTATAAAATACTTGTTGATTTAATTTTTTTTTTCCTGACAGGTATTTATCTCTATCATATCTTATCACGTCCTACACAAATTGCCAAAATTTGTAGCTGGACTCTGTGTTGAAAATCATAAAATCATAGAATATTTTAGGTTGGAAAAGACCTCTAAGATCACTGAGTCCAACTGTTAACCCAACATTGCCAAGGCCACCACTAAACCATGTCCCTAAATGCCATGAATACACTCCTTTGGAGTACCTCCAGGCATGGTGACTTAACCACTTCCCTGGGCAGCCTGTTCCGATTCCTGACAACCCTTTTGGTGAAGAAATTTTTTCCTAATATCCAATCTAGACATCCCCTGGCACAACATGAGGTCATTTCCTCTTGACATTGCTTGTTTCCTGGCAGAAGAGACCAACCCCCAGCTCACTACAACCTCCTTTCAGGTCATTGTAGAGAGTGATAGAGAAGCACTTGGGTCACTTCTCCTTGATCCCACTCCAATTACTAGTCTTACTCAGTGGAGTCCTAGTGTACATCTTGTTATAGATATTTCTTTCCAGTTCACATGTAGGATAACTTTCAGGATAGTGTTTTTCTTAGGAATGTAAGACTTGTAGTTCTGTTAAACCATTTCAGTTAGACAATGAAAGAAGCAGTCATGAGAGATATAAAAAAATAACAGAATGGGATACATGATAACTGTAGTGCAATAGGAAGGGAGAAAGAATAGCAGAGTACACAGCATGAGACCATATAACCAAGTGACAAGTAGGTGAGGAAGATTCATGCTTGCTGCTCTGCACAATTGCCTGTAAACGTCAGTCACCAGCACAGTGCAGTAAATTAGATGACACACTTTTCTGGCTTTTTGCCAGCTAGAATTTTTCAGTTATAAATTTTATAGCACTAAATATTATCCTACTTGCAAATATTATAACTTCTTATTGTCTTATACAACATATTTGTTGTTCCAGTGTGAAGGTTGATATTGAAATAACTTCTTTCTGTTTCCTTGGCGACTGCAGCAGCTCATACCACCAAATGCAGACGTGCAAGCAGGATGAGCAACTTATGTGTAATATTTGAATCTCATTGTTAACAACAGTGGCCTGCTGCTGAAGAGGAGGCCAAGATTCTGATAAATCTGGGTTATAGGGACAAACTTTTTTAATTAACTGTGAATGGTTTCAAAACTTGTTGAGGATGCACATTAGCAATTTGTATTCAAAAGGTATCAAATAGCACAACCTGTTTGATAAGAATATCAATAATGAGAGTGTCTGATATTTGGGCGTTTTCAAGGAAAGAATTACAAATCAAATCTTATTAGTGTTCTTTGTCTTGTTTGCATCTGTTTTATTAGCAAGTACATAGAGAAATAGGCATTGTGATAACAGGGTAATACATTATCGTTCCATAACCCAATTAAGCTGCACTGATTACATGGAAATGAATCCATAAAGGATTCAGATTATATCATCTCAATGTTGTTTGTTTTTGTTGATTTTTAATGTCTTGCGTACATTGTATACCATTAACGTCTTTGACAGAGTAAGATGCCTTGTTTTTTTTTTGTATCTAGTTGTATTGGCAAAGCAATGGATTTTTTATTTTTGGGTCACCTGCTCCTATTGCTATTTTCTCCCTACTGGAGAAGTGCAAATAGGTCATGTAAACAAAAATAATATAGAATTACCTTTATGTTACTAGACTTACCCAGTGTCTCAAAGAAAATAAAAAACTTCCATGTAGTGCTAGGTCAGAAATGTTGATTGTTGTTTAAAAACATCTGACCCTGCAGTTTCCAAAACTGGAAGACATTCTGGAAAGTCATGAGTTTGTATTAAAGTTATGAAACTACAGTTAAATGTGATTTAAATTCAATGCTAAGAAAGAGCTCATTATTTAAGGAAATGTGTAACAACCTAAACCGAGAATGTATGAGTAGTATAAATTGTGTTATTTGGTTTAGTGATACCACCTTTGCTGCACTAGTGATCCACTGTAATAGTATCTAGAGTTTCAGGGGAAAATGTTATCTTTTTATAGTGTGATATGAAAATTTTAATGTCTAATATATTCTGTGAGAGACTGTAGTATGTTTTACTACTTTGATCTTTTCAGTGTTCAGTATTTTGATTGGCTGGACATTTTGCTTCTTTCCCACAGGTTTCTGAGACTGTAAACAGGGGAAAAATTAGAGTAGCCAGTCAGTCAAATTATGGAATATTGAAAAGGTCAAAGTCATACAGGACTGTACTTAACTTATAGAATATATGAAGTATTAAAATCCTGATAGCTTGTTCTTGTGCCATGGGTTGCAACAAGAGACAATAATGCAGTAGATTGAATCTGTACCTAGATGTTAATTATAATGGAAATGGAAAATGGTGCAACCATAGCCTACTGTCATTCTGACAGCCTTTTAAATTTTAATATAAAGGCTTTTTTTAAAGTCTTCTGCACATAGAGCTAGAAATATATTTTTTTGTAAGTTTATTGAAACCGAGATCTCATACAAGTTCAAACAGTAACTTCATTTATAATCAGAGACTGATTGTAAAAACACAGGGACAGGACAAAAGCAGATATATGCTGTCTCTCATTTATAATGCTTTGCATAACGTAATGAACACAGAGATGTGATCATCATTATAGAAATGAAAAGCAGTCAAAATGTCTGATCTGATAATTTGGTACAGTAACTTTAGGAAAAACTGCTGTGCCAGGGGAAGACAAAATTTGTCCAAAAGCTGAACATATTAGCTTTTTCAATGCAGATATTATTTTCCAAAGTATTGGCAGGGGAAATAAGGGGTAGAAAGTCTTTATTTAAGAATTAAATTTAAAATTCTAATTCCATCGCTCTTTTCTTAGCAGAAAGAACAAAACCGTTTTCTTATTTGAAAACTAGGTAGTTGTTTTTAAAATCCACCTACACTACTTTTTCCTTCTAGTTTCTTTGTAAGTGTGAATTGTATGACTTCCTAATGTCTCTGTGTGGGCCTGAGCTGCAATGGAAACACCAGGATACATAGTTAAACTCTTCCAAGCATGTTTAGTAATTTAAAACTACTTTTTAAAGTTTTAGAAACTTGCAAATTCCATTGCCATTGTATCCAGCACAGAAGATACTAATTGACTTCCCACTTATTATCCCAGACTTGGATTTTACTTCCACATTCTTTCTTAAAACAGGTCAAGACAGGTGGGAAAAGTATGGCGGGATGGGAAGTGTAAGAGATGAGGGAAAGAAGAAGAGTTAAAGGAATTTCCAGCCATGTCAGGTAGTCTTTTTTACCAGTTCATCTGCCTTGTAATGACATTTACTCCTTGCAAAGTATCCAAAGTTGATGTTTCACAATCTTTATAGTGATTTCTTTTATTATAGTGCAAGTGCTTCTGAGCGAAGCAGAATAATGCTATATTTGAATATATTTTTATGCTGTAGTATTTCTTGGTGAAGTATTTAGTGATTGAAGAGAAGCAACTGCCGTGTCCTGGTTCACATCTTGTTAATTAGGGTACAGATAGATCTTCCACAGTATTTGTGTCAAATGGTAATGTTTATGTTGGGTGGCTAAATCTGTGAGTTATGCAAATGTTAGGAACAAAATCTTCTGTTTGTTAAGAGGTTATATACCCAGTAGGGCCATGGGTAGGGGAAGAACACCTATTAGGCCCAATAATCGTGGTATCCTTTTGTGTAGCCTGAATTTTTGTTGGAAATATATAGTAGCACTATCTTCAACTAGGAACTAGAAATATATAGGACGGTGTGACTAGTGTCTGCCCAGCTAAACTGATAACTGATATCTCTTAAATACATAAATAAATAGGAATAGAAATGTTTTTAGTGATGAACATAATTTCCTATTCCCTCCTAAAATATATATTGGTACTGTGAGAATAAAAATTTGGTACGACAGCAGAACTTTCTCCCCATATGGGGGTTTGTGAAAACCTAATGCCTCCTAGTGACTGTTCAAACATGACCTCATGTGTTTCCATTTTGGTAATCCTCTTTTAGTGTTGCCTCTCTAAAGTAATTTTAATAACACCAATCCATCCTTGTCTGTTTGCTGCCCTCTTTCTCTCCTGGAGAATTAACATGACAATTGTTGCAGCTGCATTGTTGATGCACCTCTAACAGACTGGTGTGTCTTGTCAGGTGTCCAAGGGGTAAAACTGTAAAAAGATTATGAGTATGAAAATTCTAAAGAATTCGCAGCCTTACATGCAGAGTTGGAATATATAGTCTGGAAGAACTTCCAGAAGTCTCTGTCCACCTACCTTCCCAAAGGCAAGTCAGTCATGTCATGCCATGCCATGCCATGCCTCAAAGGTTTTTTCTCAAAAAAAATCCAGTGACACAAGCTTCACCTTTTCTCCAGTGTTCACCTGTCCTTTACAGGTTTCCTGGAACAGATGAACTGAATCTCTTTGGCTATGATTCATTTGCGTTGTCCTCTACTGGCTGTACTCATGGAGAACAGTATATCTCACCTCCCTGAAGTTCCTTTACCCATATTTGTAATCTCTTATCTTCCTTTCCTGCAATATTGTTTTTTAGACTAAAATTTAAAAAAACAAAAAACTGATGAACAAATAAATATTTGTTACTTCCCCAGTCTGCTGTCCTGGACTACATTATGCAAAACATAACGCAGTCCGTCTGAGTCAATCTTATTCTGGCTAAGAAGACTGGAAGAACTACTTTTCATTCTCTGTGCATGACATTTCTCTTTGCATTAACTTATTCCATAATATTTTCTGGCTACAGCGTGATATCAGGTATTGCAGAATTGATCTTCACAAATACAGACCATCTACTCCATGACTAAAATTATGAGGCACTGTGGATAATCAAGTACTCTGAATATTGGTTATTTAAATTTTCAAATGAAGTTAAAAAATTCAGGCCAGAGAAAATCTCAAGGAACTCTGCTGACTTCTAGTGAAAATGGAGGATTCGTCAGCATGAAAGCAAATGAAATTCAACATGCCAAATATGAAGTTGTACATACTGGAAGTAGTCTGAAGATTGTAACATTTTCCCTGTTGGCCAGGACACCTCTGTTCAGATCTGAAAAAAATGGTCTGGTTATCTCCCACGATCTTGTAATCCTTGGCTTTCCCCAACACTGACAGAGAGGAGCGAAGTATGAAGTATTTTGTGGGTAGCAGTTTGACAAGCAGCAGGGCTCTGAAGAGTGTGTTTATGTTTAAAGTTACTCTCAATGGGCAACAAATATAGACATTTTAAATGTAGATATAGCTGTGTTAGGGAAAAAGATGTAGATAAACCTGCCTGCTATTTGGTCGTTCTAGCTTTATTCGTTTCTTCCTCTTTTTTTCTTTTAAATCATCAAGTGCGTGTGGGTTTTTAACTCCAATTTTAAATTTAGGAATATTCTCAGCAGTCTTTTAGAAATCACAGACAAGAACATAATTTAACACCTCTCCTTCACAATAATAAAGAGGTATGAAAAATGCCAGTTTACTGTACTTAAGTATTATTCTGAACTGAAAGAACAAATTTTACAGTAGACAGATGACTGAATATGTTAGGTAGATGAGTTAGCTCCACTGAAATTAGAAAAATTTGTAATACTTGCAAAAGATTTACACTGGTTTTAATTCTTCTTACAGCAGAAGGCAACAGATTTTTAGTAGTGGGAAAATATACAGATTTAATGTGTTGTGTGTATCAGAGGGGAAAAGGCAGAAAAAAAGTAGTGCAGGATGTATGTGTAAACTAACCAAGAGAGCAAGAATTCATGGTATTCAGAAAACACAAGTAATTTCCAAACTGGTAAACTAAGATGAAGTACCAAATTATATTTATGTAATTATTTGTAACAAAAACTAGTATAATTCTTAACAAGATACATCTGTCTGGGAGGCAATTTCTGTCTAGGGGCAATAACATCATCTAATCCACCCACAATGAAGGTTCTGTTCCAGGACCTCTCTGTACAGACATAGATAGGTTTTTAATGCTAAAATGAAAGGTGCTGTTTTCCAGCATGCCTCAGTGTTGCTGTTTGTAGCAGAAAATGTCATTGAAACTCCGTAGTGTCGGCTTTGGGGCTGACGGGTTCAGTGGATTTTGTCAAAGTTGGGCATATAGTCTCAGCAGATTTATGCTAGGCTCATCATGTGTCAGTTGCTTTGTTATGTAAATGTAATGAGGTATTTTTTTCTGTAAAATTAGTCAGAATTATTTATGTAATCTGTTTGCTGCATGTTATTGTAAACGGCATAATAGCTGGTTTCATTTTTTATGATGCCAAAAGCATTAGATAAAACATAGACTATCAAAATTTCCAGAAGAAACCAAGTAATGTTGGCATTAAAATCCAGGGTGTTACTTTTTCTCTTAGGGACTGTGTCCTGTGTGACTGTCTCAGTTTGAAAAGACAGTTGTCTGCTACGGAAGGCAGGAGCCTCCCTTGAAATGGAAAATGTAGACCCCACCCCTCCGATTTTTGAAATTAAGGCGCTCAGGCAAAGATAAGGAATAGAAATAACAATTCTTTATTGGGAAAATTAGAAATACAAGTGCCGTAAGAAAAGAAACCACTGACAGAGTCAGAATACCACCTGACACCCGGTTGGTCAGGGTGTTGGTAACAGTCCCATTAAATGGTGGCTGCAGTCCTTCTGGATGTGGTTCTGTTGGAGCAGTGATCCTGTAGAAGGATGTAGGTTTCCTCTGAAGGTCCAGTGGTGGTGTAGATGGGCCTGGTCTTCCTCTGAGAGTCCAGTGGGAGGAGGCTCCCTGAGGTGTTCCAGATGTCAGATTTTATCCAGGTCGGAATGATTGGCTCCTCCCCCTGGGCAGAGCATCTCACAATGAGACTCAGTGGCTCTTTAACAAAATATGTCTCTTTGAGGGAGGATTGGTTGTGGAAAAGATAAAGAAAACTGCCCCACCTGGTTTTATCAGGTGGCCAATTAACGCAAGATAACTGCCCCACCTCTGAAAGATGGTAATAGAATACAAACTCCCAGCTGAAGACAGTGACACATTAAAAATACTGTAAACTGCAGTTCTCTGTTGCTGATTTGATGCATAGCGATTGGGTACTACATATTGTAACGTTTTCCATGTTGGCCAGGACACCTCTGTTCTGATCTGAAAAAAGGGTCTGGCTGTCTCCCACTATCTTGTAATCCTTGGCCTTCCCCAACACTGACAGAGAGGGGTGAAGCATGGAGCACTTTGTGGGTAGCAGTTTGACTAGGCATGGTCTCATTTTATATGGTTTGAGAGTTGGTTCATGTCTTATGGCTTTTAATAAGATTTGTTTGTTCCCAGCAAAGAGTGTATTTAGACAGTCTCCATGGAGGTGAAGATGACTCTGTCTCATTATTTACCCCTTCACCTGTTGTCAAAGATATCATATTAGCATGAAGGTCCTGTTATTCTATTTTATTTTTATAGATTTATCAGGAGTTTTTGTTTAAATATGTATATAGAGGTAACTTTGTATTTTTTGTTATTTGTTTATTATTACTATACTCATAATGGTAAACCAGTGACTACAAGCAGTAAGCATCAACATTTTACTTGGCCCTAACAATAGGAGAAATTTAATAAAATTCAAAGAATTTTTTTCCTTAAGAAATATTTCATAAAGTGACCTAAGTTTAAAGAATAGCATTGAAGAAAGATACCAGTCTGAGAGAAATACATTTGGAGTTTTTTTTTATATTTCAACTGAATCAAGAGACAGAAAGAGACTAGTTCAAAAATGAATACCTGAGAGTTTCAGTTTAAATGACTTTGTATAAACAGCCCGTGTTGCCTGCCATGAGGACAGTCAGAACTATGAACTGTACTTTGTAAAGCTAAAGAGTTAAAAATAGCGAGAAGTTCTTTTCTGGCTAAAGGCTGGACAAGTCACACCGTGGAGGAAGAAGGTGGGGAGCAGAGAGAACATAATCACTTGAAACTGGTGTCATGTCTCCTTTCCTTGAAAACTCCTGTATTTTTCTTTGTCAGTGTATAGGCTTGACACTGTGCCTAGGAATTATCCCTTCCATTTCTCTTCCTCTTCCTTCCACAAAATGGCCTAGGTTCCATTTTACCAGATCATGTCATTTAAGCAACAGAGACAGCAACATTTTATAAATTGACAGCTATGACACCAAAGTAAACTGATGTCAAATGTTACACAAAAAATCTCATTTTTCCATGCATAATTTATGGCTCCTAAAACAAAAATGTCTGGCAGATTTTAAACTGGAATACTGGTGCATATATACAGTTAATTTTTGTATCACAATATCTTCATTGCACCAATAGCCGCAGCATTAACAGCCTTGATATTGAAGCAATTTAGGAACTATTTTAATGTGCCTGTGCATCATACAGTAAAGTTCACTGTATTTTGATGCAGTAAATTTCTTTTTAAGTTAAAAATCAGATGTGATTTGAGCTTTCTCAAATTTGTTCGCTATCTCAAAATAAGAGAGATGTGTTGATATTAACTGGAATTTTGGCCCGTATTTTGCAGTTCTTGGACATGAATCAAAGAAATACTGGGGCTCCTATGAGTGTGTTGAAGTCAGTGGTTATTTAGGAGCCTAAGAGGCAGGCATCTTAGGCTGCAGTGATCTAGGTAGTACTTCTGCTTAGACATCAATGGCTCTACCCTCTTTATTCTCATTTAAGAATTCCAGATCTACTCAGGTGAAAAAGAAATTTAGATTTTGTGACCATGGATTGGACAATGTCACGGTGCCAACTGTTGAAGTAGCTCAGTTTTGTATTCTTTTCTTGCTCTGGCCAAGGATGTGCTCTAGCCCTGCTGCAAATTTCATCCTGGAGAGAGACATCCATCATTTTTTTGCCTGAGAGAAATGTTAGCATATTTATTACAGGGTGTTTTCTCAGGAAGATGAACAATAATTGAGATGTAACTATGAGGGTTGAAGCAAGTTTTTGAAATGTTTCTTGAAAATATTCTCATTACTTTATTCTACCAAGCTAACATGTAAAACTATAAGTCAGATCAGTTGAGAGACAAATGTTATCTTACAGAAACAATAAGATTTAGAAAAGGATTTGAACCTGAAAAAATCAAACTAAGGACTAATCCTAGTGCTGTGATCTATATAAATGATTGGGAGTGGTAATAGAAAATCCTTTCTATATTGTGCTGATGTCAGCTACAATGTATGTGCAAGCTTAGTTGCAAAAACTGCCTGCCTGCCAACTATAATAGCTAATAGCATAGATTTTCTCATGCTAAGACATTCTGCTTGTTCTGTATGGATAAATGTATTCAATATACCTGATTTTCTAAACTAGAAGAGAATCAATGACTGAAAAATTTTATTTGACTGGTTTGCTTACCAGATAGATCCATATTAATATAAGGCATCCTGAGAATGACAACAAACACAGTTACAAAAATCTCAGCTTCAGCTTCATCCATGATGTGTCCTGATTATCCTGAGCTGCAATATTTGATACTTGCATTCATCATTTCATTCTTGTTACTTTTGACAAAATTATACATTTCAGAAGACTTGCAATTGAAACCCAATTGGTTACCTCAGTGTATGACAAGGAAGCTTCTGGAACAAGATATGATAAGGATGTTACTTTCTCTCACCAAGATAAGTTCGATCTTTCAAGTCCTTGAAAGTGAACTGCATGGTATTTCACATTATTGTAGAGTGCTTTGTAAATCCAAAAATTTATGACAAAGAAAACTAGTGCTTTTCTTCACATTTTACCTGTGAGGGAAACTGATGTGTCGAGGAATCAAGAAATTTGTTCATGACCAGGGTCAGCAGCAGCAATAAGAGCCATAATGCCAAGAGAGGGCTTGCTTGTTAGTCCATATCTGCTTTTGTGGCTTGAAGAGCACTGCTGACCTGGCCTTGGGCTGTTGAAGATTTCCTTACGGCTGCAACTAGAACCCAGAAGTTTTTGTGAGCTTTATTGCCCATTCTGCTAAATATACTCTTTTGTCCTGCTGCTGTATTTGCTATTTCCTGGCTTTTTTGTTGTGTTAAGGTCTCATTCATTTGAACACATGAAACATAATATGTCTCCTCTGCTTCTGAATAGGTTTTTTCCCATGCAGTTGTTGTAGCAAAAGCAATTCCAGTGGAATTCTTTCAACTATATAGAAAATTCCTTTCATTTGTTTATTCAGTACTTACCAGGTATACAGGGTTTGGCTGGGAATTTTCTCACCATACCCACTACACTAAGCTATTTTATTATTTACGTTCATCCAGTAATTTTATTTTTCTTTCTTTTCCTTCAGTAAATGGCTGGGCTGAAAATGCACATTTCAGTTTTGCAAGGGTGTGATCTCTGATTGTCAATGTTCCTTACAGAATAGGTTGTTCTAGTAATTCACAATGTGGTTATGTGATCTACAAATGCACAGTACTGTGAGAACACAGCTGCCATCAGCTGTAGTAACCACTTCTTTGCATTCAGAAAGTGGTTGTGCAACGTGCACAGGTCGTTGTTGACATTGCTGGTTTTCATATCTAAGTGACAAAGGACGAGCATTAGACCGCAGGCTTCACTAGAAGAGAAAAAAACTTCCACCAGAATATGATAACTACCAAAACAGAAGCACAAGTTCAATTCTATACTATTCCTTTCCTTTCAATGTAAATAGATTTTATTGAATGAAGTGGATACAGGGACTATCCCAGCTAATAAATGTAATTCAAGGATATTGATTTCAACTTACGTGTCTTCAGGAAAACTTGCAAGTAAATTTTCATTCTTAAAATATAGCAGACATTTAGAGAGTATTTTAATAATATTTGCCTATATCTAGTGTAGACCTACAACTGAAAAACCTGGTGTGGATATCAGGAAGAATTTGATAATATTTGATGTAAAGTAGAAGTGTTTTGTATTTGTGTACTGGATTGCTCTTGGAAGCACATTCACTGAGTGAATGACCTGGAGTGAACTGGTATTGAAAGGAAGCTGGAACTGGAAGAAAGCTCACAGAATTTAAGCAATAATAAATATGGTTGTAATTGTTGGGTGTGGTTTTCAGACATATTTTTAAGTGCTAGAAGTTGTCTCCTTTTGGTCCTGCTGTGATGTATTCAAAGAGAGGTAGCCATGGAAAATGGTTCTCTCTTGGATTCTACCCTCTGCTTTGGTTCCTGGCTTGTTATGGTTCAAACATGACAAACTTCCTTTGTACTGAGAAGAAAATACCATGTGCCACTGCTTTTCAGTTTACTCCATTTCAATTATTTTGTTGTTGTGTTGAGGAGGGTGGGGTGATGGACACAGAGAGGAGAGAAGATATCAAATTGACAGGAGAAACATATTGTCTCCTAATGCTAAGGCAGTTAGAAGTGCTTAATTATAGGCCACCCAAAAGGAGATTTGACTTTGTGATAATCCAGGTCAAATACTTCTATCAGAAAAGCTGATTAATAGGTGCTAGGGTGCCATCTCATATAGGTTAGGAGAAACCTTTATGATGTTTTCTGTTTGTTCATTATCACAGAATTTTGTTTTCTTTTCCACTTTAAAAAGCCTAATATTCTCTTTTTTTCTTTTTTTTTTCTTTTTTTTTTTTTTTTTTTTTTTTTTTTTTTTTTTTTTTTTTTTTTTTTTTTTTTTTTGCTGCTGTCTGCCTTTTAGCTACTTAATCTTTTTATGATCACCACAGTGCAGTCTGTCTGGTGCATATTGTATCATTGACTGTCAGAGGTTATTGAGGCCTGTAAGGCACAGACTGCCCACAAGCTGCTTCTCTCTGCGTTCTGACCATGTGAAAGAAGATGTTACAGCTTCGAGTTTCATGCTCAGATTTGACCGATCTATTAGCCTTAGAAATGATCACTGCTATGCATTTAACACTGACAGGGTCAATCAGTCCAAATCTACTCTACTAATAAATTTTATAAACTTAATAATGTTAGAGGTCCAGAACAACACAAAAACCCCTACCTTAGTTCATTCTCTATGTCAATTCTAACAACAAAGAGAATCTGTGATTTTAAAAATGCATAACTATTATAATTCAAAATCTAACCTTTATCTAAATTCTTCTGCCTGCACACCTAGAATTTCCTCTAAAGAGCAAATTTTGAGCTACTATTGTTATTAAGAATGTCACCCAATTTCCTTTTTAAATGTTTTAAAAGACTAACTTTTTTATACCACTATAAGCCAGACATTTGGGGTAAATGTAAGTTTTAGCTGAAGCAAAAATTTAAAAACTGAAACAAAACCAGAAAATACATGGTGTACCTTCTATTGAGATATGAAGGTATAATATTCAGTAACTGGCCAAATTTCCAGTTAATGCCTATCATTCATTCTGATGTCTTTTTTGTTTCATTTCCATCAAAGCAAGGAGGGAGATTTTTAAGGTGTGATTTTTGCCATCTGATATGTCTAAGCTCTTGCATACATCATTTTTTTGGAGGACCAACTGAATCAAGGTGAAGGGAAGAGAAAATACTTTTTCTGCATCCTAGTAATTCAAATGAGACAGCTGACCAAATAGAACTTCAAGTTTGGGCAGGAGGAGTCCTGAGACATCTTTCACTTGTAAGGTATTTCTCGTGGTTTAAACTTCTCATCTCATCTTGGCATGCTGGAGGGCATAGCTCTTTAAACTCTTTTGTTGCAATAGCTGCTAAGACTTTTTATCTTTAACAAGATATTCAAGATGAAGCAAAAAATATCTAATATGGTTAGCTGAAATCTGGGACATTACAGCTATCTTTCCATTTAACTCTTGGTTTGCATCTTATTAAACTTTTTGTAAGTGAATTTAGTGTAGGCTCAACTAATGTCATCAGAGATAGGGGACTTACTTGTCCATGGTTAGACACATTGCTGTTACCAATGTACTGATATTATAAGGTTCTTTCCAAAAAAATCAAATGCTCTTGAAAAAATTCACTTTGACTCTATCTCAGCTATCTCTACAGAGGCTTTTATTCATCAGCATTATTCATTTTTCATTTGCCATGACTTTGAGGAAGAACAGGCACATCAAGGCAGTTTGACTCTTGCTTGCTCCAAATATTTCACAGCTGCATCCAAATCAAAGTCTAAAACAAGAATTTTTAGATAGTATTGCACATGATTAACCTGAATAGGTCTGATCTCACACCAGCTGAATGGACTAACAGAAAGCCTTTTTCCAGAGCATTAAAATACAGTTTTCCAACCTGCCTTTCAAGACTGATTTATATTAAGCTACAGGTTGGTATTTTAGTAAGGTTTAGAATTCTTTAACAGACCTGTTTAATGCTGCTTTTGTTTTGACGATTTTAAGGACACCAAGAGACCAAAGGGGAAGTTCTAGGACTCTTATGTAATACTACATTTCTACAGAACAACAGTTGAATAAGAGTATCAACATGAACGGTAATAAAACCAAATATCTAGTACTGAATTTTAATTTTCTCATTAAACCGTCAAAAATTGTATTCCTAGAAAAATACCATCTTATAGAGATGTTAACCAAACCCCCAAAATTCATGGAGAGGTAGATCCATATTAACTGATTGAAAACCTTATAATGGTGTGGACTAGCTCTTCTCCAGCTCAGAATGGCTTTGAGTGACCTCCTGTAAAGCCATTATTTTATGTTAATAAATTACCAGAATGACCGTTTAGCAGTAATTTATTAAATTGAGATTAAATAAGGATGAACTTAATTTACCATTATGAATTAAAGCACAGCTCAAGGCCATAGAGTCTTGACAAACAGGGGAAAGGATGATGGATGCCAGCAGATAGAATCTATTTTTAACTGGTTATTTCTCTCGTTTTGAGTTGTGACCATTTTCTTCCTAAGCGTATTTTAGGAGAGCAGGATGATGGTTTTTTCCCTTTTAATACTTTCTCCTTTTTTTTCCCCCATTCTTTTTTTCAGTGCCCTTTTCTTATTTTGGTAGTCAAAATATTGTCCATGGTATTTGTAAATTGGTTGCACAGAAACAAAGAGCTTGAAAATATTTTAAAAATGAAAAGTTTATCTAAATAATGCCTTCTGTTTTTTGTTGTAACCTGATAAATCAAAGGATGACATGGGTGGAGATTGTGTAGGGTAATAGGTTCACTTGTGTTACATGGCAAGCAACACCTTTCTTCTGTGCACCTAAATGTCAAAATTCCAATGTCATGCATTAGTGACTAGACAGAAGTTGCAAGTGCTTTCTGAAGAGGAGTCAACAGTCAGAGTGCAATGAAAACACCATTTTTGGCATGGGAGGAGCTCATCATACATCACATTTTTTTGAGGGGTTTCCTTTACATTTCATAGTTGAGTTATGCCACAGATACCTGCAGAGGATTTCAGACAGAATAAGACTCTCATAGCCATTTGACTCACATCCAGCAAAAGTGTCATGTCTCAGAAACTCCATGGAAAGGCAAGACCCACAAACTCTCTGTAGCAGGGGGCTCACTTGGGGGACTTGGAACGGGGGGTGTGTTATTCTTGATGTTTATATCCTTATGGAACTCAGGAGTTTTTTCCTTTGCATGGTCACCAAATTTTTGCCACTGGACTGATTTCTTTGTTAGTAAGAGCCAAAGATTCTGGTCAGATTTCTTCACTGAGCTGGGTTTGGTAGGTTTTAGAGCTCAGCTCTTTGTGGTAATTAGTCATAGTACAGTTCCTTTATGAACTTTCGTCTGTAACAAATAAATGTATCAGATTTCTCAATACAGCTGATAGAGATGTCTCATTAATATATATTCCTTTTTACATGGAGAAAAAATTCAATATGATTTACATTACTCTTGCTTTCATTTCAGTAGTTTTTGACATGGTGAATTCTTAAGTTGCAATAGGTTATGGCAAGTGGGTAATTTAATTTTCTGAGCAGTCAGAAATGGAAAGGAGGAGGAAGCAGCTGTAGCTTCAATGCCAAAAGAATTGGCAGTGAAGATGGCATTGGCACAGGTCCTTGAAGTGAATACAGCTTGTAGCACTGTTTTACTAGTTTATACAAATCCTCTGCAATATTACTGGCTATCATGCTAGTCAATTTCTCTTTCTGACACTGTTTATTCCCTTGTTGCTCTTTCGTTGTGTTTTGGGGTTTGTTTGGTTGGATTTTCTTCTGTGAATTAGATTGCAAGACCTGTAGTATATAGACTATATTTTTATTCAGTGTTTGTCCAGCCTGAATCACTTGATCTGTACCTAGGTGCTATGCTGATGGTAGTAGTAATAAAATCAATAGCAATAATACCATAAATAATTGTTAGCTGTGGTCATGGATAATTTGCACAAGAGCCATATATTGCATGGTAGGTTTGATTTTTGCTTCAGGACATAATGTTGCACTACAAACTATGCTGAAAGAGTCTACTGCAGGGATTTGAAATTAAATATAAAGGATTATGCCTTGTAGACGTCTAAATCAAAGTTTGAAATTTAAATTACACGTTAGCAGATAGATATTTAAATGTCAGTCTAGTGTTTGTTTATTTGTGTAGGCCTCTATTATCTCTTCATCTCTACTGTTATCCCTGAGGAAAGTACCTGATATGCAGATTTGGAAGCTCTTACTTAAATCCTTCTGAGGTGTTGGTTGTTGGTACGTTGGAAAGAACATTATAGAACCATCACACACAGTTTGGCGCAGTTGGAAGTCCACATGAGGGTAAAAAATTGGGTGAACATGAAATCTGACTGGCCATTTTGCTTTAGAAAAGAAGGCACTTTAAGTCAGATATGAAGCAGATCTGCACTGGTGGAGTAACTTTGCGTTGCTTCCACTTGAACTATTCCTAGCTGCTGCATATGTAGAGGACTCAGGCTTCTGTGCTGTCATTTCTTTAGCCATCATGAGAACCACACTGGTAATAAAAGCATAACTAAACAATGATTGGGGAATAGCAAAACCTTATTGAATTTATTTTATTTCAGTGAATTGCAGAGCATATTAAATTTCTGAGATGCATGAAAATATTAGGAACTTTATTGCTCAATTAAATTATGCTTTTTTCATGCTAACTTTGCTTTAAAAAGAAAGGGTACCAAAAGGCGAAAAACACAAGAGTGAAAATAGGCTAAAAATTTGCAAGATATATTTTCGCTTTAAAATATGCTTAACATTTGAGTAAGTAAACAAAACCAGTTTGTTTGCTGTGGTTGAGACATTAAAAGCATTAAGCCAGTCCCTCATCTAGGAGGTTAATATCTATTCCTGGAAATGATAAAATAGATGCCTGCATCAGCATTTCAAACATTTTAAAACCTTCAATATTTATACTGATTTAAGGAAAAATCTATTTACTGCTGGCAGTTGTTTTTTCATCCTACTCCCTACTACTCCCACACCCATATTCAGTATTATAAACTGAAGTGGTTAATTCTCAAGGGAGGGATAGATTTAATTTCCTGGATTGTCTTTTTGGCTCTCATTGTCATCTGTATTCACTTATTTTTCTTTCCAAATATTAATTGATTTTTGTTGACTGCTGATAGACCTCGGGTATAACTGTTCAAAACTAATTGATAAAATAGTGCTTGCAATAACAAATAGAAAACAGAAGCAGCTATTAGTTACCTCAGCTTAGATACCCTGCAGTATTCACGCTAATATTAAAAAAAAAAAACCAAACCAAAGAAACAAAAACAAATCTTAATTCTGTAGGCCTCAGTGCTTATAAAAATTTTCAAGTTTTAACAAGTAGACCAGTCAAGCACCAGTTAAAAGTATTAAACCACAATAAATTCCTTTTTTGTAATAAAAACACTCCAACAAAGTACCAAAATAATTACTAAGCATGAAAATAATTACTCTCCAATCCACTTTGGAATGCGTGGGTAACTTTTAATTTCAAAGGTGTGCTCCTCATGTCGCAGCTTTTGTATGAATCCATGCGTTCCACATTGTATGTGAACGGAGTGCATGGTTAGTTAGCTTATGATTAAGATATTTTAATTTGGATATTTCATCCAGAATATAAAGGGAGTCTTGTTTAGTTTTGTTGGTTTTGTTTTTGTTTTTTTTTTCCAATAAACATTTTTCTTTTGCACCAGGAATACTATGATGCCTTTGTTCTGCGTGTCTCATGATATTTTATGCTATGCTTTGTGGTCTGTCTGCCAAAAGTCAGTATAATCCTGGGACTTGGGTGCTAAATTTAACAGTTCTTATCATTTACTTTTTTTAACCCATCATCTCTTTTTACTTTTGTGTGTGTGTGTGACAGGGGCGGGTGAGTTGTGTATTGCGAGGAAAACATCAACAAATGCTGTGATTTTCAGATGATGCATCTAAGCAAGCCTCTTCAGGCATTTAAATTCACTCACTGGCTTAAGAAACACAGCAAGCAAAGTTTATTTAAGGCAGAGAAAGAAAATATAACAGAGTTTCTCTGCGTGTTTATCTGTGTGCATACCCACACTGCATCTGCAAGTGTTACTAGGGCCATGTCCTAAGCCTCTTGTCTTTGTGTCCCTCTGTAGTTTTTAAAGGAGTGAGGAATACTTCTTCCTCTCTCTTTCTTCCAAGGTTCTGCTGGGTGGAAATAATCCTCCTGTGCTTGCCTAGAGCAGAGTGCCCTCAGTATTTCCTTATTGTTGAAACCCACTTATTTCTTCCTTGGGGATCTATTTCTGTTCCTCACAGACCAGTACAGCCATTAAAATGGTCTGTCTCTGGCAGTACTACAGGTGAAGTTCTAATTCTGCCTTTTTATCATGTATCATGACCCCATTTTATTCAGATTGTCCTCTGAGTATTTATCTTGAAGAAAAGTCCTTTTCTGTCACACTATGCTCCTGTGCTCCATTGCACCTCCTCTCAGTGTAGCAACACTACAAAGGGAGTTCTCGATTATCTGGTCACTAGCCTCAAAGCCCTCAGATTCTTTTTTTCCAGGAAAGCCCACTTTAATTATCAGTAGAGCTGCAGTTTTTCATATAGTGGCATATGATACTCTTAGTCATTCCTGTAGCTTTTAAATAGATTATCTTCCTCTTTGACTATTTCCCTTGAATAAGCTTCTGCATAGCGCATGCTCTTGAACCTCCACCATTATTCAGTTTCTAATTTTTTCTCGGCTGTTACTGCAGGGCTTGAGTTACAGCGGGTGTAATTTGACACAATACAGTCTCAGGGAAAGACGGGCAAGAGAAAAATGTCTAGGTGAGAAGGAAGAGGGTCCCGCATTCCAGGATAAGATACTAAATTTCTTGTAGCCCTTCCTCTCTGGCAGCTGCTGCATCCACTGAGAAGAGCAAGGAAACTAAGACTTCACATATTTGTTCCTTGGGGTTTTGGGAACATAGGGCATGGACAGGTTTCTGTGGCTGTGCTGCAATTTTGAGCTGCATATAGTGACCTGACTGTTATTCCATAAAGTCCTTGCCCTTACTGTCTTTTGGGGCATTTCTACTGCGGGAATTTAAAAAGTACTCTGATTTTTTTTAAGAGTTGTAATTGCAGCTGTTTTCCAAAATCCATAAATAGCTGTGGTTCTTAGAAGACATTTCTAGTAATAAATGCATGGGATTCCAGAAGGTATGATGTTTGATCCCAGTTTTTAGTAGGAGTGCAAAGACTTTCTCATTACTTGCATGTTGAGACACTTCATTCACATGGATATTGTTGACCATTCTAGGGACCTTAGCTATTTAAAACCACGCAGAAAGAGGAGATTTAACTAACAGTATTCCATTTGTGTCAGTTGCCAGTATTCTGGTATATCATTTTTCTTGCAATTGACGCACCAACAGTCTGCAAAAATTCACAAAATGTTTCAATTGTTGCTGCTCACTAGAAATAGATTCAGGAGTAATCAGACCTTAATGAGACACACCTGAAGTCACATCAGAGTGGTACANGGGATTCCAGAAGGTATGATGTTTGATCCCAGTTTTTAGTAGGAGTGCAAAGACTTTCTCATTACTTGCATGTTGAGACACTTCATTCACATGGATATTGTTGACCATTCTAGGGACCTTAGCTATTTAAAACCACGCAGAAAGAGGAGATTTAACTAACAGTATTCCATTTGTGTCAGTTGCCAGTATTCTGGTATATCATTTTTCTTGCAATTGACGCACCAACAGTCTGCAAAAATTCACAAAATGTTTCAATTGTTGCTGCTCACTAGAAATAGATTCAGGAGTAATCAGAGGTGAGAAGGAAGAGCCTGAAGTCACATCAGAGTGGTACAGAGTATTGCTCCCTTCTTTTGTAAAATCCCTGTGTATCTCAAGCTAGTAAACTCTGGTGAGCAGACTGACATTTTTTTTTAACCAAATTAGGTTATATATCATGTGAAACAGATGAAAAGTTCTGTGACTTTTTGGCATTGCCACTGTCTGAACCTTCTTACCTTCTCCAGTGGACACTCTGAGAAGTGTCAGTTCTGCTTGCATCTCCAAAATAAAAAAATTGATGAGAGTTCATTTCTCAGGGGAAAGGGCTCCACAGCAGATATTTCCATTTGCAGAAAAGAACAGAGGTTGGAGAGAATCCCCAGGTACTGAAAATTTAGCTCATTTTATTAGAAAATTAGCATGCCTATGTTGACCTCAATGAGTTATTCTACTGCTCCAAAAGGGGGACGGGATTGCACCTTTTGACCAGCAAGATGCTCTTGAGTTGTTACATTGGATTATATCTAATACTGGAAAGAGAATCAGATTGTTAACAAATTAGAGTCTTCCTTTAGGTCTTAGCAACCAAAAACCACAAAGACTTTGGCTCTGACTCTTCAAAGAAAGCTGTGATCATCCTATCTGACTGATGCAGAATAGCTTTTTTCATCAAATGATGAAGTCTGCCAAACTCATTCTAAATGTCTTGGATTTGTCAAGCTGAGGTGTGAATGACCAGTTGGTTCACTGTCACTGCTTGACATTTACAGTAGCAAAACTGGACTTGATTGTAGCCTCCCTTTAGTAGCTCATCAGTAGAAGGAACTTTTTTCCTGTGTTTTCAGTCTCTGTTGAATCTTTTAACTCTAGCTAGCAGTAAAGTCTTGCCTCACTTGGATGGGCCATATGACTGTGCAGGTGTAGCTCATGTATACCAGACTTTGAATATGGTTTTTGCAAGCGCCATATCTTTTCATCAGGCATCTCTTAATGAAAAAAGCTGAATCCATCAGTCCATAACTTGCTTGATACAACCCCAGTAATTACTGTAATTAATATTCACAGTTCCACATGCTACTCAAAGATACTAAATCACATCTGTAGAAAAATATAATTTTGTTTTCTTACTTTGTGTAGGATGATAACGATTTTATTTGATACCTAAAAACACATTTGACTGGACCAAGAGCTCAAAGATTATATGCTGTGAGCAAGTTCAGTGTGCCTGAAGATATTTTAGTCAAGACTTTATACTACACTTTGCAGAACAGAAAATCTGTGAGGCAATAGGCAATATTACTATCATTTTCCTGCCTCAAATAATGCTACTGTTAGATTCCTTTCCACTATACTTTTGTTATGCATTTTGTCTCTGGACTTGGTGCACAGGCCATCAGATTCAACTCTTTGTCTATCACCACTCAAGGATGAAAATTGCAAAAGCAAATTTCAGTTATTTGCTGATGCTAGATCATGAGTAAAATGTTAAAAAGATGGGTTAAATCATTTTAACAAGAAGCTTTTCGATCTGGGTCTACTATAAAACTACTCTCTTTTTGATTCAAGAATCAATAAAGACACAACAAAATCCTGCTCCAAAATCAAACTTACTCTTGGGTAAGAGGATGGATTCTTGATTTTGTTGTTGGAAGAGGCGATGTACATGTTTCCTTCACTTCCCCTCCTTCCTGAATTAGTGCATATGGCTATACAGAACTGAATAGCCAAACTATAGATGACCCCAACTACAATCCAATGAAGCAACCTTCTCAAGACAATTTGTGGCCCTTGTTCCATTGACAAAATCCCTAGAAATTATTTTCTAGAAATTCTTGATTGTTCACTGGAGCTAAAGAATTTTTATCTTTTACTGGTTTCCTCGAATTTCATTGAGGTGCTGTTTGTCTTCTGCATCCTGAAGTTAATATTTTACCCATTTTATTAATTTTTCTACTGATAGTTTTTGAGGCCTTTTATTAGACTTATTTTACCTGTCAGGAGTTGTGTTATTCAATGAGGTCTTGATCTTGCACTGTTTTCTATAATTCAAAATCCAGTTAATCTAATAATGACATGTTCCTTTTAGGGTCGAAGAGTCTTATTTTCTCAAATACACTGATTGCCAGACTGGACATATATGCCCCATATGTCTGCTGAGACACTATTTTTTACTGTAGTTGTTAGACATGTCTTATCTTTTTCTGTCTGCTAGAGCGTTCCTCATCTTCCATGTAAGTTTTTTTGACAAAGGTATCTGTGGTCAAATATTATCGATTGTGAATTGTCAATTTTCTCATGTCAGTTGGCTTACCTATTTTGTCACAGAGACTTGCAGATAAATGATTGTCTAAAGAGATAACACAAAATGCAGCTTGAAGTCTGACAAAATTATCTACAGAAATTGCTATTAATTTCTTCCATCTATCCTTGGAGATGAAGACTTTCTTGAAATCTCTGAGGTTATATCTTTCCCTTCAACTTCTGGTCTGATACAGTACATGTTTTCATGACCCCTCTCCTCGTGTCTATCTGTATCCTAGAGAGTACTAACAAGGAGCATTGTCAGGGGAGCCCATTAAGAGTGCTGGGTGAGCAGTGAGATCTCTTGCAGACATATGGTTTGGCTAATCGTAGTAACTATTCAGCATACAGGCTTTTCCCTCAAGTCCAATAATTGTGTTTACATTCATAGACTGTCCACAGCTTCTTTCTCTTTCTCTTTGCTGCTGGACTGAACCTTGCCATTCCCATCTCAATTAGTATAAAAACACTGCTAAGTCTGAGTTTTGCCACACAATTAAAAAACTCTTACAGCAGCAGTGATGTAAGTGCCACGTTACACTGAACATGAACTATGGTTTTTGTCATCTGGCATTGCATCCTAATTGGGCTTAATTCTCAGGTTCTGCATGAGAGCATAGCATTTTTGCACTGGGCAACAGCATCACACAAATTGTCTCCAGATAGAAAGATCTTCCATGAAATGAGACCAGGTAATCAACCTCTATGCCCTGTGCCTGAGCTGCATAGAAAGTTGCTCAGCATTCAGATGTTTTAGCCTAAATTTCACGCTGAAATGAGTGTCACTTCTTCATGGTTGGAAGAGTTTTGTCAAAAACAGAGCCTGGTATATTTTATAAGAACTTCATGACTATATGCTTCCCTTAGTAGCTGAAATTTTTTTATAGATGTGTTCTACTAAAATAATTTTTCCTTGAGCTCCTAAAGTATTCTTGACATTTAAACTGACTATAATAATTTGCCATAAGAGGGTATGTTATTCTCTGTATAAAAATACAAATATACATTAAAAGAAAAACATATAGCTATGTACTTACACAAGAAATTATGGCCTCAGACACAGAAAATAGGTCTTGTGCAATCTTACTTTGCCACATACGCAAATACAATATTCCAATAGGAGGGCTTTACTAAAATATGAATTATTAATCATTAAGTACAATTGTCACCTAATAATGAACATTTGTCTCCTCCTTTTGAACTCAGGGATGAGAAATCAGGATCATTGTGACAGTTGTTTAATCACAAGAAAGCTGCTCTATTGCTAAAAGCTCAGGGGGTTTAAAAAGATTTAAAATGAAGATCCTTAAAAGTGTGGTGCATATTCGATATTAATCCATGTAGATGTTGGAATCTCTATTTTTTATTCAACAACTGAAAAGTGATATTATTAGACAGGCCAACACTTGCTGTCTCCTTTCCAACTGATATTGTCGAATTGGCACTAATAGTCACATCTGGTTTTTCAGCATTGCTGAGTATAAAATGACTTTCTGCATCATCTGCATATGTCTCAATGGCCATTCCAATATATTCCTTCATAATCATATGCAATTAGAATGTCCCATAAAGGCTTCCAGACTTTTGTATCAAATTTTGTAAGTTGTGGTTTTTGTTGAATGTTTTTGAGAAGCGGAAAAGGGGCTGATGCTGCTAAAATCCAAGTTGTTCAAAGTACCAAGGTTTATCTAACTTTCTTTGTTAACCTTCCATTGCCAAAAACTTAAGAAGCTGAATTAGTAGTGTACTGATTTTGTAAACAGAAAGCTTGCCTAGAGAACTATCCCTGAGTCAGATTTTCTAGGGGGTTTTTTTTTCATTTTTCTAATCAATGTTTTCAGAATATGTTGCATTTTGTAATCAGTTGTGGTTTTTTAACCTACTTTTACTTCTTCTCCCCATCTTCTGATGTATGGCTTTTGCAGATATCTATGGCAGTATGAAATTAGCTTTCAGAAACTAAACAGGTTGAACCATTTTCTGTTGTATTAGCAGGCTTCTATGATAATTTCTTCACAATAACAAAGAAGTGATGCAGTCTGATGTATGCATCATCTATTCTTGCCACTTATTTTTTACTTGTCATAAATTTCACCTATACAGAATGTGTAATAACTTGCCCTGAGGATATTTAAACTAATCTTCATGAAACAAATGTGTTCTCAGCACTTACTGATGGCATGTTCATCTCAGCCCTTGGAGTTAGCACATATTTGTGCTATATTTTTTTCTGTCTTAAAAATTGCAATTCAATTTTCTAATGTACTTTAAGTTTTAAACACTGATACAATTCTTCTTTTTATGCCAGGATGATGCTGAATTTTGCCTTGATGGAAGTTTTTGAGCAAAATATGGTGTTAGCAATGGCCAGTGGCAATAGTGACTGCAATACTAGTTGGTTACTAGCTCACTTTTTTATTTCTCTGATTAGTATTTTGGAAGAGGATTAGTTTCTAGTTATTTCTTTATTAGATTCGTTAGAGCTATAGAAAATTCAACACTTTGTTTCATATTTGTAAAATGAGCACAACAATCTTTCTCATAATATACTTAATTCTGTAGTAATTTTTAAAACATGAATCAAAACGTAAAAATTCATAAACTATTTTATTTTCAGGATATACTACTAGGATAGTAAAAAATATGTTTGTGGGATTCAATGTAGATTTCTGGGATTTGGGGCTTTTTTGCCTTCTTTGCACAGTTGGCCTCCTGGTAACTGAGGCACTAGGCAATCAGTGTTCAAATACTGGATGTATGGCAGGATAAGCTGCAGACTGCAGTGGAGATATCTGCATTTCTCTTTCCTGACTCACTGAATATTCAGTAGGACTTACAAGTTCAGATTTGATGCCACATCTGACCAGGCTGTGAGCTGTTCTGGTGAGTTACCTTTAACTAACAGCCAAATTCTCACCCAGTCAGCTAAGAGATGCTGAGCAAATGAACAAGCTGAAGTTCTCTCTGCATGAAAGAATACACTTTTTTCCTTTTAATTTTTTTGGTTTTTTACATTTTTCTACTCACATATACTCCTTTTCAAATGCCTTTATCAGTTCAAGGACAACTTTTTCTATTTTTTCTACTCCCCTTTTCTTTTTAATAAGTGTGGCAACTGTGCTGTATTGATGATAGAGATTGCAGCAATCTTAAATAGAAAGGGAAGCTTTCTTTTGCTTCTCCCATTCAGTGTTATAGGACAGGCCTAATACAGAGAGGATTTTTGTTTGCTCTTCAGTATTGTTTGCTGTGTTCTATGTGGAGCACTGCTGCAGGCAGGTAGTGCATTGGTGAGGTAATTCCTCAGTTTCCATGGGGCCAGTTTTTCATGCTGCAGTTAAAAACTCATTGTGCCTTATATTATACACAGCTGTTAACAGAGAAACAAGTGAACAGCAGGGACCCAGCACAGGATGAGTGATAAAACAGGAAGCAAAGTAAAGATTGCAAACCCAAAGGAAATTACCTAGAAGACAAATCTGTAAAACCAATACAGCCATATCAATTGACACTAGCTCAAAAGTAGTTCGGTGCCTACATTAGTCTAACTAAACAAAATCCACATTCATTTACATTGAACATTCTTTAAACTGAGCCCAAAGCAAAATTTATGCAAGAATGGTGCACAGCTAGCTCTAACCTCTTGCAAGTTAGACAAATCAGGGATTTGTGTAGCTGGAACAGGAAAGGTGCCTGGCCACAGGTAACACAACTGTGGAAGCTGCTTTTGGGAGTGCTCTCCAGGGATAGTTTCCTCTGAGTCTTTAGAGGGCTGCCTTGTGGTCAGGATCACAAGTGAGAGCTGCCACTCCTGCTATTCAAAATCCACATCTTAGGCCCTTAATGGGGCATTATACCATCCTGTGCTGCCTCTTCTGAGAAGTGGTTGCTGATTCTCTCCTTGTTAATGAAATGTAATACAGTGGGGCAGTAGTCAATTCCTGATCACTTCCTGGTCTTCCAAAACGCACATTTTCAACCTTTTCCTGATTTTAACTCCATAACAAACAAGGTTGAATTTGTTCCAAAAAGGTTTTTTCAAAACAAATTTATTAAGGTTTAGCTCAGAGATGGTATATTGGAAATAACTTAAATTAACTACAGTTGTTGGCTAATGTAACTGTACTTTTCCTTAGGCAATTTTGATTAAGTGAACATATGAATTAGTGATACTTCCAGTTTAAGGAACTGCATCTCCTTTAGGTAACACTTAACTGTTATTTTCAATCCATTTACTCTTGACATTCTTTCAGTCTGCCCTTTCCTATACATAGTGCATGAGAAGAATATTGAAAGTATATTTGTGTTTTGACACTAATGAACAGTGCTCAATAGTACATCTATTTTGTAGGAGCTAAAGCTGCAGGAAGAAATAACGGTTTTGGGAAGAGCTACATGCACAGGATATAAATGTCTGAGTCACAAGTGCTCTATTGCTACTAGAAATCATGTCTTTGAATTTCTATAACAAATTTCAAAATCAACATTACAACTTAATCACACTATTCTACAAGTCTTTATTTATTTACTATATGTAAAGATTAGTAACTTAAAAGTGACTGTTCTGAAATCCAAAAGGTTTTTTGAAAAGGTGCTGTTATGTACTAAACCTGTGAATCTGTACATCTGCTACCAGAGGAAGGATTGTCTTTCAGTTGAGACCTCAGTCAAGAAAAGCAGTCATTGACAACTGAATCTGTCATTTCAAATTCCCTTACCCTCAAAGGTGAAAAATAGATGTTTTAGAGGTCTTCAAGGTATAAGGCATTAGGAAACGGTTCTCAAAAATATTTTATTCTCTTTTAAAGGGTGAATTATTTGAGCAAGCATGTTGCACTTCTCTGTTTTGTTTTAGATGAGTAGAAACTAGAAACATCTGTGTGTTTTCTTCATAAACTGAGGGCAGAAAAATTTAAAACAAGGCTTGAAGTATGATTCAAGCATTTAGACTTCTTTTTCCATGATCAGAATTCATTAGTTACTAATGAAGTGGATTACTAGGTCATTTCTTTGTCTTTGGAAAGTATTGCCTCGTGTTTTCGATACGCAAAGATCACTTGTAAGATACTAATTTTTTTCTTCACACTTTTTTCCCTTCTTTACCGTAAGAGGAATAAAACAATATCTTCCTGCATGTTCTTGCCCTTGACAGTTTAATCAGAGAAAATGTATTTCAGCCATTTGACATTTATTTATGGTAATGAAATTGATTCAGATTATGTAACTTCCCAAAGCTCTTGGAGGTAATGTGCTTTTGGCTTTTATATGTAGTAAATTTAAGTGGACAACTGGGGGAAGTAATATCAGCAAGATAAAAAGAATGTCATGGATCTAGCTTGCAGAGGTATAACTATAAAATAGAAATGATCAAGCAGCAAAACATGCCACAAAGTTGCAAGTTGGTAAAACTCACTCATACTGTTATTCAGTAAGTCTCATTTATTCTAGAATCCCATTTCAAGTCCTGTTCTTGGTTATGCTCTATTAACTCTTATGAGAGGTCTCATACTCCACTAGTTGCCATTTCTTTCAGATAAGATGCTTGTGTGAGATGACACAGCATATTCAGAAAAGGCTGTTAATTCTGCATGCAATCTAATCTAAAATCATGAAGAAAGATCATAAATAAACACTAATGTTTAAAGAGTTCAGTGAACTGATTAAATATCCCTATTCTTTGCAACTTTGTTTGTTTGTTTAATATTACTTGTGCATGTTGAACATTACTGGAACTTTTCTGATACAAATCTGCACAAGTCAAAAATACTGAGGTGCATTCTGTGTTTTCAGAATTTGCACCAGCTGTCAGGTACCTCTGTGAGTTGTAGCATTACTCTTAACAGCCTGACAGGCCAGCATCAGGATTGGTGTCTGACATTCAAATGCATAAATACTTTCACAGTTGCATAGTTCTGCTCTGTTTTGAACTTTGTCCTTCTGACCTGATATGTTCAGTTCTTCTGCTTTATATTCTTTCTTGCTAGGTAACTAGGGACACTTCGGACAAAACCTATTCATAAAACACCTGCCAAAAGCAGTGATGGTTCTAACTTTTATGAAATTCCTTCAACAGTCCTTCAGCAAAGTAACCTCTTCTCTTTTTCAGCTTCCTTATCTGGGCTCAACTGCTCATACAGTGCTTAGCCATGGCTTTCCAGCACACTCAGTGAGGGGATTAGCATTCAGATGTATGGTGCATTGTGGCCTCTAACATTTTTTAATGCAAAGAAAACTCCACTTCGTTCCAATACTGTCATTAGTCATGTTTATTTCTGTCCTGTGCAACAGTCAGTGAAAACTGGAACCTGCCATGCTGGCCCCTGCAGAGGGCAAACAGGGCCTCCACATTCTGACCTGAACAGATCCAAATTGAGGCAAGAAAGGGAGTCAGAGAACACATAAGCAGTACAAACAGTGGATGGAAGAATGATTTGAATCCAGATGGATTAAAAGGGAAAGACAAAGCTAAGTGAGAAGTCTGAAAGAAAAGTGGATGATGGCAAAAGAGAACTTCTAACACTGTAAGACCAACGGTTACAAAAGCATTCAAGGGGACAAGGGATGAAGCAGCCTATACCTGCCAGTACATGGGAAACAATGCAAACCTTAGTATTATGATGGGGGAATAGACTTTAGGATCAGAAATATACCATCATGAGCATCTCATCTCCTACATAACACAAGACATATTGAACCTCCTTCTGTAATGACGTCCTCAAAAGAGAAAGAGAAATAGCAATGCAAATAGAAACAAAAACTAGAGGAGACCAGTGAATGCATAAATTTGAATTTTCATTCTTTTTTTTTTGCTCCTATTTCTAAATTTTTATTTTATTTATTTCAAAAACCATTTTAAAAGAAATTCATTAACTGTACTCCCCCCTAGTTCTATCTTTATTTTCCTTTATTTTTTCTCCTCATAAGGTCCAAGAATTAAGGGAATTTCATGTGTGATGTGGAGAGAGCCCTTTACTCACAGTACCTCTACCTGTTACTAACCTGGAAGAACTGGAAACTGCAGAAGAGATTTTGCTTCTGCATTTCACGTTTGGGAGATATTTGCAGGCAGACTGGAATTCTGATTGCTGATGCATATTGAATCTGATGACATTTTAGAATTTCTTGTCACTGTTTGTCTTATCAATATTACACACCACATCTGAAGCTTTGTGGTTTGAGAATTTGCATAACTAAGCAGTCTTTCAGTATAACTGCAATATCTATTTTTTTTATTTTAAATTGAGGATGAATGTGTAGGGTAGATATTCTCTACAGCTGGATTGAACTAAGATTGCCCTGCTGTTTTTTTTCCACTGGGTGAATCTTATAGCAGCACATCTCAGTATTATATGAGCCGTTATGAATGTCTGGGAACAGAGTATCTCAGTCATTTATCATTATGCAATTATTTGACTTCCTCATTGACAGGGGAAGGTGCAGGAAGGACGGAAATGCTTTTATTTTGCCAATTATTTATTTGAAGTATATTTCAGTTGATGTCGTAGCATCTTCCTTTATCACTTCACGAACACACATCAGCTATACAATCCTAAATGTACTTTGTACCATGGAAACATCTTTGCTGATGAGAATTCTTTGCCTCAGTACAGATGTGCTTGTTACTTTAATGTGTGGCATTCTAATCAGCTCTTTCCAGTCTCTGTTAAAAGTCCATAATGCTAATTTGTTTGATTAATTTTGAAAGAGCCCAGCCAGATTATCCCATTAAGTTAATGCTACTGATTTTTAACAGATGTTTAAAATAGAAAATGCTACTAAGGGGAATAGTGCAAGAATTGCAATAGTCTTTTAGAAGCTGAATTTTAGTTATAATAGGCAAAACGATCTTAAAGCTTCATTCTATAGGTACTCTAATAGAGAGCTATGAACTGTGGATTTAGCTAAAATGAGAATAGTTTGTTTTTAAGTAATACCTAGAAGGTCTCATTTGTTTTGTAGTGTGAGCTATTTAAGTCTCAGCACTATTGTCCAGTTATTTTCTATTCTTCTAATCCTCCTTCACTTTTCTGTTTGAAACATTAAAATAGTGCAGAGTTTTGAGTTTTTGTCCCAGTTAAGCTGAAAAGATACAGTGCAGCAATTGAATAGTGAAGAGTGGAGTTGATATCAAAGGAATTTTATTTAAAATATTTTATTTTCAATACTTTGTTGAGCTGTTAGACCCCTTCATAAAGGATTAGAAACTCAGACCTGTTAAAGGATAATGTTGCTAGCCTATAGGCTTCTAACTTTAAAACTGTTAAATGATACAAACTTAAACCGAAAAGTCAGGAAACGTGGTGTGTGCCTTCTTCACTGTGTCATCCTAGTTCTGCCTCTATATCTCCTTGTTTCTCAATGATGGGAGGAGATTAGCTGGAGCAGACAGGTATAAAGTTTTTGTTCTGATACAATGAACAGTGTATGTACCTCTTGAAGGACAAAATGTATCTAATTTCAGTCCTGAATTCTAGATAGTGTTTCAGGGCTGGTGCACAGATGGGATTTATCAACAGTCTGGTGGCAACATGACTATCGTTTATGGGCCCTTGTGAGGGGTGAGTGGAGGTTATGTGGCCAAATTAATTCTAAGGGCAAAGTCAAGTGATAGTTGTTAAAATGACTTTCTCCATCCTCCTTGTTAGGAGACATATTTTCTGCTTCCACCACATAGAGAAAGGAAACGCTAGTCACATTCACCACACATTGAAACACTTATTCATTGAAAATAATGATAACCCTTCCTAATGTGGAAAAATAGATCATTTTTCCATTTTCAATAACCCCAGTACCACTGTAGATCCCAGGAGTTCCTTGGCTCTTCCTTTTTTTCCTAGTACTAATATCTTGTTTAGCAAAATAATGTCAGGTTACTGCTTTGATTTCTTGCAGGTGCTCCCTCATCACCTATTTGTGTTAGAATATTGCAGCCCGTTTACTCATCAATTCTCTTCCTTTTCAAGAAATTCTGTCCATTTAAGCAACAATGATCTTTTGCTCTTATGAGAGATTCAGCAGAGTGACATAATGATAGATTATGTCATATACAGTGCATAATTGTACATAAAACATATAAAACTACCTAATATATTAAATAATATTGTGTTAATATGGTTAGATAAAAAATCAAATATACAAAGTCCAAATTATCCATAAATTGGTAATCTGCATCAAATGTTATATGCAAATCATGTCCTTTCCTTAGGCTTGTTGCTGTTTTGTAAATTACTTCTCTGTAACAATATATAAACAAATGAATTTAACTTTACCTTTTATGTAACAGCACAACAGTTTCACTAATACATGAATAAGCAGTGCAATTTCACAGCAACAGAGGTACAAGATACATGGGAAGACAAAAAAAAAGAAAAGTATTTTTTAACTCTGGAGTGGGAAAAGAGTGAGACAGATAAACAGAAACAACTTTTGTGCTCTTCTCTAGTGTTTCTCTTGATTTTTAGCTCTACTACTTTTACTTGCTTTTACTTCTGCCCTTATGACACTGTCTGCTTCCAAATTTGTTAACCATTTGTCTGATTCCCTGATTATCTAAGATCTCTTTGGGTCTTGTGAAAGGCTAGTGAGACCAGGCCTTTCTTTCTTTTTTAATACTAGCAGAAAAATATTGGGATGATATCCTTTCTCTCTGTTCTTTTTCTGACAGTCTGCTGACAGACTGGAACTTAGTTTCTTCTAAATGAATATTTTTCTTTGTCATTGCTCTGAACAGATCTGAAAGGATGTATTACAGATATTTGTCTATAACTCTTCACACCTGGATTCATGGACACACTAATTTCCTTATAAAAGGGTGGAGATTTTACCAGGTGCACTTCCCTCTAACATTCACATTCTCATTTTTAATTGTCTGGCTTCTTCACCTTTACCAGAGCCCAGTTTTACCCCATTTCCTCCAAGAGCTCTTTTGAACTGAACAACAGAGGAGCTATATAGGTTAATTCATTACTACTTGCAAGACCTTTTTGTTTACCTGCTAAAGGGACAATTTTAAGTCAAAGCCCCTCTGTCCAAGTATCTTCAAACAAAATAAAGAGGAAAAGGTTTTAACAGAGTAAAGGGAAGGATGGTTGTACCAGCTGTATGCTGTCAGGAACTCAGAGAAGGACTCCACTCCACACCTCTTGTCTCTGGGTTTTCAAGCTGTTTTAAGACAGAAAATGGCCAGCAAGTTTCTTGCTATCCCATACCTGTAGCAAACTTACAAAGCATGCAGAATGGTGCTAAGTGCACACATCAGCTGTCAACAAGGATTGGGACATTAGATATCTACTGCTCTGACTCAAAATTAGACCCAGTGTCTGCAGAGTAGAAGGTGCTAGAAGACATGAAGTGGTCTCTTAATCGTACCTTGATGTTTCTAGCTGAAAACTCCTAGTGGAGATAAATATGGTTTGAAACAAGACTCCAGCAGCTGTGAATTGCTCAATTCATTTCAGTGTTCTCCTCTCTTTGAGTTCTTTTGACCCTACAGTACTGCCATTTATTGTGAAATAATATGTTTTATTTAGTGTGAAATCTTTTACCTTACCTCTATTTATTTATTGCTAGCCTCCTGAATAGTACCAAAGCAAAATCAGTGTTATGCTTGGGCTGAAGATCTCTCTGACTCAGATAAACCAGATCTTAAAGCTGACTTGACCATTTACACCCTGAGAGGCAGAAAATGTAATGGTATGAATTAGGATTTTCAGAGTAATTTCAACTTGAAGGGCATCTTTTAAACAAGTAGCAACTCTCCTTAACTGGAGAAGAGTCACTAGTTCTTTGCAGTACCTTTCAGGTTCACTTCTACAAAACTATGTATGGTTTCTAGATTCACTTCATATGACTCTCTTTCTAGTGACAGCATAAAGGAAATTTTCTCTGTTCTCCCAAACTGTACAGTGGAAACTATCAAGTTACTGGGGTCTTTCTCTACTCTCTTTTCTTTTCATTTTCCCCTTTTATTCTTTTGTCAACACACTGAGTCAAACCAAAGTTCTTGTCTCTCATGTTCTCCTATGCAACTGGGCACATTTTTGTCTCAAGGAACAGTGAGAGAAAGACTATGACAAAATCATATCAAGATGTGAGAGCAAGCCTATAGCAGTGCCTCCTCCTCCTCTACAGCTTCCCATGTGTGGCTGGAAGATGATTCTCCAGCCATCTGCATCTTAAGATACCCTGACTAGGGAACCTACTTTCACTTTACTTTGCCTCTGCAGCTGTTATGTCTAGCAAAATGAAATTAGAATTGCACTGAATATGGAAGTTGAGGTTTTGTGCTTTGCTATAGTTGCTGTTTTTTTGTAGCCTTCTGATCTTTTCTGAAGAAAGGCACTTCATGAGTGTTAGCTGGTCTAGAAGCTAGTAATTGAAAATCTGACTGTGAGCATAGATATAGGGGTCTTCTTTAAGTGTTGGGTCTCTGAACTGAAAATACAGTATCATCATGTAGTAATAGATGAAAATTGTACATGTTTTGGTACTTCCTATGGCAGATTTTTCTGAAGCAATTCTGGGTCATCAAACTGAGGGGTTTTTTTGGTGTAGTGTCAAATTTAAATATGTTTTTTTTAAACTTAGTGGTTTCCCCCCTTGCTTTTGGCCTGTGTCTTGCTATGGTAAAGGACAAATATCTCTTGATAAAGGGCAGAGTTGTAAATGATAAGATAGTGTCTGAAGATGACAGCCTTCACTCATTGTAATATGTGTAAAGGAATACTGTTATTGTCTTAAGTGCTGCTGTCATGTTCAGTTCCTGCTCTTGGAGAAATTTCCTTTCAGAGCAGCAGACTGACTCAAAGAGTCAGTTTTGTACTGTGAAAATGGGTATGAACTGTGACATTCTGTGTTTCTCTCCAGTTTTTTTTCTTGGGTCATTAAAAGTTGAAAAGCTTGTTATTGGAGTCCTCCTCAAGTGTGCTTTCAGTGACCTGCTCGCTAGATAGATGACAGACTGCCAGTTTCCTGAACCCTGCTGGAGATTATGAAATCTGCTCCTTTTACTGAATGGCATGGGGAACATTCTGGGCTTGTAATGATGAAATGAGATGAATATTCATGGATGTGGTTGTATGGTTAAGCTACCTTTACCCTAACGTAAGAGCAGAGAGAGTAGGCAATTACCTGCCTGACAGCTACCAATCTGTATGTTCCTATCAGCTTTTCCTGTGGAAACTTCTGGTTCCACACCCTAAAATTACATCTGCATGAGGCACATTACTGCAGTTTCCAAGAGGAGTACATACTCAGTGGCCAAAATGAAATAAGAGTGTTTATAGATCTGCTGCACCTTCCTGCTGTGGCTTACTGGGATTTATCTTCTTTGTCTAGATAAGTCTGCAGAGACATTTTTAACATTCTGACAATTAAGAGGCGAGAACTAAATTTATCTGTTGTTTAATGGAGAAGAGTCCCTCTGCTAGAGCCTGCTTCTAGTTATAACTATTTTTGATTTTTATGCTGCAGGTTTCAGTCCCTAGAGCAATAAAATGTTACTCTTTATTTCCCTTAGGAAATAAAGTACCCACCCACAGCCAAGAAGCAGTAACGTTAGTGGCACATAAATTTGTGTGGTGGCTGGTTTTCCTAATGGGCTTAGTTCCACTGACTACACACATCATGTCATTAAAGTGCTTTCTGTATCCCATAGTGTCTTGATTCATTTCCAGATAATGCAAGGAACACAAAGCTGTATGTCTTATCACTAATGGTATGTACCCAGTGATGTCCCTGAGTCCCTTTCCAGGTCACCAGTCATGCTATTTTTGCATGAGGTCTAGTGAAAACAGTACAGTATTTTGCTTTCCTGATTCAAGAAAAAAATCTGGCATGTAGCATACTGATTTATAAATAAGGTTATCTCATTCTGCTTAAAGTGCTACTGATTATTACTACTATTATTAGTCCTCTCTGCCTCTTCTGGAATCCCTCTTTTTTCACTGTGGTGTCCTCAGCATTGTTCCTTGGGATCTGTTAGCTAGCAGTGTCACTCAAAGGACCTCATTTCAGAAAAATTTAAATATGTTATTGAGATCAGATTCATGATTCAGCTCTATCTGGAGAATATTGAAAAAAAAATAAAATGGCACAGAAAATCATGCATAACAGCATAGAATTGGTTTTTTAAAATAATGCATCACTGGTTATTCCACTGTTAACAAGAAAAGATAATTCAGAACTGGATATAGACCCAAAATTATAGCGGGAGTGTCACTTTTTCTGGACTGGTTTATCTGTCATGTTTGATGCCTGTGAGCAAAGGGTTTATGAATATTTTAAGTAAATAAATGTATGGAACCAAGGAAAACAAATGGAATTTCTGCATTACCCTACTTATATATATTGCTAAGTGTTTTAAAATTAAAAGCATGAGCCAAAGTATTGGAAAACCAATATTGTTTCAGTTACTCCTAAGATCACTTTAAATTTTCTGTCTTTTGTAGTCATTTAAGACTCCTTTTTATAAATTGCCTTTAGCCCTTTTTATTAGCTTTGGCTATAGCTATTGGCTCTGTTAATGAATTTTATTTGTTTCTGCTGGTGTCCCAAAACCAAATTACTGTAACTAATGTACCACTGTAACTTTTCATAACTGTCTGTTCCTGAAAGGAAAAAGCAAGTTCCTCAAGTCAAAATATTAACACTTTTATGTCCTATTAAATAACAACCCAGAGAAAATTGTGCTAGTGTCTACAGGACTCAGCATTAAACCTATGAAATTTAATGTACTGTAGCAGATTGAGATTTGACACAATTTCCCTCTGTGGAAATTGTCTTCACTGTCATAATACCCATACTAAGCAGCAGAACTGGGATAAAGCACAACAGGAATGAGCCCCATTTGGAGTATATGTTACTATTCCAGCAAGTCAAGAAGTTTAGTAGCAGGTTTTTAAAATAGTCTAAGTTGTACCCAGAAAACTTTAGGACTGTCTATGTGGTTATGGAAATTATGCAATTCCTTCATGTTTAACAAGCTGGCTCGTGTATTTTTCATTCATGAAGCTCTTTGGCTTTCCACATAAATAGACGTACTGAAGTATTAGGGAAATAATGAATGCTTGTTCCATCAGTTTTGAGTGAATATGCAGGTGTTAGGGTAATTGATGGAGAAAGAAAATGGCTTTCCAGCTCATGCAGCAGTGAAAAATGTGATTGTACACAAGAGCATTGCAGAAATCAGAGTAAACACAGCAAATGTTCAATTAAAATTCTATTTTCTCCAACCAAATCAACCAAATCAAATGTTCCATGCCAATTTTTTTCCCAGTGAGTATATTTCTCTAGCTCTGATTATGCTGGGCAATAGCACTGAGAAGAATTAACCCAAAGTCATCTACGATGAGTTTATAATCCAAATCCCTGAAAGAGGTTATATTGGTTTAGGCTCTACAGTATGTAACATTGCTTCCCATTAATTTTTAAGAAATACTTTTAGAAATGCATTCTCACATATCACTGCAGTACAGACTGCAACACAGGAGAAGCCAGAAGGCTTCTGTACCATGCAAACAAGGCAGAAATTGCTGCAGATTCGAGGATGGTAAAAAGTAAACACCGTCCATGAATAGTGAAGGGTGATACTGCTTGTGCATGAAGGCTACTGGGACTACTTTGAGCAAACTTGCCCAACTACTTATGGATAAGATACAGTTGTTTGGTATTTTATCTTTCTTGCATTTTGTCTTCCTTTAACCTTCATCTACTTTCAGGCCTTCCAAAGCAAGTAAGTTTGGAGGCAGTGGCTCCTTACGGGGCCCAGAAAACACATTAAAGAGAGCAAATGCTAAACTTAACTGAAAACAGGAAAGAGGAAAAAAAGAATAGTTTAAAGTTTGAATTGAATTCATTAAAGGAAAAAAATATCCCATCTTAATAGTCTAAAGTTGTGCCTTTGCTCTGTGATTTTCAAAATAATTTATGTAAATAGTTTTGCACCGTATTTTGTTACTTAAACTCTAATTTTGAACTTATGCAAAATATTATTTTTCAATTATTTCTTCTGTAAGTAAGTCTTCAGAGATTCTTGTGTATGTGCATGTATTTTATTTGTATGTCATATTTTACAGATGATCTATTAGCAGTAATGACAAATTATTCCATGTAGATTGTCTGGCAGAGTCAGGGGTCAGGACCATCACTGGCATACAGATGACTTTTGTCCAGTTTGGATGTTAGTAAAATAGACTGCTTACCATCAAATTATCCTGAGATTGATAAAATGTAGTTCACACTTGCTAATTTTGTGAGACTCAACTCGTGTTTGGCATGCTAAAGTTAATGCAGAGAGCCACCAGCAAACTCATGGGGAAATGAGGAATTAACGTTCTCTATTTGTAAAGCCAAAGAAGCATTTCTATAAAGTCAGATCTTGCTACTAATTTTTAAGCCCCTTCATACAGTTTTCTTGACCTAGTGCAACAAGGTGACCAATAACTATTAAAATTACAATTTTTTTTAAGAGCTACTTTTTAAACATGTCGTTTCACATACAGTAGTGTCTAAATGAAAGATGTTTCAAAATACATTGTGTGCTTTATTTCATCAGTTAAAAGAAATATGTTTGCATATTCTTTCTTTCTGCATGTTTAGCTTCATTTAGTACACAGTGACCTATTTAATTCAATATTCTATTGAAATCCTCTGTGGATACATTGACTCTACTTATATCTTATCAAAATCTTTGGTGTAGCAACATCCTAGCCTACAAACACCTTGTTAGAATATCATCACTACAATTCCACAGCAGTTTTAAGACTTTTCAGTCTGACAGATTAGCACATAACAAGGCAGTGTGTTTTATCATCTTTTAGCCAATTAAAAAATTATTTCTATTGTTTGAAGCATAAACCATGCGTATTTCTCTCATACCAACCAACTAGATTTCCAATCAGCAGGGTATGGCAAGTCCTATTTTTGTGTGTCTCATACTACTGTAATACAAAAACCCTTTCTATAATCAACTGCATAATTTTATCAGTGTTTATCAGAGAAATCTGTGTGTAAAAGCCAGTCTGAGGGCTAAAGTATTGACAATGAGAAGGATGGTTAATTGTTCTACTTTATTCCTCAGTGTCATGAAAAGTGAAAAGTGCTTCATTGCACCAATGGTTTCAAACACCCCAATTTTTAGCTTAGGGAGCATTTGCCTTTCTGAGGCTGTAGGTCTTGAGGTAACTTTGTTCTTAGATGGTGTTTCTTATTCTGTAAACAGGCAAACAGTGACCCAGCTGGACAACAGCCCCCAGGTGGTCCACAGAACCTTTACTACCTACTTGCAACTAACACATTAATGTTACAGTTTTAATTTGGAAGATAGATTAGTCTATGATCCAGGACATTTGGAAAGGACTGATTTTTAAATCATTAAAACATACAAGGTGGAGATTGAACATTTATGTTGCATTTGATATTAATTTCATAGCACTATGTTCTTCCATGTGATGAAGTGTGTTTTCATCTCTAAGAATAAAGACAGACTGTCAGGTTTATCCTGATAAATTTATTTCTCTAGTTAACTATTTCAACAAATGATTTTATATTTTATTTGCTTTGCTTTGATTTCAGAAATCCATCAGATTATAAACATGATTTTTATTCAGGCTCCCTATCTTCTCCCCTGGTCTGTTCAGTGTCTGCTCAAATTTTTTAAAATATGAATATCCAAGTAAATCTTAGGAATAGAAGATGGACAAAGGAGGGAAGTGTTCACTGTTTGTTAACTTGGCAGTTTTGAGTCACCCTAAGGATGAATGGGACCTTTAAGCAATTAGTATCACCTCTGTGATGATAGGTCATGCAGTATTTTTGTCAGGTAAATGCTCCTCAGAGCCATCTGTCGTGGACTTGTGGTATCTTTTAGCCCTTTTACATAGCTGGCTCACAATAGTTTCACTGCTAGTGAATCCTCTCTGCCCATCAGCTTCTGAATCACATTGTTTGGACTGTAGCTACCCAAATCAGTATTCTGATTTAATAGATTTGAAAATTTTAAGTCTAGGATGCATAATTAAGTAATTTAGTCTGATATCCTATGTGTCATAGACCATTGTATTTTGCACATTTGTATGTGTATTGCTCCTGAAATCCCATAATCTGGCAAAGCATAACTATTTGGCAAAATCAAAACTTTCAGAAGACACTGGATTTGTATTGGGAAGTCACAAAGGAGCTGCCAGTTTTCTTTCTGGTTAGCTGTAGGGGGTTCATCAACCATCTTCTTACAGAAGGAATGGTGCTACATTGCTTTGTCCTTTTTTGGATTTGCCTCAGCTTCCAGCAATAATTCTCATTAATTGTTTCTCCACTAGATTATGGTATCATGAGCTATCCATGGTTTTTTTTTGTCTTGGTTTGTTTGGGTTTTTTTCTGATGACAATACTTATCCTTTGCAATCAAGTCAGTTCTCAGTCTTCTTGTTCAGTAAGAGTAACAGATTAAGCTCTTCAGTTCATTGCTGTGAGATTTTCTTCAGGCCTCAGTAATTCCTGTAGATCTTTTCTCCCCCCTATTCAGTTTCTTAACATGCCTTTAAGACTACTGACACTACACAGATGTGGATTTTTAGTGTTAGTTTTGGAGCTGTTGTATACAAAGCTGAAATAGATGCATTTTTCCAGGATCACTACATTAATTTCTGCAAATTTAAAGACTCAGTGCATTTTTTGCAGCTAAGAGCTCATGTTTACCTTTTCTATAACATATAGCTTTGGACCCAGATGCTCTTTCATTGCTTGAAAAAAAGCCAGTCTTCTGAGAGCTTTGTTATTAGGTGACCCACAGAGTTTATTATGTTTCACTGAGGACCCTCACTGAAACAAGCACCTCACGGAGGACCCATACAGCTGTAGTTTTTATCATCTGTTTCTTCCTACCCATATTCAGACCAACAGTGTAACAGAATGATAAACTCTTGCCCAGAAAGAAAAGGATCTTTAGGGATTTACTGATAGTGCCAAGAGAATGTCAGGGTAGATCTGCATAATTTTGTACTGGAAAAGAAGGGATGCTTATAGTTCTAGATCCAAGCCAGCCATCACGCTCTGTGTTCTATTGACCAGTAAGCCCACCAGTATCAGATCACTATTAATATTTAGGAACCACTGAGACCATCTTCTCAAAATGTAATTTTTTTCTATTAGATAGCAATAGAAACAAATTTTCGTATTTTCTTACTCTAGTTATTTCAGCAAGTATACTGCCCTAATGCTTCAAGGTGACCTTAAAATGCCTAAGTCTTTGGTTTTTTCACTTCATGGTATCTTTTCGTGTCTGAAGCTGTATCTGTGATGTATTTCCATAAAATGCTTCTTAGAAGTGTCATTTCTTTACCAGAAATCTTATAGTTTAGCCACTGGGATGATGTATCTATAGCTGACCCGATTAAATGTTTATAGGATTAGGCCAGAGATCAGATATGCCATAACACAGCACAAGGTAAATTACATTGTCTCAGTTTACAAGGATTTACAGCACTTTATGAGTTTTCTGTATTTTGCAGTTACCCTCCTCCCTCTTTGACTGAGGAAGTTTAACAACTAAAAATGATAAAATAAAAAGGATGATATAAAGTGATGTCAAAAAATGGTGGGGAAGTTGAAAAGCACAGCAGTCCTTGCTGTGGGGAAGATTTTCCAAACCATATGAAGAAGAAGGTAGTGAGATGACTACAGAAGTTTACAGGGAAGTAGACAAAAGGATAAAAAAATCCTAGTTCTAATGAACTTCATGCTCTATGAGTGTGTGGAGAAAGATTCTTTCCTGCATGAGGTTGTGAGGTTTGGGACAAGAAGGAGTTAGGACCTGAACTACCTAAACATACTAATGGAATGGAGTACCAGCTTTCATTTGCTAGCTCTTCCATTAGAGTTAGGGATCAAGAGATATATGTTATACAGGACATATTGCAAAATGGTTTAGTCCCTTTCTGCTTGTCAATATAATTTGACTGACATTTTATTACAATTTATTACATTTCCTGTGAAGTAATGTAGAAAGATACAAGCCTAAAGAGGTATATTTGATGGAAGCAAAAAAAGAGTATTATAGACCAGAAAATATATTAAAGTTTTATTAACTTGCAGTGGAAATGATAGGAAAAATATGGAATTAAAAAATTCTGTGTAATCCTTATTTTCACAATGGTAATAAAAAATTGTCACAAAACATAAAGATATATTAGTCACCTATGTATTTCATTATTTGATCTTTGTGTAGTTGTTTTGTTCAAGAAACATTTAATCTGAAATATGTCCACATTTGAACTAGTAAATGACAGTATATTTTGTGTAACTATTTATGTTTAGGTTTTTAAACTTCAAACTATCTTTTACATGTACTGAGATTTGAGAAGAGAGCCCTGTTTATTTGTATCAAGTTACCATTTGCTAGATTAACAAAGTGAGAATTTCAAGTATTAGAATTAGTTTAATAAATAAGGTTGGAGAATAAAGAAAACTGGGAGAAGACTTTATAAATCTGCCAACCTAATCCAGACAAAAGCTATGTCAATTCAGAAGCATTTGGACACCTCTTTAAAATTCAGAAAATACTCAGAACAAATTCTTTGCAGGAAAAAAAAACAGGTGATTTCTTGGATGAGGGCCACAGCACTTTGCATTTTGGCTTCTTCCTGGAATTATCACAGCCTTTCCTGAAGATTTTTTTTTCTATTTATTATGGAAAAATTGATTCCTCACTATTTCAGCTCAAACAGCAGGAATGAAGTTTCTGTCATTTCATTTTTCTGTGTTCCTGAAAATTTGAATTGTACCAGTTATTTCCTTGCACATATACAACAGTTATGCACCAGAGAACCCAAAATAACAGCCAGAAGATCAGAGTGCATTTTATATGGGTTCATTAAAAACTGTTAATATTCAGTAGGGATTATTAGGATAGCAGTTCTTATCCATGATGTCTTTTTGCCAGTCAAGAGTCTACGCTTGATAGAAGAGGCTCTAAAATCCCTTGTTACTGCTGAAGGAGCAGGTCCATTTGGCACTGGAATAAACCCTCTCCCCAGGCAGGTCATAAAAAATCATGGGATCATACAGAGGGGTGCCAGATCAAAGCAGAAGTCTCTTCAGCTCCACATCCCACTTGATTGTGAGTGGCACTTTCCTTTTTGTCTTTTATCCCAGCTCTTTCCTGCAGAGATTTTTACTCAGCTCTGGTTTCTTGCTGACACAGCCAGTCTGGCTCACTCATTGTTTCAGCACTTTCCATCATCAGTCACAGCTGTGCAGGGTGGGTATAAATGCTGCCAGGCAGAATGCAACACTACAGTTATCCAAATGAATGCACAGGGTGCAGAGCAATGAATATCCAGGACTTCTGCCTCCCATATTGAAACAGGGACATCTCCTTGTCTATAGTCCCATTTCCACATTACCTTCATCTGGAAAATAAACACCTCTTGCTCCAGAAGGAAAGGGGCAGAAAAAAAGAGAGCAAGGCAGCATATTGAATCAAAGCCTTTTTTTTTCCCTTTCCTCTAATATCTGTTTTATAATCTAGGTTGAGGACAATATCTAGCTCTTTCTTGTACTAGAATCATTCCTCCAAACTAAATTTTTAAATATCTTTAATTACACTTAGTGTAGGTAAGACATGAGTGCTGCTTTAATATTCTAGATGGTCTTGTGAATTAAAATTAGATTTATACATTTGCATAATAAAAGTAATGTTGTGAAAGAAAGTAGTTTGAGTATGTGAGAGGTAATTGCATTGTATGACTTGCCTTGGGCAACCCTTATTGGATTGAGCTCAGCACCAGCCATTATACCACTGGAGCATTTTGTATTTTTATGTAGCAGTGCAACAGAATTTAAATTTTATGCACAATTAGTTCTGTATTGATGTATAGTTTGTAGGTAGGGTTAAGTTATAAAACTGAGTATAAGCCCCTAATGCAGCTTTTCCTTTGGGGGAAGCGAAGGAAGCAAAAAAAAAAAATCAAGTTGGTGGAGTGAATGAAATTTCTTGGAGTCCAGCAACATTAATACAATTCTGCTGTTTTCTGTCTAGTAGCCTGAATTGCCAGTCTTCTGCAGTGCCTCCCCAGTACAGTATTTCGTGCTCAAAAAGCTCAACATGAGTATTGACAAATCATGTAACTGCTTTAATGACACCTCTTAAATTTGAGTTTCTCCCTACCATTTGCCTTTACACAGTACAATATTTGAGAAAAGAGATTCAGCTGAGGTATTTACGAGTTGAGTGTATAAAATGGAAGGCTCTCTTTGCTGCAGTGATGTCTCAGAATATTTTGAAATATTCCTTCACAAGCTGACATGGCAGTAACATGACACAATCAAGTGTGACACAATATTTTACACAGTATTCAGATTTAGGGGTGAATAGTCAGTTTCTTTCTTCATTCTAATGAGTTTAAGTAAAACAAATATCTTCTAAGAAGGTAGATACCCTTACAGCAGCCGAAGAATCTATAACACACTCAGTGTCTCAAATAAATCTTTCATTCTATGCAGCAGTGGGGCAGAGTCAGAATAATGCTAATATATCTCTTAAGTCTCATGATTCAATTTTTTGAAGTTATCCTCATGACACCAGTGAGCCAACTGCCCTCCTGACATGAGACCTATCACATCACCGAAGGTTTCTAATGATGAGCCAAAAAATTTCATGCCGACAGAAGTTGCCTGAATATTCCTAATCTTGCACCTTTTATGCCTTTTAAATACTACCATTGAAATAAGTGTTGTTATTGTCCTGGTCTTACGGTCTTCATACTGCACACCTCTACCTCTGTTTCCCCTTATTTCTTGAGACAGTAAGTCTTTTCACTGCTTCTTGCTGATCACACTTTCCTTGAATATTGTTTCAGTGGTGTTTTTTTTTTATTTTCAAATACACTAAATCGGGAGTGAAGAATACTCTGACATTAGAATTTAAGTGCACGTGAAAATTCCTTTTGAAGTGCAGGATTGAAAAGAATGGGTTTGGGACTAGAAGTTGATTCTCCCAGCAGGGGAGAGTCATATTTTCATTCTAGATTTGGTTTATTGCATTGCTTAAATTAAATCTGACCTCTGTTACTTTCCTGCTGCCTTCTTTTATCCATGATGACTTTTACAGCAACTCTTCGCCTAAGTGCTTTATTTTACTTCTCCTGTGACACCAAAGTTTAAGGGTAAGCTTAGAGGGAGTGATGTGTTCAGCAGTAAAAACATCTCAAGTCATTCATATGCACCCTCTCCCTTCACATCAACCCCTCTTACCCTTGCACCTTTTTTTACTACCTCTTCAGTTTGTGTTGGTACAGTTCTTTCTGAGTTCAGGAAGGAAAGCAAAGCACTATTTTACTTAAGCAAAGCAAGAAAGCATGTGTGATCTGAATGTTTCCCAAATGAGGTTTACGAGTGGTTGGACTGGCATGGCTGAGAGGATAATGGACTGGAGAAACCCATTCCTTTGGCCTTGCTACTGCCATTGCATTATGCAGTCAGTCCTTAGACAACTCTAGACTACACCATCGTACACACCCGTTGTGTTGGTCCCCATCAGGACCAACTATTTAATGAATTTCTCTTCTGGGACACATTTGCACAAGGAGATTTAATCAGTATTGTCCTTGGAAATATTTGATAGCACTTCACTGAAAAGCCAGTTGGAGAGCACTTGCTTTGCCTGCTCATGTGGGTTTTCTGGATAGAAGACTGCTTATAGCTTGAGGTGCTGTCTTGGGAGAGCTCATCAATTTATGAAAAATTCCCTGTTTATTCAGACACAGAAGAAGATGATGTGTTTTGGCTTGTTTTGTTTTTATGGTGCCTAGTGCCTTTCCCAAATACTCCTTTCTGTTATCCCCATGATGCCAATGAGCCAACTGCCCTTTCTAAGATTATTCCTTTACTCAAGGCTGTAATTCTAGGAATTTTCCTGTTCTCAAAGCTGTATTCCTTAGACTTACCTTGCTGCCCCTCTCTCACACCGCACTTATATGCACCCTTTTTTCACAGCAGAGCCAGTTTCAGGTATGCCTGAAGTATTTGCCTCTGGATCCCAGGCCCCAGCTCCTAGCCATCTCCAGAACTGGAGCAATGCAGCATTTTTGGGGCTGCATTGAGATGTAAACCAGAGGAATTAACTGAGTTGACTCCAACAGGGTCGTGTTGACAGATTTGCAATGTTCTTTTTAATATGGACAGTTGTCTTATGTAATTCATGATGTCTGCTCACAGCAAGGAAAAGATGTTGTGTGGGATGGTGTTTTTCACTTTTCCCAGTTGTCTGTTCTGCACCCAACCCTTCACAGAGCAGTAAACAGGAAAGCTCCTCCACTGACACCTGCTGCTGTAGTTGCCTCTGCTTTGCACAGTCCTCTCTGCTTTGCTTGGGTGGGAGACCAGTACTGTGTCAGGAGCTCCTTCAGAAATGAACAAATTTTTTCTTGCACATCTCTAAGAAGGTGGATATTTCTACAATCTATTAACTTTATTGTGAGGATAACATAAAGGGGAGAAAGAGAGGGAAAATTTTCCTCAGATCTTTATTTAGACCATTAAGGATATGATGAAACTCAATTGTCCTTCAAATTTTGGATGATCTTTAAAAACTTGTCTTTTAGAAAAATGGCCAGAAGGAAGGGAATTTAATTTCATTTTATTGTGCATTTTGACAAGATAATGATGAACTTAATGGTAACCAATTTTAATTAGGTCCTCCAAACCCTAATTGCAATATAAATTCATTATTAATTATTATCTCCATTAAACTAAAATTTTCCAGTGGCCAATTTGAGGAATACTGGTTTTGAAGTGCTATTAACATTTAAAATTAAAAAAGAAAACATGGATTATTTTAAATGGCCATTGGAATACTTACCATTTTGTGATGATAGCATATTTGGGAGTGAAAACAATGCAGGTGTAGTGTGCAATGGCAAGCAAGCTGTCTCCAGCTCTACACTGTACTCACTTTCAGAAAAAGTAATTATATTTGGGAAATATTAGCAAAACTGTTTTAACTTTCCAATCTGAGCTCTTTCTGAAGTTTCTGTGCTAGATTACTGTATTATGCAGCATTGTACAAAAAGGAAATTTAATGACTTCATAACCTATCTACAGGGTAGAGTAAGGGAAAAGGGAGAGGAACTACTGAGGAAAGAGGCAACATCTTCAAAGACTCGTTTCTGAGTTTTAACCTCATGGTCTAACCTGTGGGGATTAAACCAAAGAATATTGTTTTTCTATGGGTAGCTGAAAGAGAATTCAAGGTCACAATACATCATGAGAACTTTCCCTCTAAAAATAGCTTAACAATCAGTCAAGTACCATTTTGAAATAATCATCAAAATTTGGAAAATACACTGACATTTGGAACTGTTTTGGTAGTGTTCCAACCTTTGATTACGGAGCTTTGGAATGACAAATGAATGTTCTATAAAAACGTCAGCTGAATATGTGGATAGTTTCACTGAAGTGAAGGGGTTTTTCACATGTGGGCACTTTGATTAATATTGAAATTAAAAAGTAAGTTAATGCAGATTTTTTGCTAATTAGTAAGCATAGCTTTCTCTGTGAGATTCTAAGGATAATATTTCTATTTTGAATATACTCAATTTTCAGATTTGTAAAATTTTAGTGTTGTAATAATGATAATGTATTTAACTTTCAATGCTAATTAAACAGTTATGCAAATTTCCAATGACATTTTTTGTCTATCACAACACTATACTTATAACAGAACCAGTTAAGGTATGAATTTAGGAAACTTGCTCCTCAGAGTCAAATCTGTTGCTTTTCTGCTGCAGGTTAAGCTCCGTCTTTGAAGATACAAATAATTTTATTTTCTTTTTTAATTTTTTCCCTTTCCATGTTTGTGAATTCTCTGAAAACTACTAAGACCCTTTGATTTTTGAATTTTTGGACAACTGCTTTTACCAACTTGATTCTTTGTATGGCTTATAAGCAGTACTGTGGAAGTATTTTTTATTTCAAGTTTGAAGAGTTTAGATGGTTTTGAAGAGTTTAGATGATATATATTTTATCCAGTTGTATAAAAATAATTTTACAATGAACTTCGAATGCAATTTCTTACACTAACATTTAAAAACATTTTTTTCATTGTATATCTAAAATATTTATTTTAAAAGGACTGGGTTTGCAAGGTCCTTTGCTAGTAAGTGCACTCTCCTGAATTATGGAGATGATACCTTTTATTCCAAAATCAAGCTTTGCAAACTAGAAAAATTCAGCAGTAAAGTTATATTTAAACCAAAGCATGAGAAACACAGCTAAGGCATCTAGAAGCAACCTTTATGCAGTCTCTTGGTTTCATAGTGCAGTGGCCATTCAGTTTAAAAATTTCAAATAATCCTTGAAAGTATACAGCTCAGGCACTGTCGTAAATAATTACATTGCAAATTCCATTGCCCAATTCCCCTCCACCCACAAAAAAAAAAAAAAAAAATTCAAAACCAAAGCAACAGGCTTGAGTAAGAGAGCAGGTTTTTATAGGCACTATAGGTGATGTAGAGGTTGTGTCATTGTGAAAGCATACATGTGGAACAGGAGTTAACATTATTTTTAAAATATATAATTTTAAACAGGTTCATATGCTGCCCCTTGACTTCCTGCTTTTCAGAGGAGGTATATGAGTTCACCTGCTGGGAAAATGAGTATTTCTAACACAGTGTTGCTTATTCTGTTTGGAAAGTGTGCAGATCTGCTGCTTTGCTTACAAATACATCAGCGCAAACATCTACACAATTCCTGAACATTAAACATTTCTGCAGTACCCTTGGCTAGCAGTACCTCACTGCTTTCCAGCTATGTGTGTTGTGTGCATTTCCTTCACTGTAACTCCTTGTGTTATCATTTACCCTTTTGAATGTTTTCTTCTTTTTAGAAAGGGAATGAGAGCTGAACCTCTTGAGTGTGTCTAATGATAATCTTCCATGCCCTCAGGGCAGAGTTAAGGAGCTCTGTGTTGGAGATGCCTCAGACCTCCACAAGTACTGAAATACTCAGTGAAGTGTACAAATTTACCCTGCTTTTATACTGGTAATTATGTGTGGTTTATACATTTAAACATTCTGGAACAGAGTAGAAGGCTCTAAAATAAAAAAAAAAAAATAAAAATAAAAAAAAAAAAAAGAGTTTAACTTTTGTCTCTTTTTAGGAAATTAGCAGTCATTTGGGCTGCTTCTGAGACTTGGTACTGCTGCATATCTGCTTTCCAGTGGAAATGAAGCCCTTATTAGATCTAAACTTACAAACTTTTCTCTATAATAAAAACCTTTCACCATAGGCAACTTAATGTTAACAATTTGTAAGGGAAGATAATAAGTCCTAACTAAATTTAAGTAATGATTTCCAAAGTAGAGCCATAAATCTACTGCAGTTGAAGTTCATAAGGTCTCAAAGGAAAGGGAACTTATGGCCACTGAAATGAATAATCCACAAACTGCTAGTAATTCATACTTTTATTAAGACTGGTAATTTCTTTGATAGAAGTCTTTGAGTTTAGTCATTAAAACAATTGAATGGTAAGCTAATACAGCAGTTCATACACAAGTAGTTTTAGCATATCAAACTATTTTACTTCTCTTTCCTCCAGCTCTCACCATTATTGTAAATCTTTAATGTTTTAATCCTCAGGACATAACATAAATCAAAACCTAGATTTCAGAAATTTTTACCCCAGAAAGCAAGGTTGTACAGAATTTCACTAATAGGACTTGGCGGATAACAAATTGTTTCCACTCTTTGCTTGCACTAAAATTTTCTTTGAAAAGAATTTACCTTTTGCCATAAGCACCACATCTGTATTGTCTTTTCAAAAGCCCTAACTCTGCTTCTGTTTCAGGACAATGAGAGCTTAAACTTTGCTTTCACTGAATTAAATAGTGAGTTAATACTAACTCCAACTGAAGGAGTAATTGATCATTTTCTAGTCCAGGTCTGTTCTTGTGTTATAACACTAGAGATCAATAAGGGAACATTCAGCACCTTTTCATATGTGGTGTTTGGCAGAAGTAGGAAGTTTTTCCACAGATTTGGCCTTGGTGAGCAGTGAATTAAAAGTGAAAAGGCAGGGATCCAGGCACATGAAGTCTGCCTATGACTATGCTGGGGAGTTTTCAAACCTCCAGTCCAGGTCATCTGCATGCAGAAAGCCTTTGGGAAATGGTTCCTGACATGTTATTGCTCTGAAACTATTCTCAAGTACTATTTTAGTACAGTCCGGGTCAGAAATACACCAGGACTCATTCTGATAATTTATATAAAATTACCATCATATTTCTTTAAGGGTGGAAAAGTAGCCAGTGTGTCACCTGTCTTTCTATAGGAGGACTTGAACCTGTTTCACAGACAAAAAGCAGTTTCTATTTCTTGATCTCTTAGAATTTGTCCTAAATTTCTAGAGGTTTTGTCTGACTTTCGTTGGCCCAGCAAAATTGTCTGTATTGGTAGTCCTGATAATATTGATTGAGCATCAACAGATTGTTAGACGTGCTGAAGCTCCCTTTGGCAGACTAGTCCTCAGGCTGATTAGTCCTCTGCTGAGGCATGATTTCTGACAAAAGCAAGGAAAAGTTTGTGTCCAGATTTGCACTTTCCTTTAGTAAAGCTGAGGTTCTGACTAGTATGGCAGTGTGTAGCAAACATTGCAAAGACCATTCAGGCAATGTCAAGCCCAAATTGCTCACAATGCTGTCTCTTTTCTGCAGAGACTGATTCATCTCGTTTAGATTACTTGCTGTCTTTGAAGGGCAGAATGAGTCCCACTGCTTTTCAGGTGTGCAGCTTCCAGCTGGATCAGCTCTGTGCAGACCTGCTCTGCACTCCAATGAATTGGCATAACCAGCAGGAGATAATCCTCATAGGATTAAAACTCCTCTTTCCTCCACTTCTGATCTTTTGGAATCTTATAGTTTGCTGGATCTTATTTTGTGCATTTGGCATCATGTTATTTATTCCATCCTAATAGCTATGCCATTATGACTTAGGGCAAGGACAATTTAAGTTTCATGGTGAGTCCAGCAGGCATTTGCTTTTAAAACCATAAAGTCACTTCTAAATCCCAGCCAGAATTTGTCCTTAAAATTATTTCCAAGCTCCATTTAATCCCTCTATTAGACCTGAACTCTTCTATAGACTTTCTCCAGTCTGGCACAGGCTGAAAAACTGATCACATCTGATCAGCAGAAATTTGTTTCCAAGCCTAAAACATCCTCTATTTTCCTAAAAATTCTGAAGGAATGAAACTGAATATCACTGAGCCAGTGTGTAGCTGAAAAGACAATTGTAGTAACAGCTTCGTCTCTTAACATGTTTCTTAAAATGTTTCAGATCTTTCACACTTGGCTATATCCTGAACTTTTCCACATAAGGGTTTGAAGAGGCTTCAGGACCATATTCAGCCATGTGTTAAGATATTGAAAATGGTTTAGGTTCAGGGAGAAGGTTTCAGTTCCATTTCTTTTTGCTTATGTAGATATTGATGCACATAAAATTATTCCAGTATTCTTCATAGGAATGGTCTTGACTGAGATTATTAAACACTTTTGAAGTAAATTCTGCTTTTCTTCACATGTTTCTTGCTGAAGAAGTAATCTTTTAGGTATTGTTGACAAGGGAACAAAAGAAAGGCAAACTTTTAAAATAATTTTAACTGCCTAGCTCAAAACTTTGCAAAAACACGGAATCTCTGTAGCAATTTCAAGCTTCCTCTGAGGATTGTGACAGGATTATGCCATATTCAGTCAATAGTTTGCCTCATCACTTCCAAGGCCTTCATGCCCAGCTCAGCAAGGCCTTGATGTTACAAAGTCCTTTGAATTTTACCTAAAGGGAACTAAAGCCCTTTCACACTCCAGTCTTGCTTTTTGTTTCATTTGACGTTACTCAATAGGTTTTGCTATGTCTAAATTAGAACAGTGTCTAATAGCTGTCTGATTGCATTCATCATTGCTGCAGCTTGACAGGTCTGCAGCATGAAGGTCACATCAAATCCCAGTTCACATAAGGCAAAGTCCTTATTTATTTCTGTCCAGAGCTCTTGTGAGGCAACTGCATTCCCCTGGACTTCTTTACACATAAATGCTGTGGATTATTGATTAGAATCATATTTCTGGATGTAAGGGCTAGGATTTACTTAGTTGAAGTCTTGGGGTACTCACCTTGCTGTATATTGATAGGGATTTTTTATTTCTTCTTTGGGGGATGAATATTCAATTTTCTTTTTGCTCTGTTTTCATTCCACACATTTATTTTAAATCCATTAAGAGTTTATCATTACTGTTTGACTTTAGGTCAGTGATATGCCCTTCCAAAAATGTTTCTTTTTAAATATTTATTAGTCTATTACCTTGTGGTGATACAAATGTGATTTCATTGAGAAATCGTATACGATACACATGAAAGGGAGTTTAGACATACAAAGAAATGTTTGCACATCCTTTCTGCGGAGATGGAAGAAGTGCTTTCCTCAGTGATGGGTGAACCTGTATGTTTTGTACAGATAAGAGATTCAGAAATACTATGCGGCTCACATTTGTATTTGGTGATCTCCATTTACCTTTTTCTACAACAGCAGTTTTTTTATCTTTTTAAATGCTGACATGCTGTCATGGAGCGCATCCAGGCCCTCATCAAAGTGCGAAATTGAGGTGACATCATGTAGTCAGCTAAGATTTCCCTTCCTGGCTGATGGCACAGAGCTGTGGAACTGCCATCAGAGACTCTAGGGAGTGACAAGTAGAAAAGGGGTGTCTGTTTAAGGCATGCTGAGCAGTCTCTTAATGCCAAAACTTATTTAAAACACTGCGCTTGGTAAAAATGCAAATACTCCATAGGCTGCTCTGAATCGCACCATAAGATAAACTAGCCTCTGTTTGGTTGTAGAGATTAGGGGTGGAAGGGGCAAGGACTGTACCTCTTAATACCTCTCTTCATTCCCAGTCCTCCTGAGTGGAATTGTACACTGTGTGATGCCCAAATGTTAGTATATGTCACTGTTAGAAAAATTGCATGTGAAATATGGAGAAATGAAAAACACTGAACACAGACCCTGCAGCTATCACTGTCAGTTGGATTCCACAGAGGATCTTGAGTGATAGGTCAGCCAAAATTCTTCTCAGGGGCAAGGATCTTGTCAACATCGAGTGTACTGTCAGTCCAGCTATTTAAGTTTGTTATTATTTCTCATAAGTCAAGGACTTGAAGATGTTTTTTTCTCTGGTTTTACGTAGGCAAACCCTGAGTTTCCCTGAGTTCTGAAAGGACACTGCAGCAAGTTGTGAGTTTGCTTCATCCACTTCTTTAACTATCCCGAGATGATGTTCGGGTAGTCATGCTCATGGAACACTACTCCATGGTTGAGGGAACTAATGTTCCTGTCAAAACCACCAATACTGACCTCTGGATCATATCTATCTTTATCTGATCTTTGACTTCTCCAAAAGGATTAATGGGAATAGCCCCAGAACTGCCATCTCTTCATGTGTGCTTACAGACCCTCCAACCCTTTTGATATTCCCAAGATCATTATACATATTGACACCTCATGTCCTTGCAGGCCAACATGGGCAAGGACAGAGTTCATCTGTATGTGCTCTAGGAATTTTTCAGTGGTCTCATGCTTCTGAGAATCAACACATGAGCTGTGTGTCTAGCATATGTGGCAAGGGGCTGCTTTTGTCACTTTCATGCTTGTCACCAATTCTTAGTTAAATTTTTGTCTGTTACTTATTCTTTCCACATACCTGTTCCTACTAGGGAGTATAACACTCTACCAGCAAAGTGACCATGTTTTTTCCCTACTGAGGGACCATTTATGCCTGGATGATGTGCACTCATCTCTTCTCTCTTTGGATGCCTCCCCACATACAGTATGAATGTTACTCTCAGTGAGGTGTCTCTGATTACAGCTGTGTCTCAGCTCAGCCCCCTTGTTGTGCATCATTCCTTGTGTCACTGGGATGCTGGTAGCTGCAGCTGGTGCAACCCATCCACTTTCTGGCCTTGTTTCTCAGGAAAATATAGGCCACAGTCCCACAAATGTAGTCCAGTGCCTGGGTCAAGGCGTCACAATCAGTGTGCTAATAGGTCTGGCCCTGAGAGTTTGCAGGTTAAAGAAAACCTGACGTGAAAAATAGCTCTGCTGCTAGTGTGTGTCTTCAGTGTTCTCTGTTTTTTCTATAAGCTTCAATCCCTGTCTCCTCATCCTGTGCAACTACCATCAAATTTCCTACTGAAACTATTCCCATTTGGTCTTCTCTGTTCACTAGCTATAAATGATTATTTTGGCTGCTGGGGTTATGATCTACCCTCCTGTCCAGCAAAGCCCTACTTCCGTCAAAATTGAGAGAGTTCATTTCTGAGCACTGAACTCAGATTTATCATAATGATCACAGGAGAATATTGCAGACCAAATAAACTGCAGATTGCATGCTAACAATGAAGCAATTTATTAACAAAATTATGTCCAAAAAAGAGCTCCAGGTCCTAAATTTTGGTTTAAAACTAGTTGTGTTGCTAAAGCAGAATAATTATGTGAGAGCTGGTACTTAAATGGCATCCTCTGGCTTTTTGTGCAACCTCCAGGGCTAGTAATGGGTGGACTCTAATAACTCCTTTTCCAGAAAGCCAGGTAAATAAGCCAGGTTAATTAAAGAAAAGGAAAAAGGAACAGGCTGTACCTAGCACACAGAAATTGCTAATTTAAACTGTTTTAAACTGTTTATTTAAATTGCTAATTCAAACTGTTCTTGAGGATAAGACTTCAGTCTCTTGAGTAGCATGTACATTAATATATTCCATGAAAGACTTTGTGGGAGGCAGATCTTGAATTTTTTAATCTTATATAATGCATACATTAATGTTGAGTGAGCCATATTTAAATACTGCGAAGACTTCAAGAGAAAAGTCAGAAAATATGCAACGGATGTTTTGTCATGCAGCTGTGGCTGTTCTTTCTCCACAAAGTCATAAAGTGAGGATTCAGAGCCAGATGTTTTAACTTTCAGTTGTCATTGCCTTCAGTTGAGGTTCCCAAGGTAATCGCATGGCAGCACTGACTTATCATTGTCAAACACAGCTTTGAGTCAGCTAAAGATTGTTGGTATATATATTCCTTAAGTTCAAGGCTTGGGATTTATGGCTTTCTGTTTGTAAAGAGTAGTTGGAGAATTATCTTTGGCAGGGTAATATTTTTTTATGTAAGATCACCAAGTGAGGCCAAACTCACAGCTTACAATGCTGAGAGACAGAATTAAAATCCCAGTTTTGCATTGGTCATTATATCCACAGCACAAAAGAATGGGCAGCTTTCTTGTTCTGCTTCAGGCCCCTCACTTGGGGAATCTGCCATGCATTCTGTATCACACGTTCTGTCACACATGGCATCCTCTTGCAGGCACACAAATGACCGTATCATCTGTTCAATGTGACGTTCACCCACTATTTAGCACAGTGGGGTTATTAACAGAAGGGAGGCTTTCAGATCAGCTGTAATATAAATAAAAATTAATGTATCACCTTTGCACAGCTAGATGCAGCATACTTTACATAACCAGGATTTGTAATCAAAAAAGAGCTTGTCCTCAGAAGACAACAGATGAAAAAAAAACAACAAACCAAACCTGCAGAGGGATCTGCAGATGAAAGACTAAGCTACAAATGGAGATTTCATTTTCCAATTATTATGGGTCAAATGCTGTCTAGGTTTGAAGTCCTTGTTTCTCCTAGCACAGAGGAAAAAACTGAGGGCACCACACAATTTTTTTCTCTCATCCTCAGGAATTTTCTGCATGAGGTCAGTACAGGCTCTACTAAAGACCAAGTGCTCCAGCATGGTGCATGCACAGGTTGGCTTGCAAGGAACTTTGTGTCTTTATGAAGCTCCAGGGTTTCACATCTGGGGTACAGAGAGATCAGTCTTCATAGTTTAGAAATTCAGGTCTATAAGGCACATAGGCAGAAGTGCTTTTTGTCTCCATTTCTCTTTGCATTGATGGATAGACAAGAAGCTGACATATCCTATACAGCATACAGAATACAGTGCCTTTGCAAATGTGTAGTTAAGGGTTACTTACCCTACTCTTTTCTTACATAGCTTAATAACATGTTTTGGGGACAGTGGAGAAATTCCAGTGAACATCAGTTATTGTCTAGTGTTGAATTTCCAATCCTGTGCCATTTCATCTGTCAGAAAATTAAATGATCCTTGTAATTTTGTTGTTACTGCCTGATCTTTATAAGGAAAATTACAAGGCTACTTAATACAGGGTAAATATAATGCTATTAGAGAAATCTTTGTCCTTTAAAAGATTAAAAGAGGGAGAATGATGGTCATTTTCTTTGTTCCTTCTATTTGTTTAGTATCCTGCTCTTTTGTCCCTTGGTTTCAACTTTCAGATAAAAGCATTTAGTTATTCATTTTCATGTGTTAGCTTTGGATTATCAGACTTATGTCCATTTTGTTTCCTGCCCTCATACCTCACACCACAGCTTAGCTCCCACATTCTTAACTCCTTAGAGACTAGGTAAGGCATTCTTCAGTCTTGTCTAGAAACTACTTGCTGGCAGGACATGTTGCAGCACAGTGATTCTGGGGCAGTAGGGAGGCCAGCTGTGCCGTGCCGTGCCGTGCCAGGCAGGGTTAGCCACAGCCCTGTGATCACCAGGGAAGTGCCAGTGCTGGGACAAGCTGAGGTGAGGCCATGAAGGTGATTTAGGCTGATGGAGTACACGGCCACATCCCAAGCTGGCTGCAAGGGTGCTGCTGCTCTGCCCAGCTGCAAGGATGGAGTAACAAAGCTGTTCAGTTTACAGAGCTGACTGTCAGCATGACACTGCTGGTGGTTTTGAACAGGCTTTCCAGTAAGCCATCTTAGGAAGCAGAGGTGGCATCATTTGGAGAGTCCAAGGGCAAAAGCAAACAGAGTGGCACTGGTCTCTCATCTCCTGCCTCACTTGTTTGGCCTCTTGTTTGGGTGGCTCACTGAAAATATCATCTGAGCACTAAGTGAAAATCAGAAGGGCAATTCAGATCTTAGGAACTTTAGTAATGACAAAATGTTATTTCTCCATGGAAAATCAAGAGTGCAGTCTCCTCTGCACATTCCAACAGCAGTTTTGGTTATTGCCTCTGAAAAAGGAAGTGCTAGCTATTGTTTAAACATAGAGCAGCAAGGATGGCTGGAGGTAAGGAACAGTTTATGTGTGATGAAATGCTTGTTTTTTTTGTTCTGACAAGAGTCATCTGGATAAAGATGTGATGAAGCTTTCTAAAATCATAAGGGGAATGGAAAAAAGTGGTAGGAATTTACCCATTCTTATTATGTGAGAACTGGAGATAGCCATACTATAAGGTAGCATATATAAGGCAAAAGGAGGAAGCTCACATGCTGCAAATTAAAATTATGGAACTCAATGCTTAAGGATATTGTAGAGACCAAAAGTATTCAGGGTTCTCAAAGTGACTAGATACATTAATGGAGAATTCCCAAGAGGGAGGAAGGGGATCTGATTGCATCCTTTATCACAGAGTGTCCCTAAATGGCAGTATGCAGATAAGGATGAAATACAGACATATTTAACTCTTTTCTTGTTATGCTTTTCTCATGAGATCTGTTACTGACCTGTGCCAGAGACAGGGTACTAAGAGATGGCTTTTGTGTTAGGTTCACTACATTTGTTTATCTATAGTACTTACAGCCAGCTCCAGCTTCTCCAAAACCAAAGATACCTTTTCTTTCCCAGAAGAGGGATGAGAAGGAAGAGGAAAGAGGAAGAAGCAGGGCTGAATGATTTCTACCTTTTGTGCATTGTGGAGCTTAGCTGTGCAACTCTGTCATGAGTGTGCATGTGTTATGTCCAGCCAGTATTGTGGGGGTCCAATTCAACACAGTCCTTTTTTGCTCTTGCTGACCTTTCAAAGATTATTTTCCCATCTTCTGCTAGCAGACAGTAATGCTAAGAACAACGGTTCTACAATATTGTCAAGCCTATTATTTTGTAGCCAATACAGATGGATTACCGAGACCTAACCTGGAAGGCAGCTTTTCAACTATTTGGATGGAGGATTGGATAGCTGAGGGAAAAAATGCAGGCAATTACTTCTAACACTGGGTTTCTTCTTTATCTAATCTGCAATTTTCTGAAATACTGCTATGTCTTTTATCAAGAAATAGTGGGTAACTGGCTTGGAAAATCTGAGATAAGGAGTCTCTGAGGCAGGAGTAATTGGTTATGGTAGATTGGGCCAAATTAGTAGGCTGCTCAGCAGAATTGTTTACTGTACTGTGTACATGCCACTTATTTCAGCCACTTCTGTTGTGTTTTGCTTTGTGTCTATTTATTTATTTATCTATTTTATATTGAGATAGTCAATGACATTAGCTTACTTTCCTATATGAGACTTTCCTGAAGAACAAAAACACAAAGCATTAGCCTGAAACATAAAAATGTCGCATGTCCTCTTAGATTATGCACAGTCTGTCTTTGAATGTTAGCATTAACCTTCAGTTCAGTAGGATCTGTAGATACAAGACTGAAAAAAATGCAAACTGACACTGTGGTATATTTTTTCATTGCAAATATTTACGTTTGTCTTCTGATGATATTTTCCAGGTATAGAAAGAAGTTAGGAAACTATTGCTAGAGTTGCTGGAGTTTCAGTTGATTAAGCACCTGTCATCTGAATCAGTTTTATATCACAGCTGCTCTAATTCAGTGACCATTGCACAAAAAATATCATTGTAACTTTCAGATGTTTGCCACCTTGATTTGTTATTGTCCCAGTGAAGGTAGATATAGTCCTAATGATCTGAAGTGTGTTGTGCTCCCAAAACCCACTTTCCATCAAAGTCCAAAAGTAACAAAAAATAAAACTAGATAATGCTCCACAACCTTCAAAGGAGAACTATAAATTCACAGCTAGAAAGGGAAAAAAGACAGAGAGAGAACGGATGTGTGCAAAGAATTTGTTGCAGCAAAGTTTACTTTGCATTCAAGGCCAGAGAATGCTTGATGGCAGCCATGTGTTTGACTCTCTTGTAACGACTGCAAGAGGTGTGAGCAGAATTAAAATGTCAAAATGGGTGAAAAAAACATGAATGTAGCACTCATCACTATTACATTCATGCAACCCCTGCAATGGGCAGCTGAAGGAATGTAGTATCAATGTGTCACAAGTTAGGCATGGCATACTTCTTTCTAAAACCAGGAAAGCAGGGCAACATCTCTAAATGGAAAGTCACAGGTACCTGTGGAAACAGAGATAGGAAAATGGTCAGTGACAGCAACCTATAGCCAAACATCAAAAATCCTATGTTTCCCTTTTTCCCCCTCCTCCTGTTTCCCTCAACAGACATCCATCAAACTACAATAGGATTTCTGCTGGCCAGTTTGTGTCTTGGAAATTGACAAGAGAGGGGAGAATCACTTTGCCCAGAATCCTTGCTAAATTACATGAAAATAGGATTTGTGCTGCATGTAAACTGTGTAAATCCAGTCAGCTTTTAAGTGGAAACCAATTTCCTAGTGTGTAAGTGTCATTGATTTGTTAATCTGACAATTTTTTTAAACAAGCTGATGTAGATTAGCCAGTTCTGATTGTATGTCTCTTACGAGTCATTTGAGTGCTGGATATCTTGGTGAGTAAAGCACTAAAAATTAACCTTTGAGGCCCCTGCCTATAAATAAATTATTGATCCTTAAGAAAGAATCAGATAATCTCATTAGATATAGTTTTCTGTAGTATGAGTCTAAATCCTGCCATACAGAATCATTTATCATGATTGACAATCTTTTTCCTGAAGCAGACCAGACCCAAGCTACAACAGAAAGCAAATCCTGCAGGAATTGGTATAGGAGAGCAGTATGAAGAATTTCCAACTGATTTGATGCTTAAGGGATGTTTTGTTTCCCCTTCAAGTATTTCTAAGGGCTTTTAGCTTTTATGTATGCTTTTATAGCTGTATATCCAATAATTCTCAGTCAGGAAAAAAGTGCCTCTGAAATGTCATGCATGATGGTATTCTGGAGCCAGACAGAAGTACAAGGAATGAATTTCTGATCCATGACATAACAGACACAAGTGGAAAATACATAGCAAGCAGTGTAATACTGAAAGGCAGAAGGGATACAAAGTTCAGTGCTTAACATATAAATGACTGCTTAGAAGTACTTAACAGAAAAAAATAGTTAATGCAGTGTCAAAAGGTAAATGTACAAGCAGAGACCTAGTGTTGTTATTTTTAACAACTGCAGCTCAGTGATGTCCTAAAATGAAGCAAAGTTAAGGGAGCATTTTAATGCCAGGAGGAAAAAAAAAGTTTAACCTTATCATTTGTTTCAATAATTTGACTTTTGATTTTGTAAAAGAAAAGACGAAACAGAGGACACTCATGTCTGAGCTCTGTTCCTCTGTTGCTGGGCAAAGAGGAGCTGTACATGTGGGAAGCAGTGGGGGCTCCTGGGAGGACACCAGTTCTTTCTTACTTGGCTTATCAACCTGATTAAATGTTAGCATCAAGTTCAGAGACATTGCAGTCTCGATTTCCAGTGTCTGCATCAGCATTCATAGTGACAAACTCTGCTTAGAATCCCACTAGTATAAATTTTCAAAGGGTTTTTTTTGTTGGTTTTTTTGGTTTGGTTTTTTTTTTTTTTGGTTATTGGAAATGATTGATGCATCAATACTTATTACCAAATGGAGGGGAAAAACAACATGTACACACCCCCACAACCCTCTGCACTTGGACTGTGTACCGTGTGGGGTTTCATATATGCAGTAACTAAGGTTGGAGATTTGGTCCTACACCTGTCTGTTCTGTCTTCAGGCTCACAGCTTAGAAACCCTACACTGTTAAAAGAATACAAAAAAAAAGTGTAGATGAGGGAAATAATGGGCATGGTCTAGATAGGGAAAGTAATTCAAATATCAGAAGAAATAGCATTGTATAGTGTCTGATTTAATGATTTAATCACATTGGACTTGTGGTAATGGAGTTATTTTTAGTTTAAAAAATGTTTAAAGACCAATTAATTATAAGGCGTAGCATTTCTCTGTGTAAGGTGGTAAAGATCAAGGATAGATTCTGTTGCTCTGGATTAGCTCAGAAGTTATTCGTGGTCATGTAAGTAAAAACCAGAGGGAGAATCCTGTAGTGTGGTGTGGCAGCTGTTCTGTACCAAATTGCTGGCATAATCTCATGAAATTGCTTGCACTAATTCACTTCAGCGCAGCGATGAGTCTGATGGCATAATGCTGAGCTGTGGGGGTTCTCTCCTGCCCTGCATATAGTAAAGCACATCCATTTCCCACTGTGTTCCTGGTCCTCTGCAGCCACTGAGCTTTAGGTAAATTGGGACAGACTTGGAATTTTATCACTACAGTGCAAGCACAGCCTCCGCTGACTCATTGAAAGGGCCTGTGGCCTGTCCACCTGGAAAGGGTTTTTTTTCTCTTTTATTCACAAGGGAAAAAAATTTAATCAATTCTTATATCAGCATGATGACTAACCAGAGCAGAATTTTTTTCAATATTTTGCAGAAACCTATGGGTTTTTAAAAATAGGTATTCCTCCACCAGATAGAAATCATTCGGTATTTCTTCACTTGTACTAGTTTACTAGTTTTATCCCTTGTGATTAAAGTGTTTATCCTTGCTGATTTAGAAAACCCACACTGGGCTGGACTTCAGCTGTAGAGTAAAAATTATCCAGAATTTTTTTTTGTTTTGTTTTCTCTTTTTTTTCTCTTTTAATGTGGCAGAAAGAGTGTTTCTTTTATTTCATATGCAAATATGAAGTTGTGCACCAATAAAACAGATAGACCATCTCATTGACAGATCCAAAGAAAAGCATTCTTTATGAGAAAACACTGTATTGCTAATAAAGTGATCCCAACAGCCAAGTTTGTGCTGCTTAATTTGTTTCCTAGGAGTGATATTATAATTCTGACATACTGAAAAATTGCCTCACAGAGACTCATATTGCATTTGTTGCCGAGTGCCTCTTTGATATAACATTTGTTATTGTAGTGCTTGGGGTGTCTTCAGAGGAGTAATATTCTAAATGAACCTGGCTGTATCATCCCTTTAATGTAGAGTAAAATTTTGCATTAAATTTTCAGCTTATTTCAAATGTGTTTTGCCAGCTATTCATCGTGAGCGATCTGTTCAAGTATAAGGCCACTATATCAATATAAAATCAGAAAAATCCTTAACACTTTCTCTTTGGGGACTCTCCCAGGTAGTTTCAGTTCTTTTCTGTTAGATGAACAGACAGTATGATCTCTTGTATTTATTCCTGCCTGTCAGGTTCTTTACAGTAGAAGCACGAATCACTGTTTGTAATGCAGGATTACCCTGTCTCACACAATGTTATTAGAATTAGACTTGCCTAGTGACTTAATTACTTTTTCTTCTGTATTTAACTTTAGTTTTCATCCCACACCAGCTTTTGCATTCCCAGGAACACTCTGCTTCTAATGTTGGAGCAAATACTGAAGAACATATGTATTATTTGTCTGGATTTGCACAGACACAAAATGAGAGCAGTATGTAGTCCCCCCTCAGTGGACTTCTGTACTCTGAGCTGCCAGTGAAATGTAAAAAGATTGCACTATGATGTCCTCTTAGACCTCAAGACTGGAAGGACAGTTTGTATTGAACACAGGCATTTTTCATAATTATGTTGCCTGCAGAGTTGCCACCTGCCCTAATTTGATCTGATTACAGTGAAATGCAAAACTGTCCTCATTTCATAAGTGGAACTTTTCCATGTTCCCTCACAGAGAAAAGCAAGATATGCACACATGTATTGCTGCTGCAAAGGAGAAAGAAAACTATTACAATTAGGTATCAATTAAGATTTAGACTCCTTTACCAGAGTGCAGGTCACTTTTAGACAATTGCTTCATTCTTTAGAGTTCTGAAAATTATTTTCTGTCCTAAAATCTCCATGAAAAAGAGAAAATCATAGCCATTCATCCAGATATGTCTGTACTATTCTGAGAGACATTATATATTCTGTGGCTTTTTTAAATTCTCTTTTGGTTGGATGGGGTTATTGTCCATGAACATTTATTTTTAGAGTAGCCTGGGCTTGCCTTGTAGTCTGAGTCATTTATGTAGCAATTTAAATATTTGTCTTAGCTCTCAGTGAAAGGCTCATGTTGAAGATTTATAAATGCTTCATAGATTAAAGGAATAGCATTTTTTATATACTGTTTATACCAAATGATGCCATATCCCGGGAAAAAAAAAGAAATGCAAAATTTGAAAGAAAAGCATTGCTGTTTCTGGGTCACTGGATATTGTTTGCCATTGTCTTTTCTCAAACAGTGATTTTGTGCATGCTTATGCATGTGTGAGTAAGAGAGTGAGACCTGCATGTGTGTATCTTGGTTTTCCCACAGATTTTTTTTTTAGGTTGGCATATTGATTTTCCTGTACTATGCACAGAAAATAACCTTTAAAAATTGTATTTTAATATCCTTAAACAGTAGTTTTGGAATTAAAAAGATGGAAAGCTGTGTTTGTTCTCTGGCACCTGGCCACATCTTTTCTGATGCAGTGGCTTATTCTATATTACATAGTCAGTGTAATAACCTCACTTGGTAAATACAAATGAGAAGGAAATTTATTGCAATATGAAACTAGGGTTTTGTCTATAACTTCCAAAATTATGGGAGAACATTTTCCTTAATTCAACTGTTAAAAGGAAAGAGGATAAATATTTACTTTGAAAATCTGATTCTTGGATTTGGGCTTTACAATATTGTTTACCACGACAAATATATTTCTGTTATTGAGCCATCAGCTGGAAAACATCTGTGTGAACTTTAGTTTAATTTCAGCTTAGAAACCTTTTAGCAGTTCTGTGTTATACTTGCTTAGTTCTGTATTCAGAAATTTGAATCTTTTAAGGATTTGCCCTTCAGTAACTAGCAAATGAAATTCTTCTATAGTTATTTTTGCCTTGTGTTGACTTTTATTCAGGGATAGTTGGATTTTCCCTGAGAAGGCAATCTTCTCTCTCATAAAGTCTCCACCACATGCTGAAAGCTCCTGACCTCTCACTTCCCTTCTCAAAGGTACTGATCATCATCAAAGGCCAATGCCAGCATGAAGGTGGGAATTTGAGAGAACAGAGTTTTCTTTAGAGATTTCAACTACTTTTTGAATAAAAGATGAGACAACCTTTCATGAATGGAGCTGATAGAGCTAAAAACCTAGCAAACTGAGAGTGAAGAGCTCCTTTCAGGCCAGATCCCTGCAATGAGATTTTCACTTCCACGGTTTATATGGTAGAAGGTGTGAGTCTTCCAAAAGAAGTTTGAAATAGCGCTCTTGTATCTCAACTAAAAAAAAAAAAAATCACCTGGTTATGGTAGAAGCCCTAGACTTGTCCTCTTTCATGTAAAGAAACTGTAGAAATTGCTTCTGTTAATTAAGAAGCATTAAAAAAAAATGTTTTTTCTGTAAGATTTAATTTGGCAATAATCAAATCTTCCCACTTGCATGGGAAGAAGGGAGTTTCCTTTTTGATTTTTTGTGTCTGGAGCTTCTGTATGTAAGCAGTAAAGGTCATAGCTCAATTTCTCATTACAGATAGACAGCATGGAATTTGTTATGTTGCATGAGTTCAGTATTCACTGACTTTACTGAGAATTGTGTGGGTGAATTTACACCTATAATTTAAACTGGAATATTGAGCAAGCAGATGGTACAGCCTATTCATCAAATATGTTTTCACTATTGCATGGGTGCCCTGAAGTCTCAGTCTCTTGGGCAATACTGAATATTATTTCTTAGAAAATTCCCCCCCTCTGAAAGATTCTTTCAACAGTTTGTCACATAGCAGTGCAGAATATACAAAAACCTGCCAAAAATAACAAGCAGTGGCTTGCTGGCATTGCAGAACTCAGTGCAATTCAGGGTTTGAATGCTGATGCGACCAAACATTACTTGTTCAAGTGTGGTTTAAATGTTGTTTTAAATGTGCGAAAAGGAAGCAAGGCAGTAGGTTCTAAACTGAAATGGCAGGTCAATATTCCTGCTGATATTTTTTGTGGCAAAGATTAAAAGAAAGACCTTAGCAGAAAATGGCTAATGTGGTTCATTACTTCTAGTCATTTGGCTTTAAAGCATCATTAAAAAAAGCAGTGAGTAACAGCACAGTGAAAGCCAGAGTTGTGTGCAACGTGAGAAAGCCAGACCAGCAGAATTTGCTACAGTCACTTTATGTGATCCTTTCCCAACTCTGATGCAGTCTGTTTGCAGAATTCTTTCACAAGTACTTCATGAGAGTAAAAAATGTGCTCTGTGTCTTTGGAGGGTTTTGAATTTAAGAGCACACAGAGATGTAACCTATCCAGCTGGGCAGCTAACATCTAACATCTCTGGTGACTGGTTAGAACAGGACAGGTATTGTGCCCTGACAATCCAGCTTTCATGAAACTTTCCTGACTAGTATCTTCAGCAGCCTTTTTTATAGCAAAATAATGTATAGGTCTTTTTACTGACTTCAGGTGTCAGAAGTCAATAAAAAAATAAAAACAAATTAACATGAGACTGTTTGATGATGTCATTAACAAAGAGAAAATGATGTTTAAATTCTGATTTTTTTTTTTTTGAGAGAGAATAGGATTCTTATTGCAGATTGACCTTTGAAAAAGTAGCAATTAAATATGTCCTTTACTGCCACACAGTCCTTTTAACAAAATATTACATTTTCTGTACATAGTCAATTTGTTTGTTGGTACAGATACCTGTAAGCACCAATGACTTAATTGCTGCTGTGATAATTTGCTTAAGATGACTTTGAAAGGACAGAGTTCAATGCTTCTTGTTTTTGAAATGAGCTTTTGTTAATTTTTTTCCCCCAAATCAATCTATAATATTGAAGCACTGTAATCTGTCTCGTTTTGGGAATATATTTGTTTTACTTCTCATCTAGATTATTGTACAGAAAAATATCTGCAAATTGATGATTATTAAAATGGCATGAGTACAATAAAGAATCCTATGTAATTTTTTAGTTTGTTTGGTTTTGCTGGATAGGTAATTTTTTACACCAACTGTAAGGTGGCCAGTACAAGAAATTGGGGTACTAAAGGGTTGTCCCCCTATTTTCAAACATACGGCTGACTGATTTAGTGAGAGGGTTTTGAGTCTGACACGTGATTTTATGATTGATGATGGTTAGTAATATTTGATGCTCCAGATGATACTGTGTGCCTCTGTGAATCCTCTGCATTTTCAGACTTGCAGATCTAAGACTCAGGACTTGAGATGACAAGTTATTCACAGGATTTTTTTATGATCTTTGTTTTAAAAAAAAAAATTAAATCTTTTTAGACAAAGGAAAAGGTATGTAAATATAAGTTTACATATACAAATTAATGAAGTTCTAAGGCTGTCTACATTAGGAAATTATGTAGGCAGCAAGGAAAAAAATCTCAATAATTTACTATTTACCAAAGTATTGCTCATGAGTGTTGTAAAAAAATAGTGAAAATGGCTATAGTAATACCTTTCTGTAGGATCTGTGAGAAACTACTTCATCTTTTCACAATGCACAAGGAGTATTCCAAATATAGCCTTATATGCTTATATTCTATAAATTACCTACTTGATATTCTTCATATCTTTTTCTCTTTTCAGTAAAATATTTATGCATTCCACTCTCCTAAGTTTTGTCTTTGTTCACATTCACATAACATCAAAAGTGAGAAAAGGTCACCTGTAACATCTGAACATTAATTAACACGAGCGCAGTGAAGTCACTTCATACTTAGAAATCACCATCAGTTCCCGTGGGAATGGCCACACTGTCACCAGCACAGGCTTGCTGCTCCCTGGAAGAGATGCAGACAGCAGAAAGGTGTGGGGGTTTACAACAACATTCCAGTTAATTGAACAGTTTGGAGGAGACTGGCAAAGTGACCTAAGAAATGAACGCGCACAAGTTATGGGACTTCAGACGTGTTCAGTCTGGGGTGACAGTCTAGTCTGACTCCAGTTTCTTGCTGCCCTGTTTCCACTCCCATTGCTGTCGGTGCAGGGCTGTGCTCTTCCTGCCAGTGCTGTCTGTGCTGTGCTGAGTCGCTTGTACTACACCAGGAGTCCCAGTCACTGTCCCACAGTAGCTGAGGTTGGCTGTGCTCTGGATGCACTCCTGCTGTAACAAGCACCTCTGAGCTGCAGGATTCCCTGGCCACCTTTCCTTGCTGTGCATGCATGGCAGGCCAGCTTGCACTTGTCTGTATATACAGAACTGATGCTGTATTGAAAGTCCTGCCGTTAGAGTGCTGCACTGCCAGATTTTTAGGATTATGTTTTTGAATACAGAACATTTTTATACCTATACTAAAGTCATGGAAAAAAAGAAAGCCAACATACCTGTTAATTTTCTAAGCATGAAGTGATTATTCTCAAGTATTTAAAATGTTTTCCAGTTGCAAGCTTCGTTTAACAATTAGCACTTTGAAAAGATATCCTTTGAAGGACACTGATAGATATTCATGTATGCTTATGTTCAGAGCCCACAAAAGGGATGTACTTTTCAGAATTAACAAGCGTTGATGCAGACATAAATTCTAAGTGAGAGAAATGGAAGTTGCACTGTGCTCATAATGTAAATGCTTAGCTTGCATGGAACTAAATGTGAGGGGGAAATTTACATGCTCCAATGTTAAGCATGTGTAGAAATGACTGGAATTGCAGCTGTTGAGTGAAATTCAAATATTCTAACTTAAAAAGTCTAAAAGTTACTTGTGTAAATCTTGCCAAGTTGCCTTAAACTCCTCACTTAATGGAAATAAGGGGATATTTTTTTTTGCGCCCGTCTTGGATGGTGGGAATTACCCTGTGAAAGCATATATTCCTTCTATCAACTATAAAGGAAGCATGCAAGGAATATATTAGACTCATATAGCCAACATTTTAATGCTTAAATGCATTGAAATTAATCTCACACAACTATACCATTTGGGGAAAGATGAAATTTAAAATGCAAAGCCTGAAAAATGCTGCAAACGTATGGTAGAAGATGCAGCACACAACCCTGCAGTGGAGATACATCTGTTTGTACCTGTGGTCAGCGAAGGCATTTAGTGATTTTCTTTGATTCTCTGTGTGATTCAGAGGGCACCTGCATCCAGGTGCTGGTAGACAGGAGCGCTGGGACAGCCCCACTCCGGGCACTGGGCACCTCCCTGGCGCTGGGGCTGGGGCTGGGGCTGAGGCTGAGCACAGTCCCAGCTTGGCAGGGCCCGTGGCTGGGCTGTGGGTGATGCCATGATGATTTTGCTTTTTCATATACTTTTCTCATATTCCCCCTTTCATATATACTTTTATGCAGCTTTATGTATCCCAAGTGCTTTTAGCCCACATACTTGTAATTCCCTAAGTTTGATAACTAGTTTAGACCCAAAGCTCTGTTAAGCCAAGAGACTAAACATCTTGGAAACATCGTAGTTAGGGTGTCAGAGAGCCCCAGAGCCAAGGTCCTCTCCAGAACACATTCTGTAAATTAAGCTAGACCCACGCAGGGGGGGACATTCCTTACGAGGGAGCTTCTCCTGAGCCTCCCACTGGGAAACCTGTGATAGATATGCTAATATGCAAGATCTATAATTGTATATGTGAACCATCACGGGGTCTTTTGTGGGTTCCGTGCACTGGTCCGGGCGGGCACTTTTGCAGGGTGCTCCTGCCTGGAACAAAGGATCTTTAATAAACACCAAGGTAAAATCCCTTTTCCCCTCTAACCGTGTTCGGCTTTTAATTCTAAGCCCAGGTAAAGGCATCATGGGGACATCTGCCCAGCTGCAGGTGGGTGAGGAAGGGGCTGACACGGGGTCCTGGCTGGGACAGGCAGGGCTGCTGGTGTCACCAGGGCACCAACACTCATGTTACTCCTCAGTTGGCTCTATTTGTAGCAGCTGTCATATTTTGCTTCCATTTTGCCATTTTATGCAACATTAAAGGCTTGGTTTAATTTTTCCTTTGCCTTCTCTCTGAAGAACATAAGTCATACGGAGGGATAATTTTAAGGGGGGAAAAAAAACAGAAGCTAATTCTGTCTGAGAAAAAATGTGTGAAGATTCGGGTAATTAAATTGGTAGTAGTTAGAATCATAGTTTAATTACAAGTGCAGTTGAAAATGTGTGTTCAGACCAATTGAAATCAGGGTATTTATAATGTTAGGAGTCATCAAACCATCCTTCCTAAATCTTGCTTCTTTATTCTTCTCTTGGAGATACATGTACTTATATGAACAGATTAAAAATATGCTTATGGAGAGAATACCACAATGTAAATTGCAAGTTTACAGTTACACATTTCTGTAACTTTAAATGGACCTTTCATTCATAAGTGCAGCATTCGGAGTTAAATTATAAAGCAATATGGGAATCAAGTAACAACAAAATTATTCAAACAAGTAAACTGGTGTATAATGGAATGTGTTGAAGCAAATAAAATGCTTAAATTTAATTTAAGTAATAAAACTTTAAATAGAGGCAAAGAAATTGCTTGTTGTGACTTGATAAAACTGCCGGTCCTTTGAACTGGGCATCATCCCTTCATATTTTCCTGCTTAGACTTAGGCTCATTCCTAAAACATCAAATTAGTTTTATCTATCTGATTGCTCTAAGGTCAGTGGAACTATGACAGAGTTAAAAGCGGTATAAAAGTATTAAATATTTGCATCAGTTTTATATTTCTTATACCTTGCTCTACCTTCATAGTTAGCAAGAACCTGTAAAGGTCACTGTAGCTGAGACCATATGAAACACATAAGTTTGAATGTGAGCTGAAAGAGGCAACAAATAAGCAATTTAGCTGCCATTTTATCAGTCTGCAGGTGTCCTCAATGCTGAGTTTTGGCTTCTGATTAAAGCCAATTGTTCATGTTTTTACCCTGTTTCATTTCAACACTCTTATGTGTAATTATTATTGATTTTTTTTTCTTATATTCCTGTGGTTTGGTTTATGTCTGTGGAAATTTCATGAAGGGTTGTACTTTTCGAATAATAATTGGGAAGAGGGAAGTGAAAATTTTTGGTAATTGTTGAGACCATTCATTATAAGGGGTTCTGTAGGACAGAGAGCATAAAAACTAATCCTCAAACCATTCTATACAAAATAGCAGAAAAAGTAAAGTGCATTTGGCATGTGCTACTTTCACATCAGAGGCTTAGAAAATACACTTTTCTATAAATGTTTGATGTGTACAGTTTGCCAGTGAACCCATCAGGTGCTGTGCTTAACTACTAATAATTTTCAAGTTTCTGTTTGTGTTTTCATATACATTAATATGGTGGTGGATGTATGGAGGAATTTGTGGGTGAGATAACAAATAGTTCTTAATGGTTTTGAGCAGAGAGGGGATTTTTTTAAGTCTCTTTATGTTTTATTTATGGAATGGTTATTTGTCATAACCTTTTTCTCTAGTCACAGTGCAGGAATTTAACATAATCCAAGACTTTTTCAAAACTCACGGATATTTGGTAAAAATAGGTTACAGTGTTAGACCATGTTTTTATTACAGAAAAGAAGAAATTAAAAATAGAAATAGGAAACATAAGAAATATATCCAGAAATATTTTAAAAGAAAAAAAGAAAAGGAAGATTTCTTTTTTTCCCCAAAATTATTGTGTCTGAAATGTGACAATCTGACATGACTTCTTACAGACAGCAGACTGTTAAGATGTGTCAGTATAATTCAATATTGTGTGCATTTGACATTTCTGAACTCATTTCTGGAAAGAATCATGCCAACAGTGACATAGGTTTAAAGCTCTCTCTCTTTGCTAGTAACGTCAGGATCTGTTGTATAATCAGCTAAGCAAGATCCAATGAAAATATGAACTATGAAAAGATTGAAAACTAGGTTGGGCTACTCTCTGAAAAACAGACTACACAAAATATTGCATTTGGAAGAGGATGCAGCAGTGGATGACTAGTAACACTTAAACATGCATGTTTTTCATAGAATCATAAAATAGTTTGAGTTGGAAGGGACATTTAAAGGTGATCTAGTCCAGCCCCGCTGCAATAAGCAGCAACACCTTCAACTAGGTCAGGTTTCTCAAAGCCCTGGCCAGCCTGACCTTGAACGGGAGAACCGATTCCAGTGTTTCACCACCTTCACCACAAAAATACTTATTTCTTATATCTAATCTAAATCAACCCTCCTGCAGTTTAAAACCATTACCCCTTGTCCTTTCACCATAGTCCCTGCTAAATAGTTTGTCCCCACCTTTCTTATAGGCCCCCACCAAGTTCTGGAAGGCTGCTAAAATGTCTCCCCCGAGCCTTCTGTTTTCCAGGCTGAAGAATCCCAATTCTCTCACCTTTCCTAATAGGGCAGGTGCTCCAGCCCTCTGATCTTGGTGACCTTGCTCTGGACCCACTCCAACACATCCACATCCTCCAGATGTTCTGGGGACTCCAGAGCTGGATGCAGTAGTGCAGGTGGGGTCTCACCAGAGCAGAGCAGAGGGGCAGAATCCCCTCCCCGGCCCTGCTGCTCATGGTGCTTTGGATGCAGCCCAGGACACGTTTGGTTTCTGGGCTGCAAGTGCTCCTTGACAGCTCGTGTCCAGCCTCTCACCCCCAGCACCCCCAAGTTCTTCTTGGCAGGGCTGCTAATAATCCATTCATCCCCAGCTTGTATGGAAGAAAGAGAGGATGCATGTAAGGAGTTCATAAAGGAGTGAGGGCAGAATAGGATATGATTTCAAGAAGAATGGAGAGAAAAAGTTTTTGCTAAGGAAGAAAAAGGAAACCTTCCAATTTAAGGAGTTTGGTGAATGATAAATTGGAAAGTATAAGAGTGAAGAAAGAAATACTTGATTGAAGTAGAAGCTGTCAGGACTCCAAAAAGGCAGAATGCAGTTTAGTTGGTGTTCTAAAGCTAACATCTGTCAAAGATTAACAGGCAGCATTACATGAAATCATAATTATCCTCTACACTTAGAAATTCCTATGGCAGTATGCAATCAATGCAGATATTTTCAGGGAAATCACATGCAGGAAAATATATTGCTAATTATATAAGAACTTGAGGCTAAGAGAGAGGAACCATGCTTTTTTGCAATAAGTTTTAATTTGAAACACAGAGAAGACAACAGTTCTGGACTACAGCTCAGGGCTCAGGTCAAGAAGTTAGTGAGACAGAGTTGGATGGAGATGTAAATCCCAGTGAGAATACAAGAAGGCGCTGCGTAGCAGTGATTCTGTGCTAGGAGTAGCAAGGACAATTATGTGCATTGAGAAAGAGAAAGAATAAACAGCATTGAGAAAATGAGAAAATAAATTTAGAAGTGATACACAGGTTGTGGTTCTAGAAGTTGAGGAGAATAAATTCTGATTAAGAAATAATCACTTAGCGCTAAAACGCACATTCAAATATGTGAATACCCTTGTGCATGAGAAAGAGGTGGGTGAAAAGAAGCCTGTAAGAATATCATGGGTTTCATTAAATGGGAAGAAATGGTAATATTTAATAAGAGACAATTCATTATTAGGCAATTCTTACTATATGCTTAAACCTGGGCCAACTTCAAACATTGTCTTACCTTTGTAAGAGTTTGCTGATGAAGTTGTGTAGATGGTGCATTCTTCACCTATTCCTCCTCGGAATGAAGATAAAACATTTACCAGTAAAAGATTGACCTGAGTAACATTTAAATCAGCTTCCTAAGTGGAAAAATTACGTGAATACAAGACTTGTACTAGTGTAATTGTTTCTGTTGTTCCTATTTTGCCTTTTTAGTTATGTTGCTTTCAAGTGTAGTCTTTTCCTTCTTCATCCCTAAGACAGCTATGCCAACAGAAAGTGTGAGTGTAGGCCATGTCTCATTAGCCTTGAGTGAAACCATGGTGCTGGTGGAGACTTCCTAAAAGTTACGTCCAAATTAATTTGGATTCTTTTAATGGCAGTCATTAAGAGTGAAAGGTAACTATTTGTAGTAGCATCAGCAGAAAACCAGGTTGATAAATACCATGGTTCCTCCCATTTTCTGAGAGGAGCTATGCTCTTAATTCCATTTCAGAAATTTTCTCTGTTCACGAACAGATGCTTCAATTTGTAGTAAAAAGAGAAAAGCCCAGATAGCTTTCACAGTCTGCATTTTCATCCCTTGTCAGGAATTAGTCTATCAGTGTACAAAAGTCATTTACAAAAGTAGTGTACAGCAACCTTGGATTTCATCACCAGGAAGGTAACCACAGTCTGAACAGGTCACTAAAGCTCATGGCAGCTAGCAAGACAGATTCTTTCTTACTGGCTGGTACAGATGTGAAAGTTTGTAGTGATTGAAAATTAATCTCATGGCAAAATTCTGGTAAATCAGTCCTCTGCTTGTGTTCTTGGTTTGTGTGTTAACACCAGGGGGTAACAGCCATATATATATATGTGAAATGGGTTTTGTTTGTGACAGCCAAAATTAAAGCGATCTGTGGGGCCTGTTAAATCCTTCAGAGAATCAGGAAAAAGCATGTATTATTCTTAGAAATGAATCCAAACCTGTTGTTTGAATCAGAATTCAGCTTTGGGTAGCTCCAACGTTTTGATGTAAGATCCTCTTTTAACAGGCTTTTTGGCTTTTTACTAAGGGTTGGCAGTATCTGGCAGACAGTGCTGCCCTTTTCATCTTGCTTTTGTTTGTAGTCCTTTGGGAAAAGGGCTAAAATATTTGGAATATAACCTTTCTAAGTGTTCTTGGTAGCATGCTCAGACATGTGGAAGGATTATTTGGTAGATGGTTTTCAGTATTCTGGTGCCTGCAGAGCCATGGCTAATCTTTCTAATCTTCTTTATCTAAGGTAATCTGTATATTCTATCATCTCTGCATCTATGTGTCTTATGCTGAAACTGCACTGACAGGAAGCTCTAAAACACCTATTTTTGTTTCTTTCCAACAGCTGGCTGTCCAGATTCCTTGATTAAAGAACTTCATCACTTCAGGATTCTGGGAGAAGAACAGGTGAGCTAGCATCTCAAAGTCAGCGTCTTAATGTCATGAAAGATAGACGCTAATGAGACAGTTTCATCTCTCTCCAGGGAAACAGAGTGTATCTCATGACCCCAAAGACCTGAAATGTGGGGGAAAAAAACCACACAGGAGTTATATGTGAGAGTAGGGGTTTTTTTCATTCTATCCATCAGCCTTGACAGGTTATTAATTGGTACATCTGCTACCTGCCACAGTTTTTCAGCTTTTGACTACAGCAGTAAACAGACTCTAAAGCAGCAGACAGACAAACAATCTGACTATGGGATTGGTACTTACAGCTACTCATGATATTATGAGAATCCCTTTGTGTGTCCTGTTTTCTGTTTTAAAAGAGTGTTTCTCATAATTATAGCTGTGCTTTGCACTCAGAAAACTATTTCTGTAGAGGGACCTTAGGAAAGCATAAATGAAGTATGCTTTACAACACTCACAAGAAGGTCAGTTATTATTTTGTCAATAATGAAATTAACATACAGAGGTATTGAGAAATGGCCTTAAATTTTGAGAGACAAGTTGAATTTTCAAACACTCAATTCTTCTGAAATACAAGTTGTCTTTTTCTCTGAAGTATCCCTCCGAAGGTGGTGGTTACAAAGCCTGACTGCATGACACAGAGCTGCAGGTGCTAGGGACCAAGGAGCTGAAAGCCCAGCATTAGTGTGTTGTACATGACAATATCCACATCTTTTAATGAACCTGGCACCAAGGGACTTGCACAAGGTTGTATGAGGGCTGTGACAGAGGGAGGAGTAACTCCTGAGATCTTAATTCAAAGTCTTGTTTTATCATTTTTAAATCAGATTGTATTGTCAAGAACACCCTGGTGCTTCTCCTTTCCCTGTCACTCCCCCTTTTTCTATTACAACCGTGGCTGCTGTTACAGCTTCTAGACTTCCAATTTTCCTCCACCAGCCCCCCATTTCAGTTGTTATAGAGAGTCACAAGTTATGTTTCTCAGGGACTCAGCTTTTCTTTAGCAAGAGATATTGGAAACAGGAATCTGGTGAGACTGAGGACTTAGGAAGAGGAAATAAAAGAAGTTATGACCAGGACTGATGGGGTCAAGAGACTAATTAGAGCTATCTGACAAAAGGAGGGCAGAGTGAGATGAAACTTGGGTAGAATGAAGAGATGGGGTTGGTTCACGGAAGAGGTTGGGAGTAGAAACCAGAATGATAAGGAAAAGGGTCTGACAAGGAGCGTGGACCAAGGGCTGGAAGGCAATCACCAAATATAGAAGCTTGCTGAAGATACTGGTAAATAAAGATCTGCACTTAAGCTGTGTGAAGAGGTGAAGATAAGTAGTCTAGGACGAGTTGGACAAAAGGAGAAATTTGAAGGAAGTGTAAGGAACAGCTAAACCAAAAGGCTGCAAGTATGAGAGAGAGGACTGAATCAGACAGACTTGACAGCTCCCCTGGAAAAGCCCTAGAATGGAGTTGTGAACCTTAGCCTGACTAATGACCACTGACAGAGCAATATTTAACTGATGAACTTTCTTTGCAAATGGTGAACATTGTCATGAGGCTTGAATGATTCCATTAGCCCATACAAGTATAAGGATTGTTGCAAATATATTCTGTCCCTACAAAAGAATTGTTACCATGAGTCTACTGAAGACCACAGTAGCTTTTGTTTGAAGTTAGCACAGACTTTGATGGGAAACAAATCGGTGCAAAACCAAGAGAAAAAAAGTAAAATACATTTAAATGAAGAAAGAAGGGAATTACAGGCAAAGTCCTTATTCATGTGACTATCTATTTATTTCTTATATTTATTTAGTTAGATATTTGCTTTTTAAAAATATCTAAAAATATCTGTTATCATGCCTACTAAAAAGAAAAAGTTCATAATTAATTATAACACTATTTTATTCAGACTCCTTACAATTTCAGTATTATAAACCATCATATATTTTCTTCCACTCCAAGCAATAGCCAAAGAAAAATAGGGACATGTTCCTGCTTCATATCCAATCTTGATTTATTTTTAAAGTGCTTATGTATTTAAGGCCAGATTATAAAAGCAGAATGGACTATTGTGATAATCTGTTCTGATCTACTTTAGAATACACATTACATGACTTTTTTGGATTAATTCTTGTTTAAACTGCAGTATATTGCCTAGAAAAGCATCTATTCTTTGTTTACAATCACTTGCAGACTTTAGATCCTATTATACTTCTCAGTAGTGAAAGACAAAATATTCCCAGCCTCTTTCCTTTCCACCACTCCACCAGCACCAGCATGTTTCCTATGTTGCATATCTCCCATTCCTCAGAGTTCAAGCAAAAAAACCCTGGTGTCCCTCTTTTGTTCACCGAGCATTTGTTTCCTGTAAATAAAAATACAAATAAACTGACTATATAAATGCTCATATAAATGTAAGTACTTACCATATGTAACGTTTGTTGGTTCATTAGGAAATAAATGTTTGAGTGGCTTTCAGGATCAAACCTCTTGAAAACATGTGTCTGCCTGTCTATCTGAAATATCTTTATATAAATGCAAGCGTTAATGAAAAACTAATGCTAAGAAATAGAAGTGTGAATAGTTGATGATTAATATTTTCTTAAAGGAGTTGTATAATAATAAGACTCTTGTTCAAATAATCAAACTTCTTGGTAGTCTCCTGAACATGTAAAATTTCCATGTCTTCTATTCCATTAGGAACATACATTGTGGGAAATTTATTCTAGCTGGAAAGTCTGTCTTTTAAGATTTAGCCACTGGCAATAAGATAGTTTTTAAAGAGGGAATCAGTTTTGGACTTTATGGAAAGACACAGTCGTAGTCTGCATGGTGAAATAGAAGAGTACAAGCTTCCCTGGTACGTGATATGTGTCGTGGATACCTAACTTACCACATCAAACCAGCTTCCAGAGTAATTGGCTGAAAACGCAACACAAATACACTCAGCAACAGATTGCTGCCCCACTTAATACTGGACTCTTTGAGATGGTGCCAGAGAGTCTGACCCAGGAAGAATCTCCAGAATCAGCTTTGTCTGGTTTCTTTTGGACGCCCTTGTCACAGACTCTCCCAGTCCACAAAGGTCTGTACAAGACAGAGTCTCCTACTCATGGATTCCCAGGGGAAGGGTAAAGCCTGAAGCTTTCTAACTGCCCAAAACTCTGCTGAGCTTTCTCTTGCAATTTGCTCTCACTTTTCATAATCCTAGCTTAATGGGTGCAGCTTAATGGGTGCAGCCCAATCTGCTGGCTAACTCCTCCATTTCTTAAGTATCAGAGACAAAGTCAGGGTCCAACTGAAAGATTTAGTAAATGGGAAGCTATTGAAAAATAGCACTGTGTAAGAAAGTCTCCTGCAGTAGCCATTTGCCCTGTCAGGCTGGCTGTCTCTGCAAGTAAATGTTTCTACAAGTCATGATAGTACAAGCTGCTTACAAGTATATGCTAAAAATGCACCAAATATGGGCTCTGTTCAAATACAGTGGAAGGCAGGTAATTCTACGAGCCAATTCAAGAGACAGCAGAGAAAACACTCCAAGCATAAACACCACAATACACCAGCATACCAAGATGACTTGCAGTGAACTGTTATGGAGTCTCCCTAATGACTCTATGAGAAACTTCCCTCTTGTCCACAAAGTGATTAAAAAAATCTTGTTTAATTGTTTAAACGGAATATTGTGATTCATGAATAAAATAGCAGCTTACATCTGAAGGCTGGAAGGGAAAACAAATAACACGAGAGCAAGCAATCTGCTGCTATACCTGAGTGCCCCCAACAGGTCACAGCACAGATGAAGCAGATGACTTCCTAGTGGCAGGAAAGGAAGCTGCTGAGTAATGTATAGCTGTGCTTCTCTGTTACATCATCTGCTCTGACAACTTTGCAGAATGTATTGGCCCATTCCTTGATATTTTGACAGGGGAACGATCAATTTTAACAGATCTCTCCTATCAGCTGCTACTGAAACTCATATCACTGCTCACTTTTTTTTAGAACTGTAGTGAGTGTTTATATCCCTGGAATCTAAGCAAGCCTCAGTGGGGACAGTTTTAGGGGGGGGTTGTTTGTTTGATTGGGATTTTTTGTGAGATTTTGGGTTGTTTTGGGGGGGATAGGGGCTTTTTCCCTGCATTTCCTTTTCAATTAGGGAAAACTTATGCAAAGCAATACCCTAGAACACTCTATTTTGAAAATCTGCAGATGCACATCTGCACACTCTTCAAAGGTGATGTGGGCTTGTGCTACTTTTTGCAGTGAGCTGTAACTTTAGGAGATACAGAAATCAAGTATGAAATTAACATAGCATGGTTAGAGATAATTTAACATTAGTCAAGGTTTGGAAGAATTTTGTGCACAGTGTGTGGGTGTGACAAGGTTGATTTTTTTTTTTTTTTATTGCAATACTTGCTAGAGGAATTTTTTTTTCAAATGCATGCTACTGAATATTCATGTAAATTCAGTCTTAAAGTAATTGATATGTATTTACCCAGCCAGGCAAAAGTAACATCATATGACAATCCTAATTAATCAGCTGAGTTTAGTACAGGGAACTGCCAAATATGATCAACAAAGTGCTTCTGAAGTATTTCTGGGTTAAGATTTTTTGATAACTACACTTGGAAAAAAATATGAGCTACATCTCAGTAATTCTAATCAGTTAAAGAACAAAATAAATTTTCACTGGATGATTTCTCCAGTTCATAATTACTAAGCCAAAGCTATTTTGTTAGAATTCCAAAACCTTTATCTTTACAATTGTAGTTTCTTACACCTCTGCTGCTTCCCACCCAGTCCCCTGGCTACTATTCAGTGTAAGTGTTACCTACACACATCTCTCAGTTTCTGTCATTTTTCCATCTAATATCTCTTTTCTCTCCATCTCATTTGGCTCACCTTTGGGATTTGTCACCACAGTCCCATCACTTGCTCTCTAAGACTGAGCTATTGCATTTAGCTCTTGATCCTCTTTACACCACCTTTTTCTTAATAGCTGGAACTTCACAACAAACTTTTTAGTCTTGCAACTTCGTATGACTAGTGATACGCCTCTCTTTTCTTCCTATGCTATACTTGCCTGGAATGTCTCCTAACCACCTTCTTCCCTAACTCAGAGATAATTTGGATTCATGAAAATTCCTCAGTTTTGTCACTTCTGGATTATCATAACTTTAGCCTTTAAGTTCATGTCATAAGCAGGATATCTCTTTCTTACACTTTTTGAACTTATGGTACAGTAGGCAAGTAAAAGTCATTTATTTTTGGTTCAACAGCTGAAATAAAGAATGAAGAGAAGGAAAGTAAAAGGTGCTTAATCAAAACTAATTTAAAGGATGTTTTTTTCTGTCAAAACCAAAAAAATGTGTCATTTTATACAGAATTCAAATTTATCTTCCACCCAGCTTTTATTTAATTCGAAGGGAAGATTTGAACCCCATTGTTCAGGATCTCAGGTGCATGTGGAAGTTAGGACTTCTTCCATGCCTTGGATAGCTTTGATCTGCTTTCAGGAAATATGCATGTGTTCACTCTTGTGGATTGGGAGCCAGTACCTACTGAGCTGAAATGCAGTTCCACAGTTTGCAACAGCATCAGCTGAACAGATTTCCTTGCATCAATTACAGCCTTGATGGCTGTTCCTTGTAGCAGGAAGAGGAATGTGTATTTGAGCCTCACAAGGGTCAGAAGAAACCAAATGTTTATCTCTGGCATTCAGTCTATTCAGACTGATCCCCCAAATACCTGCTGGAAGATCACAAACTTCCAGTAGTTTGTAAACACAGTGCTAACCCATACACTGTGCTTGTTCCTCTTTCTTCATTGTACCTATTGCCCCTCGTATATTCAGCTTGATTTCCAATACAGCCTGCTCCAGCATCCTCTGTTCTGTATTTTCTATTTTCATATTCATCACCTTGTGCTTGCTTTCTTATCATTCTGCTAACTGCAGTCTTTCTTTTTTTCTCTCCATCTCTACTCCAGTTTAATTTTGTCTGTGAATTGTGGTGCACTGGTCCAGTTAGAGGTTAGTTAGAGATTTCTTACCTAAATAATTTCTTCAAACAACTCTTTGTACCCAATTTTCCATGACTCTCCAGTCAGGCAAATCCCAGCCCTCTAGAGGTGATTGTCTTTCTTGTCTCCTTGGGTGCTCCTGTGGTGAAAAGGAGCTGATGCTCTGAACTTGCTCTTCCAATCTGACCAGGGGCCAGCAGAGAAGCCCAAAAACTCAGAAAAAAATAAATTAGGGGTGCTCCATGGAGAGCCGTGTCAGTCCATCACTTTTTAATCAGTATTTTAGATGAAACATTTGTAAGTGTTTTTACTAGACCAAGGAGTGCTACTGGTTTCGTACTGTAAGTTGCCTAATTGCATTATGGAACTAATTCTTGAAGTTTTTGTATGTGCATAATACATATAAATAAAGTGCTTAGTCTACACAATGGACTAATAGCCTCCACAATCTAATTTTGAAACACACAGATGGTTATTTGATTTATAGGAGCAGTAAAAACAATCTGACTCCAGAAAGTAGATTTGCTTTCCTCTGAGACTCTTACATGCAGTTAAAGAAACAAGTAATTGAATTACGTTTCAGAGATTTGGGCTTTACATCTACTGTTATATTTTTGTCCAAAGTTGTCTGCAAGGCTGCTACTGAGCAGATGCTTTTAGATGTGGGGGGCAAAAAGGGAGATAAAGAAAACAATACCCAAAGTGTAAAAGCAAAATTAAAACAGCTCAAGGCATACGTGGTGTGGCAGGGCCATTGGAATAAATTACCTTTAATATTCCTTCTGACCCAAACCATTCTATAATTCTGTAATATTTAATCACAATTTGTAAGTTAATTGAAACAGCCAGGAATCACTGTGTTCATGAAATGTGTTTTGCAGGAGTTTTGTGCATCCAGGTGCATTTCAGTTTTGTTTTGGTATGTGAATCTCAATGTAGCTAAAAAGACTGCAATCTGTAATTAACCTGTTATTCCTGTGTCAGGCCAGAGATTTCATTTATATTACCCTTGATTTACGACATCATATGATTGAATTTCCACTGCTTGAAAACCAAGTATCATTCTAAGACTCAAGGGAAACCATCCCAACCTGGAAAGCGGAGAACAAGGAATAAATGGTTACAACTATCCAGCCTCCATGTCTATATCATACTGAATTTATAATCTAAAGGCCCTGACAAGTCTTTACAAACAAAGCTTACACAAAAGAACGTCATTCTATGGTCGAAATACCATAAGTAGAGCTTATAAGTAGAGCTTTTTCCACTCCAGGTTTTATTCCCTGAAAAGTATAGATTTGGGCTGACTGGGACAATTCACATTTTGAGGGGAAGGTTCACAAAGGGATGCAGTTTTTCAGAGAACAAACAGAATGTTTTACAACTACCTTGTTCATATACCTTTAGCTGTCTTAGCACCAATGTTTTAAAGTAAATTGTATTTATGAAGCTTTGGGTTTTTTTTTTCCAAATAGGCATTGAAATATATAGTTCGGGGGGAATCCAGCAACTATTTACCAACCTGTACTTCTGAAGACCTTATTACAGTAGCACATAAATGCCTGACATGCTTTGCCTGGAAGCTGCTTTCTAGCAGCAGTAGATGGCTGGTGATTTCTGTGTAATTTTATGCCACTCATTACCATAGCATTTGACGTCCTCATGACTATTAATGGATTTTGCCTCTTAACATTACATTGAAATCAGCAAGTATCATTCTTCCTCTTTACAAACGGGGAACTGATGAGAAGCATAGATTAAATGACTTACATGAAAGCCACAGGATGGCTGTGCTGCTGCCAGGAATGAAATCAGGTGCCATGAGTGCCAGTTCCATCAAGTTTCCCATGTATTATACTTTGTGAGAGGTTCTTCCTAAAAATAATTGGAGGTACTTTCCTCCTTGTAGCATGCAGAACAACTTTACACATGATGAGTGCATCTCTAAATAGGAGGCACAGTGATAAAAATTGAGTAATAGATACTGTGAAATACTTTGAATGGACAGAAGAGCTAGATTCATCTTTCAATGACAGCTCTTTACATGTTAGGTATCTAGCCTAAGTTAGTTTTTTCAGCTTCAACCATAGGACTTCCATAGGGTGATTGATCTTATCTATCTTAGACATCATATCTAAGTCAGGATAAATGCCCTCGAGATCTTATTTCTTCTCATTCACTTGGAGCCTTGTTTAGTCTAGATGTTTAATTTAAGATGAGCCAAAATTCTGTGAGGTGGTTCGCAGTCTAAGCTATTTAGATGCCTAAACCTTGGTTTTAAAAATAGCTTAGGGCAGGTGAGTTGGGATCAGAATTATTGGAACTAAGGCAGCTATTGTAAGAGTTGCCTAATTTCAGGTGCCATTATCTAGGAAGTTGTCTAATCTCTCATTATTTTTTAAAAAACAGGGCACTGAGGTCTCAGTTCTTATGCAGATATACAAATCTTAGGAATAAAGATGAATTGCATCCCATCTCTCCTGTTAATTACAAAAGAAGTCTACACAACCTGTGCAGCTATAGCCATCATCACTGTGGAAATTCAAACGAAATTAAATGAATTCTACATAGGTCTCCAGTAAAGAGGCAAACTAAACCAGTGGGTGTTGTGTGCTCTAATATCCTTAAGTATCTCATCCAGACATGTAATCAAAAACACATCATGGGCTCCAAAGACATTTAAGGGGTCTTGAAAATTGACTTGCTTAATGCATGTTGGTTACATGAGTCTGGTATGATATGTATAGCTGTGGTGTATTGGAAAAAATGTCTTTAATAGATATGCTCTGTCACTGTATGCAAACAATTAATAATTCATTATAATAATTTTGGTCCTGTACAAGTTTTTTATAAATGCACCTTTAATGTAAATGTGTCATTTTGTTTCATGCCACTGAATAAATATAAATCCACATATGTTGTGTAGATTGTGTTGTGGCAGCAAACATGTATATGTTTTGCTACTTTGTGTTTCAGTTGGTTGCTGGGTTTTAATTGAGCAGGATACAAGGAAAAAGAAATTGGAAAATGATATAAATGTATCTGGACATTGAAGGTATAAAACAGGCTGGTAACTAGATATCAAGATATGCAAATGAATTTAGCAGGGTCTTTTTGGGATCATTTTTTTGGCTATTATAGTATAAAAATCACTGGGGAGGGTGCCATACTGATTTGGCATGAGTCCTGTGCTGAACCAGTATAAAATGTCAAATTTGTTGGACAAAAAATGATGTTGTTGTCCACCTTGCCAGTAGGTAAACAGGACATTTACATTTTGTAACAAGATAATTAAAAAAAAAAAAAAAAAAAAAAGGAAATTGGAAGAATCTCTCCATACTCTTTTAGGCTAAGTTAATGGCTAGAAAGTATATTCTTTTTTTTCAGCTGAGAATTTTTAATGTAAATGCTGACATAACCTCAGCTACAGCGTCACTGGTCTTTGCCTTCTTAATGAGAAGCTGTTAACAATCTCACATGCAGCACAAGGTTCCCTCTTAGCAGGGTAAGACTATCACCATCCTCACCTTCAGGTCCAGTCTCTGCCCTGAAGAAAAATTAGGCTATGAGAGAGCTTTGAAGCTATGGTTACCTATATTTCTATAAAGGCCAGCTAAATGACTCAGAGCACTCAACACGTACTTAGTTGGAAGGATTGCAAACTTTTCTGAAAATTGAGAGCATCCAGCATTAAATAGTTATGGCATTATTCTGGGTTCAAGCATAATAATAACACAGGAAAACACCAGTTGACTTCTGGAGCCCCCACATTCAAGGAGACTTTGCAGACATGTCTTGCACATTTCTCAAAATACTATTATTTTCTAAATACAAGATTCTTTAGTCAGAATTTCTGGCTGTCATTAATACACTGAAAGATGTTTTGAAGTCTTTTTCTCCTTTTAGATTTTGCTTTTCTTTTCAGAGGTTGTTTGGATTTTTCGTTAATTAACAAAGTTGGATACTTTAAGTTTGGGTTGATTTTTTTTTTCTGTGATGCAAACTTTTGTGTCTATATGTTATAGTCTTTTAAGAACTCTAATATTATTTTAAGAAGCCAGTTTAACAAGACATTTTGTGACAGCATTTGCAGAAGAATCTTCTGAAATGTGCTCAGAAGATGTGTAGTAGGGCCTTCTTTGTAATTTAAAAATCTTTTTTGTATGCTATGTATATGAGGTGTTGGTCCTAAAGCTTCCATTTTCCTTTAAAGATTTCTTTGGAGAGGGGTGTGGATTGGAGAAAGAATTTTTTGTTTGCTATCCTCCCAAAAAAGGGAACAGGATTTTCATGAGCCAGTATGGGATAAAATCTTATGAAGCACTAAATACTGTTGTGAGTGCTGTAACATAACGCTCTGTTTTGTTTCTTTAGCACACCATAAAGTCTGCTCACAGAGAAAATTCATACCTACTCCCTTCCTCTTTGGCCTTTTGGATTTGCCTGTTTTCTTTGGGGCTGTTAGGACCAAATGCTTTCATTTATTTCCCTCCACAGTAGAGCAGATTTATAGGTGAATCTGAAGCCTGGTTTACAGTGGTTATACAGCCACTGGTGTGGAACTGCACCAACACAGGACCCTAGAGTGGATGTGATTTACATGTTCACAGCATGATTTGCACTAGCTCAGCTTATCTTTGGCTGAAAGCAGGGTAAATTAGACATGGGAAAGTTATTGCAGTGGCATCAGTCATTTTAGAGCAGTCATTTTTGTCAGTGAGCATACACTGAGCATGTTACTTAATATTGCTGTGTGTCAGTGTTTTCATCATTAAAATCAAGGCATTTCCATGGCCTTTTAGGCTATCAGTATGGAACTAAATGAAAAGTGAAAAAAACTAAAGAAAATTTCATGGGAGACACAGGAAAAAATACACCTAGCATTGAAATGAATGCATATAAGAGAGTTATTCTGCTGATCAGTTTAATGATCAGCTTGCTTTTAAAATAAAGTTGCCTAGGCAAATTTTTACAGCCCTTAAGGTCTAAAACATTACACGACTTCTAGATATAGATCCCTGAAGGGGGTTCTTTGTGTGTTCTCTTCAATCTGTATACAGGATTTATCATTTCTCTGTTGGACTATTTTTATGATGTTTACAATAATTTTTTATCGTAATATAAGTGTACTTGATGTTACTTACAGAAACAGTCTGCTGTTTTCTTTATTTTAATATCCTACACAGTCTTCTGGTGGTGAAAATGGCTGTGAGCCATAAAACAATGCTCATGATGTGAGTTGGAGCAGAGTGACACCCCGTTTAATAATACTGCAAAGTTTTAGACTTTTGACAAATAACCTGAACTTAGCACGTGAGACATTAGGACAGTTGACTGGATTGTGTGGCATAGAGTCAAACTCAAAGATTTGGGGGTTTCCTTTGCGTGCTGCCAGGATTTTAACGCCTGTGTGTTGTGTTGTGTTGTGTTGTGTTGTAGTACAACCGCTACCAGCGCTATGGGGCCGAGGAGTGTGTGCTGCAGATGGGAGGGGTGCTGTGTCCCACCCCCGGCTGTGGGGCAGGTCTGCTTCCTGAGCCAGGGCTGAGGAGAATCGTGTGTGAACCAGGCAACGGAATAGGCTGTGGGGTAAGAACCTGCATTTTCCTTCTAGTGGTGTGGGAAATCATTGATACTGTACAACGAACACTAAGACAAAGGGGGGAAATGTGGTTGGCTTTTTTATCTTTTCTGTCAGTGACTCTGAATTGCCCTTCACACCAGAGCGGGATAACACGGCTCAATAAACAGTTTAAATATAGCGCAATGGCTCAGGAATGATGACTTCATCATGTAGAATGTGTCCATTCCATAATTCTTTGCTTTATTTGGTTTAGAAGTTGCTGAATAGTTACAGTAAGAAATTGAACTGTGCAAATGAAAATCCAAATGCACTCTGACTTTCTTCTCCTAGAACTCAGCAAAAATGAGCAGGATCTTGAGCAAAGCATTCATTATAATATTAAATTTTTTTACCAAAAAAGGAGAGATAGAATAGCCTGTTCATGACACTGTAGTGACATTGCTTGTGCACGTTAAAATACATGATGAAAAGGAATATAGAAATATTTTTGTTTACTCATAAAAATTGCTTTTAAGCAAGGAGAATGAACAATTAATGGTAGATTTATGGAAATCAAAATCAGATGAAACTTGAAAACACTTTTGTTAAGAGGTCGCATCATACGGACCATCGACATTTTTGGCAGTAGAGAAAGCAAGTACTTTGCAAGAATCAAGATTTGGGGGAAATAGGTGTACATAGAGATAAATCTATATATAAAAGAACCTATTAAATGTTCGGTCAGAATGACTAACTGGTGCTTGCACTATGTGACTCTTTCCATAGTTGGCATTACAGCAGAATTCCACAAACACTATGAAAGAAGATAAAATATCTATATTTGTAAAATACTAGGATGATCTTTATGCTGTCTTTCTTGTGGAAAATGCGCTTTTTACTGCAGTTTTGATGTTGCCCAAACTGATACCGTGGAAGAATAATAGTTTGGTGAACTAGGTAGTCACAGTAACTTGTCTTCTTTGAGTAGGTTAGCATCTGTCGACCTTGGTAAGACTTCCTATCTGTCCATGCAGTGGTGCATGTAAAACAGAGTACTGCCCAAATTCACTGAGCAGACATGGGGCTATAAAATATAGCAGAATCTGGGAAAGTAATAAGAAACACAACTGCATAAACAAAAGGGAATGCCTCTGGATTAACTATTAGGGATTGGTTTAAAAAGATAAAATCACATATAATTTTTATGCAGGTGTCTTCCTGGAAGTGGTGAAAATCACACTGTATTTTGCAGCTTCATTCATCATCATTCTGAATCTGCAAATGCCGGGTAAATAAAGTGTGTGTAGCGTAAAGGATTGATATATTGCCTGGATTAGCAAACTGCTCTGTTTCCTTCTAAGGACTCCGCGCTGTGCTCGGTCGTGATCAGATCTGCAGCCTTGAGTGTAAGCTCACCCTTTGTTTTGAATTATGTGACATCTTGAGCATTACAGGGAACAATTCACTAAGGCTGAAATGAGAAGCAGGAGGCTGGTCTGGAAGCCAAATTTTTGGTAAAATTAAGGTCTTTCCTCAGAATCCATAAGGGAACAGAGTGGAAATATATGCCTTTGAATTTTTCTTTGCACCCTAAAAAATGGTAACCTCAAGGAAGATTTGTCACAGACTTCCTGTGGTGAGGATCCTAGCACTGAAGTCAGATGCTGGCGATAAAGTTGGCTGAAGGTAAAGATCCACCTGCAAGGACACCAAGGCTGTTATAAAAGCTATTTATTTCTACTCTATTTTATGAAGTCATGTCAGTATTTTCTATTCTTAAACTATGATGTGGTTTTTCCCAGTCAAAACCTGAACTTTTTCAGTGTGAAGGCCTTCCAATAATAGTTATGGAATCCAGGAAGATCCATTTTAGAGCTCAGCATTCCCTCATGAATATATGCATGATTTACAAGCCCAAAGAAAGGCCCAAGATGAAGAATGTCCCTATTATTCATCCAAAAAAAGACTGCAAGAGATGTCTTGCAATACTTAACCTGTACAGCTTAGATTAGAAATACATTCCTTGCTGAAGCTGGTAAGCAAACAACTAAGGAAAGTAGTGTGAATCTAGAGATTCTTTATGAATATCTGCATCATTCTTTAAGCTGTACTTCAGTTATGTAGAGTCTCTTTTGGGGTGTTTGAATCTGTGTCTTTGGTTAAAGTTCATATTGATAACAGCAGAAGTTACATCCAAAATCAGTGGTCTGTTATTCACACAAAAGCTGTTGCAGAGAAGTAGTTGCCTATTGAACAGAACAAATTGATTGTTCAGGTCTGAATTGGCATGTTAGGGTAGCTAACAACTGTCAAGTAGCTGAGTATTTTGATTTGCTGATGAGATGACTCAGGGGAGAGAGGAAGGACAGGTGGTCAAGAGAAAGTCGAGACAGTGAGTGAGAAGGGGTTTCAGCAGCCATTTTAGAAAAGTAAAGGAACCACAAAGAGAGTAAGCTAGCTACCAGGGAATGAAGTAAAATAAATATTCCAATATTCAGAGAGATAACTGTGCGAGGCAGTCCCAAACGTACAAGGACTGTGACCAAAACTGAAGGAATGAGAAATGAACAGGTGACTGAGCCAGGCTAGGATGCAGACATTTTGGATTCCTCGGTTTCTTACTCTGTTACATGGAATGAGAAACTAGAATCTCTTTTTGCAGGGGAACTGCCATTGGTAAATGTGAATCTCCAGGAGAGTGATTATCATTTGCTAAAATGGCCTTTGGTAAAGTTAAAAGATGGATTTTGCTTTGTCTCGGGAAATTTGGAAACAGCAACATGCAGGGCCTAGAAACAGTCTGGTAAATGCCTACACAGAACTGTACCAAAAAGATGGAAAGAGGTTTAAATGTAAGCATCCCCATATGTACCCTCTGCAGTCAGGCACTGCTGTCTATTCAGGCTTTCAGGCAAAAAAAAAAAACAAGACAAAAGGTTTCTTTTGACTGAATAGGAGCATGCAGGTATCCTTTTAATGATTATGGATAGTCCTCCCCTAAGGCCATGTTGCGGTACCACTGACTGACTCTACTGATGTCTAATCTTTCATATTTTTTATTATTCAGCATAAACTTATTAATTGATTTACTAAGATATTACCATTATACACTACCTTCATTGCTATGCATCAGACTTATGTTACTAACTTCTATTGCTCAGCTATAAAATCTTGACATATTTAATACTAGAAAACAACAACAAAACATAGTAGATAGGACATATTGTACCAGCTGGCCTAGGTACAGGAAAAGCTGTGGTAAACAACACATACAAAAGCATTATGAATAAAACATTTTTGTCTTGTTTTATATTATACTGGCATATTATTTACTACACATTAAAGAAGCTTGGAGTTAAAAACAGGTTAGAATGGATCTTCAAAAGTGACTATACAACTTGTTTGTTAAGAAGTGTGCCTTGGTTTCTACACATACAGCTCCGTTGCCTTGCAAAACGTTCCTTGTCCGTATCTCTCAGTGGGATGATGACTGATGTGTAACTGCATCCCAGATTTTGCTCCACAATGGTATGATGTGCAGCAACGATGGTTGCAGATATTGCAGCATGCAATATCAGTTGACCTACCCCTTGAAACAGGGTGAGAAGGGAGATACAGGATAGTGGAGACAGAGCCTCTGCTGGTCTTTTCCCCTTGAGTTTATTCATTCCTAGCATAGCATATATAAGCACAAAGAAGAATGTATTTCCACAGATTGGCTGTTGTTTGATAATCCCTGGCTAGGAGACCTGACTCTTGAAGGTCCATTGAGGTCCTGAGACCATTCTAAACTGTACTAAGGTCTGGGTGACAATTTAAAAGATCTTAGGAATAAGCTGTCCTAATTGATGTTTTTATTGTTCTTCTTTGAGATCCCCTAATGTGAAACTCCGATCTGCAAGTGGGTACTCAAATGGAGTGTATTAAATGTGCAATGATAAAGTAAATTTTATAGTTTTGCAAAGGGAGCACAAAATGTGGGGCTATTTCATCTCATTTACACCATATTTACTGTTCCATAAACATAATGCATTGAAGAACATCAAGAGATGTGTTCCCATCTAGGACAGGTGAAATTTTATGGCTGCAGACTACAAGAGGTCTCTGAAAAAAATCAATAGATATAAATACCATGTCTTCCTTATAAATAGAATTCCTAGGCTGTTGTATTACATAAAACAAAATCCCTAAGGCAATTTCACTCTACCCAGCAATTTTTTCTCATTGATTTCTTCTTGCATTCTTCTTCCATGGCTAAGGAAGCATATGTCAAAAGCAATTGCGCCATATTTGTAGGATTAATAATTGTCTGCCTTTTCAGTAAGCTTAATAGAATAGAGGACACTAAAATATTTACATGAGAAGTGCAATACATATTCCTGTTGTTTGCAAAGTTGGGGTTTTTAGTGATTCATCATGGTGTGTTCATGCATGTCCCAGCAGACGTGTTTCATCTTCAGTAACGTCTTGGTTAAACCCACTGATACGCACGGAGGCAAACCCCAAACAATTGGGGAAAATCTTTTGTTTTGAGGAGACAAATCTGAATTATAAAAATTCCAAGCAACGAGTTCCTATCCACTTAATTCTGATAATTCAAATGATGATTTTGTTAGTTGTGTATGTCCTTCTAAACTTCTGTAGCAGAGGTGTTTAATTTAGGCTTTTATATGCCAGTTGAAGTGCTATGTGAATTCACCTGTACTTCCTCTGGAATCTGAACCAGCTTGCAAATACTGTTCTATATATGTGAAAGTGCACAAGAGTTTTTGAAGTAAAAAACAGTTTCCACATCTGGAAGTTATAACTCTTTATTGCAAAGTTCAGTTTTAATGCAATGCACTGTCATGATCAACATGGGCTTTCTCTAATTCCTCTCCCTCTCGAGTCTGGTTTTATCATGTTATTCCATATATAGGATCTGATCAAAATGTTTGAAAGTCTGACTAACCTCAAAGACTTTATTTTCAAACACAGATGTCGGTGTAAATGTGTGGTTCAGGACATGTACTTTGTTTCTTTGTTAGTAGTACCAGGAGAATATTCAATGTATTTGAAGAGAAAATAGGCAACTTTTAAAATAATTTGAGATATAAAGATAGTCAAGATGAGTAGTGGTAATTCAAGACAACCTTTGAAGGTACTTGCACTGAAAAAAAACCTTTTCAGTTTTATAATCAGATGAATAAAAGGTCATGGGTGAAGAAGGGCTGTGTGTACAATGATCTGGATTTTTCCCTTAGTCTTAAAACGGGAATGGAAGTTGAAGCAGAAGCAGAAAATAGAGGCTTCACAGTTTTGAAAAACAGAGGAATAATTCAGAAAACAAAAGACCTTGAGACCTTTATGTCATTTGCAAAACACTAAAATGGAAATAGGAGATTGCTGCTATCTAGTAGCCATCACAAAATTGAGGGGTTACTCATTGTTATTACATTTCAAGTATCTGTCCTTGTTCCATATGTCATTAAATTTTTTCTTTTAAGAGAATTTACCAGAAAGGTGTGACCATGGAAAAGGTAATAGCTGAAGATATTGCTGTGATTAAGAAACCAACTCACAGCAGGAGAGTTTCATAATATTGTATAGGGAGCATTTTCAATGGGAATGAAAATAAGACAGGCATTTTCTATTATTGCTAAATGTTGAGTTGCTAGCACTGTGCCACAAGCTCTAAGCAGTAATCATGTATTTCTTTCTTCTATTGAGTGGGCACTCTAGCCTTTAGAAAGTGGAATTCCATCTTGTTGACACATTATGCTTCAGTGGCTGAGCAGGTTGTTCAATTGCTAAAATATGACAGTCTGACCAGAATTATTCTTGGATTTGTGGGGGGGGGTTATTTGGTACTGTTTTACATAGGTTAAAATTAACTGTAAAAGCATGAGGCTTTTAAAGATGTAGTGTAATGTTAATGTTTTAATAAAGTGTTTACCCCAGAATTGCACTGTGCAATTTACCAGCTATGTATTGCTGCCAAGGTGCATTATTTCCATTGCCCATGTCTGGCAGCACAGGGCAATTCATTGATCTGATATGAAACTCAGCTGTTAGCAGTGAGTGGATAACGCAATCTAGAGAACGTTTCCATTTTTAATAATGCGGATTGCATTAGTCCACAGGAATAGCAAAAGAAAATAAATGCTTTTTATACAGAAAACAAATAAATTACTTGCACTTGGTTTAATAGTAGAAGAATAACTGCTTTTTCCTTTACATCCCAAATAATGAAATACTAGCTAGAAAAATACAGTTAGAAAATATGTGAGTCTCTTCCATTCTATGTGAGCTAAAACTGAAATTTCATTAGTTTCATCTGCTAGATGTCCAGAATATTATGGGATGACTCATATCATGTGATAAAATTCTGTATCCCTTGATTTATGTAGGGTATAGCTTTTACCTGACTTCTGCATCATGCAGACATCTGGTAAATGGCTTTGTACTTACACATTGCAAATTGAAAGTACAGGGTCTTCAGCTGTTTTTCTTGACTTATTATTCTGTGGCCTACCTGGTAAAATTTAAAACCATTTAAAATCTGTCATATGTGTTCTAAGACAGGATCAAGGAAGCAGAGAAAAGAGGTAGTTACACAAAAGAGAGTGGAAGATGATGTTCTCTGTAATCTAGAGATATCACAGATAAAAGAATAACACTGTATTTGAGTCAGGGAAATTGTATTAGAGAAAACTAGGATAAAATCTAGTTCCTGCTTGTAAAGATACGTCAAAACTGGACACACAGACCTATGAACTGGAGAGGATAAAACTGATGTCTGTGAATGTAAACCAGCTCAGCCTGGGATTTGTAACAATTGTTTTGCAGAAGATAAATGCTCTCAATTTAACCAATTTGTCTGAAATAGGAATGAGCTCAAGTTGCAAGCATTTGAGACCCATTTTAAATTGAGGGCTGAGATAAAATAGCAGGTGGGTTTAAAAATCACATCAGTAGTTGATTTTAGGATTTATCAGCTAACTCTTAGTTCTTGTAAACTGTTAGATTAAACAATCCCCTGGAAGGGTGCTAGGGATTTTCATATTAGAGATACCAAACACCCTACTTGTCACTTGTTCAGTATTTAGATTCCAGAGCCAGAGATGCCTGGGTTTCCATTTTCTTCACCTGTGGAAAGAGAACAGCATTTTACAGTAGATGCAATGCAAAAATGTGCATAATTTAAAATCCACAGCTTACTCCAAATTTATTTTAGCACAGAGATGTGGAAAAAGACCTCCAAAAAAAGTACCTTCTCTGGAGAGATTCCTGGTTTTGGGTACCCATTGAGTGTCTCATGCTGTCATGCTCAGGTCAGGATAAATTGATCACTGAATTTGAAGAAAAATCAAAATTTTCTCTCAAGGCTTATTCTCAGAGACTTGATATTCTGCACCAGAGTTGGTGGACGAGCTAAATACCATCTCTAGGAATTTAGGGGCATTTCTCACCTAGAAATTCCTTGTTATCTGAAGAGCCACAGGCTTTGATGACATCTTTGTCTATTTTGGACTATGCCTATGGCACAGTACAGTTTAGTCTCTTGATGACTGAAGTGCTCTTGTCTAATTAAAGTAATTGGGCTCCATGTAGCAGTAACTGGGTGATGTTTAATGGCTTATGATGCTCAGGATGTTATATTAGATGAACTCATAATTCTATCTAGTCTTAAGTATAATGGAAGTTTATGACTGGAGAGAACTTGCAACTACTTTTTTCTTACTACTCCTCTCCTCTTCAGCAAAGTGCCTAGAAATATGTGTGACAGTCAGGGGACAATGTATTATCATAAGGCTCACCAGAAAAGACACGGAGTGCAAAAATCACAAAAGCAAAAATAAACTGTTAATGGGATTTGCCAGTTAATTCTGCATGTATGAAAAACAGAGTTCGGTATTCTGTCTTCATATTTTACTGACACACAGGATAAGATTATTCTCCCTCATTTGATAGAAAGAAACACCTTGCACATGATAGAAAAGTGTAGCCATTTTAAATCAACCCAAAATTCCTTCAGCTAATAGATTAAAAAGTCCTGTTTATAGCAGCCTGTCCCAGACCACAAGAGGTGCCAGAGCCTTCTTGCTTATATAGCTCATATACTGACTGCAGCTTCATAATCAGTAAGACAAATACAAATTAATTTCTAAATCATCAGAACTAGGTGTTAGTGGAAGATTTGGTATGAATAAACAGATCTATCACTGAATCACTGGAGAGGGAACAATAGTGCAATCAGGACAGGATGTGCTGCTTGAGAATGGCAGCCGCCAAGGGGAGGATTCTAATTGTGCAAGAGGCTTATTTGAGCAATCTTCTAAAAAATTTCTGTATTTGAACAGGAAAGAGAAACATGGGCTGAATGCAGGGAATCACTTATAAATGAAAAGGAAAATAAATATGAATCAAATAAGCCTATTTATTGCCTTTCATATGAAGTTTCAAATGAAGGCCTCCTGAGGCACTTCATGTATTATTACATTATTGTAAAAAAGCAGGAGGTGCTTAATCAATGAGAAATGATGGAGTAAAGAGCTAGGACCAGAACAATAAGTCTTTTGATTAAAATGAATCTATTGACTGGAATTTTTAGCTTAGCCAGGATAAAAATTCAAAGTTCTGAATGCTAAAGAAGAATTGTCCTCATTATGTGGCTGGTATAATTCTAGCCTGTAGCCCAACTCAGAAGTAAATCACAAAATTCATAAAGTAAGCAGCTCACACAAATGCTGAAGAACCATGACTTTCTACTGCTTTTGTGGCACTTGTAGTCGTCCTGTTGTTGGATGTCAGAGCAAAAAGTATATAGAGACTTGGGGTTTAAGTCTATTTGGTGTAAGTACAAACATGAAAAACAGTAGTTTGTGTCAGTTTGGAGCTTACAAATCATGACACATTTTTTTTACTAAAATGAGTACCCCCAATTAAAAATGTTTGTGAGTTTTTTGTATTTCTTTATTAGCTGATCAAAGAAATGCCCAACGAGTGTCCTTCTCAGCTTTGACTCTGCAAATACATAAAACCTCTGTTGGTCAGCCACACTCTTGGTTCATTTTTGCAAGACTACAACACCGTTTTTCATGTGGAGGGCATAAAATGGTGGCTTACTGAGACTATGAAAGTCTTTGTAATAAAAAAAAAAAGAATGGCAGAAAATGCAGAATACAGACATGCCATAGTGATGGTATTGTGCATTGACATTTTCCTGAAGAATATTTCTTTTGTGATGACAAACAAGATGCTGTGTAAAGCTTCCCAGTGCTCCTCTTGGGTTTACAGTTATATAGGGTTTCTCACTGGATCTTTAAGGAAAAGCTTTTTCAAACACATTGCAGCTACAATAGTATGTTGGTGGAATGAAGCAAAGCTACTCCTTGTCATTTCACCAGTACAAGAGAAATGTTTATTTTTCATTGCACATGTTGCATTATTTCTATGTACTGTAGAGAATCCAGATTGACTGGACACTGTAATGCACCTCTTTGGGCTATGCTCCGTGAAGAGTGGGATGAAATTGGCATTAAAAATATTTAAAGTATAGCTAAATGTAGTTCTCATACAAAAAAACTAATACCTTTTTAAAATAAAATTAAGTAGAACAGAGTTATTCTGAGATCAATTCCTTCACCTTTCAGTAAGGTATTTAATAGTGATGTCACATGCAAAACTTAATTATTTCAAAACCATTGCAAAGAGATAGCAAAGCCACCATTCCACAATCAAAGCTGATTTTGAAGTGCTGAAACAAAGCTGATTTTCAATTATCAGAGTCAAAAAAAAAATCTAAAAACTGTCTTGATTGATGCAAAACTGCTGTCTTTTTAAGTTGGATAACTCAAAACAAATAGATAAAGCTTATGAAGTTTCAAACAAAAATCCCCTTCTAACAAAGCATACAAAACACTCAGCCTGAAAGAGAATATCTGGGTAAAGTTATAAGCTTCTGAAAGTGAGTTTAGAATTGAAGTTGCATCTCAACTTTAACAATTGTATTAAGGTCACTAAGCTATATAAAAGGGAGAAAAGAAAATGTTGCAAAGTCAAGGGCAAACTATGAAAATAAAATAAAATGAAAATATAATGACCAAATTAAATAAAAGACATCCCTTACAGAGTAATAACATTCTGAATGAAAAGCAAGGACACAGATTTAGAGAACAGTGACCAACTGTAATTCAGTGGGAAATAATAGAAAACCAGAATGCAGTGTGTGCCCATAAAATCCTCATGAGAGAAAGAAGTAAAAATTATGATAAGGATAATAAAATATGTCTTTGAATGGAGGCCTTGACTAAGGGCAGAAAATCATGGGTAGATAACCAAGACTCAGTTAACTCCATTTTATCCTTATATTTCACAAAAATTAAATAATTCATGCCACTGATTTTTTTTTTTCCAAAAGCTCTCACATTATATTGGCTGACAATCACTACCATGATAGCAAATCTATTCTACTGACACTTATAAGGAGTAAGTGAAGGGATAAAGAGAAAGTCTTATAGGTACTGGTGGGTCACTTGTTGAGACTAAATTAAATGAGCAGTAAAGTAGGCTGGTAAAACTGGGCCTTTTTTCCGTTAAGTAATATCAAATAGCAGTAATAAGTTTTGTATGTACCGCTGTCATTTTTATGCCAGTGAAACATATGTAAAATCAAATTATGACATTGATAAGTGTCTTATGCACACCTGAAATAGTTATATTAAAAAATATTGAATTTCAGACCACCAGTCTAAAGCCAGTTTTTGTTATTAAATATGGTCAGTACAGTCTGCCAACAAAAAATAGGTATTTGGCATGTTCTACAACATTCTCATATTTAAAGAAAGCTTTGTTTTCTACTTACTTTTCTCTTCAAATTAAAGTTAATCTAAATTTTATTCCTTTTTTTTTTATTTAGGGAACTTCTTGTCGGTCTCTTAAACATGCTTTTTGAAATTCCTTAGTTTTTATGGTAAGAATACTTTTGTTAAAATCTAATTGAGCAACTTCATTCTGAAAAAAACTAAATAAATACCTGTTGTTGGCATAGACTTTCAGTGATATTTGACCTAAATCAGAAAGCTGAAAACTTAAAAACCACCAGGAGATCAAAATGGCAATCCACAAGTTCCCACTGGAGATGGAGGAGGAGTAACTAGGAAAGTGAGGGCAGCTTTCAGGTGACATCTGAGAAGACAAGGTGGGAACTTAGTGATTATTCAAAACTCTCCCCGATGCACCAATATATTCACTCCTTTTACTTGACTCAAAGAGTGAGAAGTTGCTCCTCCATTTTGTGAGAACAGCCTGGAAGGAAACAGGAACATTAACTTGCCTCCTCTGCTGAGAGCTGTGACTTTATGTGAGGTGGTACCACACCTCTGGTTGGTTGTTTGATCCCTAGAAAGCAGGTTGAGATGGAGAATACCAGATAGTAAGGAGGATGGGTTCTCCAGAGCTCCCAAGCAGAGTCTGAAAATGCATATTCTATAAGGAAAACCTAGAATTTATTACATCCTTTGATGGGTGGCTCTGGCATACAGGAATAAAAGTACAGATGAGAGTACGTGTGCCTTGGCTGCGTGTAGCCAGAATTATGGGAAACTGCCTGCCACACCTTTGTATAAACCTACATGGAATTGGGATGGTTACAGTAACCTGAACCAGTGGGTGGCATCCCTGCCCGTGGCAGGGGGGGTGCAACTAGGTGATCTTTAGTATCCCTGCCAGCCCTCCCCGTTCTGTGACATCATGAGCTGTGTGTAGAGGCTGCGGAGCGCGGGTGTGAAAGGAGCAGGGGGGCGGCTGCAGCTGTGTACAGAGCGAGTGCTCTGCTAAGTGGGTGAAAGCTTCACAAAGATGTATAACCATCAATTGCATAAACAATGGCCTAGCCACATGACCGTGGTATTTTCCATCAGTTCCTGGTCATTGCAGAAATTTTTTGTGAATGTATATTGATTGGCTACCAGGTTTTGTGTTTGCAAGTATCTACAGGTATCACATTTTAAAATCCTTTTACACTGACAGGAAGCTTTCTCTGGGCCTGAAGTATTTACCTAAATTTATTTGGGAAAATGTTTTGGATTTGGAGATGGAAAAAAATGTGGCTGCCAAACAGTAGCATTGCTCTGAGCTAGAAACCCACCATATCCTGCTATGAGAGGAGTGACAACAACTGGTAATTGGTGAGTTAAATAAATCAAAGAAATAAACTGTACAATAAATGTACAATGCAATAATAGCTTTTATATGCTGCTGTGGTTCTCACCAGTGGTGTTTTCATAAAATGCATCACAAGCTTTCAGTGTTCAGGGAAACACATTAGTGTTTTTGAATTGTTTTTATTATAAGCCATGCAAATAGAGTTTGTCTCAGTGGGGTGTGACATTAATTATTAGCAAAAGATCTCTTGGATGATTTCAGTCCACACAGAATGAACAGTTCAGTCTTTATTTTCAGAGTATGACATATAAATATTCAAAACTGCACTAAAAAACATTTAACCCATGCAGAGTATTCCTGCTGAAGAGGCAACACATGGCAGAAATAAATTGCCCTAATAACATTTGCAAAAGTTTTGTGATTGCAAAAATGTTATCAGTGCAGTTCAAACATGTTCCCCTTCATTATGCTTCAGAAAAAAAAAAAACTGTATTTAAATTCTTTCATATGAATGACCAGTGGTCAGCTCCTGAAATACAAAAAGTTTGTATCTTTTAGAGATAGATTCTTTTAAAGTACCTTAGACAAAAGCAAACAAAAAATTAATCAAACAAAACATACTTTTGCAAGAGAGGCAAGAGGAAAACGGTGACTTCTGAAAGGTAAGAATAAGCATTCTTGTCTAACTAATAAGAAATCAGTTCTAAGCAGAAAAAGGGAGCTGATAAGTCAGTTAAGAAATCAGAAAGTCACAATGGTAAATTATCTCAATGTAAAGGAGGATTAGGAAGGGTAAGGAGAGACCAACCTTCTTGAACACTGAACCTTTTTATGACCTGAAAAGCAAGAAAGAAATGAATGCAAAATGTAAGCAGATTGTATCATTTTGAACAGCTAGAAAAACAGAAGAAACACAGGGGCAGTCAGAAAGTGCAAGGTATGAGATTTTTTTTTTAATAGAAAGTCTACAAAATAGTGTTCAGAAGGCTTTCCATAAAGAAGAGAAACAGTAACATGAAAGATAAGGAAGCTTTTAGTTGGCTTATCATTGAGAGGAATCTGTATCATTAAAATGCTTCAAGAAGGCAAAAGTGAAGGCAAAACTTTTACATTTGAATCTAAATTTAAAAGGTCAAACCTGCTTAGATGGTTAGCAGAGATAAAACCAGTGAAACAGAATTAAAAATACCCACTATAGTGGAGAAAGGATAGCGTAAAGACACATTTTCAAATCCACTTCACCTGATGAATTTTTTTCTTGTAGGAATGGCTGAAGAAAATCCAGAATATTACCCATCACCTCTAAGAATAGAGTAGGAAAGATTTTGCAGAAGGCAAAAGCGTGAAATCTATGTCTAAAAAGAGAAAAAAAAAAAAACATAATCTGATATTTACAAGGCAAGTGGTTTTAACTTGAATTCCTGGGGAGAAAATGTAGCAAATAATTAAAGTACTAGTAATAAGAAAGAGAACAAGAAGATAAAGTCTCAGGAAGTGTGGACTTAGCAAGAGTTTATCACATCAATCTAGCTTACTTTGCCAGAGCAACAGGACTTATGGGTAGGAAAGAAGTAGATGATGTTTTCTGTATTGAATCCATCGAAGCTTCTCACATTGTTTCATATAAAATTCAGAAAGGTGAACTAGAAATACAAGACCAGATGATAATTTCATTAGGTGTATATATAATTACTTGGAAAGCTGTGTATAGACTATTTATCAGCATTTCACAATTAAAGCAGAGAGTTGCTTCAAATCTTTCCTGAGGTTGATAGATTTTAATATTCTCTCTGATGCCTTGAAGAGTGATTATAGAGTAAGGTTATTAAATTTGCATAGGATATGTAGCAGGGGGACAGAAAACAGTTTGGAATTCAATAGCAATTCAGTAGGAATAAATGTAAAGTTTCTTATGTAGACAGGTACAAACAACTGTATGTTAAGAGAAAAAAATGCATAGAGAGACAGCAACAGGGCAAAAGGTGATCTGGGAGCACAACCTGATCTTGAGTCAGCAGTGTGGTAGTGTAGGAAAGAAAAATGCTGGACTGACATATATAAATCACAGTAATTATTTCTCCTAATCGAAACTAACACAGCAAGGGAACAAGAACAACATCTCTGTTTTCTATTCTGATGTTATTGTTCAGTTGAAGAAGGAAGATTTCCATTTTAACATGCTTCTTATCCAAGAAAAGGGCCTTTTTTCCTGGCCTCTTCCCATTCCACTTGGTTTGGAAGATAAATTGCTGAGATGTGCCATCAACAACTTCTCCATAGCTGCTTGACTCTCTGCTCATTCCAATCCATAGCAGACTTTGCTCTAGGGATACTGAGTCCCGAATAAAAGCCAGCTGAAACAGATAAAATCTAGTAAGTGCAATATTGCAGAATGCCTATATGCTGTCAGTGACTAACATACATAAACCTAAGGAGAGTTCATACCCATGGAGTCTTTCTAAACACTGCTTTACAGATAGACAGTCCTAGCTCAGAGTCACATTAGTTCTTTCACCTCTCTTGTGCGTTCCCACTGCCAGGATTTGATTAGATATTTTTTTTTTCCTTCAAATAGCCAGCTGCTTATGAAATGGCACTGCTGATGCTTCATGATAACGCAGAATAAACTAGCCACCATGTATAAAGTCACTGTGGACATTTTATGAGGAAAGAAACATTGAATTTAACCTTTATAAAATAAATCTATCTAGTTCATACAGTCCACGGTTTCAGAGCTCAAAAATGTTTGATCCATCTCCCAGTTCTTTGAACAGTCTGGAAATGGCACAGGAAAGTAACCAATCCCATTCAGTGACTGATTTGGTTGAAAATGTTCATGGAAATTGTGGAATTTGAGGCATAGCATTGTGTAAAAGGCAGGAAATTGTCCCTCTGCCTGTCTTTTTTTCTTATAGCAAAAGTCATTCACATTTTGTGCCACATAAATCTTGCAATTATTTTATTGTATTTCTCCTTGACTGCATATTAAAATATGGAAGCAAGTCATCATCACTGAGCTCCAGAAACCTTTTTATGCATGATAGTTCTTCAGTGCTATTTTCTCCTCTGTCCTTTGGACCAACTTGTAACTTGTAGGTGTCTTTCTCAGATTTAAAGATGGATAGCTGTGCTCTGGTGCATGTGTGTGTAGGTGCATGTGGGCTTTCCGTGCCTTGAATTCTATTTGTCTTGTGGTTTCACCCTTCCCCCCTCCCTTACCAAATTCCATAAAAAACACATTTGAGGTAAAGCCTCTAGAGCTGTTATCAAGCAAGTACAGGAGTATTTCAGTTTGTCTTTTTCAGGTATTTTCAACTAATTATGTGTTAAAACAGAAAAATATTCTCAATTTTTTTTGCAAAAATTCATATTTATCTTAAATCTTTTGGGTACAGTTAGATTCATTTAATTCATTTCCATATTTTATTTGTAGTATGTTGGTTCTTCAGCACTTAGCTATTCATATAGCATTTCTATTCCTTTTAAGTATGTGTTCTTTTATCTTTCTTTGTGTATGGTTTATTTTCTCACCTTGTACACCTCTAAAATGCAGCACTTACCTCAAGCCTTATTACTGTTTTTTAACAACTCTGTTCCTGCTACATTAATTTCAAGAAGATTTTTTTTTCACAGTTTCCTGATTTTATCTCTTTGTTAAGATTTACCTGTGAATTTACAAGAGGACAATACCTGCGTACACACAGTTCAGCAGAAGTCGCATTTTGGAATAATTGCAAGCACCAGAGAAGTCTTATTCATTTAAAGGAACTCCTGTACTATAACTGTGTTCTCCATGGCATTTTGCCAGTGATATTTTTATTCTGTGAATCACAAAGTCCTTTTCATAGACCCTCCTCTTATTTTGGAATTCAATGAACAGTTGCAAAGACATTTTTTCTTTTTTTTTTTTTTTCATGTATTGCTGCTTTTCAGACTTCTGTAGCTGAACCTTTTTATTTGAATATGTGGAGAAGATGAGTAAGGAAAAGTGTTAGGCTTTTAGGAGTGTAATAATGTTCATGTCTGAGTTTTCTTGCCATGTGAGGCTTATTCAAAATAGTCTCTTAAACCAGATAAAACAAATTTGACAATCAAGTTCAGTCGCACCTTTTATTTAATCTGTTTTTATATTAAAAATATAGGAGTTTATGCCATAGCCAAAGGGAAGTTATCACAAATGGAAGTTGAAGAAATATTTGAATGACAGTAATCCGAATAGAAAAGGTAATTTTTCAAAGTTTCTTCAATAATTTAAGAAGGTGATTATAATCATATGCATATATGATATCTGTAAGCAGTTGATAGAAATTGCACAGAAATATTAAGAGCCGGAAACCCCCTTGATCTTACTGATACCAGAACAACTAATATCATTATAAGCTAGAAGTGTATTTAGGAATTGAGTATAATTATTGACTATGCCTAGAAAAGCATATTAAAGCATGTATTTTTCTGAAAAATCTGAAAATATTTTCATTTGGCTTTTAAAGGATGGTCATGTGGCTTGCAAGCAATATGCCTATAATAGAAACTTAGCTTCTGAAAATAAATATTATTAATATTTAATGACATTATGTCACGTTATGATTATTTCTGATGTAGTAGCTGTGATTGGTATTTTAAACTTGAATCATCAGGCAGATGGCAAAAGCTAATGGGAATCTTAGCTGGGAGTTATCTCTTCCCCTAACATCACTTTTCTCATTGGCTACTTTCATTCTTCTCGCTGTCTGCTTTGTTTGATATTCTAAGCAGTTCATGGTAGCTCCAATTTCTTAATAATGATAGCACCTCCTGGCATGTGGTTTTTTTACTCAGCTGAGCAGCATCTTTTCTAGGGAATGATTAACTATTCATATATGGCCTTCTTTAGATCTGATATCTCAGGACTAGTTTTGGAAATCTTTTTACCTTTATCCCTCTTTAAACCTGAAAATATCATATGGTGAAGAAAAGTGAAAATGGACATTAAAAATCCAGAAATTTTACTTTTGAGCTTGCATTTTGATTTAAAGCTAATAATTTTTTCAAAGTAGCAAAGCCTACCCTTTCTGACCATGAAGGCAGAGTCAGATGAAGCAAGCAGGTTATCTGGTTCAGTTACACCACCACCATGTAGCACAGTTTAGCTGCAGCTGTCGTGTCTTTGGAACTTGTACTGAATTGCTTAGTATTTGATTGTGGATCAAGGAATTGAAATTAGTGACCAGTTAAGTGTGCAGTCAATAGGATTAAAGGACAGGACTGGAATAACTTCACAAGGTAACATTCTGGTTTTACTCATACAAGTGACCTCTGTAAACAGCTACAGAGATAAGAATGGTGCAAGATCATTCCACTAAAATACTGTTCATCAAATTTAAAATTCCTGATATACATTATTAGAAATATTCTGTAAACATTTCTTAAAATTTTTTTGAATCATTTTATTTTTCAATGTGGAGGGCCTGTCAGGAAAGGAAAGTGAAAGATTTTTTTCGATGTCATGACTTACTCCACCACACATTTAGAGTAAGTGAGTACCACTTTGATTTTTTTACTCAGAGAGCTGTTTCATTCCATGTGCTTTGAAGCAATGGTGAAAAAAAACTGGCAGTATCAGCTGTGTGTTGTTGTCTGTCATATATAGTGTCATTTTGAATGTGAAGATTAGTCAAGATTCAGGAAAATGGTAGTTGCTGCTTACCCTAGAATGTTTTAACAAGCAGCTGATTGGTTTTGTTACTTAGACAATTTGAAGAACTGATCAGAGCTCAGAGAATATAAAGCAAATGTCTAGACGTTTCCCTACCAAGAAGGAAGTTGTTAGGTTTTATGGCATAATTTCACAGGTGGTTAACTATGTAGCTTCTAATATTTGGATGGGGGGTTTTTTAAATTATTATTGCTTTCATATTCTTCATAATGCTTTGGGGCTTGGGGAAGGGGAGTTTCTTCCAAACAGTCACTGCTTCCACAAACCTGTATTCTCACTCTACACAACATCAATTTAAAGTTATAGAGCCCTGAATGACACCATCTGACTAACACATGTGACACATGGGAGACCAGAAACAGCTTCCTGCAGCCGAGCTACCAGTAGAGCCAAGGAATCACATTTTTGGCATTGCAGTCAACAATTACCTACATCTTCTTTCTTCTCAAGTGACAGCACAGGTCTCTTGCATCATATGTTGGCTGTGCAATGGGCTTACAATGTATAAAGCCACCAGAACATCCAGCCTTCTATTTTCTTGTTGTTTTGAATAAGAAAATCGTAAGAATAGAGAATTGTAGTCAAAAGGGTCCCCTGTCCAATTACACTCCTGACAAAAGTGTTTGGCCCTCCCCTGAAGCTGCTGGTTTTGTCAGAGTAGGAGTTAATCAAGACATCCTAGAGCTGCTTCTGGAACTGGCGAGTTGCAAATCAAATAATGATGCTGTTTCTGTTTGTACCATCTGCATATGGAGCGCAGAGGCACCAGTCAGAGGAGCCCTGGAGCAGGTCCCCTGAAGACAGAGGACAAACTTACCCTCAGCACTTCTGTTAAACCCCATGCTCACTGAGAAAATTTGAAGTGGTATATCTAGTGTTGGTCAAGTCTTTCTCAGGGAGCAAATCTCCCTGTAATATCTTCCTGATCCTGGTTAGATGTCTGGACAGGTGATGTAACTACACCTGCACCAAGGGGCACACAGTGCTGTGCACAGGGGAACATTTTCAGGGCGTTGGGCCTGCACTGCTGATGGAAATGTTTTGAATATCAGTGTCCTTGTGATAGGTAGTTGATCAGGGAATACTTTTTCTAAAGCATCCACAGTCAAGATATCTGGATAAGGGGTCATAACTTTGCTTTATCATAGAGGAAACACTTCTGTTTTCCAGTTAAGACACACGCTTGCTCACTCCCTTTCTCTTATAGTCACCCCTAAGACCCTTCCAATAGCCCTAAGTTTTTGACTTCCTTCTGAAACTGCTTTTCAAGGCAGTCTGACTGTAATGCCACTTAATCCTGAAGCATCTTCCTCGGACTTTGAGGATGTTTTCTTCCTAAGAAATAGTCAGGCTCAGAAAAAATCTAGTTTTCCTCTTCATCAGGTGATTCCACTATTCATCCTCCTCTTCCCAAATACATTCAAACAATCATTGCTTCACAAAACTAATTAAGACTTGCAGGAATGCAGGTGCTGGTAACCCAGGGAATTCCCAGTCCTTGTTTCCAGGTAGTTGTGGAGACCTTGCCCCATATAGCATGCACTGTTTTCAAAGTATGACAAGTTCACGTTATTCTCTCCTAAAAATTTGTTACAGATTGCAAGGAAGACTGGATTCTGCAAAAGTAAAAGCATGATTTACAAATTTTAAAAGCAGTCACTATCAGAAAGTACATACTAAAAGTTTCTATGCTCTCCCTGTTTATTAACACTGTTATCCTGTTATGCTAGGCAGCTGTCTGAACTGGCTAAATTTTTGTTCTGAAATTTGCCTCCACCTGAAAATGAAATGCCTTCCTATTGTTATTCCTGTCTCCTCAAGGTTTTCTCTCTCTTCTTTCCCTGCAAATTTTGCTGCAGTTCTCTAGAGAAATGAAAGGCCTTTGAATTGAAACTGATGCTCCTAGACAGTACAATGCTGTTGTCATCTATGCATTTACATTTTCCATTCTCCTTGGCTTGGCTATTTACTAGAAATACCAGCTTTCTATAGCCTTAAGACAGAAAGAATGTCTTACACTGTGTACTTCTAGAAGCTGTTCCAATGCTCTGTAGGGCATCCTAACTGTTGTCCTAAATTGAGATGACAGTGTTGCTCATATTAAATTGCCTTCTTGCTTGGCTTGGCATGCTGGGATCCATATCTATTAATGCAGGAGTGTCCAAATGTCCTGCTAGGAAAGCAATTTGTTCCTCAGTAGGGTGTCAGGAAAGCAGCTGGTCTAAGAAACTATCAGAGGTGATCTTAGGGGCAAGATGTGTTTTTCTTGATTTAATGGAAATTTTTACTGATCCATCTCTTTGCCTGTCCCCACAACTTGTCAACAGGGCAGCACATATCCATCTTCAGCCATCTCCTTTCCCTCCCGACAAGCCTGTCATAACTCTCTTGTGGAGAGACTGGCTTTCACACAGCCTGAGCCTCATAATAGACACTTCAACAACAGACGACATGTTATTAATGGATTTTTTTTTAATGCCCTACAGAGAGACAATTTCAGAACATTCTTGCTAAGTACCAGTTTTTAAACCTCCACTTGGAGAGACTCTCACAAACCGAGGTTTATTTTTGTCCCTCTTCTCTTTTTCCACACATACCGCAAAATACTTTTAACCCCTTGAATAACTTTTATCAGTTTGCCTTTTTTTTTCACTTATATTCTAAATTAGATTTTAAGTCAGCTAATGAAAGAGAAATGTGAGTTGTCTGGAGTCTCGTTCAATGGCTTATTAATGTTAATATATGTCAGCTTTTGTTTGAAAGAATTATTATGGTGGTGACTACATTTATGAAGCTAGACAGGTTATGGCAGTAATAATTTTCTGCCAAGCTTAAGAGGAAGCAGAGTGCCAGCAGGGTGTGACAGCCTATATCTTCATGTCTGTAGTTGCATCATGATATAGGTAAGTACAACATGAGCTGTGTGATACAATTTGCTAATAAATAAGGGGCATGCATGTTAAAGCATACTTATTAATTAGGTCTTCTTTAAAAGTTCTTAAGGGCTACGCATAACAGCAGCAAACCTTCCCTAGAGACCATGATGATTATGTCATAGAATAAATCAGAAGTTCTGTCAACAAATTTTGGAATAAGGAGCATAATGTTCAGTGAGAGCTAAAATCATTTTCTCTCTAAGATGCAACAAAATAGTTTGATTCTTAATGTAATAAGATTGAGTAAAGAAAACAGCCTTAACCTTAGCTTACTTGTGCCTGCCTCAGTGCTTCCGGATGTTTTCAGGACTGCAAAAGCTACATCACTTTTCAGAAGGTAGCTGCTGAAAAATAGTTTATAAACATTAAATGGATTGTCAAATTTTAGTCTGAATTAAACCACTAGGATATGCCCAGGATATGTCAACTTTCTTTTTTTTTTTTAACTTTAAACAGCCACTTACAATATCTGTATTATGAAATACACCAGTGAGGCTTCTAAATACGTCCCTGCTACCTGTTTTCATTCTCAATGCCTTTCTGAAGGTTTTGAAATTGGAAGTTAAAAAAACAATTAAGTTTTAACTTCCAGAGTTGACATACTCATTGAAAATGTAAATGCTCATATTGAGCTGGAAACCTTTTCTCCTGATACCAGTGAGAAATGTTTGCTTGATTTTACTTAGATTATAGCTGATATCATCATGTGAAACTATCATAGACCTTCAGCCTGTAGCTCAGCAAAGTGGATAATGTGGTGCAAGATAGGAATAACTTTTATTTTGGCAAGGAAGAATGAAAAGTTAATTTTACAATTTATTCTAATCAGATTGAAAAACTCTTTAAAAAGCAACATGTCATCTCCCTAAAGTCCCCTAGTGCTAACTCATCATTATTTAATCAATAAAATGCAATTTTTGTATATGAAAGGCTGTGATGGTTAATTTTTGAAGCACAGAAAAATGGATTTTAATGTGTTGTTTTGTTTTGGTTTAAAATTTTTTGTCAGAAAATTTTAAGATTTTTAGTTCATTTTTATGGGCATTTTTTCACGGCAGTGTCTTTTTTTTTGATTTGACACATATTTTCCATAGTAGGGTTATTAAAAAATAGAAGAAGCCAGACATTACCTAATATATCATTTAATCTATAGGTTGCCATATTTTTTAAGCACTTTATTTTGGATGTTGATATGGACATTATAAGACTGAGGTTTTGTCAGCATTTACCTGCTGTCCCTTGAGGAAATCCTGTCATCTCCATGGTCTGGATCTAGGATTAATATTTTGACAGGGCTTGATTTCAGATTTAGCTGACTCACAGGTATCTCAAAATTATTTTTTACAGGTATCCTTTTGGAGTTGTTTTCCAAATACTGACAGATGGCTTTTTTTCTTCTCTCTGCCTATAGATGCTGTGATGTAATACTGTTGACTATATAATTTATCCTACCATTTCCAATTTTCATCTGTATTCTTTGGCTAGGCGTCTTCTTTGTGTCATTAATTTGTATAATGCTTACAACACTATGGTTCCTAAACCAAAAAGTTGTGCTTAATGAATTAAGAATTATAGACATGTGAATATGTAACTGAATATATGTAAGTGTATATTTCACTCTTACATGTAAGATTTTCCAGCAGATGCAGTAATAAAACAGCAAACTTTGCAGAAAGAGGAAAAAACCAAACAATAACTTACTTTTTAAAATGTGACAAAAATATCAGGGAGTTTTGGGCCTTTACCTACTAGGACTTAGATGATTTTACTCATAAGCCAATAAGAAAAATAAAACACACCAGAAATAGTTTAATGTAAATATTATGAGGGAGCGGTTTTTTCCATGAACTGAGGTGAATATTGAATTGCAGATATATGTGCATATTTTAGTCACAAGTGAAGGAAAAAAAAACAAGAACTCTATGTCTCCAGCAGGTTTCCAGTTTACTGTTCCACTTTGAATTACTCTATTGTTTATTATGTGACTGATGTTCCTGCACCACAACATGTTGCATATTTTTCATCATTTTTGTATTTTATTATAAATATTATTCAAGTTCTAGATACAGGAGACTTTATACCACCCAGACCATTATTTATATCTTACATCTTATTGGAATCTATCACAAACTATTCCATATTGGAAATACACTGAATCCGTATGAACGTGAAAAACACGTACCATTATTTGAAATATACTTTCTGTGTCTCTTGTCCTGTGCTAATTATGTTGTTTCATACATTTTTCATTAATGTATTGGCATTGAAACTCTATTAAGAAGGAACACAATGAGATTGATTTAAAGGTGTCAAGGTGACAGTAACCTAAAAGAGAAGTCCTTGGAGAAAGCTACTTGAGGGGGTGGGTTGCAGATGGGTAAATCTGTAGATATTTCCAATATGCATGCTCTTATTTACTTGCTGTTGTGTTTAGATCAAATTTACATACCACATATACCTAAAAAATCATCCCAATACAAAGAACTCAGAAACTGCATATGATTACTTTGACTTTGAGTACTCCATAGCTTTTAATGGAAATTACTCCTGACTTGATTTTATGTTTGCATTTACAAATTAATGGAATAGAAGAGAATCTGAAATAGTCCAGGCTCTCTTCTTAACTCCCCTGCTGATCTCTTTATACTAATCCATCCGTTCACAGCAGTAAAACTGGATTAGGCAGATTAGCACTAGGGAAAGTCAATTTAAGATAAAGTAGCCTCACTGAAAGTTTAGTATGTCTGAGACTGGCCCAGAAGTGACTGGGTCATGATTTGGTGGAACATAAAATCACCTTTTCTCCTTGTCCACAGCTGTATCAACCCTGCTCAGAAGCTGGATAAGAATTAACAAAGTTTTCTGCTAAATTGCTTCTCCAGTGGAGCTTCTTGCTCTTGCCTTTGGAAATGCTTAAGGTGAAGGCAGTATAGAGCTGAGCATAGACCTGTTATTCATTACACACAGAAAAAACTTTAAGTCAATTTTAAGACATTTTGCTTTTGAAGAGATGAAATAGAGAATAATGAAAGCAGGAAATCTTAGTTTATGTGAGGACAACTGAGTTTCCAAACTAAAGTGATGTGAGAATGTATGTGAGAAGTAGCATAGAGATATTGGTCAAACAATCCTAAGTTTAGAGTCTGAAAGAGGAAAAAAAAAGCGAAACAATTTAGGAATTTTTCAGGTGTTTGATAAATCTTCCTGCATACCTTGTACGCAAAAGGTACCCTTTCACAGAATTCCCATTTTTCTGGAAATCTCATTTTCAGTAGACCTATTGACAGTGATAATTCTGCTGATTCACACATATTATACAAGTGACAGATTTTTTTTTTTCATTTGTTAAGGTTTTTTAATTTAGCCATTTGATATTTCAGAGTTTAAATGCTGCTCTTTTTCAATGGGCTCATTATGAACACTATGGTATTAATAATATTCTCAGTATTCTCAGATGAATCTTCTCGCTTTCCTACATCTTTCTTATTGTTCTTTTATTTTCAGTCTCCTTTTTAGCAACAAGGAGTATGGGCTATGTTTAAACAGGGGACCAGAGATAAGCAGATGTGCAGAACAAGATATCTCAGTGTCTGAGATGTGACATTTCCTTATGTAAATCTTTATCGTTGAAAGCCAATGAGAGTTCCCACAATAAGTGTAGTAATGCATGTACATTTTCTCTTCATTCATTGTTCCGTGTACATTCTTATTGAAATGGCAGCAGAATGCTCTCCCAGTAGTGTTGACTTTTGGACAGTGAATTTCATCACTGACCACACTTAGGACACTGCATGTGTCCAGATCACTAAAGTGTAACCTCTTTGTTAAAACTTATTTGAGAACCTGTAACTTAAAGCTTTGTTACAGATTTATTAAAATTAGAGGCTGTAAACAAACTCATATTAATAGAAGATTTAATATTACAGAATTTTTATAGTGGCATTCATGGTGTGTGTGAAAGAGAGAGTGAATTTTAAAAATTCTCATCTGTACTGCAGCTGAAAGCTCAGAGTGAGACAAAGTCCATCTCGTGATAAAAATGAACGCCACTATAGAAGCTGTCTCTACAAAACTAAGGTATTGTTTTCTCAGTCTAACATTTCTCCTGCAGAAATGGCAGATTTTTTTTGGCAGATTTTTTTCATAAAGCAAGCCATCTGCTCCTTGAACCACACAGTAACTTTGCAACTCACTGCTTGTACTGTTGTTTCTCATCTTGACCTGTGATCAAAGGTATTTGTGCTTCAGTGATATTGCAGCTAAGCAATAAAGTCAGAGGACTTCAAGGAAACACAATTCAGAAAATAATTGCATATATTTATTTTCAGAGCATGGTGTGTGACAACTGATGATATTTGTAGACATCAAAGGTTTCAGGGTCTCCTAGAAATTAGTGTTCCCCCCAAAACTGTTCCCTGTTTGAACAACTTTTTCTTTGCTCTCTCTAACAGCAGTTCTCACAGCACTTCGGTGATAGTTTTAAAGGAATAGTTATCCAAAACATTCATTATTTTACCATTAGAGATGGGGCACTGAAACTAAAAAGATTGAGGTTACTGAGATTGCTTTTGATTTTATTGAGATTATTTTCTATTTGAGGTAGATTATGTTCTTTTTTTGTGATAATATTTCTTAGCATGAGCATAAAGCAATGGACAATTTTCAGTCTCTCAGTCCTCACTGGTAAATGTAGTTCTGTTTGCATAAAGAACAGAAGAACAAATTGACATCTTTAGTTTAAATACTAATGAATTTAAAAAACAAGAGACTCAACTCGACCCTTTATAGGCCTTTGCTTCCTTGCTTTCTCCTTTCAGTCAAGGTGCTCAGTTTGCTTAGAGAATCACAGAGGACAGGGATGGATCACCTTTCTAAAGTGTGCTCTGAGTCTGAATTTCTTACTTCCATCCTGTGATCAGTAAAGGGAACACATCAATGACTGATCTTTTAGTTTGGCCATCTAATGAAAAAGACTGCAATTCACCAAAGGAAAACAACATCATATCATATAAAAAAGTTTTGTTCGGTCCAAACTACTCTGTTTCACTTTTGTAGAGTATTTCTGTTATAAACAAAACAACAGAAATTTTGGGCTAGATTTAAGTCAAATCAACAAAGGACGAAAAGGAGCTACAGCTCCCGCTCCCTCTAGGAGGTAGGAAATGCTTTTCCAACACTGTTCATCTGATGATCTTTGAAGTACTTTCAAGGAAAGTGGTATTCAGGAATTTCCTCTGAGAGATGAGGGTTCAAGGCTCCTCTGACAGAAGAGAGAACTGCTGTCTCCTTGTCATCTTCTCCCATGCTTGTTTGATTTTTGTGGATATAGCTGGAAAAGGAGAATCTGTGCAACCTATCTGCCTAGCCCATGCCAAATTCACAAATAGTGTTGGTGGGGTTGAATCAACTATACATGAATATAACTCACACCTGCTAAATTAACTTTCCTTACTGAGCATGTGGAAAAGGGTTTTACCTTCTCTGATATCATCAAGTAACACTGAATGGCAAAACTATTTATTGTATAGTTTCAGAACGTTCCATCCCCACCGCTCCAAAGAAAAATCCAAACAAAAATTAAAAAAAGAAAAACACAACTCAAACAAAAAGTTTTTCAGGCAGTTCTGTCTATCCAATAAATATCCCAAAGGTGTCCAAGAAACTTAAAAGAGGAGTAAATGAAAGAAGCCATGCTAAATTTGTTAAAACAGACAGATGGCATGAACAAAAAGATAGCATATTCTCTCCCTCAACTATAATGTTCTCAGCAAGTGTCTCTGTTGAAAGGATAAGCATGAGAAGAGATAATAGGATCTTAAGATAACTAGCAGCATATCAACAAAGCCAGTCTGGCACAGAGTTATAAACAAGAATTATCTCGGTGTTATTTGAAGGCCCTCCACATGCTGGGAGCTGCAGCCTTCGCCTTTTATTTGGAAAAGATATTCATCACAGGATGGGATAAAATCTATCAGGAAATAAAACCTGTTTGGTTCATGTTAGTCAACTGACTGGGGATTATTCTAAATATTTTTGGAGAACTTTGGCACAAGTGTTAAACACCCACTTTTGTGAAGCATCTGGTGTGGTATATTAGGTTTGTCTAACCGATATTTAAGTTTGTTGGGTCAAAGAAATAATAACATCAGCCTTTTTTTTTCTTCTGAATTCACTAAAAGCTATCAAAAATCAAACCAAGAATATTATGAGGATAATAATAGAGTGAAAAACCATTAAAATCACACACCCTTGGAAAAGACAAATTGTCACTGAGGCATTAAGTCACTGAGGCATTAGCAATTTTTCAGTGTACCTTGAGAACCTAGAGGGAGCCTTATGAAGGCAATGATTTAGTTTCCAGGATCCCAAAAAGCCATGCAGCAGGCTTCCATGTCCAATTCCTTTACTAAGCAGGAATTTTTAGGAGTTGCTGTGATTTAATAAGGAAAAGCATAGCTTAAGCTGTGAACAGTTGGCTGGGGACCATCGGTGTCGCTGAACAGCTGGAACAGAGGAGTTCACTCACGCTCAGCGAGGGGACTCTGCTGCACAGGAATGCTGGCAGCTACTGCCACTGGTCTGCAGACTTACAAGTGCCATTCTAGGGCTTGCTCCTGGAAATTGAGGATGTACAGGACACTTTGGGGGCTGCTGGTGGTCTGACCTCAAAGGATTGAGACCACCCCTGTTTTTCAGATGTTTTTAGGTCTAATAATTTTAGAGTTTATATGGCATTAAAGTGACATAAACAGGTTGGGCTGAGTGTTTTCAAGGGGGTAATTATATTCCCAAGAGTTAGGCTATGGTGGCATTATTTATAGCCATGATATCTTGAGTCATCTTTTTACTTAGGAGTGTCAAATGTGTGGCAAATTTTGTGTTGGTTCAGTGACTGCTACATCATGAACCTGCTCGTGAACTTCCTTGACTTCACTACCATAAATTATTTTATATTATCAGTAATATACAATAAAAGGAACTGTATTGACTCTGGTGGAACTGTTACAGAATGTGATTTAGTATGTGAAGGTGGTCAAAACTCTGTCTTCACTAGAATTGCTAAGATTTTTCTAAATTTAAATTCTTTCACACTGTTGTACTGACATATCTGACCAAGATTAGAAACCTTCCTCACCTGAAAAATGTCAACTCTTCAAAGATAAAACGAAAAAATCACTGCTTATTTTTTAATCAGTAGTTATTCCTATTTATTTCATTAGGAATTTACTTTTGTTATAAAATGGATGTGTACTTGAAGGTTTTGGTATATTTTTCTTCATTGGTACTTCCAAATGGTGAACATAATTGAATATTGCCGTTTCTATGTTTCATGAGCAGAGACAATTAATGTGACTGCTCTGCATAATCACTGTTCAGCAATCTAGAGACAGAAACAGAAACAAAGTCGTTCGGTTGCTCTTTTCTAAATCTCATGCGGGGCAACAAATTGAACCCTGTGCATTTGAACAAGAATCACTATTATTAGAGACTACATTTAGTAATATCCTGAGGTGCTAATAGTGCTGAAATAAAGATCTCTCAATTTGCTGGTGAGTTAATATATCAGAATATTACTCTTTAAATCTAGTAGTCAAGGGAGTAAAACCTATTGTGAAAGCTAAACAGTTGTCTTTTTTCTGACGCCTGTCTTACACCACAAAGAGAAAAGTTATAATACTAAAAATTGTTAAGTCTTCCAAATTGCTGAGTGGTGTCTCTCTAATGCACCTGGTAATTTTTACTTGTTATTTGGAGAGTGCTGCCTGGTTGGCACAGTTTGTGCCATAGAGTGCTAACTGTCCATCTTCTTGGTCCTCCAATTTTCTGCCTACCCCTGTCACATTTTCAAACAATAACTACATGAAAACCAGAAACAGGGATGTGCTGGGAGCACAGCTACCAGAATTATACAGTCCCTGAATGATATAGTAACTGCATCAACTTTTCCCAAGGTTAAATTTCAGCAGGGTCTCATATTTTAAGTTGTTGGTTTGTGTTTTTTCACAGCAACTTCTACTCAGCCTTGCTTACCAGAAAGAGCTGAACACATGCTCATTCACATGGTAGGGTGATAATTCTCCTCCTAATTCAGATAAAACAGTATGATAAAGCAAACTTTAGTATCTGTGGGCCTAATCTGTTGTTCAATGAATGAACATAATCTAACTAGAGATCTCCTATCACAAGTAGCATCAGAATGGCTGCTTTCATTAAAAAGAGGTTATAAAGCACTTATCAGTCAAAAAAAACCCTAAACTAGTCAGATAAAAAGCACAAAGGATGGAGTGATAATTTTTTGTGAGACAGTTCATTATCTAATCTGGCCAACATTTACATAGGTACAAATACATGTCTCACTGGTGGAGCTTCAGTTTCATTGCACAATTGGGTCTGAACTGAGTTTAGACAGTGGTTTAGGGGATGACTGAACATCACTGGGCCTCTGTCACTGTGCAGGTGTTGGAGTAGCATCGTCATAATTCCAGTGTGCCATTCTATACTTCTTGCATTGGAATTGTCTCCATTTTACAGGCTGTCTCTATCACTAATACCATGGAAAAGTTACAATCCTTGCCTCAGAGCTAAAACTTTGGCATGAAAAAGGAAGTGTTGACCAGAAGAGAGGTAGAGAGGGGAAGGAAGCAAGCGGGTTGCAGTAACATGTTGTTCCAATTATCTAGGTTAGTTTTCTTTCTGCATAGTTATTTCCTTTTCTTTTATTTCAAGATTTACACCATGCAGGACAGGTTTCCTAGGGGATTTACTCTGGTAAATGTTTTAACTTTCATATCAGATACAGAAATATTTTAGGAAATCAGGTTTTTAGTAGCTAAGAACCAGATCTTCAACTTTTTGCTGCTTTGCAGTATTTGGGCAATGTAAAACAACTGGGAAATGCCCTGAGGAGGACCTTTGACATGCTTCTGCATTTTGGCTGATACTTGCTTATATAATAGTCCCTGGTAGATTATTATGGTTCGTTTTGCGCCGGGTCAACCCTGTAAATCCTGAAGATACTAAGAAAATTAGAGTGTGGTTTGCAAATATTTTCTTCATTCCAATATAAGAAATTAGATTCAAAGACCAATAAATGATTCACAAAAGCTGCCTAATGAATAGTTGAAGGGAGGTAGCAGGGAAGGACTCAAAAGAGGAGGAAAGTAGATGAATTTGTCTATCCAAAAAGATAGATTCTATCCATTCCCAAGATAATAACTGATGCTATCTATAGAAAGTATTATCTATAACGGTCTTTCTTTCAACATTTAATTTAGAGATCATAATTGAATCTGCAGTATACATTGTAAAATATACAGACTTGACAAGTTGGCTGAGCTAACAATGCTATTGGATCTTTAACTGGGAGTTTTAGAGATTTTGCTATTTTAACTACTTAGCTGCATTTTCTGCTGCTTATTCACCCATGCTGCAGAAATGCTATGTATAGAACTTTGCAAGTTGGAAAGTCACAGCTATTAGTTTATCAGATAAATAAATTAAAGTGTACAGAATAACAAAAGTCTCTAAATATAAAAGAATATAGAGAAATTATGTAATAATCAAGGATCAGGGAAAAAAAAAAAAAAAAAACTCCATAGAGGTTCACTCCTCTGGAGAGGCAAAAATGAGGAGTAATAAATTTTAGCCTTTAATGTAACATCATTCAGAAAAAAATCAGCCATAGGAATAGCTGTCAAAGTCAGAATACTTTAAACCATGATAAAAGAATAGTAAATTGCTAATGCTGCTGTATTCCAGAGGAGTTACCTGTGGTTTCTAGGGTAAGAAGATTAATGAATCTCCAACTGCTAATGGCTAAGAGTAGGTATTCGACCTCAGTGCAATCTGAGTCAATCAGAGTCTTGCAGAGTATCCTTAGGCTATTTTTCCATTGTTAGATGTCCTGTCTCTGTGTACTAATAAAGCACTCCTCTTTCAGGCTGGCAGCCTGGTACAGGTATACAGAGAATGTCTGTAAGGCTGTCTTAAAGAAGCTCTTTGTAAATCTCATTACAAGAAAGTAGGGGCTTGTTAAACAGACAGTCACCACCTGCAGTGCCACTGATATTCTGGACAGTGTGATAGGTCATGGAAAAGCTTACAGAACCCCTTATAATTTGGAGAGTCACATATTTCCATGTCAGACATCCACTGAACTAATTTTTACTTCATCTTTTAGAACTGCATCTCTCCTTCAACTGGAACACACTGCATCATGACCCAGTAATTGTAAAATCAAGTTAATTATATCACTAAGTCACTGTAAACTTGCTTGGATTTCTCTGAATATTTGGTTCTTGCAATTGTCACCCTCTATGAGATGGGGGAAATGCTCCAGTTGTCAGCACTGGCACACAGTGGTACAGCTCCCAGCTCCCACAGAGCAGAGGGGGATAAACAGACATACATTCTGTGCCTTCAGAAATTTTCCACAACCCAGTTCTACTTTCTGCAGGGGAAATATTCTCCCCTTCTAAAAGACTTAATGAAAAGAAATTTCAGTGATGAGAACTTGGACTTTAATTATTTATATGTGAGAAACTCTTTTATAAAGCTTTCTGGGCTCTGTTTTTTGTGTTTTATGAACTTAACCAGATTGCCATTTTATGTGGTCAGGAAAACAACAGGTTTATAAAGAGTGCCCTTTATAAAAGTAAAATTGGTTTTTGGCTTGCAGGAGGTCACACAAGCAATTAATTTCAATCAACAAGAAGTGTCAGGAGTCCAGGGGAAATTATGCAAGGATGTTTCTCAAGATTTAGGGATAATTGTCTACTCATCATGCACAAATTCTTTAAGGAGCTTCTGAAGATAATTGAAAAAAAAATCTTTCCTGTTGAAACAAAGGTTTGTGATTCTGCATATGACTTAGTACAGTCTTGAGCAGTTAATTTACTTTTAATTAGGAAGCTACTATTATGCTGCTGAATAGCTTAAAAGAATATTTTCTGCTTTGATGATGGCATTTTGGTAATGAGTGATCAGGTAGTTCTACTGAGAAGATGAGTTTTGAATGATTAGACTACAGGTAAATCATGTTCCCAAGCTTTTCAAAGACATATTTGTTTTAACTCAAAACTAATCAGGTGGCTCCTGGTGCTAAAGCATCTAGGTAAACTTTAGTATTATTAGATTCCAAGTTAGTAATACATTTGGCAGCCCTGAATAAAATCACAGAAATTATTCAAAACCCTTTGGAAATGCAAAAGTAATACTCAAGTAGAACACTTTCTGCTTGTTACACTCACACTAGTCCTTATTCTACCATCTATTAAAGAACTGCATTTGCAAAGCAGCCTAAACTCTTTGGCAATCAGCTTTATTCAAGCCTGTTGGCCTGTCCTGTCATCACTTTAGGCACTGAAATGTAATTAATTTGAATGATCTACTTTTTTGTCTGCACCGATTTTCAAGCCGGCGTGTAGAAAGTATGCCTAATGTCCAGCACTTTTAAAAGGTGAATTAACAATAAAGCTCCTTACACTGTAGATAAACTCTGAACAGATTGCAAAAATGGCACTGTGGGAGTCCATGCTTGGTACTGCATTAAGCTTACTGAAGCAAGGAGCTGCCTTTGTATTTCCTGTCTGTAAGGTGCCTCTTAGAATGCAACCCTGACCTCTCAGAGTTACTGTTCATTCACTGCCCTACGACTGATACTCATCCTGAACTGAAGAGTCTGTGTGTGCTGCTAACTCTGCCTGGACTCAAACACCACCATGAATGTGCTATCCACAGGCCATTCCTTGGGATGAAGTTTCTCTTGGAAAGACCAGGCAGCCCCATCATGCAAACCTTTCCCTCAAATGTCATTTATTGATGTAGTCGGCAGGAAGCCATTGAACAATTCCATTTACGCACCAGGAGAATTAGAACCAGTATCACCACAGCTGTTATCTAGTATATAAGTATTATTACTGGTGGCTGTGTTGTCCCCTAAAACTCTGACAGCAGGAAGCAACAGCTACTTTTTTCCACTGAAAGCAGTTGATATGACTGAGCATCCTCAGAGAGTGGTTCAGTTGTCAGGCAGAGAATTAAAGGATTTACTCATCGAATATACAAGCACAAAACAGAGTAATAGACAAAATCTCAAAAATAAAGGAAATTTATATAAAAAACACGACTGGAAACTAGCATGGAATGCCTTGGAGATACATCAATAAGCTGACAGGAGAAAATTATTTTGGGTGTTTTAGAATGTATTAAAATATTAAAACTTTCAGTCAGTTATCTTAAATCTTAAAAAAGAATAAAAGGGGGCTTGTTCCCACATATATTAGCATCCAAAATTGACTTATATTTTAGAGCCTTAACTGGACATATTTTTGATATTCCTCACATTTTAATGTACTATTAATGGACTTTTAGATCCCATATTTTTAAAAAGTAAAGATTAGTTATATGTTCCTACTATTACTATAAAGAGTTGCATTAAAAGTTCCTCTGTGTTAAATGAATGTTGATTTACTGGCTTTTCCACTTGAAAAAAAAGGGCTTTGTCAAACCACTTCCTTTTCTTTTACGTCTTTCTCTGACATATTTGTAGCCCAGAAAATTAATCTGTATTTGGTAGCATAATTACAGTAATTCTACGAGTTGCTTACAGCTCGTGTCTGTCTGTGGGTGAAGGTATACTTATCCCTACTTTTTTCCAAGAAAATGGACAGAGTTGTGGGATAAGAGAAGCACAGGTTAAAAATAAGTTCTGTCAACCCCGAACCAGATAGGGACAAAGACATGAAGGAGCATGCATATATATTAATTTGCTGAAAACTTTGCTTCCCAGAAATGCTGTAGAAAAAGATTATTCAGATGTGCTTAGGCAGAATTTCAATGTTATGTGAAGATTAATGCTGCTATCACTGGGAGCATATGGAAGGGAAGTTAGGTAAACAGTAGAAAATAGAATCTCATCAAATGCATCTTTTTATACAAAAATGCAGAATCTAATCTTTGGTCTTTGATCCCTTAAAATAAAGGCTGCTCCTTTTAGTTGCTAAAGAATAAGAAATCAAACTGCTCTTCTGGTAAACTGAAGTTAAAAATAAATATTATTCTTATGGATAATAATGCATTAAAGACAAGAAAATCATGTTAGAGGAATAAGAGGTTTTTATGTAGCTTCTAAATATACCAAGAGATAGTAAACCATATGGAGAAAAGAAAATAAACACCTAAGACTTAATTGTAATTATCATAAAGGAAGAAAACTAGCTAAGCTGTGAAATGAGTACTCTTTTTATAAGGCAGTTTTCTCATTGGAAGAAAAAGTGGAAGTAGAGAAGAGCACCTAATATTTTTCATTACCCTGTCACTAAAGTGAAATACTAAATTAAATGTTGTTATAGGGAAAAATTCAGGGCATACCTATTCGAAATAAACCTTTTAAAGAAACTGTCCTTTGATCCTAATATAAATATACCGTTGTATATTTATGGTATTTATATTAGTCTTCTACATACTGTAAAGAAAAACCCAGACTTCCTTATTATGAAATGATCTGCTGACAGTGATCTCTTCATGGATTCTCTGCTTTCAGGAAGAGGGAAAAAAGAAGGGAAGAATACAAGTCATGAAGTAAACTGAATTGGTGATTTCTATGAAATCATGATATATTGTATAGTGGCAAGGTTTTAATTAGTAAAGGGTATGCTTTGCTTTTCATGATGGTTTGGGTGCTGATGTTGTTGATGATGAACAAAAGTGGATACTGGCATCTTTGATTCCAGCTGGTCAATTTTGTGCTCCTCTCGAAGCAATCTTGTAATAAATAATGGTCAGTAAGGAGCAGAACTTCAATCAAATGAAAATTATTTAGTGGTAGGTTTTTTAATTGTTTTTGTAGTAGAGAAATGTTGTCACATCACTGGAACTTGTGTTCCTTTCTATATAAATTACAAGTGAATCCCAGTCCCTCTTTAAATATCTGGTTTCAAGGTAATGAATTATTGTCTCTTTAAATTTGTTTCTTCCTAATAAGCTGGTAGCAGCTGTTGTAATCACTGTCAGTGGAGGGCTCTGGAAAGCAAGAGTCATGCACAAAATAGTAGGCTGTCCCATGTCAGCGTGCTAGTGCTTCAACCAGAAGACTGTCTCTAGAATGAGCAAATTAGCTGAGTCACAAATCTCTTTTCTTTTTTCTTGGTCTCTCTGCTGTGTGCTTGGTACTCGTAACATAAACCCTTGTCCTCTGGAAACTAATTCAGGGTAGCAGTCCATTCCATGCGACCTACTGAGCAAAAATTACATTTTAGAGTTTTGGCTAGAGCTGCATTAATGATCTAATGATGATAGAATGGTTTCATGTACCATCTAGATGCAACACCTCTAGGCCACAGATTTCTGTAATTCAAAATATGTTTTATGACAAAATATAGGACAAAAGAAGGGGGTTTGGGGTTTTTTTTCCTATAAATTTATGTTTGCAGCCTGTAAGGTGTCATTTTTCCATATTTATGCAGCATATAGAAAATATCTTTGCTTTTTGGCTAGTTTATTAATAGCCCCTTCTAAATCAAAGTGGTTTTCTTATTCCATTTGTACTTATTAATATGTGGTGGTTAATCCATCAATGATATTGGATTTAGCAGCCTGGCATTGTATATTATACCATGTTATCTCAGTGCGTAAGAGAAGGTTCCTCTAAAACATTATTTCAACTTTCTTGCTTGTGAAAATAGTAATGTGTATAAATGCAAGAAATGAGAGTTTGCAGCCTAAGAAATTCTTTGAGAGCCTCGTTGTATTTTGGTGGGAGAGAGCATGAACTCTGAATGTATTTTGCCTTCAGTAGCTGATGAGAAGTTTGCAAATTTTCCTTTTTGGAATGAATATGACTGTGCCTGATATTCCTACTTTAATATATGTGATATCCTTATTTGAGGTCTGTAAGGGGAGGTGTCTAGATGTTTCAGTGTGCTGGGCATTCAAATGTTCATGGAGCAGAGGACACTTAGAACTTTAACAATCTTAAGGGGCAATTTCCTAAAAATGCTGTTTGATGTGTTCTTAGATGACTGTGTGTTGTGTTAGTTCAACTCCAGTTTAGTAGGAGCTTTGTAAAATGGTCTATAGGGATTGCATTGAAATGCATTTTAGCAATGACACCCCTGCTTCACTGATGTCAGTGGAAAAAATTCTCATTAGGTTGAGTGGGGTCAAGCCTTATCTCTTATTTCATGCAGGACTGGAAAGTGAAAGAGCAGATGAGACTCCAAGACAAAAATGTGAATCCAGATTTCCAGCTCACATCTAAAATTCTTCAGGTGGCAGCATTATGACTCTCAACCGGAAGTAATTTGTATTTGCACCTGAATGTACACAAAACTGAAGTTTAATCTGCAGACTGCAGCACATACCAATTTGAAGTCTGAATCTCCTCAAAACCTGCAGAGGATCATTTCCTGCTTGAGTACTCTATAGTTCACAGCCCTGCCACCATAGGCTTTGTCTGTGTTAAATGGAGTCGCAATAATGGATCTGCAAAACAAAATACCATACTACTAACATTGTAGGAGTTCTGCTTCAGGTTAGTTCGAATCATCCTATAGACGTAATGTCCACAAGCAGCATATGGCATTAAGTGACCTCTTGGAGTACATCTTTCAGTTCAGTGTAGTAAGAAAATCAAAATGCTAACCAGTGTGTGGCAGGTGAAGGTGGCTAGGAGTTCTGCTTTGAAAGTGCATTTTTCATCCAAATTACAATGCTCATGTTGATGCATCCTTGATTTTTTTTCCTCCATTTGATGTGTTTATATTCTTTTGTAGATTCAGTTTTGTCTGTGGATTCATTTGTACAAAAGCTTCAAGACTTCAATGTCAGGAATTCACTTGCATGTCTGTTTATTCATTGTCAAACTGTAGCATATACTAAAGCTGAGCTTTCTTCTGTGCACAGAACTCTTGCTCATAGAGTCATTGATCTATAAATACAAATACTGCAAATATATAGGGCAATAGTTTCAAATTACTTAGTGGTTTTTATATTATTTATTTGAAATATTTACACCAAATTGTCATATGCAAAGGGAATCCAACAAGGATTCATCAAGCCTGGTAATTTTCACACCTTAAAATGAGTGATTACAATGATGAGACAGCTTAAAAGAGTGAAAGCTTCCAATCCATGAATGCAAAGTATTTAGCTTTTTCCCTGAAAAGTTGTCTGTTAAGTCAAAGCAGTAATTTCTAGCAGTCATAAACAGTGAAGAATTACACAGGGATGAAATTATCTTGAAAAATTTCTTGGCTCTATCAAGTCAAGTCACTTCTTTCAGCATTACACATTCAAGATATCCCATCCTGTTTACATTATTTAACAGTCATGAATATTTTTTCAAGTTTCATCTCTTTGTTTTTGTATTTAAATTCCCATAAGAATCTATGGCAGCTCCCCAGAGGATTAATGAAGTATGACATTTTCCCCCTGCCTGTACCTCAGCCTACAGAAAAAATGTTTTTGACCATTATTTACCACATTGTGGTGTAACGATGACAACAGGCATTAGTCTCTTCTACAGTGTCTTTGAAGTACTCAAAAACCCTTGGGAAATTCTTGTTTTGTTAGTTAAACCATAAAGAGTTCATTCAGGGATTTCTTCATATTTTCTTGAAAGATTTCGTTTGGTCAAGAATCAGTTCAGTTTAATTTTATAGTTTCTTTGTTAAACAAGGTACAGTTCAAAATTTTGCTTTCAACAAAGTATTGAAAGACATATTACTGAGGAAACAAAAAAGCCACCGTCCCTGCACATAATTATATTTTATCTATTTTGTCAATATTGCCTTTATTTTCAGATTATTGTTAATCATAGGAACATGCACAAGGCTAGACATGAAAGACCTGCTAGAGGTAGCAATATCAGCTGGAAAAGTGGTGACAAGTATGACCATGGCCCAGCTTCCCTTTTCCCATGAACGGCAGAGCACAGTGGTGGCCCTGGCATTGGATTGTTGGAAAGGAAGGGAAAAGTCAAGAAAGAAGAGAGGTCAGATAAAATGTTTAGGAATTTTGAGGACCTAGATTGGACAGTAGGAACGTACTTTTTAACAGCTGTTCCACTCCATTATCTAAGAGGACTGGAAAATATTTTTTTCTTAACAGGGCATAAAGTGTGTTTTGACATGTCTTCCTCCCTCCAACAAAACATTTTTTGTAAGAGTTCTTGTTCCTTGCCCTCGATCTCTGGGAGAGACCAATACCATTATATTCTAGGAGAGGATGAGCTGCTTTTTTAAGATAGTTCCGGAGCAGCTAGGTGCAATTTCTGTGTCACAATCTGTAGCTATATACTGGATTTGGTGATGCAGCAAATATTCCTTGTGTGGTGTTTCTTTTTTAAAAGCTAAATTAAAAAGACAAACAAGACTGCATTTTATGAGTAGAAGGTAGAGCCAAAAGAAATACTACATTTTCTGTTCAATTTGCTAAAGTACTAGTTTCCAACACTGCTGCAGTACTCAAGGGAAGATATTACAAACAATATTCAGCTGAAGTGTACAGTAGGTTATTGCAGTAGTTTAAGAAAGATGAACTCTGCTTGATTTCAAGGATTTCTCCATTTTCTTTCTATCTCACTTAATGTAGACTTCTCAGCATTATCATTATAAAAGTGGTCTGTGGGGACTAGGAATGAAGCCTGACAGATTTAAAATGAAAGAAGAACCTTGATAGGATTTTGTGACTACAGAAGAATTTAATAAATAGCAGAATGATGGTTCACTGATGTAGGTGAAAGTTATTGAATTATAAGATTAACTAGAAGAGCTCCCAAAGAAAGGATCCAGCTTCTGCTTGTAGACTGATTTCCTGCTGTTATTTCTGCTCCTTCTTCATGGCTTCATTTGCATCCAAACATGAAGCTTTTTTCTCCAGTTTAAAAATTTTGAATTCAGGAGTATAAGATTTTTTAAACATCTCTGTTTCAAAATATCTTCCATCCTGTCATCTTGAGTCTTGATAGGAGGTCTGAAAAAGTTTTTGAATAGTCAAGATATAAAGTTTCAATGGTTATCAGTTTGCTTTGCTAAAGAATTTAATTCAATATTGAAGTGCAATGCTGTACTCCTTTTATGCTAGAAGGCTGCTGTATTTACCCTACAGCTTTTTTCTGGCTCTGGGAACGAGAGACAGCAGAGAGTGCTCAAAGCTTCTGCTCCTGTGGTGTTGCTAGACATGCAGGAAAGTATCTTCCTTGTTAGAGGCAATGAGTTGAGTTTACCCCACCACTCTGGAAGAAAAAGAGGACTGTGAAGAGAGCTGATCCAAATAGCAGCTGGTTGACAGTAACTATGGAGCTAATGGGGCCCTTTTCACACAGATGATGCTTTGCATCTCTGCATTATACATTGTTTCTGGTGTCTAAGTAGAAATCACTCTCAGGGATGTGTCAGTGAGACAGTGCTAGGGAGGGATACAAGCTGCAGTGCCAGCGGGTCAAAAGCCACCCCAATATGCCCACCAGGGCATAGTGCCAAGGTAGTTTTTGCTGAACATGGTGTAGGAGATGAGCTGTGCAACTTATCACATTACTTCAGCATCTCAAACTTGAAGTAACAAAGAATCTGCTTTGGGTTAGGAGCTACTAAATAACATTTCCCACTGGTACAGGCCAGGAATGTTTTAGTAAGAATATAACTCTTAATGGAAAAATATGAAAAGATGCATGCGCTCTAAAACATTAAGAACTGGAAAATTATGTTAAAATAGGATGACAGGTAATGCGGTGGTTTTACACCCCAAAACAGTATTTCTATTCAACCCACGTTTTGAATACATTACATATTTGAGTTACAGCAATTGTTGTAGGCATTATGAGCAAATGCTTTGGTAAGAAATCCCTTTTCTTTCCTTGGCCCTGTCAACAAGACACCTGTCCCATGGCAGGAGGCAGCAGGCACTCTCATTAATGGCTATTTGTTACTGTGAGGGAAAGTATTACTCCAGTTTTTATAGATGGAAGGCCTGGAATTGCAAGATTAAGAAACTTGTTCAAAGCCTCAGGGGTTCCATACTCCCGTTTCTGAGTCTAACCATTTAAATTAAAAACTCTCCCTTGGAAAAAGAGGAAGTTCTTTTGTCATGCAGAGATGAAGGGTATCATATTCCTCTTATGTACTCCACTGTGAATCACAAATAATTCCATTGCAGTGAGTGGAATTGCCTGGGTAGCTCTGAGACAATAAAACCAAAACAGCAGGGGATTTTTAAAAGCATCAAAGAGATTTAGAAGCATGTATCCTTCCAAACCTGAATGGGTCTTGTGTTCCTAAATTACTTTGGTGCTTCAGAGGTTGCTATCCCATGACACATTGCCTCTTTCTAGGTGGTCAGTTTGTCTTTCTGGTGATTGTTGTTTGATTACAGGCAAAACACAGAGAGTTAAGGAAGAAGCAAAGCAGATTCTTTACTTGCCTATCAAGGTTCCTTTCTGTAGAAGGTAATAGAAATTTACAGCATTTAGGTGAGAAGCTGAAGATGTTTGAAGTATCCTTATCTTGGGAAATGATTCTACTGTGGCTGTTTCAAAGATGGCAATTTTTCATATATAACATGTGAGTCTGGATGTCTGTTTGTGTGTGTAAACAGATTGATATTTTTCTATTCATCACTTGTAAAAATTTTCCTTTGCTGATGCTCATTTTAGAGGGAACAAACAACTACCATACTGCTTACCATTCCTCCAGAGGGACAGTTTTCTGACCTTGTTTCCCCTGGTACATATATAAATTTCTGTTAATCTAAACAGTAAAACAAAAATTCCTACTGGAACAATACCATGTACCCAGTCCCCTGTGGAGATACCCCAGGAAAACAAATAGGTACAAAACATTAGCTGCATTGTGCCTTGAATTCCTGAAAGGTACTAAAAGGCAGTGTTGTTGAGCAGTGAATAAAAACATAGCAAAGTGGAACAGAATTGCTTGAAATTGTATTATTATGCACAGGAAAAATTATATTTAATTGTAGTAATATCTAAATTCCACCAACAGGCAGAAAAAAAACTTCTAATGATTTTTTAGTGGATAATGGGATATCTTATGATCAGTTCTTTAACTACCTTTGAGCGTCTGGATGTAAACAATGTTGTTTAAATCAACAAGTGTGACTTAAAAATCCTCCCAAACAAGAACAGAACTGCTATTTTTCTGTACTTGGTTAAAAATCGTACCTGATATTTTTGAAAATGGAAAGAATACATCTTTCTGAAAATTAACTGCATTGGAATATTAAGTGCTTCTGGCTTTTCCTCAGGAAAAGCATCATCTAAGTTAATTAAAAAAACCTCCTTGCTTCCTTGAGAGTCCCACTGTTTAATTGGGGTAATGTATGCCAGTTTGTATTGAGTTGAAGCTCACCTCAGCTCACCCAGCAGTTTTTCAGTTAATAACGTGTCAGCTGACATCTGCTTTTTGTCTCTCCTGCATGTTCTGGGTGGTGAGGCACAGCCATGAAGTAGGAGCTCATTCCGCTGTTCTCGCGGCGTGCCCCGCCAGGAGTCAGGACCAAGGCGGCGAAGTCGCGGTGGGCGCGTTGGTCTCTGGCACTCACGGTTGATCCCTGTGCCATGGCAGTGGCCGTGTGCAATAAGTCCTACAAGGGACCACAGCACTTTCATACACAGGAAATGTGTCTCTTTTTGTACTCATTTTAAGCACATTCTTTATTAGTGAAAAATAGAAGGGATTTGTCTTTAGCAATTTCACTTTTACTAATACTCACAGGGATTTAAAAACATAGATCTTCTCTGTTCTCTTATTCTTCAGCAACTTTCCTAGGTAAAAGAAAAAATCTGTTGTCTGAAGAGGTTGGATTTATACCATATTCATCAATACATATTCATCAAATTCATGATATCATATTCATTCATCATATTCATGATTTATACCATATTCATCAATGTTGTTCTCTTCTTGAATAAGTCCCTCAGATATTCATCTGATTGATCATTAGTTAGGGATTTTTATTCCACATCCAAGCAGAACTACCCAAAGACTCCATTAGTTAGCTGAGTTTGTAAATCATCCAAGGCTGGATACATCTGTAACTTTGATGGAGAGGTAAAGGGAAATGTTTCCTAGCAGTGCAGTTCTTTTTTATATTGTAAAATTTTCTTCCTGCAAATCTGCACCTAAATACAGCCACAACGTATACAACCTTGGTAACAAAGCGATAGTAACCACTCCAGTTGGCTTTGTTATGCCTTCACTGGAAGCTAGGGTTTGGTATTTGATTGCCTTCCAGTAAGTTATTTAATAAGCTAATTATTTTGTAGAGCAGAAAATTCCCAGAACTGTGTCTTCATAAGCAATTTGGCCAGTATTTCTCCTCATCAGCACTCTGTGCAGTCAAACATTTTCTGAATTGTTGGCAATTTTTCATCTCTTCTGGGCAGCTTATCTAATGAAACATAATTTGGGTAGCTGTCCAGATTTTATGGGTAAGTATGGATATAAACACAGGTAGGGAGCATGTTAGGTGTGGCTCCTCAAATGGCATCCTGATATCATACTCTGCAGTGTTTTATAAAAAATGTTTTATTTAATTGCACTTGCCACAGTGAGGTCAGGCATACCAAAAGAGAATTTGTGATTTTAGTGGGGAGTCCCTAGAGACCTCTCAGTTTTGACCACACCTGCTTAGTTTTCTAATGTCTGAATAAAGGGGATTTTAATTTCCTAGGTCGATGAGGAACCTCCTTGCTTAAAACCATTTGAATGGTCATTTATTGCTACAAGGATTTGGCTGGAGGGGGAGGATCTCTGTAAGCACCAACAGGTGCAATCACATATTGGATGGAAAGTAAAGCCAATTTTTCAGCATTGTCAGAGAGAACAGGATTTTTTATGAAGGAGCCAGCACTTCCAATATTAGGTATGCTGCCTGTCTAAACCTACAGTCACTTGGCACTGAACCTCTACTGATACTGTCCAAGTAATTTAGATGGCACATGTGTTCAGATGGCACAGCTCCACCCAGAGTCAGAGTCAGCCAAGAGATCATCCATCTAGGAGCATCAAGTGGTGCTGTAGATAATAGGATATCAAGCCAAAAAGGAGTTTCCAAACAGCTGTCTGTTCCTGTATCATATACTGAGAGCTAAAATGCTATGTGATTGATAATCTACTTTTTGCTTAAATTGCTTTTCAAAGTATAACCCCTCTGTAGATGTAGATACCTTGACCCTGCAGTGCAGACCTGATGCTGTGGCCAGTCAAGAGAAAGAATCAGTTTCTGACACCTTTCCATTTTCAGATAGCTGAGGAAGCAGAATCATCCTAGTCCTTCTGTTCTAGAACAAGTGACATGAGTAATTCTGCTGAAAACATCCCCATTGTTATCTGTCAGAGCAATTAGTGAGACTATGAAATATATGAGGCAGTTTTAGGGGTTTGAAGAGCAAAGCAAAGTCCAAAGCTGTTTTAGGCATCTCTGGTATACAATCAAGATCAACATTGCAGTAGTAAAATTCATGTTCACGACATTCACACATCCTTGAGAAAGAAAAGCTTTTAATACACACAGGTGAGTTGCCTTTGCTGTGCAACCCAGAGCTCCAGCTCTTTGTCCTGAATTTAAGGACTTGAAGTGTGTCTGATTCTGAGAAGGTGAAAGTTAGCAGAGCTGCATGGACTTCAATGAAACTGCCAGCGTAGACCAGGTAGCACCCTGATGCTTTAACAAGCAGTGGTAGAGGAAAAAAAAATTAAACTAGCTGTAAAAAAGAGGAGTGGTGAACAGATATACAGATATACAAGGAGATAGAACTGTGTCTGCCAGAAAGATTTCACTTTTTCTTTGAAGAAGACTGCTAGCATCAGGGAAGTTTGATCTGTGATTGATTGCTTTGAAAAAAAATTCTGAGATTAAAAGATGGGATCAGAAGCCAAAAGAGAAATTGCTAGGATAAGTCAGAGCCAAAGGAAAATGTATGATGGGAAGTCTCTTCTCTCTTATGAAGCAGCTGATATTGGCCATAACTGGACATCTCTTTGCACGGTTCCTAGGTGAGCCATTTTGCAAAATATCTGCACAGCGATGTGGGTTCCTTTGCAGTTTTCTCATTTTGGTAGAACAGTGGACATACTGTTGCCTCATATAACTCTGAAACAAAGTAGACAATAACTTGAACACAACTGATAAGGATTAAGTAAGATTAATCATTAAATAAATCTACTGGGATCTTTATCTAAATCCCGCCTAAATCAATGGACCTGGAAGAAGCTAACTGGAAGCTCTAAACACTCTAGTTAGGTAGAGTTTAGGCAGCTGAGTTATGACACTAAATGAAGTTTGATGTCATTAGAATATATGCATCATTTCCTATTTTATCATTGATTATGGTGTAGTAAGTGGTGAGAAAACTATGTATCAGAGTGTTCAAATTCTAAATTGCAGGTGTTTTATGTAGTGCTAGCTAATCCTTCACAGCTCTCCAGTGTTCTGGGCAGCACTTAGTGGCTCAAAGCCAGGCTGAGCCATACCATCATAATGTAGGTCCCCTGGCTCATGTAGATGACAAACTATTTGAACAAACAGGTTTAATGCGTAATCAAAAGATAAGAATTAGACTGTTTTCTTTTCAGATTTTGGGGTGCTTCATGCAAATAATTTTCATAATTTTCTGTGTCCTCAACTAATTTTTTCATATCAGAAGGATTTTACAAGGTGCTGTTTAGACTATCATGGTAATACTAAAATATGTTTCCTTTATTTCTTTCATTTAGTTAAATATTTGGTCAATTTAAAACTCTGCACAAAGTGTCAGGATGAATAATGGTGGAAAGAAGCAGTAGGGGGAACATTCTTATTTTAAAGAGTTACAAACTTCAGAGTAGAAATAATATTGTTTAAAAGTAATAATATATCAGAATATCATAATGTGTGTTGGCCTTAGCATTCTCATTTCAGAACAGTCAATTTTAAGCAAATTTCTTTTCCCACTCACTGCACTTTGATTCACATCATCGTGTGGTCTCAGGGCACATCAACTGGCCTTTTGTCCTGAAGAAATTAAACTGAAGGATGAGGTCCAGAAGCTTATATCATGCATTCCTGCTGCTAATGAGCACTCAGTCCACAAGACAGACTAAAGCTGGTCTGAAATAAAGCCCCTGAAACATTAATATTGTGGACATTTTGTCTCCCATACCAACTGCTGGATTTTTCAAATCTGTTAGATTGCAGCACTGAAGAAGTCTGCTCTGATTGAACAGAAAAGAGGTAAAAGGTGCTATGATTTTGAGCTTATCCTGTTGAATTAAATGATAATTTTAAATATTTATTTTAATAAACATAAAGTTTACCTCTATCTACAGAAAACAGGGTTGCCCCCTTTTTGTACTGGAAACATCCTTGCAGCAGTCCTTAGCATACAGTTTGGATTTTAGGATATGTCACCTACTTGCAATAAGGTGAAAAGAGGATTTCCCACCTCCTTCTCCAATTTTAACAGAACTATTCAAAAGCTGCTTATTGCATAAAACTTTGGTATGGGGTCACATAGCCTGCTAATATGAAACCCAAGAAACATTTTGGCTTAGAGGGTTTTCTTTGCAGCAGAAGACACTTTAATGGCTGGTCAAATGTACTACCCATCCACTCCTTGCCTTAGGCCTTCAGACTAATTGAGAAAGCCATTAACCATTCCCGAACAGGAAAGCATATGCCATACTATCCGTGCAGTGCATGCAAAATCAGATAAGAAATTCTACTCTACCACTGGAAATGCAAAATAAATAAATAATCTCTTAGTCCTAAAAGAACACTGTATCCTGTGAATGTGAAGCTGCAGCCTCCATAAAGCAAAACTGTGTATCTCTCCATTTGGTTCATATATATATAATTCATTGTGGGAGATGTTCAGTCTTGCTGATGATTTGATCCATTTAGCAAGAATGCACTTGTCACAGTACCTTACACATTGCCAAGTCTCAGAGACTGTCCTTCCTTTTACTTTTCTGTGAATTAAAAAATGTAAATATTTGCATCTTGCTCATGAGTTCAAACCAGTCTGCATTCTGAAGGTGCCTGTGAACCTGATCAGATTTAGTACTGTCTTTTACCATTGCTTGCTATGCAACTTGGGGTTTTCTGCAGGCTGAATGAGAAAGTGATAGCACACAGTCTATTTCATTTCATAAAGCTTCACTCACTCTGGCCTCAGCATGTTTCATGAAAAATGTCACCTGTATAATCACAGAGGGGTACACATGAGCAAAAAGAAGGAAAACTATGTTAAAAATTATCCACCACTTAGTACTTTATTTTACCCTCCTAGATCTTGTTTAGTAGAGCATTCTCAAACAATTTTTTGAAGAGTCTTAGCAAAAATAAATGAATAATTTATTCAGGGAAAAATATTTTTTGTTTGAAACTGGTGGCTTATTTGATATAGGACTGAAATAGATTCTTCTCCACTTGACAGATGAAAATTTAGGAAGTGTTTCAGTTATTAATTATCTACAGTAACTATTTGTTGAATGAATATTAATTTTTATTATGTATCCAAGATCCAAGAATGCTTTACCAGATGTAGTTTCAATTCCCAGTTGATGTAAATTGGCTTTGCTTCACTGAAAAGAGAACATCTATATCAGTTTTTAACAGCTGAAGGTCTGGCTCCAGAAATGCAGGACAGCACTGAGATTTCAGACCTTCTGAGAAACATGCCACTCTCCATATTAAAATATTCTAAATATCTAATATTTAAAACAAACAAAAATAAAAGCCAAAATAAAAAAAAAAAAAAAAAAAAAAACAGGGCTTTGGTTTCTGCAGTAAAATCTCAGAGCCTCGTGCCTCTGAGAACTCGATATCAACTGAAGGCTGAATCCTCAAGGTATTGTAAAGGGTTGGGGGAGTGTGTTATAGGAAATATGGTATCTCCCACTGCAGTGTCCCAAACACTCCTTTCCTCCTACCAGCTTCCTTTCACTTACTCAGAAGTGGTACACCGTCACTACAAGAAAAACATGATACATGAATTTGATTAACTTAAAGCCAGTAATACATTGTGAATCCAAATATCCAGCTCCAGTATGGATATTGATCTCTTATTCTTTTATGGGTTTTTTTGTTGTTGTTGACGTGTTATCATAGCTGAAAGATAATACTTAAGTAACTAGTCTAAGATCCTCATTTTATAATTCATCTGTGAATTGTCACTTAAAGTGTAATCTGGATCTCTTAATGGAGAGAGAGTCTTACTCAACCTATACTGTAGCTGCCTTAGAGCTAAAAGGGAAAGCTGAACTAGAAATAATTTCCTAAAGGTTATGGGCCAGAAACAAAGAAAGTAAAAACTCATATAGACCTTTCTCTGCCACTAAAACAAATTTTTGAACTGGAACAGGTCTGATTTTTTCCCCTATTCCTTTTCTTATGCTTGCTCAATCTTCATGGCTCAAAAGTGACTCTTAGGGAATGCCTTAAAAATCTTCAAAACATGTGCCCACTACTGAAATGACAGCATGGCCTTGTCACAATGTTTTGTAGAGACAATTTTGTTGTACTACTGAAAAACTGTGACTTAAAAGGGCCCCAGTTACACTGTGGGGCCATGACAGTCTTGTTCCTTGTGTTTCCTGTCGCTAAGTCTAGTCAGTGTGATTTAAGTCTAACAGAGGAGAATAAAATAAATAATTTTTTCTGATTTAGACTTTGTGAAGTGCTAGGGCAACTGACATATGTTTAAGAAGATGCTGTGGGTGTGAATAGGCAGGCTGCTGTTCTGTGGTACTTAAGTTACATCACTCTGGTAACACAACAGGATCACAAAGACTGTGGGAAGTACAGCTAGATAATGTCTTGCTGACTGGTGGATTAGTGTGAAAAGGTTGTTTTACATTTCTTTTTACTCTACTAATTAAAATTTCAGTCTTCCTTTTTCACAAAAATGATAAAAATGAAAGGCCATTTCTAAATTCTGAAGACTATATCAGAAGTTTCCAACAGTAAACCAGACTCCCAGGACTTTTGTGAATGGCTAATACTGTTTGTCATCTGAGCATCTGAGTGCTTGGAACACTGTAGAGCTAAGTGCACCTTTTTCTAGTAGAATGGTACTGCACGTACAAAATTTTTTTGAAAGCTTAGTAGTAAGAAAAAAATGTTTCTCATTTTTCTATAAAGCATTTCAAGCATTCAAGGTAATACTAAAGGTAGTAATTTTCCATATGATAGTTCTCCCTGTGTCAGATAATGATTTTTCAGCCTTTGAATTCCTGACTCAAAATTGCTCTATATGTTTTTATTATTATCATTTTTTCCAAAAAGCTTTACAAAGGGAAGACAACACAAGCACACTGCTTTTATTGTGTGGGCGTGTGGTTGCCTCTGTATAATAGACTCCCTGATGTTCTTGGTTATAATGTGTGGCATTGCACATACAGCACTCTGGATTTCCAAACTCCATTTTCAGGCTCAATAATAGCCTTTCATTCAGCTGAAGGATTTATACCTAATTATAGATCTGTGTGCTTTTTGTTCTGTTGTCTGGTTGGAAAGTATCTTGGGCATATCAGCCTGGTCATTCAGGGTGAAGAACCAGTGTGTGTCAAGATGGTTTTGAAAGTTTTTGATTTTTCTAAGAATACAGCTATAGATTTTAAACAATGTCTCCTATAGGCTTATTAAGGATAGTGATAGGCAATTGCCATGACACCAGTATTGGAATAATCTTTTTTTGGAAATTGCTGATAACTACTTTGTATCTTCAGTAGGATTTTGCAAGAACGGATGGGAAAAGGAACAGAAAACTTTTTGGTTGTTTTTTTACCCCATGACCTGACTCTCTCTCTCTTAAAACTGGATTTGTTGAATATAACCTATATCTTAATATAAAATTTTATTTCTGTGCATTTTATAATAGATCCATCTTTTGGGAGTGGTTGCAGTTTTAAGCTGTTTTGAAAGGAGCTTTAAATATTAAGGAGAATTTGAAAAACATAAGTGTAATACTGAGTTTGAAACTCTTAATTTCATTAATCTCATTCTGTTCTTCCTCTGATCTTAAATATGGTGTTGCTACCAACTCATACCTGTATGCAGACGTGCAGGGGGATTTTTTTGCTGTGCAATTTATTTGGAATAGCCAAGGAACAAATTCCACTAGGAAACATATCAAAAAAAAAAAAGATGGTAACAACAATAAAAAGACAAGACACAAGACAATTGATAGAGACAGAGAACTGAAGTTATTTGGGAAATTATATGACAGCACTGCAAACAGGAATCTCAGTAGATGAGTGTTCTAATTGTTCTCAAGTATTTTTGTAGGCAGACATTAAGCAAGCAGATGCTTCACTGTGGAGGATGTGAAACTGGAGGAAGAAATTCTTTGCAGCTATTTCTAGGGAATTTTTCTGAGCTGGAAGTGCACTGAGGTAGAAAGCAATAATACAGTTAGATCTTTGAGGCTGACATTATCACAGTGGACTGATAAGGATGGGAATCAATATTTTTTGTTGGTGAATGACAGATGGTATGTAAAGAAACAATAGTCTGTGAAAGGCCTTGCAAAGATGACGGATAGCTTTTGCTTAAATATGTAAAGAAAAAAAGATGAAGGAGGATGCAAGAGGGAGAGGGACAAAACTAAAGTTACTGGTTAGGTAGATGATCTCTGCAATAGCAATCAGAATGCAAGCAGGAAAAGGGGATATTTTATTAACCAGAACACACGCCAGCACAGCTCTCATCAAATGTTTCCAGATGTGTGTATGAATAGGAAAAACAATTCAAAGCATCACAAAGAAATGAAAGAGGTAAAAATGAACAGTGCATACCAAGTTACACATGTAAATATAGTTCTCTTTCCCATGGAAGTCAAAAGATTACAGTAGGGAGAAAAATAAAAAGTTCTAATTTAAACATGTTTATCTTTTAAACATATTTTATCATATTTATCTTTTAAACATATTTATCTTTATTTGTAGCATGGCTACAAATCTATGAGAAGACTGGAGATACATGAAAAATTTTGTGTGGATGAAAAAGGAAAGTATGTAGTAGAGAAGGAGGCCTATTGTCAAGTTAGATATACATCTACAGATTGAATCACCCCAAAATATATTATACAAAGAGAATGAAATAAAGAACAGAATCCTTAGAACTGTTACACCCAAAAACATTACAAAAGGGTCAAGAAGTCGCTTAAGCTGAAGGAGTAACTTGTGCTTTTCTAGAAAGCATGGAGAGGACAGAGTTATGGAAACAAAGAAATGACAGCAGATTAGAGAAGAGTGAGCAAAATCTAAAGCCCAAACATGCCAAAGGGAATGAAAATGGAAAGAGAGAGGAGAATGAGTATGGCAGCAGTCAGGAAGAAGACTAGGGTAACGATTTCATGAAGGCTTGGAAGAGGACAGTATCTGAGAAATGCCTAGGATTAACAGGGGAAGAGAAAGGAGTTGTATGATGGTGAAAGTGAGGGGAATGCACAGTGCATTTATTATAATGAGAGAAGGTTGAATGAACAGCTTTTCTATGGGAGAAAATCTTAAATAAGCATTGCAGTATTACTACTGATAGCAATCCAGCAAATGTGCAAGAAATAGAAGCACGAGTAATTTACAGTATATTCTTTCCCCACGTAGAAAGCAGGATTAAGATGTGATTTTCTGCATGATGACATAAAGAGATATAAAATACATTAATCTTCTTTGCTACTTATGGTAATATAACTGTGTCATGCTTTGTGTACTATCACGCTAATACTGATGCCAAGCACTTAATGCATATGTCAATATATTTAGATCTAGTTTCACTTATGTCTATCACATACTTTATTTTACATTATTGATGGTTATCTAAGAGACTCAAGCCACCTGACCCCGCTTAGTTAGGAATTACCAAAATAAGGCAGTTTGACATGGAAAAGTGATAGTAATAAGTAGCTGTTAATCAAGTACCAGTAGAAATATGTAACACAGAAGAAAAGTGAAAAGGAATATTTGATTGCAATATGGAATAGCAAATTATCATTAAGAGGCTGATCGTGGCTGAAATCTCACCCAAAAAAAGTTTGGGAGGTCATTATTTTGGAATTTACACATCCAAAAAGCAAGAACAGAAAACCCAAAAGAAATTCATGGCTCATAGCAAAGGTGATGACTTGGATAATCTCTTTACAATCCGTTTCTGAGCTCTGACTGATGCTGAGGATTATTTCTTTCATGTGAACCTGAGAGCATTTTTACTTTCTTGGGGTTATTTTTCCCTGTTTTAATTGTCCGGGATGAGAGCCTCAGGAAACATGGGCACAGGATTGACAAGAATGAGTCTTCAATTTCAGGTCTTCTGTCCCTGAAAAGAATTGATTCAGGGCAATGGACTGGCTTCTGTGCAAGACAGTTAGCTTAGCAGGGGTGACGTTGCCTGTAAGTGATGTGTATTAACCTGTCAAAGTGGATCTGGAGTCTATGCCACAGAAAAGTGAAAGGTTATAAAAGCATAGACAGTTCTATGCCTCTGCCCATTTTCCTCAGTGGAAATAAGATGATGTGTTTTTGGACCCCTCTGTGGCAGAGGAAGTCCTCGCAATTTCATCACAGGTGAATCATTCAGCTTTTAAAGGAGATGCAAGAGCAAATACCATTGCTGAAAGACTTTCTTCTTCTCAAGTATCTGTAGGCTTTTTTGCATGTCACATATTTAATAAAAAGTGAGTTAGTACTTTCCACAAATTCTCTGCTCATTTTTACAGAGCTGAACATTAAACCAGGAGCCTCAGTCCTTCAGTGCAGTGATTTCACACTGTAGAGGTGAACATAGGCCTAAACAACAGAACCCTAACCTGGGGCAGCAAGCAAGGCCATGGCCATGTCTGTACAGCAGCTCAGCAGTTCTCAGGGAAGGAACCTGAATCGGCCTTTGATTAATTCACAAAGATAAACCCACCATGAACCTTAGCCATGCTGAACTATTACTAATAATAAAGAGATGCATTTCGGCAGTTCTGTGAATTATACAGTTGTTTTCTCACACTTTTGCTAAAATGTTCCATGTAACTCACTTCTGAGTCGGAGGTCTAGCGTGAAGATTTAAGGAGTATTTAAGTGGTAAAAAAGACCTTTGGCTGGACTCTCCATATTTGGCAGATGTTGTCATTTCATGATTTTTTGTGAGGGGGGTTTCATAATACATGCTTTTTTGGTGTTGCTGGGCAAATTGTTTTGCCACTGGAATGGTGCTGCCTCCTGTGAGGATTAAACTGAACCAGCCAAACTAGGAAAGGAATTAGATTTGGCTTTAGCATGAGTGACCAAAGGAAAAGTCAATATGTATCTAGACAGAGGAAGTTCAGGACTCCACGCTGATGCTAACCACCACCATCTTTCAGGTTTCAATGGCACACACATTGTTTGATGCGGTAGACCTTAGTGTTTCTCAAGTACACACTGCTGCATGACCTTGCTGTTTCAAGAACATTTTTCTTTGGGGCTTCTGGGAATCTGTTTTCTTTTTCACTGCTGACCTCTAATGATAGATGAGTCTGAGCTTATGTGACAAATGATCTCAAGCCTCACGTAGGCTTGTAAACTATATTTGCTGGGGTTTTCATTACTTTCCTTCAGATCACAGAAAGGATTTTAATATAAATGGAGAGGCTTTTATGGTACCATTTGTTTGATACTTATTACCATACGTGATTTCTTTTTCATACCACAGTTAGAGCTGCCTGGGGATAGAATGAATATAGCTATACATTTTTTTGTCCATTTTGATAGTGACACCAAAAAAAGAAGAAAACTGCATACCCATTGTATTCCTTCAGAATGCATGAATACCATTACATTATCTAAGCCATTGATAGTTTCAGATTATTATTGTAGTTAACTGAATCATTAATTAGTTTAGAATCAAGAGTTCGTATTAGTTCTTTTCTTCTGTGCTTCTTTAATACTTTTAAATCTTGAATTTTTTCGCCACTAGAGGTAAAGTCTTAAGAGTAAATAGGTTTTATTTTTCAAGACAAAAGCACTGATGTAAAGTTTATGGCTCCTGCTACTACTACAGTTAACATAAAACTGACAAGTAGCTAAGGCACATATTTTCCCTTGATTATCTAAAATAGTCACTAAAAACCGAATGATAGCAATAATAAAATGATAGTGTATTATTCACTATTGTAATAAGTAGGTATTTGTCAATAGCTTCTTCATGGTATTTGTCACTTTGGCTTACGTATGCATGTTTCACATTAGATGGCTTCTCCCCGACCTGTGTGGTAAAAATGGGAACTGTGGAATAGCAAAAAACTTCTCCAAGAGAAATGGAAACAAAAATAAGATATTTAGTATCCCCAAGAGTTATTTAATTGCAAAAATATCTTCTTTTGGGAAATATTAATTCACATAGCTCTGAAATTTAAATGTGGAAACAGGTGTTCAGTGTCAGGAGCCCACGTTTAAATATTTAGCCTTAGGTAACCTATACCTCATTTTATCTGCCAAATTAGAGCTTAAAATGCTTGTAAGGGCCATGAAGTTTGTTAAGAGGGTTTTTTTCTTATTATCTTTACACATTACATTCTCTAAATACATGTATGAGGTATCAGCAAAATTATTTTCAAATGCGTTAATCTTATCTATTTTAAATGCTACCTATTTATGCCATGAATTATGAAAGGACTGCCTGATATTAAAACCTTTCTGGAAAGCAGCTCTGGATCTGTTAAAAAGAGATATTAAGAAATTAATACCATAAGTCTCAGATAACATTCATTGCTGTGGTGAGTCATTAGTGCAAAAAGTACAGTTTGGTTATAAACCGTGCTGCCCAAGTTAAGTATCAGTAAGATGAGTTTAGGGCATAGTCTGGCCTGGAAAGAAAAAATGTTCAGTCTTCCTATCAGCAGTCTTCTTACTGCCTTAAATATATGACAAAGGTTTATTAAAAACACATCTGATTGTATTAATAAATACAAAATGGGGTTTCAAATTTCAATTGTGGTGTGAGTAGAGAAAGCTGGCTTAGTGGATTACATGCAGGATGACTAAGAGTGAAGAAATGTGGTGTGATGAGATTCAGATTGCAATGCCACACAGATATTACAATAAACTAGCACCACATGTTTGAAATGAGCAGCAAGTAGGAATAAGAATAAGAAGTAGCCAGTGATTTATGTTAGGAAAGATGTGTGTGTTTTAATGCTTTGCCATATTAGCAGGATATTCTGATGAAAATATTGAAGTATCAGCAAATTTTTGTTATGTGTCCAGTACAGTGAGTTTAACAGGTTTTGTGCCTAAGCTGTCATCTCCACTTTCTTCTGTTAGATGAGCAAGCTAGGAGAAAAAAGCTGTGGCTGCTGTTGTTAATTCAGATAAGAATGCCAGAGGTTGTCATCACTGTCCATGATTGTGGAGTCTTCAGCTGTGAGCTCAGGCTTATGTAGATCCTCAGCAGTAGCCAGTGTTGCCACGGTGTGAAATAGGGCACATTTCCTATTTGAACCCCACATTCTCCAATATTTTCCTTCCAATCCTGGGGCACTTTCTTCCCAGATTACATATTTATAGCTCTATGTATGTGATTTATTTTCACCTGATTGTCTAGGTTGTGTTCACCTGAAGCCTAAACTCCCAAGGTATCCCAAACATTTGGGTTTTTTCCTGTAGTAGTGAATTTATTTTCAGACCGGACCATATAAATCTGTCTCATTCAATCTGTCTCACAAGCTGGTCAAGAGAAACAAAAGAGGGAAGTGTACATATTCCCACCTGTTTACTAAGTCATTGAAATAATACTTCAAAATACAAATTTTAAAGGCATTTTAAAATTGTATCCTTAAATCAGTCTAAAGCATTGCAGTTATGAAAAATCCATCAAGCATTACATTTTCCTAGACATTCCTCCTGTGCTGTCCTCTAAAAACAAGCAATGGGAAAAAAAGAAACCCCTGTCATTTGTCATCAATGCCATTCATAAAGTGGAAGGTTAGCCTTGAGCTGTCTTTTTCCATGTCTTCATGTTTACTGATCTCCCAGAACTTTGTTCCTCTACCCAGTCCTCATTGCTCCTCATTTTCTACAGCTTCTCAAGGGGTGCCTTTCCAAGTCATAGTATTTTTAAAATGTGTGGATAGCTTGAAGTGTGGCTAGATGTATGATTGCAGAGTGTAACCATTTTTAGAGTTATCTTTGTAAAAATGCTATTTGCACTGATCACAGTAGAGGTTTCCAAAGAAAAGTAGAGGCCAAACACCGGAAACCAAACTTAGTTATAAAACAGAATCTCAATAAAGGAGCTTGCAGAGAAAATAAAAAAAAAAGAAAACCAGAACAAAGATCCCACAAAAGACAGTTAGAGATGACAGACCTAAAAAATATAAAACTGCAGTCTGCACTTTCCAGTAATTATAGCAAGTAAAACAAATGTTGCTTTATTGCTTGTTATCCACAGAACACTCTCACAATGAAATAATGTTTCTTTTCCTTTTCTGTATCTTTATCAGGATTGCACCATTTTATCTCTGTAATAGGCTGTTGTACAATACTAAGTGTTTTATTTCTGTGTGTAATACCTAGACAAGCTATATCACATCTGTCTAGATTCCAGCAGTAGAAAAAGTTTAATTTCTTGGCTGTAATGCAGTGGGCAAAATAAGTTATTCTAGGTAGAATACTATTGTTCCTATCGAGATGGTGGAATTGTATCAGGAGGAAGCATTAGCTGGAAATAACAAATGAGTCCCTGCTACCCATGCCAAGTACTTCTTTTGCAAAATATATAAAGATTTCATAATTAAGATGTTATTGTGATAAAGAGAAAAAGAAAAAAATTTTCTACTAAGGTATTTTAAACAACTCAGAAAACACTCAGGGTGTTTTAAGTTGATCTTGCAGTGCCCCAAAGAGGTTGGATTAAAAAACATAATCTAAGTTAAATAGATATGTTACTCAAATATATGCTTTAAAATAAGTTATGTGGAATAATATATATAATAAGTAAGTCTATTTAACTGGGTCAATTTAAGCTTGAAATGCCTTCTTAAGCATATTATGATACAGTAGAAATTCATTATTTCTCAGTTAATCTGTCAACAATGACAGTCACTGACCTCACAAGCCTATTTCCATGACTATAGGAATGCAGACTTTCCCACTAAGGAAACTCTAAAAAGGGAGCTGCAGAAGATCAGATGTTTTGTAGCTTAGGAAATCCTTACTCCTCTTTACAGGTTTCAGCTCAGCTTATGTATGAATTTATAGATATGATTTTGAAACTATAAGGCACACAGTTTTTAAATTAACAAGGTGGTATCTTTAGGGTAGGCTGCAACTCCTGCTGGTAACACTTGCAGTCTTCACATACCCATTCAATTTTTAGTAAGAAAACACAGAGAGTGACTTCATGAGTTGGTCTTTTAACATACAAGAGTTCTACTGAAACCATTTCCATCAGCCTATTAGGAGCAAAGGTTCTTTGGTGGATGAGAACACATATTATTCCTTTGAGAAAGAAGACTACAAGAATGCTAATAGCCTTTTGTCACCCACTTTACCTTAGAAAAAGAGGTACAGGAAGGTTGATTCTGGTGGGAAGAAATGAGGAGCTCAGTTCATTACCCAGCTGGGAACTTAACAATGACCTCTAAGTTATTCTGCATACAATTGGTGAAGATCAAGGAAGAAAATCATTTTAGCACTAATGGACTAGTCTGGGATTTTTTAAGGGTCTCACTAGCATGGAAAGATCCTGATAAACCACCCAACGAAAAATCACTCATGTATTTATTTTTCTTATAGTGGGGTGTTGCTTTGTTTAAGAGAACCAATCTGAATAGCTAAATAATTATCTCTGGGATAAGGTATCAAACATTAAAAAGACATCTGTATGTTTAAAAGAATGTTTGGAGCAGTATGACTAATATGAAGGAGTATATTTTTTCAGCATTGTGCCTTGGAAGAATCATGGTATAATTTTTTTTTTTTTTAACCTAGTGGAATAGTCCAACTTTATTGTTTTTTTCACACAGTTTTGGGTGAAACATTGTTTTTATATTCCCAGGATGCAATAATTAGGTATATGTCAATGCAGATACAACACATATTTCTGAATGGAAATATTCTTACATTTTTCAAGGCAAAATACGTAACTGTTGCAGTAATCTGAGAATCCAGATGTCCACGGATATGTGGCCATATGGATCAGAGCTAAATCACTTTTTGCATGTTCATTATCAGACTACAGGTCAATATTAGCAGGAGTAGCCTTTTGCATGTTATAATATGCAGTGTCAGGCATGAGGAACATGACTTCATCACTAATCTTTGGGGACATGGAAAACACTCGTATGGAAAACCTGATGCCTCCTGTATCTCTGCAAGATTGGCTGTCTTAAACCAAGTTTGGAGGAAGCAAGAGCCTTAAATTTTGGAAGAGATCTCTTTAAATTATGTAGGGAAAATACCACACCCACAGAATGGCTCCTTTTCTGTTTGTCACCTTTTAAAGACACTATTTGTGGTAGGAGGTTTTGATGACTGAATATAGCATGAACAAAATTTCATGGTGTTTTTTCATCTTAGAAACAGAGATGAGTGCTCCAGTGCATCTTCAGGGACTTCTTATTATTATTACTAGTAATACTATTTATTATAGTGCATGCTGAGCTTGTGGCTGGAAAAATAACTGTTAGAAATTAAAAGACAGCCCTTCAGACCTATGGAAAAATGCCTCTAAACAATCTAACGGAGTTATAGGTCAACACACTTTAAAGACCACAGCAAATTAAACCTTCAAGCCTACAGTAAGAAGCATGAACTTTCAGAATCAATGCTGAACAATAGAAACATCTAGTGATATAGAGCCCCATCTGTTCAATATTAAAGTCAGACAGTCACACAGGGTATGTCTACTCCACCCAAACCCTCCAGCTGTATTTTCTGTCTGCTTTTCTTAGATATACTGGGGAAAGTGTCAGGCTTTTATGTTTTTCACATTCCTGACTTGTCAGATGCTAAAAACTTAGTGCACTATTTGGGAAGAAAACAATAGGTTGCTTTGAGAAAGTCTTAGTTGCTTATAATATATTTGATTTAAAAGGAGAGAGAAGGAAAAGTCTATTCTCTATCATGCTGGGACCAAAGTTCAGGACACTTAGGAAATGCTGCCTGATTCAACCATGCAGGACTGCAATGATTGCAAAGCATTACTCATGGTTTTAGCTCATGTCAAGACATTGAATTTGAAAGAGAGGAATTGGGAGCTTCCAGCAGTGACCCTTTAGAATGATGGATGAGTTTTGCTACTTGTTGGAACCTGTAAAGCCTCTATGAAACTGGAAATCTACTATCAAAAATCCCAGTTGAGAGTTAATTTGTTTTTCACCTTCACTTAGAAGTGCTGTACAGAGAAAATATCTCAAAAATTCTTCAAGAACTTTTGAGACTTCAGTTAATCAATAGTTTAGGTAGGTAAATTTTATATAAACATTGCAGCTATTTTTGCAGCCTTATAAAATTCAAAGATTACTGTATGTCTGCCAAATGAAAATCACTGAAGTCCAGTGTATACAAACGTGCAAAATAACACATAGTGGTGATAAACTTTTACATGTTTGGGCAGGACATCTTCTGTTATCTTTTCCTGTATAGCAGAATGGTGTCATCAGCAAATCTGTCAGCTTGCAAATTGGCATTCCTGTGGAAGAAGTGGCAGATGTGGATCCATTTTGCTAGAAAAAAAATAAACAAACAGCTTGCAGATGTGGATTCATTTTGCTACAAAAAGTAAATAAACAGCTCAGGTTAGTGCTTATGCTAGAATTCTTTAGTGCTCATCCCATTTTTACTACAAGTAAGAAACAATGATCAAATAGCTTGACCATGTGGGAGCATGTACATAATAAAGCCCAAAAATAAGAAAATATTTGAATGGATAAGACTGTTCTTATAAATGTTGGATGACTTCTAATTCCTAGTGTGTTAAGCAGCTTCACTGTGCCCGTTTCAACTTCTTCATTCTCAGAAGGAGTAACTCTCAGAGAAAGGTCCTCTCTGTAAGGCATACAAATAAACCACTTTAAACCACAGAGAGGTCTTTATTAAACCCTGTTACAGCTAAGACAAACAATGTGAAACCAGTGTTTAGTTCATTCTTACTTACTCACACACAATTCTGGACTAGGCTATGAGGAAAAGGATACCTTTACCTTACAACTAATGTAGGTCAAAATAGAGGGAGGGACATCAAACTAGTGCTCTGTTATTTTGCAAAAAAATATTCTTAAGTGGCTCTGGAAACTGAGAAAACTGCAAAACCAACATATCTGTATCTTCCATTAGGAGAAAAAAACAAAAATTAAACTGAAGTGAAAACTGGGGAAAAAACAGTTTTGAGAAAAACTGAAAGACATCCTTCGCTTCAACTCATGTTTAGGACATTTTAATTACTTTAGTGATACCTAAAAATATATGCCAATTTTCGTAGTATAATATCTCCTCCCAAAGTTGTTTCCAATATCTTGCATCTCTGCAGCAATACTGATCACCTTTAAGGGACATTTTGAAGTAGAAATTTGCACATTCTTTGTGATTACATACGTAAGCAGAAGCTTTGTTATGGTATCAGCTTTGGGATGGTCATCTTGGTATATAGGACAGTACAACAAAGCTAAGATAATACATCTGACAAATCTTCCAAATGTCTTAAGAAAATTCTAGCATGGCAATGAACTCTGAAAACTGTGAATTTAATAAAATGAGATTGCAATTTTGGGGACATCTGTTCTTAGCTGAGGGCATCAAACTGAACCAAACTTTGAAAGGTGTCTGTAGATTAAGGATTCTCCTACTGCCAAGGACATCAGTGCTGTCAACTCTTATCATGGTATGCCAGTACTTCTGATGCATCACAGACTTTCTAGTTGTCACTTCATCTCTCAGAGAGTTAATAAGATGCTAAATTTAAATAGCATCATAGGCAAAATCCAATAGTTCAGGTACCTGCAAGTTCAAGCATTAATCTGTTCTATGCTTTCAAAATTTTGTTTCCTTCCTAGAGAACAAATGGATAGTTCACTAAAGCCTAGTTGCATTAGTGTGGGGACAGTGGCTATATAAGATCGTTTTTTCCCCAGGTGCACAGTCAGAACTTTTAAGGGCTTTTGTTGTTTTCTCTCAAAAAGTGACAAAAGTGAGTGTTTTTAGTTTAATTGGAGATAGGATGTCATCCAAACAGAACTCAAAATTGAGAATTTTTTAACTCAGATTCCACACGTGAAAGTAGTTGGTTTGTGAAACTTATTTTGGGGATCTTCCATGTAGTTTAAATTGGTTCAAAACTGAAACAACAAGCAAAATCTTCTTCTTTTGATCTTCCTTGTTTTGTTTTCACCTGTTTCCTACCAGTCAAATTGTCATTGATCTCAGACGTATTTTACAGTTCCAAGCAGATCAGTTTGTTTTCACCTTTAGATCTTGTTAAAACTAAAGGAAGATTCCTTTTTTATCTCACTTGCATGTAACTGTGGATAATTATAATCCGTGAAATTCAGACGGTAAGTGTATTTGTTTTTCATCCTTCAGAAAGCTTTAATTTCCTTTAAACACAGTGTGCAGGAAGATTATTGTCTGTCCTATGTGCCCTTCTAATTGATTAAAAGAGAAATAACCTGCTCTGCTTGATTCTCTGTGCTTGCTGCGTGGGCCTTGCATAACAATGGGAGTAGGAAATCTGAGTTGCTGGGTCACATTCTATCTCTAAAGCAGCAGTGCTAGAGAGCTGCACAAATTGCTCTCTGTACAAATTAGCCTAGATTGTAGAAAGCAATAGCCACTGTGCTTGCTTCAGCCTGGATTAAGAAATGGGATAGGTTAATGAAGTTCAGCAATACAGTGCCATTCTCAGTACTTTCCCTCATGCGTGGGGCTGTGGTACAGCCATGGCAAGCATTTTTTCTTTTCCTAATTAACAGTTACTTTCATAGTGTGCTGTCCCATCGCAGACCAACAGCTTTGACACTTTATTGAAATATGCTGTCATGAGCTGTACATGATACCTCGAGCAGCAAAATGTAAGCAGAATTGTTCTGAAGCTGCATTGATTGAGAGATAGATGGCTTTTGGTCATGGATGAGCATGACTATAAACCCTGCACATCAAAATGCCTTATAAAATCAAGAAAAAGTTTTTCATTTCTTGGTAGATGAGTCCTGTTAGGTATGCATAAGCACTCGTGAGATCTAACTCTCAATGGCTGATTTTTTTAAGCACTGATTGTTTTTATAAGTTTCTGAGGCTCTGAAATGACAGAGTTGGGAAATGCCATCCAGTTCACCCTTCTGGCAGTGCCGACTGCTCCTTACTGATCCTTGTACTTCATCCAGACTGAGTTCAAAAAGCTTCAGAAGCTACAGTTACATTATTGTGTATTTCTTTGTAGTCTGTTCAATAAGAATTTTGAAAAATGGCACTTAGTCACCAAGGACCTGCAAGGACTTGGTGAGGAGTTTCAGTCCTGTCTCATTGATTTCTGTGTGGTCACAGACAGCCAGAAAGATGATCAGTGAGGGAAAAATTCTACTGAAGACCCTCAGCCATGTGCAGAAATAGGGAAATGCTTCAATATCTGGCATCCATAGAATTAATAGAATCATAACATTAATAGATGCCTTTTATCAGAATTCATATTTGCTATCCATGTAAGAAATACTATATCAGGTAGGAAATATGCAGCTGTACTTTTTCACCAGAGGACAGGGTTTAGCAGAGAGAAGTAATGGCAGACATATTTCCCTATGCTGAGCATTAGCTTTAAACTCAGTTCTGGAGGTACCAATTTATTTGTGTGCTCTGTCTAATCTCAGGAAGCCCAAACTCAATGTTACAGTATTCTCAGTTCACAATCCAGATCCAGGTCTATCTCAAACCATGACCATCTCCAGTGAAGATACAGATAAATTCCTTTATAAATTATTTTATGCATAGAGATATAGATTAAACTGTATCTCAGCAGCTATAATAAGCAACTTTAACTTCTCATCATTCTTAGTAAATTCCACATATTTTCATTAATTGGGAATAAGGTATTAACTAAATTTCTCAGCCTGTTCTGACAATAACTGGTATAGAGCTTAAATTCTTCATGGAAGTTACAAAAAGGCTGAATTAAGCCTTTTTGGAAGATACAGAAGAAAACCATTTTATTGAATTGTTAGAGATGTTAATAAGGAAACCAGTTTATGAATATCTTCAAAATGTCTATGAATATCTTCTTTATGACTGCAGTCATAAAGTGATCATAATATTGAAATGCACAGGCCAAACGCATCAGGCTTGTTCCTGCCTTCTAAAGCACTTTATTCTGTAGGTTTTGCAAGCATGACTGCTTACATAAATATTAAATGGTACAAAATATATCATATGTTCACTGGAGCACAGTGAAGAAGGAATATTTTCACAAAATATGATTGCTAAATTTGGAGTACAGGTGTTACATGTTTTCAAATATAAATATAAATATTATATAAACTGTTCTTGAAATGAAGAATGAACTCTAAAAATGGATTAATAGATAGTAATGATCCATTATTCAAGAAACATAATTCTTTATTGACTAGTTTATCTAAAGCAGACATTAAACAGAGCTAGAGAGCAGTATGTGACAAACAGGATGAAGAAAAAATAGGTTATGGTTAATGTCAATTAGAATTTGTCAAGAATAGAAAATCAATAAAAGAAATTAGAGATTGAGCTAAACAAATATGCCTGGTTTCTAGAGATGCAAAAAATTTAAAAGGTAAGAATAACCAAGATGAGTACATCCAATGTTAAAGAAACCTCAGATTGGTAGTCTCATCTTTAGATTTAGTCAGCAAAATTACCAATAGTGCACAATAAATATTTTAGCTCTGTATTTGGACAAAAGTATCATAAGGCATTTTATTTCACACACAGACTTTCCAGTCTTTTACTAGCTTGGAAGGACTGCATAAATTTGTGCTTGGCATTAATGTTTCTAAACAGGTAGTTTCTCTAATACATGTTCAGAAGTCCTAGATAAGGGGACCTAAAGTCTGTTGGTGCTCTTTCTTGTTAATCTCAGACTGGTAAAATGAAATAACAACAGTGATGAAGTGCCAGCTGTTGTTGCAGTATATAGTGTCTTTTCCCTATTAAATATGTCAAGAAGGATGTCCCAAGTGCTGGTTAGGCTGACACCTATTCCTGACAAAAACAAGAATGTGCCAATGAAATTAAATTAATAAAGACTCAAAGGACAAGAAAGTAATCAATTTCAGACAGCATGACTTTCTAAAGAGAAACTCTTGTCAACAAACTTGATTTAAATCTCAGACGTCATGGCAGATTTGGTTGATGAATGTAATTGGATAGAAACGCTACATTATGATTTATTGCAAGGGCTCTGACTTTGTGACTTATGACATTCTAATGTACCGAACAGATGTCAAAAATCTGTTGCCAATGAGAAATTATCCTGGATGGGAGTGATTTCATTGGACTTTCATAGACATTGGTACAAAGCCACATTTTAATCTGTGATCTGGAGATAAATGGAAATGACCCATCAGGGAACTGGTGGATGGCACAAAGACTGATAGGAACTGTAGACACAGATGCACTCATCCTCAGCCACTGAGATCACAAACCAAATGTACTTTAATATACCTGCACAGCTGTACCATTACCTCCCAAAAATAGTACTTTTAAGAAAGAGGTGACCTTGACATGGATCTCTGGGTTGTCAGGGACATTCAACCGCGCATGCAGTCCCAGAATGATGCAACAGAAACAGCTGAATCTTGGATGTGAGAATACCTAAGGGAACAGTTGACTGGGAGCAGCTGAAAATTTGAGGAGGATCTGATAGATAGAATTTATTTTAGAACTGGAAAAAATGCCTTAAAAATTGAGGCTGCTCGATTCATTCAAGTAAGCAGAAGATACTGAGGGATGACTGATCCTCTTCCTGGGGACAGTACTAATGGATTTTCTAATCCATCAGAGGATTTTAAAACTAATAATGTAAGAGTTCAACAAGAACCAGTGTATGAAAACTGAAGCCAAACAAAAGTGAATTGTACTAAGACTGGAAGACCTTGTGCACACTATAGCTTTTCAAAAACACAGTTATTAAATATGCACAATTAGTGAATCAAATGTTTTCACAAATGATGATACAAATATTGGATTTACATAACCAGTAGTATTAGACACAATATACTGAACTTAGCAAAGCAGTGCAGGTACAGTCTCATTCCTTTCTCTTCTGTCTTACTTTCTCTGAATGAATGCTGACTTATTCAAGAGCATTAAAAATATTGAAAATATTCCACATTTGAGTTAGTTAATTATTGCTGAATTTGGAAGACAATTTTTTTTTTTTTTGGTAGTGGTAATATTTCTTTTTGGAACTGAAATGTTATACAATGCTTTTTCCCCAGAATAGTAACTCAATTTAAAAATAAATATGGTTTAATCATAAGTATAGTTGGGCTTGCTCACTTCCCATTGCAAACATATCATTCCATCAAGTTTTATTTGTGCTAATGTTCACAAAAATAAATTTCATGTAATATTTCACAGAAATATTTGCAGAACACATTAAACTCATTAGCAATAAAGAGTCACAACAATTCCCATTCCCTTGTAAATAAAATTGACCTCTAATAGAAAAGTCAAAATTGAGAAATTCATGGTTATTTTCATTCTGGAGAACATACTTGCTATGATGCAACAAATAAATATTTTTACTTTCTCTCTCTCTTCTTCTCCATTGTCTGTAAGAACAAAACAATTCTACTAGTAAAGCATGTAACAGTATTCAGCTTTTATGACTGAACACTGCTGTAATTTTTAATTTTTTTAATTACAAATGAAAACAATTTAATGTGGTACTTGGAAAAGGCAGTAAACAGGAAATTGCCATTGTGGGCAGGAAAGGGATCTATAAAAAGAAAACCCAGATAAGTCAAATTATACAAAGAGCACCCAACTACACTTTGCTTGTCAAAACGATTGCAGTTTTCATCTATAAAAAGATGCTTCTGGGTGGTGACTCAAAGCCCCTATATTTGCTATTTCAGATGTAATTTCCCTCATTCCATTCTCCTCTGGTGTCAAGAGTATAAAAAAGACACACACAGATTGCATGCTCCCTCGGCAGCCATCCTGTGAGCCAACACAACCTTTTCAGAACTAAATTCTTTATTTTAGTCATACTTGGAGTTGGGTTTTCCTGTGTATGTAGGTATAAATGTGCCACAAAAGTGAAGGACTTTGAATTAGGCCATCCTTAAAGTAAGTTTTGCCATTTGAAGATACCTGGACTTTGTCTTTAGTTGGGTGTGGGGGCAGGACTACACTGTCTCTGTTAAGTGGCTAGGGACAAACCTCATCTCCTTCATTATTCTTTTTTTATCTCTTGCCCTTGGCAGGGGAAGCATTGTTTTGTTTATTTTGGGGGTGGAACGGGGAGAAAAGGGGCTGGTAGTTCAGCTGGAGATTTTCCCTCTGGGTCTAGAGTTTCCCCAAGGGAAACTGAATTCCTGGTATTTCAAATTTGTGACCTAGACATATGCTCAGCAACATGTCTGTTCCCCAGCGTGCCCAGGGCTGCATTCGCCTTCTGGGGAGATTTTTATTCAGCTCTGCCTCTCTTTAAGCCTTTCTAGCAGCTGGTGCCCTTGTAAATTCAGGGGCTGCCCTAGGCCAAGAAAAGCCAGAGGCTAAAGGAAAAGCTCTTGTCATCTGCTTTCACCCTTACTAAATGTCTTGTAAGGCAGTTTGACCAAATCTTGTGAGAAGACAGCAGCTCCTTGCTGCCCAACAGCCCTGTCTAGACAGGGTCACCTTGATACGTCCCTGCCAGGCAGAACTGGCTTAGGAAGTGCTTCAGAATCAGTCCAGCATTTGGACAAATGCATTGCTCAGAACAGAGACATAAACTGATAAGCAGAAATAGAAATGAGTGTCATGAAGGAGAATCTCTTCCTTTTCATTCAGATAAGCTGCGATTATTTATTCTTCAATTTGCATTTTGCATAATCTGACATTCAATAGAATAGAATTTTCCTATGAAGGCTGACCCACATTTAGAGCATTGGAAGATGAGGATGTTCCCTGCATGGCTTGTGGCTGGCATCTAAGTTGCAAGCAGTCTGAAGTATCCATTGTAAAAGATGTATGAATTTTACAAAGCAAAGCAGGAAGTTTCTATGTGCATTCTTCTTTGCTTCATTTGAACCAGTGGGCAGCATTTGGTTTGTGTCTGGCTACTACAGTGGAAAGACAAGGGCATTTTGAGAGGAACCACATTTGTACTGGATTTCTTTAAAGCCTTTGGTCAAACTATAGTTGAAACACACTCATGGCAAATGTAGTTGGTGCACGGCACTGAACATAGACATGTGTCGAATCCAAGAGGTGCTTCGGGTCACAAATACAGCTTGATAAACTAGGAAGACAACCATTTTCTTTGTACACAAAAGAAAATTCATTTTAGAGATTATTCCTACATATTATTTTACCTATGATCCTCAACACTTACAGCTAAGCTCTCTTGACACTGTATAGCCTCAGAAGAGTAAGTAATCATAACCAAGACCTGGAAAGGACATTGGCTTTTCCAAAGATAAATAAGTTCCTTTTCAAAATCTGTTACAAAAATATTATGGATGAAGAGCTTGGAAGTCAAAAGGTAAGAAAATGTCGTATTAGCATATACAGCCTTGACTCAGCTGCACAGGCATCGTTAATACGTGCACTTATCTTCTTAGTCACAGTCACTGGCAATGCACCATAAGTGAGCAGGATACAAGGCCTTGAGTATGTTGATATTGTTTCTGATAAAGCCTGGTCCATCCCTATGGTTTTATAAATTATGAGAACAGTGCATTAGTGAAACAGCACCTGTGGTTTTCACAGGCTTTTGGAGGAATGACAGGCTGTATGTCATTAACCAGTGAAGCTGTCAGATAATTTTAGAAAGAGAGTGAATACCCGATATTTCTTCTTTTTAGAATAAGTTTAATTTTCTGTGAATGGAAAGAGTGTCTGAATTTAGAACTGAAATCCATTCATTTACAGCCCATGTATAATGTAGTCTTTGACAGCTAAAGAATTTTACCACAGTTCTCTATTGATATTCTGATCTACAAAGACCGTCCTCTGTTTGTTGAGAGAATAATTTGCCTTTCATATATAATCAGCCCTGAGCTTCATCTGAAAAAAAAAATCCCAGGATGCTATATATGTTTATAAAATCCTTATTCAAACAATTCCCTGTTCTCTTGTATTACAGTATAAAAGTAGTTTAAGAAAATAGTCATAAAAACCAAACTCCTTTTGCCTGTTGTTTGATCTGTTTTCCTACCACAGTTCAAAAAGTTCAGCAAGTACAGTAAATAATGCACTATGTGTCCCAGAGCCTTGTACTCCTGATAATGTTAATATGCCATGTTTATATGTACTTTGTGTTCCTAACAATATTCAGCATACAGATGGATATTTGGAGTGAAATTCCACAGTTTATTGTATTACTAAGTATTAAAATCTGTGGTCAGAAGTTTAAAACCAGGTCCAAACTTTGCTCAATTTCTCTTGCTTTTACTGAGAGTCTTATAAAAGCCTCATAACCATACTTATGAAGGAAGCATACTTCATTGGGTTGTAAGAAATCTTCAATGTCTGATTTTCTGGTTGCAGTTATTATAAGTCAAAATTTCTGTGTTTTATACATTTCAAATAAATATGTACAGAGTTAGGACACAGGTATTTTGCACTTTGGGAAGAAAGGGAAGGAGACTGAGAAAAATGTGAAAGGAGTGGCCTTTCAAATGAAAATACAGATTCTGGTTTTCTACTCTATCATTGTGTGATAGGCAATCATAGGATATGCTCCTGATGATTGAATGGAAGAAGTCATCACATTCATAAGTAAAGTTGCCAGAACTTTGTGTGCTTACAAAAGGCTTTTGCTGGTTAGGAAACGCAGCAGTCAAATTAAGATTAACTGTGGAACGGAGATTGCATGTAGCAAAGGTGTGTAAGTTCAGAATTGCTTGATGACATTGAAGTATTTACAGGTTTTCTGATCTTGGGCATTGGGATATTTCTATCCAAAAGGGACTGAGTCCTTCTTAGTGCTGGGAAGTGCTTCTGAATTTTTTTAACTTCTGTTAACAGGAGTACTGAGATGAGTAGCAGGTGGAGGAGTCTGAAATTGGGGGACGTGGGTGGTGTGCTCCTAGGGAACATCCTAGAGCTTTGAAATTCAGAACTAATTGCATTTGGGAAAACAAAACAAGCAAACAAAAACAAAAACAAACAAAAACTGGAACAAACAAAACAATAACAAAAAAACTCCACACCCCAGCTGTCTGAAGGGGAGGAAATTTGCTGAAAGGTGTACAATCTGTGTTACAGACATTTCCTTTGCATGCAGCCTGCATATCCCATTCTTTCTCTTACAGCTCTTTTGTTTAACATGTTCTTTCTGGGTCAAGGGCTTTTTCGAAAGGTTTTATGGAATGCATACCTTGCAATATGAATTTTGAAAAACTGCTTGTAAACCTCACAGGTGAGATGAAAATATGTTCAAGGCCCTGAATTAGAGCTGCTGTCACGTTTGCACTGGAGCCCCACTTTCGGGAGACAGCGAAGCCTCAGATTTCTGCTACGCAGAGAGCACCTCCTGCTCTCGCCGAGCAGCCGTGGGCCAAGCTCCTAGCTCTTAGACAGCCCCTTTAAAGCTCTTTAATGAGAAACCCTGGGGTTTCTCCTAGCTTAAAGGGCAATTTCCAGATGCTGATGTGCAGCGGTTGTGTTCAGCTGCTCTGAGGTTATTTCACAGCAGTTTCCTAGGTTACAGTTGTCTCCATTTTGTTGCTCGTGGCAAGTTTCTTATAAAAGCTGGTAAGTGATCGCCCCCTCCGTGTCACCTCAAGCAGGAGGTGCCCCAGGCAGCCCCAGTGTGACCCAGCTGTGCCAAGCAGAGGGAGGTGCTGCTGTCTCTGCTCTCAGCAGAGTGCAGATGCTCACATGGGCTTCCCAAAATCTGCAGTGCTCAACTCCATCTCTCAAGCTTTAGGAAGTGCATAAGGAAGTGCTTCAATACATGGGTCCTTCACTGGAATTTACAAATTCTCATAGGCAGAGTGGTAGGAATTTCTGGAAAAGGGGGACTGAGAGCCAGTGCCATGGGTAGAAGTTAAAGGGACCAGATGAGGGATTTCAGTTTGCACATTTCAGAAGGTTCTGAAGTACTTCCCAGAGTCATGCAGAAATGCAAGGGATAAGATTCAGGAGTCGTGGCTTGCCAGAGGTAGCAGCTAAAAGCAGAACTAGAATCAGAAATCAATGTTCCTTCAGTTTCCACTTCTCAGAGAGCAATGATATGAGTGTTTCAGGATACTGTTAGCTACCCTGGAGATTATTATGAAAGTACTACTTCAACAACTGATGTTAGAGCACTATTATTTCAACAGATTTAATAATAGTAATAATAATAAGCAATAACAACAATAATTCCATGGATAAGTTACTTGCAGAAGGAAACACAGAGCTCCAAAAATAAATGTAGAAGTCAGAATGGCTTCCACCCATAAAAAAATCCCTGCTAGTAAACCAAATTTAGTTGCAAATCTGTGTATGCTGTCTGACTGTTTCAGCATCTTGTCAAAAACTCCTCTATTGTCTTTGGAAAGATAGGCTGGATTTTTCTGATGTTCCTAGTAAAAGGAGACCAAAGCATTGCATTTGTTTTCTTGTCATCATCTAAAAAGTAATCAAGTTGTAAATTATTCAGTAGCAACTTGCATTTTTACTTGTCTATCTGAATAGTTAAAAAATTCAGCTGGTGTACATTTACCTATATTTATAGTTAATGATGTATACAAGTGTTAGCTAGCTTGGGAAATAGGCTTTTTATAATTCTATCCACTGTGACAAAGTTTCTACAAAACCCTTAAAAAGATGAGGGCATACATAACTAGCCTGGTTTCCTCCATTTGAGAAGTATCTACATATAAAATACTAATATAAAGTATACCTTAATTTTAAAAGAAAATTATCAGATTAAATTTGCTCAGATTATAAATGTAAGATCAATCTGTGAAGTATCTTAAAATCAATATACATTTTCCCTTGTGCTTTTGTTCTTTTAAAATACCCATTGATCAGTGAACAATCTGTTTGCTTTAACTTTTACAGCACTGAAGGAAAAGTTCAGTGTTGGTATAAAAGATCTTGAATTAAATTTTGGTTTGAAACTTACTGTATAGGAGAGTAGATGTGGATTGCCTCATCCAATTACCCCAGCTGTTTCTAAAAGTAAATGGCAAAATGTAAAAGCAATGTCAGTTTTATTAAGTAAAGAGGGGTGGTTTTTTTAACAGGTTATGAAATATGGGCACCTTTTAACCTAGTCAGTTCACATTAAAAAACTCTCAGGATTGCAAAAAGCAATGTAAAAAGAAATTACAAAAATAACTGTGTTCTGAAGAAATTCAAGGGTAAAAAATGTCCCAAGTTATATAGCATTCTCTTTTTCCTTTTGTTCATGGTATAACTAAGAGAGAATTTAATCTCCCTGTTTCAAATATCCATTAAAATACTTTTTGCTTCTACTTTTCAGCAGAAAAGCAAGATGGGCTTAACTACTGCTACTCAAATTTATAAAGATACATAGGAATGTTATTGATCTGAAGGAACTGGAAGAGCCCCAGTAATGAAAAAAGAGGTTAACTGCTGTCAAGAAATGCTGTTTCTTTAAGCTTATAGTGAAGGCTGTATAATTTATAACAGACTGGGGAGAAGAATTGGTTTTGAAGCCCTGCATTTTAAATTTGACTTTAAATTCTCATTCCATATATAGTTTTTCATTGCTTAATGTGGTGCCAGATCTATTTCTATGTCGTCAGCATCTCATATAGGAGGAATGAGTTTCTGAGCTGCTCCTCCAGTGGGGGCATCACAGAAAATGCAGTTTAGTGCACATGAAATTGTAAAGGAGTGAGGCATGCTTTCCATTTTGAGTTACTTCTGGCATTGACACAGCCCTCAACACAATAAGCGTGGGTCAGCTCACTGTAGCTCCAGCAATGACCTGGTATAGCTGTCACAGCACCTCCTTTTTGGCTCTACTGCCCAACAAGTTCCTACTGCCAGAGCTTGTTGGCAGCAGCTGTGGGTGGTACCAATGCCAGCACCACTGCCCTGGTACCAGTGCCACAGCAATTCCCAGTTCTAAATCTGCGTGGCAGTGAATCTCAGCCAGTGTTACTGTGCTCCCACCTGTGCCACCCTGGGCAGTTCATCCAGCCTCACTGAGTCCCACTGGCCCCGCAGCACCCCTGTGCCAGGCCAAGCACTGGCACACACCTGGGCAGAGGCAGAATGGCCATGCTCTGCCAGCTCTGGTGTCACCAGGAGTAGCCGTACGCAGGTCCCTGGGACAGAGTAGGATAAGAAGAAGGAAGTGTGATACTTTTACATTTCTCAGGCTCCAGTTAACTAAGGATACTTCCCAAGATGGATGTGTCTGTAATTTTTTCCTTTGGATTTGTCTGCTGTGCACTTGACCAGGTTTTCTTGGAAAGGTGTAGATTTTCAGCTTGCGTAACATCCTTTGGCACTAAGGTCCACGAACATATTGTGCATGGCATGAGGAACCACTTCCTCCCAGGCAGCTGCTTTGAATTTCACTCCTACTATTTTTGTTTGACACCTCCTAAATCTGGTACTGAATCAGAGTGCATAGCCACAAAAACATACAATGAATTTAACTCACCGCTTTATCATCCAATCTGGTTTTTACAACCAGTTTTCATTTCTGCCTCTAAACAATGCACCATCATTTGCAAACTTTTTCACCTTGCTGCAGACTCCTGGCAGGGTGTGACAAACAGCAGCTCCTGGCAAGCATCGCCAGGGAGCTCCACTCACACCACACTTGTACTGCAAAAACTGCTGTCTGTTGGGTTTTTTTTCTCTGTGTTGTGTCTGCCTGCAAAATACTGCCTATTTGTTGCTATGCAGGCCTCTCTGTGCTGCTCTTAAACACCTACATCAGATTGCTGTACCTGTGCAACTATATGTATTTCATTCTAGGACATTAAATACTGCAGTATTTAACTTCTGTGCACCCACATCTATTATTGGATCTAGCCTGAAGTACACACCAACACTGTTCCTTTGTGTAGAAAAAGCAGACTAGAAAAGCATTTGAAGGTACTACGCTTTTACAGTCCTTTACTGGGAACCCAGCTACACTTCTGATAAATGAAAGACGGATAAATGTTGGGCTGAGGATGTCTGCACAGTCAGGAGGCTGAAGCCTTTCTTTTGCCCAGACTTCCTCTCATACTTCTCTCTCACCAGTGAGTCTTTGGATCTCTGAAGAGGTGTATCACTGAAATGTGGAAGCTTATGTGGGAGACAGAACTAGACATGCTTTGGACCCTGGCTGAGACCCGCTGCAGGGCATCTCATTCTCAGTTTTTCACAGGTGGATCTTAGCTGTGTCTGCTGTACTTCAAGCCACAGGATTCCCTTCACAAACCCCTTTCCAAATACACATCAAAATGGATTGCATAATCCTAGAGGTTAAGTCAGTTTAATAATGGCTTCATGTTGTTCAGAAGATATGAAAACCTCTCCCCCATGATTAGACTTCATTTCAATATAATTCATTTATTTACTTAAAGATGATTCACATAAAGAGACTGAAAGGCAAACACAGTGAAGATTAATCATTATAAAATAGTAATTACAGGAAAGAGTCCTAATTGACTTATCTTTTGAACCCTACAGGTATTTACCCTAACTGGACAGTAATGAATTCTTACTGTATATTACAGCAGGACCTCCAACTATCCAGAAGCAGTAACACTGAACTGGCACACTTTTTATTAAAAAGAAAAGCATGCTTAAAAGAAAATCAGGAAAGAATTTTCCTCTTTTGGAGAGATTTTATTAAAAACATACCAAACCAAATACTACATATACTCTTCTTATATTTATGTATACACACATGTATACATAAATATACATATGCATACACTCAGAACTATATATGCATATTTATATCTCATATACTGAACTAGAATGATGCAATAATTTTAAACATACAAAAATCAGTGGCCAAGACATTAAATAAATATATCTGGGATAAGATAAATCTTTCAGCATGTCATTACAAGTGCGCCATTACTTCCATTTTGCTTTCCAGCCCTTCAAGTGTCAGTGGCTGTTTAGGCTGCAACAACCTTGCAGAGAGCCCTCCAGATCTTTAAGAACTCATCAGCTGTCTGTGAGGACTTAGCTGTGGATTTGCTCCCTTCTTCATGTAAGTTCCCAGTGCCTCCTGGGAGATTCCCACCCTACATTCATGTCCTAGCTGCCAGGTCTCACTCCCTGCTCCACACCGTACTCCCAGAGTCTGCCCTGCATCCATGTGCACTGGGGGAGCAAGCAAGTTCCTGCTCCCCTGGGACTGCAGCCCAGGGCCCAGAGGGCAGCAACCATGACAAGGAAAAATGTAGCTTTCCTCTTCTCCATTCTGAACTTCCTTAACGAAAGCATGACGCTGCTGTGCCTACAGAGCAAACTACAAACAGTGTACATGTTTGTACCCTCTGCTGTGCAAGTAATATGGAAATCATTCTATAGTTCTGCCCTAAGATATTTATTTACTATGCATTTTATATGTGTGGTAAATGGGTTGTGTTTGATGTGTCAATCTGTTTGCCCTTGCATCATGTATACTTGCCAATACCCTCTGCTGCAGTGAGTGTAGTAGTGAATCAGCTCAAAGCCTCATTAATCAAGAAATAATAAAACAAATACCTTTAAAATGTTATTGTTTTGTCATCACTGGGGGAGGATCAACATAAGTTATGAGCTCTCATAGTATTAAATAGACATAGATGATTCATAAATTACCATTACCTGATAATGGCATGAGGATGAGCATATATTTAGCTTTCTTCTGGCTTTTTCTTTAGAGGTTTTGCCCATGCGCTCACATTTGCTTAGGACATGAAAATTCTCTCTCTTGGAAATAGCAGCAGTGTTGCAAGCACTGTGTCGGGGTCTTATCATGAATGAATTGGTAGGAAGGTCGAAAGGAAACAACTTCTACTCAGCTACCTTGTTAATCAGCAGTTACAGAAAAAAAAATCCTTCCCAGAACAGAATGGGGATTATTTGATATGAGAGAGATTTGGGAGTTGTTTATAGAAAAGTCCCTAAAGCCTTTGGACTAAGACACAGCTGCAGTGCTGAAAGCAAATCAGATGCTGGATTGTATTACTGGGGTAAACAAAGTGAAGCAAAGCCTAGGAGGGGATGGTCTTGTTACATAAGACACCACTTACATTGCATCAAAAATGCTGTAACTCCTATTGTGTCCTGCTCCTCCGGGTGTAATTGCTCTTGAAACAAAGGAACAAAGCAGAACAGCCAAAATGATGACAAGTTTCAAACAGTTAAGCACTGAAATGTTGGAAAATATGAAGTTTTCTTTCAACGGGGGGAAAAAAAAAGAAAATAACACCTTTAGAGTAATCTATTGAAAGTGTTTGGGTTTAGCTAACCTGGGAATAGGTGCATTTCTTTTTTCACAGTCAAAGAGAGCAAAAAATGAAGCTCAGTAATGTGAAAATCAGATGATGGAAACATAATGAAGGCTAATGATCACATAAAATAGGTTACCAGAAACCTATTGAGGGCCTTTAAAAGATATCTCTCTTCCTTTCAGAACACATGGCAGAAAAAGGGATAGAGACTTACAGGAGCACGAAAGAAAATGATATGTAGAGCACAAAGAGGAGCAGATTTAACAATGGGGCATGTCACCCTGTTCTCTACTCTGTGAGAGCTTACCCTGTTTTCGTCACTGTGTATCTGTTCCATGTTCCTATTCCCTCTTTATCAGCAGACTTTGCCTGTCAGTGTGAGAGGAGCTCACTCTTTTAATCCTGTTTTTGTATGGAAATTAGTCGCATAGAACAGCACTGTTTTTGTGTCTTTGCTGATCTTTCACACCCCCCTTAGGAACTTGGTAACCTATGGGACCCATTTTAACTGTATGTTATCAGATATATTTCCACAAATTTCATTAATAGGTAGTGGGATAGAAGACAAAAAGACAATTTCCAAGTGTCCTGAGCTGTATTACTACCTCAAGCCTGATTAAACAACAGAAAATCCATATCATCTCTCAAACTCACTATACAAATGTCTGCAAAACTTTCTTCTTGATTGCTAATGCTCATAGAAAAGCTTCCTTATTTCTTTTATTCCAGGGAACTGTTAAAATGGAGAAGTTTTTGGGTTTGGGTCAAACTGAATAAGCCAGTATATAGCCAACATCCCTACTCAATACTCTACCTGTACCAAGTGGTCCAGCAAAAGATATTAACGGTCTCAAAAGATCTTGCCCTTGAACAGGATACTCCATCTGAGCATATGTCATATTTATTTATGTCATATTTATAAGATAAGTAATAGCATGTGAAATAACTGGAGAAATATCAGGTGTGAATTTATAATGTATCTTTACAGCTAAAATAACATCCTAAGAAATTCTTAAAATGTACAGTCTAGATGTTATGCTGCTTGAATTTTGAGGTATTCGTTCATTCATCTGTTTTTGTATCAAAGCTGTATTTTAGACCTGCATATGGGTTTTATATGACCATTACTCAGAGGGAAAAAAAACCACAAGAGAAACTCACTCTTGAATGTGAAGCACTTCACTAGTGTGGAACCCACTGCTTCAAGAGGACACTGGGACAAGTCTTCTGCTGAGATATTTTTAAAAGTTGATTTGCAATCAATATTCGTACTGTTATGCCAGACAAAACCAATATGTACTCACAGGACAAAGATGACAAGTACTGGTTGTTTTTTATGATGGTCTGGACAAGCTTCCCATCTATCTTATCTGTAATTGATTGTCCAACAAAATTAGAAAGCATTTTCTGTTTACTAAGAATAAAATTCAGAAACTTTGTTAATGGCATTATTGAAAGGTTTCTGCGAGAGGGACCTGGAATTTGCTGGTTTAGTATCTCTTAGTATTTAATCCCATATAGCTGAACTGGCTTTTTTTTCTTTTTCTTTAAGTGAAAAAGACAAAACACTGTAAATCCAGACTAGACCCTGATTCTTGCTAAAACATCATGTAGGGTTGCAAGATTTCCAAACAAATTGATACATTACCTACTGTTGTTTGATAAATGAATATTGATAATTATTGGTTTGTAAGAATCCTTTAGAAAGAGATGCCATATTTTCTAGAAAACTTCAACCCACTAAATTTTGTTTAATAAGAAACATTGAATTATTCTAGTTACAGATATGTAGATATATAGATAGATATAGATATATGAATTAAATTGCAGGCTGCAAAATTTCTGTCTATACGGGGTTGTGGTATGATCCAGCAGAGTAACTACGGCATTTCAAATGCCAATCAGAATTATAAATAGAAGTGTGTCTTGAGAAATATTAAGGTGCACGAAAAAAATTCAAAAATCTTTCCAAACTATCTCCTCCATTATTTCATTCTTGTTTTAATGAAGGACCTTTTGGGGAAATTGCTATGCTAGAATAGCATGTAGAATGTACGTGGCATTTTATTTCATTCACCTGTGTCCATTGCTCTCCTCAGCAGTCCAGAAACGAAACATTTCATGACCTATTTGCTCTTTACTGGCCATTTAATTATTACGCACCTCATTTCTTTTGTTTAGTTGTTAAATTAAAATAATAACAATAATTTTCTGTGACTTTGGGGCCATTTTATAATTTCATAGGCTATCCTAAGGTATGTGTGTTGCTGCAAGATAACACCGGCAGGTCACTAAAAGCATTTGCCTGTGCCTTACACTCCTCAACACCCACAAGGCGTGTGTTATCTCAGAGCAGCACGCGTGCCGTTGAGCCTTACAGTTTGTGTGGCTGATGGACAAGGATACTGCCAAGCTCTTAACAGGAGTGCTGCTTCCCTGTGTTTGTAGCTCTCCCCTTGCCTATAGTTCAGTGCTGAGCTGTGCATCCATCTCACATCGGCTGTGCATAACGGGAAGGCACTCACAGCAAAGTCAGGAAAGGGATAGGCGTAACACTAGTCTCCTTTGAAAACCCATATGAGTGGGGGCACATTTTGAGTGCAGAGCTGCCAGTGGGCTGAGGTGGCCCAACAGCAACACCAAGAACACTGCCAATGTGTCGAAGTATTTTCTTGTTTAAGAAAGAAATTCAGTACAGAAAGCATGAATAAAATAAGATTTACAAAGATTTGCTGTAGGTTGACTGATCAATTGTCAGATGTTAAAATGATGTATTGGGAAGGCTTCATATAGGTAATCATGTACTTTCATGCTGCTTGGCTTTATATATTTCTAATACAAGCTCTTAGAAAGTCTGAATGAAATAAATGTGCTGTGCATTAGGAGAAAAGTCCTAATGAAAAATTTTGCTTAAACATCCGCTTATACTTGAGATCGATTTGAGTGAGACTATTCCAATGTTTTAAATTTAGCCTATTCTTAATGGGGACCTAATGTCTAGCCTGCTACTCGCAGGCATTAGACATTGCTCTCATTAAGAATTATACATCTTAATTCCTTGTGTAATGCTGTGTGTATGCATCCCTAGCAGCCATTATGCAATTATACATCTTAATTCCTTGTGTAATGCCATGTGTATGTATATCTCTAGCACTCATTATGCAAGACAAAACGTCTAATTGGATCCCACAGCAGCAGTGGCATCTGTCAAAAATCAGAGAAATTCCTTTTCTTTACAGGAAGGCTTTTCAAAAAATAGCAAATGTGTGCATTATTCCTGACTTAAAATTCCTCTTTTCTAATCTATTGTCATATTAATAGTTTTGGTGGTATATACATACTGTAAATACAGAAAATCATGTGTTTGCATCTTGTAAAGCTGTTTCCCCTTGGAAGCTTGTATGTGTCTCATCAAGAACAGATGCTGTCATGTAATTCTGCTGGGGGGTGTGTGTATGTGTGTACTGAGCAGACAGGTAATAGTTCAAGCATCCGGTATGGTGGACAGGTTAGAGCAAATAGTTGTTAATTCTGAATTTTGAATCTTATCTTAACAAGAGATGAGCATTTAACAAACTCCTGAAAGTGGACACTGGCTCCTCAAGAGCTAGAGTCCACAAGCAGAGGCTGTATAAAATGAGCTGAAACTAAGTGTGGGATTAATTTCCAACTTGTTCCTCGAACGTAAGACTGAACAAAATGTTGATATAAACCTTGAATTTTGTAGCTTTGGACCATTTTTAATTCAAAAGCATAGCACTCTTTGTTAATGGAAAATAGAGATAACTTGAACTGTAAGTCAAATTGCATCCTTTTCCTGTTAATACCTTCCAGGTTTTCATGAACTACAATTTTCTCATAAAGCAGCTGAGAAAAATGATGCACACTTGATTCTCCAGTGGGAAAATAACAGATATCACAACTTACAGGAGCAAATTAAAGTCCATCTCTATTTGACAAATGTGATTTTGCCACTTCAGTACAAGCAGGCATGCTTTGCCTCTTTTTGTTTTCCTGCTTATAGAAAAATTCCAACCTCCTGTGTATCCAAAAATGAGATTGAAATCAGAAGGAGATAGTGGCACACAGTTGAAGTAAATATACTACACAAAGGTAAGACATCAGAACTCTCCAAGCAAGATTTTCTTATTGATCCTTATTTATCAACAAGCTACTGTAATAGCCCCCAAATACAGCAGTAAGACAACTGAGAGCTGTAGTGGCTTGGGGTCATTATTGTTGAGTGCTTTTAAGACAGTTTGCAAAAGTAACCTTTTTTGTTTTCTGTCTGAGCAGGTAGGTTATCTTTGAAGCCAAAGACTAAAAATACAGTGGGGTCATACACTAATTGTGGCTATTTTCTCTTGTCTTTGCATTAAACTCCCAATAGCAACGTAATTTGAATTTTGAAGGGAAAAGATAAAAAATTACAATATTTTCCCCCCAGATTATAATTATTTCAAGGATAATGATACATTTCTATTTATGAGTGACCCAGGGGTATGTTACTTTTTCCTTTGATTTGTGCAAAAAATTAACCCCCCCCCCAAAAAAAAAACAAAATACCATGATTATCAACAGAATAGAACCACATGTATGCTTAAGTAGTGGGGATTAGACACACATTAATAATTTCCTCAGGATCAGTTATATCTGAATAATATATTAAAAAAAGTAAAGTTTCTTCCTTTTTTCCCCCTTGATTAATTATCTGCTTTCTATGCGGGTCCTGAATACAGAATTTGGCTCATGCTACCCTAATTACTGTTGGCTCATTTGCATAGAATGCCTGAAGGATGTACCTCGGGAGGGAGGAAGGGTGAGTGTCTCCAAACACACACCTTTTTGTTCCTATCACATAAATCCACCAAAGTCACGTGTCTTCGTGGCTGGAGGGCTTCCAGGTGTGGCTACTTCCGAGTCTTTTGAGAGCCAGCAAGGGGATGAGAGGAAGGGATGATACACCTTGTGTTTGACAGTAGTATTGTTCTTTGTTGTTGCTATAGTGGTATTGTTAGCATTGTTATAGTTGTATTATTGCTTTTATGAAGTTCTAACAGCAATTATGAGGTTCTTTCTATCTTCAGGAACAATGTGAGAAGAGTAATGCTCTTCTCACAGGTATTAACAAAAGGAAAATGAACGTACTGAGAGAGAGGGAGCAAAAAAGAAAAAAAAAAAAAGAAAGAAAAATGGAGAGCAATTACAATAGTTTAAGACAATAGGTTTTTAAAGGCATGGGAAAATAAAAAAGAAAGATAGTGAATAGCAAGTGAATTTAGATGGAATGAATAAGAAGAGTAGTGAGAAGGGGGGAGCCCAGAAAGAGATGCATTACTGCAGAAGAATATTGCAAATGAGAAATATTTAGGTATGTGCTGTGCTTGACTAGTGAATCTTGATGTCATACAGCCATATGAATTCATATCCTAGATGTCAGAAACAGGCAGGTAGGCTCTGATCCTGAGCAGCTGTAAATTAATGTAGCTGCACCAGAGAAAATGGAGTCATGCCCATTTGCATAAGCCCAAGAACTGGCCATGATAGTAAGAAATTTCACATATAATCAGATCATCAGATCACAATCTAATTATCACATAAGATGAATTCTTGAGCTCCCTTTCTTATTAGAAACAAACAATAAGCCCTATCACACTGGTTTCTTAGAAGCAGTACCTGAATGAGGAATTCTTCAGCCATGTATGCTTATCCTAAAGACCTAGATAATTTGCACTGCAGTCATTAATTCCAGAAACTAGAAAAAGTACCAGTTCAGAGTTCTGAGAACAAGACCTGTTGGTAGGCACAGGGATGCCCTAGAGGTACTTGGAGGGCCTGGTTCACGCTTCCCTAGATTTCAGGCAAACTTTGTTTCAGCCAGCACTGGTATTCGAATGTACTATGTTAGGTTTGTCTTCTTGCAGTGGATCTTTTGAACCAAGACTGTTTCATGCGTATTTTTTCAGTCAATCATAAACTGTTTTTATACAGAGGTCAGGTGTACTCCCATGTTATTCAGAGGTTCCAGGTTAGAGTTGTCTTTCTGTACTCATGCACGTGCAGATACACATTTCCTTGGGATTTATGGATTGCATCTGCTTTTCTGACTGTGTGAGGAAAGGGTGAAGATCTGCGCTTTGGTTTATTGTTTTTTGTTGTGCCATCCAGAGTGTTATTGCATATCATATGTTTAGTAGCAGTGAAATTATGCTACTTGTGGGTCCTGGGACTGCACTGGCTTTTTCCATGTACTTTCTCACTAAGTTCCATGCCAAATTCATCAGCAGGCCCATACTTTCCTTGGTCTTCCTTTTGTTGTTGATGTACTTGCAGAAATCCTTGATGCCTTTTGTGTCCCTTACCAGATTCAAGTCCAGGTGAGTTTTGCCTTTCCTGAGCCCACATTTGACTAGTTTTTTTATAGTCCTTCTAGATCCTTGCTCCAACCTCTTGCATGCTTCATTTTTTGTCTGGAGCTTCTTATTCATAAAGCAGGTCTACTATTTTTAGTTGACTTCCTGATGGTCAGGGTGGACCACTGTTGAGCTGGAGGAGGTGATCCTTGAACATCAGCCGCTGTCCATGACCCTTGTTTTCTCCAGGGCCAGCTACCATGGCATGCTTTGGCTCTAAATAGGCCAAAGTAGTTTCTCCTGAAGTCCAGATTTATGGTCCTGCTTTTTGCCTTGTCCCCTGCTCTCAAGATTACAAACTCCATCAATTCAGGGTTGCTGCAGCCTAGGCTGCCTCCAGTCTTCACATATGCACCTAGTTCCTCCTTGATGGAAGTGCAGCATACCATGGCCCCTTGTTGGCTCCTCCATCCTTTGTGTCAAGGAATTGTCATCAGTGCACTCCAGAAACCTTCTAGATTGCTTGTGCCTTGCTGTGTTGCCTCCCAGGCAACTAGAGAAATGTAGTGCTTCTTGGGTGGTTTGTAGATGGCAGAAATCCAAAGAAAAGTAAGAAAATTGCTGAGTGGTAAAATTATCCTGATAAACATGAAATATTTGTGGAGCATATTTTGTGTAGACAGGGATCTTGCTACCTGTCAGCATAAGCTGATGCAGGACAATATTTGCGGGTTTTATACACGTGTGTATGTATTCAGAATCTGAATGGAGCTTCTTTTGCAATAAAATGTTTATTGTGTGGCTCTTCAAACAGGTGCTGAGACAAGTGCCAAACTGTATTTCCTGTAAACCAGGCAATGTTCTGAGCTCACATTTCAGGGATCATATTTTGGTAGTTTGTATAATTACTTTACAGTAATGTCTAGGATCAACAAACCAGAAACTGATTAGTTTGAAAGGTCAGACAAGAAGTCACATTATTGACTTGGTATATACACTGTGAATACAATTAGCACAGATTCTGTAAGTTTGAAAAAGCTTTCCTGTTTCAAAAGAAAAGTACTTGAAACCACACAGCTAGGCTTTGCACCGAAAAGAAGGTACAGAAACTGAGGTATCCTTAATGGGACCTCTGCATTGTGACAGTGTATTCCTGGCATAAACCAGCCCAGCTATCACTGTTTTTTGATTAGGCCTTTTTTTTTTTTCTGGAAGCATCTGCTTTTGCTCCTTGAAAGGTGAAGCATGGTATTTTTAATCATTATTCCAATGCTTTTTCCAGCAGTGTTTGTAGAACATTTTGCAATGATCCTCCATTCGGAAGAACCAAATATGACAGTTTTTAAAAATTCTTGCAATTTCTTTCTCACTTTTAAACAATATTTATTTTTGTTTATTCCCCTTTCAGATTAATTGGAATTGTAGATCCTTGGTCTAAATCCATTCTTCACACCTTGGAGCTGGTGGAGTTCTGAGGTCTGTCTTCATCTAATTTTAGACTGAGGCTTAACACCAAGTCTTGATCTGTCTTTGAAATTTGTCCAAAGTTTCTCAGTGTTTTTCAGTGTTGATATTCAGATTTAGAGACACTTCCAATTAGAATCCTTTCATGCAGGGGTTTTTTTTTGTTTGGTTTTTTTGGTTGGTTGGTTGGGGTTTTTTGTTGTTGTTTTTGGTTTGGTTTGGTTTGGTTTGGATTGGATTGGATTGGATTGGATTGGATTGGATTGGATTGGGTTGGGTTGGATTGGGGTGGGTTGGTTGGTTGGTTGGTTGGTTGGTTGGTTTGGTTTTGTGGGTTTTTTTAGTATTTCCAGTAAAGTACTGTTCACACCCAGAATATGAAAGAAGCAGCTGTTGTTGAACTGAGTGGCACTGGTCTTTGGTGAGCACATGGATTGGATTTGATGATTGTAGATTATGCCCTAATTTTAAAAGATTCACTTCTTCATGAGACAAACATAAATTAGAAGTAGAATAAAGACTAAAGGTCACTCTTTCCCCTCTCCCCTCAAAACAAACAAACAAACAAACAGAATTTCTCTCAGAGAAATCCTAATGCCCTTAATCTGGTCTCTAAGAGGGAAGGCACACTCACTGGATCCTTGTGCAGAAGCTAGGCATTTCCTGAGAACTCAGAGACACACAGATCTGTTCATTATTTTATGCTCTCACTAGTACATAAACTAGATGTGTGTTTACAGTTCTAAAAAGCAAGTGCTACAAATAGGAGATAGCATGAACCCAATAAAACACTTAAAGCAGCACCACAGTTATCCCAGATACATTATTTATGCTATTTTATTTGCTTGATGGTCATATTCAGAAGGGTGTTCTTTTTACAGGGCTTCAGCTGTTACCAGATTCCAGAGAAGATGCAATGCCCTTGAAACAAGGAGCACCCCTTGCTCTTTTTTATGTGTTTCAGTGCCTCTGAATACCATTTCTTCTTTATGAGACTGTCTTGTCAGGGTTGGTTTTGCGTGTATCAGCTGTTAGTAACCCTGGACTGGATCATAGCTGTTGACTATGATTTTTTAAGAATCTTTTTCAACTGCAAAAGCTTAGCCAAGCCAGCTTGTGTCGATTCCTGTGTCACTGCTGCCATCTTCGGGAAGTTTTCAATATTGCTGGGTGGGATTTTTTTAATGTAGATGAATTCCGGCAACCAGGAGATGAACAAAATATGTACATCTTGCACATTGTTACAAGAACACAGCCCGAATGGCACAGCATAAAAGTTTGTATGTGGCAGGCCTTCATTCTGTTAGGGATATTTGAAAAAACATTCAAGGAAAGGAGTGTCCTGATTTCTACTGCAATTGGATGTGAATTAAGCACTGGGTAATTGCTTAGCTCTCATCAGCTTCCCAGCCTGCACGTTCAGTAGTTCATTTGAAGAACCACATTAATGAACCCATCAGATTTCCAGGTCTGTTTGCATATATAAATGTGCAGCTAGATGCTCAAATGCCCAGGGCATGCATGCAGAGCAGCAGTATTATCATATGGAAATAGGTTTGTTGTACTTTTTAAAGGCATATTAATAGAACTCTAGAGCTGCTAAAGCAGGAGCTAAAGCCACAGGCAGTAAAATTCATTCCTCATAACATTCCTTATGAACTGATATATGCATTCAGCAACAAAACATCTTTTTCAAACCTGGGAGAAGTGATATTTTAATGTAGTTTTCAACCACTTTGTTGAAAAAAAAATCGAGTTTTTATATCACAGCTGTAGTGTTGCATGTTCTGCAGGAAAAAATAGCCACTTGGTTATATTTGTTATAAAGTGCATTGTCTCACCCTTTCTAAAAGCACCTCAAGAAAACTATCATTTTCCCTCTTAGCATCCTAGATCCTAAAAATAATGCTTTTTTTCATGTAAAATTTCACTACTTCTTTGTATCCATTTGAGTGATGACAACATACACTCTAGCTTTATTTTCTTTACAATGTGACTCATGCTCTGACTTTATCTGATCTGGGGTAAATACTGTATTGTTCCACTGAGTGACAGAGGATTTCTACCACCATAAGTGGGAGAGACACATAGTTTCTGTTTTAATATGTACCTACATATATTACATAGTTAGAGTTTTGTGCCTTTTTTACTTTTATTTTTCCTTTTTATAAGTTTTAAGTGGAATGCTGCATTTTTTTATGATATAAAACAGGGAATTATAAGCACTAGATTACAAAAATTCTTTTAAAAATCCCCGTTTTACATTTTACATCTCCCACTGCTTTAAAATTGTTCCTCTTATTCATAAATTACTAATTTCCTTATCGCTTGCATCTAATTTCTAAGACATTCCATTAAATTATAAGCTGGCAATGATATTGGGGTTTTTTCAATGTTTCCTCATATAAATACTTTGTAATTTATTATGGAAATCATTTGTAGAAATCTTACATTAACCTGCATCCACTTTGCATTTTATTAGTCATCCAGGCATGAAATTGCTAAACATTATACACTAGATAGATGCGATTGGGTGTCTGTACTACTTACTAAAGGTACTTAAATGGGAACAGATTCAAGCCAATACACAATTGTTTTTTCTCTCCAGTGGGGCCAGCAAGAACTTAATACTTAATTAAATGCCTTTGTCATGTCTGTACTGCAGAGGGAAGTCAGGGATCTCTGCGGTTCTGCATCCCCAAGCAGTGCTGACACCTCCACCCAGCATAATACAGCGCCATGTAGAGAGAGTAGCCCAGGTCCCAAATACGCTACAGCTGCATTAGCTGCAGATTACCAGATTGGCCCCAGGACTTCCAGCAGGGCTACCCCAAAGCTTCTCAGCAGTGCAACTTGCAAATAAAACTCAGTTTTTCCACCTGAAGAAGGAAAGGGTCTTGGCTACTGCTGCGCAGAAATGAGAAGGCAGAGAGGAGAAGCGGGTTCAAAGGAATTAAGAGCAGAGGAGGATGAGTAGCTGCGACAGCTGGTCCTGAAGAAGGGGTCAGACTCCCTGGCAGCAGCTGTTTCTGGGGCTAGGAAGAGCTCCTCAAAGTAGTAATGTTTAACATCTAAGGTCTTGTCAGAGTCCCTGTAGCATGACAAGCTAGAAGCCTTGCTCTCTCTGCTTGCTGTCCACAGCCCTGGCACAGGTAAGTAACGGGGACATGAATGCCTTGCAGGGCTTAGCAGCCTGCTGCTGTAGGCAGCTGCTGACTTTGTTTAAGCTTGTTTGGCTTCCTTTTCCAGCAGTAGTTTAGTTGGCATCTAACTGGGCATCCCTTCCTAGTGCTTCAGGGCACTATATTGTTCTGCTTCCAGTTAGATCTGTGCAACACTGCCAGGGCCATCCATGCCTATTTTGACAACCAAAGCCGTGGTCTGCTGTGAAAACTGTACAGTGTTTGAACTCACGTCTGCTTGGGTAGTCAGCTATCAGGTAGATCATTCAGTGGTAACAAGACATGACTCTCTTATGTGCACGTAATAGCACAACCAACAACAGTTTTTCACACTTTCAGTATACCACATAATCTCGTTACTTACTCAGCTTTAAGGCTTTTCCTTCTTATTTTCTGGGATGGGCTACTAAGTCTCACATCCTAGCCAACATGCTAAGAACAAGACTGTGTAATACCCTTGGGTGTAGGTATGGGTAGGGAAATCTGGAAAGAGCATTATCTCTTCTCCTACAGAGGTGTGAAGTCACTTCTGAGAGAAACACCTGGGTCTGACCCTGCTTTTTTCTTCTCTTCTATCCCCTGCAGCACTTAGACTACAAGACAACAAAGAAGAGGGCTGCAAAGCAGAAATTAGATTGCTGTACCACATAAATCAGCAAATTAGGTTTGGGGAGGTCTGGGACGGGTTTTTTGAGCTTATGCTGTCAGCTTAAGCAGCCCACCTTTTAGGTTAATGCTGCCTGATGTAAGGCAAGCTCCAGGACAGTATGTTTGGCTGTAGGCACAAATTTGCCAGCACTCACTGAAGAGGCTTCAGATGTAAATGCCATCATCTAGATCTTAGGAAATGAGCCCACGGGTTGTTTTGCAGGAGTCAGGAGGAGACTCATACTTTCAAATTCAAAAGGAAAACATTGAAATCTTGATGCAGTCCTATGCTTAAAGCTTTTTATGTTTATAGAAAATTGCCTCTTATAGTATTGATGGCAAATTGCCCTTAGACTGCAAACGCTGCACAGAGAATGCAGCTGTATTTTTGAAACTACGTTTTGACAGATTGTCATGCTTCTCACAAAAGTTTGATTTTAGCTGAAATATGCATAGTAAATGTGTGCACTTTATTATAAGGAAAAAGACCAAAATTGCTCTGCAAGTACTACTATGCTTTGCAATTGCCTCATCTCTGATAAAACTGGTGTCATTAGAAATGAATGCTTTTTCTACTGTGGCATTTATCTTCATTGTAGTATTTGCAGGTTTTTCTGTAACTGGCTATTGGCAAAGCCACAAATTCTGAGTAAACATAGCTACTCCAGATGGTAAATATTCTGCTTTTAAAGTTTCCTGCTGTAAGGACAAGAAATACCAAAAGACAGGGTGTGTCTATTGGATAGTCTCACACTTGGTTCTGGTTATAACAAAGTGCCAGAGGCAAAGTCAATCCAATACCTGAGATGTCTGGTTCACAGCAGCAGCACGACAAGGACTGTGACCTTCACAGAGGGTGGGAGGGGTTTAATTGACTTTGGGTGGAAATAAATAACAAAGTTCATCGTTTCAGAGTAAAAAATACTCAGTCTGTGTTTATGGAGGTCTGAACTCTCACCAAGATGTAAGTCCTGTCTTACTTGAAAGTCATGCAGCACGGTAAAATCTTTTTCTGTGAAATCTGGGGTTTGGAGTCTTTTCTAGAAGAAAAATAAAAAATTTTATATGTACTTCTCAATCAGTATAACATAATTTGTACTTTGGAAAAGTGCATTTGGAAATCATTTTTTTCTAAATGGAAACACTATAGAGAGATGACTTGGGTCATTCTATTTGTCACTTCCTGATTGCTTTGATTTACCATAAGGCGTGCTCGTATTTTCAATATAAACGTTTGCTCCAGTCAGCAGCCTATAGTTTGACTACAAAAGCTCATTTAGGATTGAAACTTGGTGCCTTATAGTATTTTATATTTTCAAGGAAGTTTTTTGATCAGATGTTAATGTTGTCCAGTGAAGATAATTAACTTTTTACCTATCCAGTGTTTTGTTTGTACTACTACTTAATAAAACACTCTTCAGGTTAAGAGAGTCTGGTAAAAAAAATTCCTGTTATTCTGATAATGAGCAAACAACTATACATTTTCTCTATACCATGTAATTATTTCGTGGTTGGAACTCAGGATATTCTGTGTGACTGGTGACTCCTTAGTTACACTCCTCCATTATATTTTCATCAACAAAAGAGAGGAGGGGGGAAAGCATGGAAATACTTCACTGATTACCTCTATTGGGCAAAGTTTTGACCTTATGAAACCAGAATGTGGTTCCTTAGAGGAATGATCTGAGATGGCTATAGGGGGAGTCCAATGTTTAAAAACTGGAAATCTCCTTCACGTGCTGCTATGTGATCTTGGACAAGTACCTTCAGTGTGGTTCCTCAGTGGCATTTAGGTACGCATATCAACTGAATTAAATCTTCAGATTTTCGAGATCTGTGGCCCAGGTTTTCTACAAATAAGGCTTCAGTCACTAAAACAGTAAGTGCAGTCCTCTGTTTCTTCATTGGCATGCAATGAAAGAGGTTTTCTTACAGTTCCAAGATGTTCTGATGCTGTGGAGATCAAAGCTGTGCAAGTATTTTAGAATGCTTATTTTGCTTTGATGTGTAATATATAACCAAACTGGTTTTGAAGACATAAAAATGTCTATTTAGTTCCATATGTTAGATTATACATGGCTTCTCTGGGATTCTCTTTATACTATAGCCTTCTCACATTACAAGAGCACTTAAAGTGCATTTTCTGGCAGCTCAATAAATAATAGAATTAACACTTGTCAGCTGTGGTTTATTTCAGCCTTAGCATGAATTATAACGTAGCACTCTTAGTTTGGTTTCAAGCTTGATTTTAGAAGAAAGAGTGAGTAGAGGGTTGATTTCTTGAAGTACTTGTTTTCCTGAGGAAGAAGGTAAAAGTTGTAAGCACTGCATTTTAAATGAAAGATGAGAAGATCTGTGTTGTTTTTCTTTGTTCATATAGTTATGGTTTTTAAGAACCTTTGCATTGCTTGCAATCTAGTTTTGCTCCAGTACTGATGAAGATGTTGATCCTGCCTGCATTCAGTGGCTTTTAATTTTCAAAATTCTCATCAGTAGTGGAGGGTCCAGACAGCCACCACTGAATGAGGGATGATCAAAAGAGAAAAGGTAGAAGGAGTGATTTTTTTTAAGATTTTACATGTCAATATATTCTCAATGACAACAGGTCATTACAGAAGAAACTGATTTCATTCTGTGATGAAATTACAGGTCTGATAAGAAAAAGTAATTGCGCAAAATCAATTTCTTCAAGTCTTTTTGTAAGACTTCAAACTAGAGAATATTCTGATAAGGAATTCATCACCATATTATATCAATAAAATCTTTTAGTGGGCTGGGTTCCAACTGATGTGGTTGAGGTCTGAGTAGCAGCATTGTCTCATCACTGTCAGGTGATGCAGTACAGATGCCTCATCGTGCTTTGGTCATGAGGGTTTAAGAACTGGAAGATCACAGTGTTTTCTGTGAAGTATCTATGCAAGGCATGGTATTGGTAGCAGCATTTGACAGGGACTGTCAGCAAACCTGTCATGATTCAATACTCAACAGTGATTCAGAAGTATATAAAAGAACTTTGCTGATGCAGCACAGCAATGATACAGATTACTCAAATATAACTAGTGACAAAAACAAGACAATCCTCAGAAAAGTGCAATGAATATGATTTGGGGCTGGAGGAGAGAGGGAGCATGAATGGTTTAACCAGTGAGAAGCTTAGGAGTTTCTCTGTTTAGGTTAAATAAGCTTCAGAGGTATCTTAATTACAGTACCTAAGCACCTTCACAGGAAGAAAGTATGGGATACTGAAAGACTTCATTTTAGCAGAGAAATGCGAACCAGAAAGCAGTGGCTGGAAGCTGAAATTAGGAAGAGTCAAAGTAGACATTAGACACGAATTTTAAAAGTAATTTTGAAGGCCCAATGAAACACTGTACTAGAGGTATGAGTGCATCTTTCCCCACCTGATGTCTTTCATCTAGATGTGAATGTTGGCTTTGGAAGACACACCTCAGCCAAAACATGGTCTGTCTTCAGTACAAAGCCAATAGTGATAACTACAGGAGGGAAAAAATGGTAGTTCAGATTTCAACATGGATTGCAGAAGGCTGGTAAGAAATCTGGGTGTGTGTTTGAGTTTTCACTTTAAACAGAAGTCCCTAGCAGTGCACCTACAGTGCTGCAGATTAAACCTTGTCTATGACTACCTCACTGCAAACTTCCCTGCATTCTGCTGTGTAGACACATGGAAGGAGGTAAGGGTGAAAAAGAAAAGGAATATCTGAGTTGAGGAGTAACTTTAAAATAAAAGAAAGCAGTTCAAACTTGAAGCTTTGTGCAGGGAATGGGAATATTTTATTGAAGCTGGAAGAAAGATGATTTTAACAGTAATATTTATAAGCACTATACGGAGATTTTATCAGAGACCAAAGAAAAGGCATTTGCAGTAGGCAAGGGAGAGAATGAGAGCTGTGGTGCTTAATCCAAGGAAAAGCAAATCTTTGAAATGTTGTGAAAAAGGAAATGGTAAAATCTTACTTCTAACAAACCAAGCAGCATAGCATGTGAATGACAAACACGTTTTCCTTTCATCCAAAAAAAAAAAAAAGCTACCTTCTGGTCCCACTTCCAAACTTAAAACACTATAAAGGGGCCAGTCAGGAATAACTGAGACTGGAGCTTCATTTTATCACCCTCGTTTTTATTCAGCATCACTGCAGACATCATCTGTGGGGTTTGAATTCCATAGAAGTGACCAGAGTTTGGTCTGATTTTACCTTTTGTTTGAATAATCATAATGATAGAAGGATTTTAAAAACAGGATCTGAATCCCTGTTGAGGTTTTTAATACCCCCCTATTCTGAGGTCACTGGATTTAGGATTTCTGCTTGGGCCTATCTCATACATTTTTACAGATATTCAAAAGCCTGTAATAGCCCACACACAGGTTATATTAATTTCCAGTGCCTAAATCCCTTAAGTGCTTTGGGGATTTCCCTGCTAATCCTCTTTTTAATGCAGGGGTAGGTTTGAACCTTTGGGATTTATTCTCTGTGTTAGTTGTTTTCCAACTAAAGAATCTTTCAAGGGTAACAACAGCAAGTGCTAAATGCATAAAGACATAGAAAGTTTATCTGCTGTTTATATTATCACAGCAATCTGCCAGTCTTTTTTTGGCACAAGAAGGAAAAGAAAGTGTGACTATTATTAGTAATTACAGTACTTATAGTAATTTTAAACACTTACTAATATTAAATTTATGCAAAAATATTAAATCCTGACTGAACATCAAATCCTTTCCTTTCCAAGGGCAAAGTAACTGTATTAATATTAATGAAGCCATAAAATACAAGTTAACTGGCAGCATTTTTGCAGTTGCTTGCTGCAACTGTATTTTGTTACTGAAAATTTATCATATTTTTCATGTCTGAAAGTAAAAAAATGAAAAAAACTATCACAAACTGCTCTTTGTCATAAGTGACATGCCTTTTCTTTATGATGCATGCTTTGCCATAAAAAGGGAGTGCTTAATGCATTTCTGTTGGGAGATGCCTATTTATTCTGACAAACCGATCAGCCTCCAGGGTGTTTCTTTGCCACAGAACTGATTCTACATCTCATCCATTATCTAATAAGATGTGAAAAGAGTATCCTGTCTCACAAAAAAAAATCTGGCTTTGTTTCATTACAAGGATGTGGCAGGCCCACTCACAGACTTGCTTGCAGGATATACCATTGTTAGTGAACGGCCCAGTTATACACTCATGAATGTTTCCAATAGGCCTGTGGGGAAAACATTGGTAATATTGGTACTGAAGATCATTTATTTCAAAGGCAAGTATAAAATATGGCCTCTATAACGAGAAAAAGCATTTCACGTCTTAAATAGTACTGCAGGAGCTTATGAATTTTATTATCGTCATAAACACCAATGCCACATAAACTAGCCAGCCAGAATGTCTCTGCAAAATATATGCCCTGGTTGTTTTTCTTCTCTTTCTTCATTATTTCTCCCTTTACAATGTTTATGAAAGGTTTAAAATTGTGCTTGCATGGGAAAAGAGATCGGAGTACAGAAAGCAAGCTGAGGCATTGTGTGATAAGGCAGTGATACAGCAAGTGTGTACAAAACACTATCAGACAAATGTTGTCAGTCAGATGTGTTCATAAGGAAATAAAGTCACCAAGGAAAAAGAGAATAGGATACACAGTAGGAAATTCAATTAAACCTGGGCATAACCTTAAATGTTAAGGGGTAACAAGTCTTTAAGACCTTAGGTATCCAGATGGAAAGTGAAAGTACCTCTCTCTATGTGTTTAAGCAGAGCTTAACACATGCAAAACTTTTGAACACTAATGAACTGCAAATCGTTGTTGTGTTTAAATGATGCTCTATTACAACAATGCAGCCTCCCATACAACATACCCCGCAAAAAAGTGCCTCCATTGTGAAGCTGTTTGCTAACAACCACGAGTGAATTAGTTCAGTGTTGGCTGAAGTAAAACAAAACATTTTAGATCATTGACAAAATAGAGGGAGAAGTGACACAAAAGCAAACAAGCGATTAGGTTTGATATCTCTGGAAGTTAGAACACCCACTCCACTCCACTGCTCCAAATTTCCCTGACTTTCTGAATAACAGGATCAATCCTTTTGGACTTGCACTATGCTTCTTTTCATAAAGGACAGTTTCTTTAGCATGACAATAAAATATGATTTTCAGTGCTTCTTGGAAAAGTGAAAATGCAGCTTGAAAGAGTTCAAAATGAAAATACAAAGGCTGGAATTACTGGCAGACTAACATTCTAGTGTCATGTCCTCCTGATATCCTGTATTCATTATATGTGAATGCAGCTCTATATCTAAAAATCAAGGCTGTTTTGTCAGTCTTGCTAATAGTGTAAGTCAGAATGGCTTACTGCTGAGAGATCTTTCAGAGTCTGGAGTTGCATCAAGACAGCATAGCTTTAAAATAGCATAAGAGAGACCCATTCTACATTATTGACTTTTCCCCTTACCTGCAAGGACACAGAATTTAATGCAGTATTGATGGGTCAAAGATTTGACACATGTCAAGTCAGATATCTTCATTTTAGAGTTTAAAAAAAGAAAAAGGCATCAAACCTGATACATAGGAACCACTTTAGGTGGCAGAGGCAGTCTGACTGACCTAGGGACAATTGTTTCACTTATCTGCAAAAGACATTACTTTTCAATGAAGCCTTATGTAAAGAACAATCTTATTTAAGGAGGATAAAACCAGAACAACTGCTAAAATGCAATAAACGTCTAGAGGTAGATCCCCAAACCCTGTGTTAAGTATCCTATCATTGTGTTCTTTCTATGGATTTTTTAAACCATTGTATAAAGGTCTATGGCAAGGATATAATTTCCTAGAAAATGGTATTTCATATGGCCTTTTATAAAGTGGTCATCCCCTAGCAAAGTCAGCAATAGTTTTCTATAGAGAAGGCTCAGAACTATGAATAGACTATTTCCATTAGCAAACACTATACAGCAGAACAGCTTTTTTCAGCCATCACCCTTCTTCTATAAATAGATTTCACAGCAGGAAAAGCACACCCAGAACTATCTAGTATGACTTTATGTCCCTAAATGAACCATGTTGCAAAATCTCATTTTTAATAATGGCATTTACGTTACTCCACCAATGAAATGTACAATAATAACAGCAAGATTGTTGCGTTAATGATCAGAGTGTATAACAAGATGCACAATTAGGAGGATTATGGGAATTTAATGGGAAGAAAAGGGCAAGGGATCATCTATTGTATGACTCTTCGTGATTGTAACCTGCTGTCTATGTCCCTAATGTGTTTTTATGACTGGCATGCTTTGGTTTGTTTTCCAGTCTGTGTTCTGCCGTGAATGTAAAGAAGAATTCCATGAAGGGGAATGCAACTCTCTCCTCAGCCCACAGGGAGCCATGGCCCAAAAGGTATGGATCTCACAACTCCTGATCGTTATCCCCAGCCCAGCCAGAGTGACATTTGTCAAATGGGTCCTAATTATAATCCTAAGTAAAAGCAATTACGTTCATGCTGAATTACTCCAGCCGTCAGAGTTGCCAAATTGGCTTTCCACTGGATTTCAGTCTCTTTGATTGATAGAGTAGCTGAGTTCTGTCAGGAACACACGGGGCCTTCCCAGTGGGCTTCTAGGGTTGTCTTTATTCAGTGTGAACACTTTTGAAAGGCTTTGTATAGTCTTGCTGCCTTTCAGCTTATTTTCAGTGCACCAGTCAGGAAACCATGCGGGTTTTGGCCGAATAACAGGGCTTTTATACAGCCTATGCAGAAAATCCTATTGGTAATTTATGTTTTAGCTTACAGAAATGAAAAATAGATTGTCTAGGCTGCAAGCTGTTCAATGATAATTATTCTAGGCTGCTCTATAATTTTGTAGCTATTGTAGCTATAGACCTGGACAGGAAATAGTTTTTCTTTCCTGGCATTTCTCTTTGTTTGAGATTCAAGTTTTCCTTGAAATAAATAAATCATGTAAACCACAATTTTTCCAATTTAGAGAGAGAGAAAGAACAGGAAACCTACCCACTAAATATCTCACAGCTTAATGCCCAGGCTGCACTCCTAGGAAGCAGAAAACTGGTATTTGGATATCTGGCAGGTTTTATGCTAAGAAGAAACTCAAACCCTGAGCCTCCACATAGTCCAGTGTGGCAGATAAAGGTTTGTGAGCAGATGCTGATGAGGGCTAGCATCCAGCCAGCTCTCAGGGAGGTGTGCCAAGCTCCTGTAACTGCCTGCAGGCAGGCTCTGTCTGAGGCTGGCTTTTGGGGACTCACTGAACACAGAGACTGGCAGGGAGCTGAAATTCTACTGGGAATCTTTGCCATGTGCTACCTGGAGATGGTTCATATGCCATACTTTGCAGACCTTGCACTAGGTCATGGCGTGTGTAGACATTCTTCTCTTTAACCTTTCCTAGTGAAGCTCTTCTAATTTATAAAAAGAATTAGCACTTGTTGAGACAGAATGAAACAGCCTGTATCCTCATTAGTCAGTCAGAGTATCTACCTCTGTTGACCTGGAACATGTGTATTGTATCAGACCCAAAATCCATCTAGTTTCCCAGCCTCTAGTGATTTGTGGTGTACATGTGGTATTTATGTTTAGTAGCTATCGGCAATTTTTTTCCATGAACTTGTACAAACAATTTTTGAAGCCATATGAATATATATAATACGGAGATTTGCAGCTTAGCTGCCCTCTATGAAGAACAGTTTAATTTTATTTGCAATAGCCTTAGAGCAGTCTTCCAGTTCCTATTCACATTTATGTAAAAACCAACTCCAACAGAGACACTGAGAGATGCTTAAAGCATCCGACAGCCTAGTAAAGCAGGAGACCAAGGCCCAATGTCTTGCCTGAATTAAACTGAGCTAGAACTTGAATACATCTCAACATGAACAGAGACCTCTAGATTCATTAAGTTATTTATGCTTAAAGTTTTGCCTAGAGTACTGAAAGTTGTCATGACACATTAAAAGTGATTTCAACAATGTTGGCTCTGTGAAAGCTAGAGTTCATGTAGTTTTTATCTTCTAAGACAGAGAAAAAGGTATGCCAGGAAGAATCAGAATACCATAGGAAGAAGTCATTTATTTTAAATATTTGAATGTTGCCGTAGCTTTTCCTTATAACAATGGAAGCACTTCAGCCATCTGATTCAATCTCATGCACATGAATTGCACCCAGTTAGACCTGTTAACTTAGCAGTGTTGACTACTGTTGCAGTTCTCGTGTCACGTGAATGTTCTTGCTGTTCCTGAAAAATTTCCTGTACTCTTAAGGAACTGTTCCAGAATAGCTAAATGACAGTACCAGAATAATTCTTGCACCTATACAAATCAGGTCCCCTGCATAGACAAGACCACAGACTACGCAGCATTCACTGAGACTCCGGTCTAAGCTGAAGTTAATTGACTCAGGTCCGCCTTCTCTTCCCGTGAGAAGCGGAGAGCTGCACTAGTTAAAGGTCCCCACGAGGCGGTGCTGCGCCACTGAAGGAATGTTTTCCTGCATTTTCCTCAGCCGGGCGGGCAAACCGAGCAGCAGCGGGGACCGGGCGAGCGCAGGTGCTGGTGAGGTGCTGGTTTCAGCCGCCCAGCATCACTGCAGAGCCGCCCTGCACACAGGGCTCCCCTACTGGGCACACAAACCATTCGGGGGGCACGTATGGAGAGCAGGGCCTGTGGGACAGTTTCCATCTCTCTCCCTGAAATCAGTGTAAACATTTATCCACCTGTGCTTTCAGGCTGTCTGTTCCACTTGGCATCACCTGCCAGATGCATAGGTCTGTGTGTCAGACCTAACTTGCTGTGATTGTAGTGCTTGGTGAGAAGGTTTGGTTTATCTTTGACCATGGTCTGTTTCAAGGTAGGAATGATACACTTCCAGGGTTGTCTCCAGCTCATGCAATTTGTCTGGATCCTTTCCATAGAATTTATTTTATCAAGACATCTCATCGCCACAACTTCTGCCAGTCGAATTTAAGGATCAAACAAGCACACTGCCACTAAACTGCTCCTCTCCAGAACAGGTGCAGGATACACGACCAGTTTCAGGGAAATACTTCCAATAAGAAAAATGCAGAGTTTGCTTTAGCCTGTAGTGGCTGTAGTAGCGAAAGGACCTTCTCTTGCCTTCACATTTCTGCAAATGCCTGCAGGTCTCTGATGTTCAACTATATGAAACACTGTGGACAAGTTCAGGCCTAAGTCAGCATGACAGAGATGAACGTGGTGGAGCATGAGAAGTCTGAAAGAGGTGAAAGAAAAACCAAAATGGAGAGTTGTTGTAGAGGAATTGGGTAACCAGTAGTTGATGGCAGCATAGGGAGCAGGAAGGGCTGTGGTGGCACTCCATGCAGCTCTCCTAGGGTGTGTCAGGGCAAGGGCCGTCGACTTCCTGGGGACTTTCCATGTGTCAGGGCAGGGCCCGAGGACAGGGATGAGCCAAAATGGTGGAAGGTGGGTCCACAGGTGGCCTATGACTGGGCTGGGCAGGGCTGTGGGGAGCTGGAGACAGGCCCTGCCACAGGGTCACCAGGTAGTGACATGGGTTCCCGAGTCATGAACAGGATACGGGGATTAGCAGGGAACTGGGACAGCAAGGTGTGATGGTACCCTCAGAGCCTGGCACCAGTTTGGGAAGACTTGGAGAAACAGATCCCTCAGAAAGAGAGATAGAGCCTGATGTAGAGGAATTTGAAAATGTCCATGAAAGCCAAGAGCTGACTGGAGGGACTGTAACCTGTCAGATGGAGTGGAAGCTCCAGAAAGAGGAAAAGAAAGAGAGATGTGAAATGACAAGGCACAGCTATGAGGGTCTAGGAACATAAATGGTGGTTGTGAAATGGGCCTGTGCTTGGCCAGATGTCAAAAAGAGGGAGGAGGAAGCCTGAGGTAAAGAGAGGGAAGGGTAGCTGGTGGGACTGGGAAGGAGGGTAGGGAAGGATGGAAGGGGAAACAGGGTAGGTTGGCAGGAGGAAGGAAGAGGGTGACCACGACTGCAGGACACAAGAGGGATAAATCAGGTGCCACATGTGGATCTTTGAAAGCCTATTCATAATAAAGGAGGTGGAAGCTTTCGGGAAGCTAAATGGCATTACTTGCTGCTTGGGGTAGAAAAGGCAAACTCAGCAGCAAGCATGCAGAGAGCAGCCCAGCTTTATCTACTGGCATATCATGACCTTTCGGATCTGTGCACAGATATTCCATGGCTCATTGGGAAGGATAAAATGTTCTCTTTCTGCTGCAATGTCTACTTTTAGCCCGGATAAGCCATTGGAAGCTTATCTTAAACATTTACTTACTGGTGCAGGACTGATTATTTCCCATCTTAGTGTATAAATTACATTATTTCAGGGAAAATAAAATTTATCTGTGGCAATATCAGTTGAGAAGCTTTGTTTTAAAACCATTGCAGCCTCCTGGAGCCACTTGAACTTTGGGATGACAGAAGAAATCATATTTGATTAATTAAAAGGCACAGTGTGCATGGTGGAATCAATGACACGGTAAAGATGACTCCAGCCAGGTTTAGGTTTAGAAGTAACCACATAGTCCCTGCTATGTACACCACAAAACCAAGCTTCCTGGCCTCTTTTAACATCACACCTAGACAGTCTATGCTGGTGGGGAATCTAGCCATAAACCAGCTTCCTCTCTAAGTCCCCACCTTAAAATTAGTCTAGCTTTCCTAGCACAAAACCTTTCTAGATGGTTTTCCTTTTACAAGGATAAGCAATGCACCTTCTTGCTCCCTAGCAACTGGACAATAAAATGTGGCCACATATTAGATTTGAACTTTTTCAGAGTAGCTTCCAGGATGGTTTTGGTGCTGGGCATGTTGATGAGACACCGGCAGGGTAAACTGTGATAGCAGTGACACCGATGTAAAAGTGGTGTCTATGTAAATAAGTGAGTAGAATATGGGGCACTGAGTCATAAGTAGGGGGAAAAAAGGTAACAGAACCTGGATGAAATGTGTTATTAAAAAATATGTTTTAGGGTTGGTTCTGTATACACACTTTCTCCAAGAAGCTGCTGATTATCTTGTCCTATCAAACTCCTTAAAAATCCTGTCAGAACATACCTAGTCTTAGTCCAAGCCTTAGTTCCAGCTAGTCAGAGAAGGAGTCTGTTCTAGCAAGTATGGCCCTGCAATCCATGCAATCCAGTAAAATCCTTCTTTAAATATTCATCTTCAGCTGCTGATGCAGCTAAAAATTCTTACTCATTTCTTGCACACAAGTTACAGCCTAAGTGGTGTAAATTTCTGCCATTCTGTTACATTGATAATCTCATTACCTCCTAAAGGTGTTCATTTCAGACCATGTTCACTGTATATGCAAAGTAAAATTGTATTGCTGGTTTTATCAAAGTCTTAGCTTATCAATGAAGTATTTTTAGCCCATTTACAATAACACTAGGACTTACAGTTCAAATTATAGTTAAAATAAAGGATATGCAAACTTTCTGGTAACACTCACTTCCTCAGTGTTACTTTTAACCTTCCACTGCTTCTCTGGGTCCTAGGCTTACTAGCTGTAGTCTGGAATGGGCTGGTACAGTGAATCCTTTACCAGAAGGAGCATGATGTTGATACTGAAGGATTTTTTTTTTCCTTCTTATTGTATAATCTGCTTGGAGTCAGTCTTACGTGTTTGTTAACAGACTCCTTCTGTGACGCACAAGCCAATGTTGGTGTGTTTTACCCAAGTAGGTTACGCCTTGGTTCTCTTTGTTGTCCTCAAGTCTGTTTTCACCCATCCTTCAAGGCTGTGTTTGGGTAACTGACCACTTGAGTGTGGTTTATAATGCTGGGGCCTCCCATATCATCCTGTGCCTCTGCTTTCAAGGCCCTTTCTATCATCCCATGACGTTACTCCTCTGCGCAGCGTTTTATTTGTAGGGTCAGAGACGGTTTGTTCCGACCGATAGTACCTATAATGGTCATTCCTGCCTGTTGGTCACAAAAATACATGGAACTGTTAAACCATGCAGTACTACAAAAATTGTACAAAAGCAAAAGCAGAACAGGGGAATAGTCATCAGGTCATTAAATAATTGCTGTCACAGGCTAAACCAAATCTCTAGGCATGCCAAGACAAGTTCAGATAAAGCCTGATGGGTCCTGAGGCTCATGGTGCTGTCTTGGCACAAAGGCTGTGGTCTCTTACAAGAAACATCAACACCATTTTTACTGAGGCATAAAGATACATGTTCTAAACCTTCATCTACGGTCTTTTCTGGTATAAATTTATAGCTAGTGCTGTAAAACTTGACTTCAACTCTGCTCTTAACTTATGGGACACTGCCTGTCCTGGCTATAGCCTTAAGCTGGAGACCTTTGTGACCAAAAACCCAAAGCCCTTCCCAGACCCACCACCTTCAAATCAAGCCTCAATTGTTCCTTGTTTGGAACTCAGCCCTCACAGTCCTCAGGTAGCTAATGTAGGATCCAGGTAGTAGCTTTGTTGGTCTGCAACTGGCAGTATAAAATTTATCCAGCACCCCTGTCAGCTCAGGAACCCATCAGACCTAACCAAAAGCAGAGCAGTCAGTGCTGAGTCAGGGCAAACCTGACCCTCTCCATCAGCACACATTTCCAGGGCTGCACTCTAACCAGAGTTTCTGGGCTCAAACCTGGCTCAGGCATGATGTCTCAGGCAAGCGATTGGCTCAAAGCAGACCCACTGGATCACTTCCCAGACGTGTTTTTTGCTGCACGGGTGCAGCATAAAGGCACCTCCACGCGCTCACACACACACATCCAGGGAAGCCTGTCACAGCACCTGGCATCCTGCTGAAGGCTGTTCGAGTGTAGCTCCTGGAAAAGCCCCCAGCTCCCCTGGGCCGCAGGTGAGCGTCCAGCCCATCTCTTCTTCCCACTGCCTCCTGTGTGCAGGTCTCGGAGTTGACAGTAGGGGGGATGAAATGCACAGGCATTGCCTGCCAGGCTTCCTGCTCCATCGTGGAACGACAGCTGCTAACCTCCCATGCTGAAGATTTCCAGCAAGCATGTAGGGTTGTGAAGCCTGGTCGCTAAGCAGCTAATGATAATCTAAGAGATAAATAGTAAATGCTAACCACAAAAAACATTAATTATTTCCCTACATTTTAGTGAAAGGAAAAGCTACTGAAAAGGTTCATCATGCATAGTATCTTTCAGTGAGTCCTGAGTCACAGTATGAAATGTGGAACACCTATTATTAGGCCATTGATTTATTCTTTTTTCCCCAATCAGGTAAATTTTAAAAGTTAAATAAAACACGACTGTACAAGAAATGGCACACCTAGCTTGATATCTTAAACAATTGAAAAAGAAACTGAGGCTCAGGGTTTTAGTAATTGATATACTCACAATGTCAAGCTCAGGACATTTCAACCCACAGGTGCCTAATTAAAGGAGCAAGAAAAATAACTATAACTGGGAAATGTCCTGTAAAATTAATCTCTGTGTTATAAATAAAGATGCACCAGAGGAAATCTGAGAATAGGTCTTAACTTCCTGTCTAATGAGAAACAGACGATAACTATATGGAGAGAATTTTAGCTTTCCTATTTTGGGCAGCAATAAAGTAAAAAAGATGTGACAGACTGCTTTTGTTTATGAGGTTAAGCTGACAGTCATTTTCAGCTGTGTTGCCACTTACGAGAGAAGGCACATTCTTTATTCCACTCATGGAAAACAGTTATATAAGAATGACCTGTATTAGATTAGATTTTCTGCTTTAGAGCAGAGCAAATTCAATATTCACCATCTACCTGAATTTAATTCATTATGTGAATGGCTGCAACACACAGAGTGAGAACCTTGATGTGCCATGTCACCAAAGCAGAGCACTCTTTCATCTTGTATCCAATATAATACCCTGTGTGTATCAATTTGATTTTAACTAGTTGCTGTCGTCAAAAAGCAGCTCTTTCATTTTATGTCAGAATTCCCTAGGCACACTAGACAAATTGGCTCACACAAAGCTGCTTCATGTGGATTTAACCGGATCTTTGTATTACTGGCACCTCTATTTTTCCTGTGTGTGAAACATATTCTCATTGAATGAATATTTTTTCTTTCCTTATCTATAGCCACATTTTAGCGTTTTGATTAGCCTAAATATTACTCTAAACTGAAGCAATAGTCCCATAGCTATGCACATCTCTCTTTGTGAGATTTTGACTCTTAAATGGCTCAAATAATCAATTTTTTTCCAAGACCCTCTAGCTTATCTAGTGCCCTAGACACCTGCTATTTTTGGTGCCCTGCAGTAAAGGCACCAAAAAACATGACAGTATGTTAATTCATGTGATCATGTTCACAAAACAGCCTTGTTGAAGCCAAGAAGACAAAATAAATTAAAAAATAAAAAATAAAGTTGGACTGTCACCATACATTGTAGCTCAGGCTTCAACAGCTGAGGCTGCTTTTGCTTAGAGCTCTAGCTCTAGTGGGCTGTGTTAACCTAAATATTATGGTGGGATGAACATTGCTCATACACAATGAATTATTCTTTGTCTTCCTTTCAAATATTTTCTAGTATACATAGCTTTTCTCACATTCTTGTTAGAAAATGAGTAATACTTCCTCTTTTGAGACATCTAAACATTTTTAAAATTCTGTATTTCAGATAAAGTGAAATAATTTTACATATTTCTATTACCCTAAATAAAAAGCTTATTTTTGCAAGTAAAATTCTCTTAAAACCAAGCATGTCTGATCAAAAGCAAATGTATTTCAGATTTAAAGAAAGCTTCACTAGGATACATTTTTTTAAAGTTATGCATGACCAGCTTTTTTGCTTATTGGGGAGAGATGAAGCACCAAGGTCAAAGAAGCAGAAATGCAGAAATTGCATCCACTTAAAGCAAAGCACAAAGAAGGTTAACAGTTGCATATTCAACAGCTGAATTAATGATCTTTCAGATGTTGACTATACCAGCCAAAAGAAGCATGATTAGTAAAGAAGTGTGCTAACATAAGGCAGTATATAATTCGGTGGATGTCAAAATTTAACATTATATATCTAAGACTTCCAGTATTTTTAACAAGAAGCTTTGTCATTAATGTTTTTAATCTAGATGTTACTAGATGTTTTAATCTAGATGGCTTAGTTGCTGTCTGTGAACGCATTCTTCATTTGTTTCAATGCAGTTCTACTGACAGGTCGATGTGTGCTCTATCACCTGAATGAGATGCTGCTCTAAGAAGGACACTTCATTTCTATTTCAAGATGCTTTCTCTCCCTGTAGGTCTCTTTCCAGTACTGCACAATATTGATTAACTGCAAAGAAAGCATTCCATGTAAATGTTTTTGTGTTGTTGTATGGTCCTCGGCAGTCTCTGTGGTCTCTTTATCCCTGTTAGTTTTTCCAAAAGACTCAGGATAGAAACAGAAGTAAATCTATGTCCTTCAATGTGACCCAGAGATAATAAGACAAACTTTTCCTCCTGTCTCCCTTAGGGAATACTGCAGGGGAGATATTGAGTAGTGCTTACAACAGCTCCTTCTGTAGCTTGATGTTATTTATGGGTATTCATTCCTGGTCATAATATGCAGCACAGTTGAGAATCAAAAAAAAAATATTTATAAAGTGGCACGGATGAAATCTAGTAGCTTTTCCACAGTGTTGGGACAAATGTTCCATATTAACTGGGGAACTAGAGCATATTGTGCTGAGTGAGCATCAGAAGTGATCAAAGCCTCCTGTCCTCAGCAAACTGACATGTGATGCACACCTGGAGCACCTCTGAACTTCCTTTCCAAGACCAGGCAGAACAAGCAAAGTTAGGGATCCCTCTGCTTGACAGACCTAGGCCATTTTCAAGGAGATTAGGTTTGCTAGTTTAGGATGTAAGAACATGATTTAAATAGACACTGGTAATGAAGAAGTGCCATACACCTTTTCTTTATTGTTTGAAGAAAAAATGCAGATAAATACATGTGTGCTTGCCATCACTGGGTGTGGGGCACTAAATAAAGGACATGAGCACTGAAGGCTTATAGATAGGGATGGTATGATTTCTTCACTGAATCAGAAGGACTCCTTCACTGTGCCATTTCTCTTCATTTGGTTCATGCAGCAGGACGTTTTTAACTTAGCACTCAGCAAGACTGGGCATAGGAGGGATGTTTCATTTCTAATGGGCTGAAATATCACGCTGCTGCATGCAGTTCATGCTAGAATTTTTGCAATGGAAAATACTAAAATAATAGTTCACAGCTGTGTTCAGCAATTTGTTCTTGGTGAACAGCATGTGTGTGGCTAGAAGTTGTTTCTTTTAGTTATTCCTCAGGTCTCCCAATTTTGTTTTCAGAACTAAGATCAAAAATGTTTATGCAAATAAAGTTAGCAATTTGGTATGTGAAATTTTGCCTCAGTGTCCTTTGCTATTAGGTCACAACAAAGACATTAAGACGGAGAAAAAAAGTATGTTTGTAAATATTAAAACACTGGATTTGGACTATTTGAGAAAACAGAGCCACTGTGAAGCTCTTCTGGACTGATTACAAAAATTTAAAATGCTTCTGGTCTTCTTATTTAGTGCTTCTGAAAAGAATAGCAATATTTTGTCACTGCTGTAGTGAGTTTCATCCGTATGCATGTCAAGCAATGAGTTCCCATTAAAATGAGATGTCATCTTATTTCTGTCACAGGGAAAACTGAGGCCCAGGTCAAGTGTTCCCCACTCTCCCACTCTGCCTCTCTGAGCTAGCTCAGATTCCTTGCAAAAGTCATCCTTCCTTAAGGATGTAGGTGTTGAAAAATCAATACTAGATTATGTTCTTTGCTATTAGCCTGAGCAGCTTTTTCTGTTTCCCAGAACTTACTAATGTGCTGTTGTATAGAGGTCATCTTTCTGCCGAATTGCTGAATAATCCAGCAGGGTGCAGGGCCGAGTTCCCTCTCCACAGGCAGAGAGACAAAAGTGAAAGTCATTTCTGGGATACAGATAAGAAGACTTTGTTCAATTTTGTCACCTCTACATGAAAAAGATAAGCAAATTGGAGAATATTAAGTGAGGAGAAACAAAAGACATTCACAGACTGAGAAAACTGATGTAGGTTGTAAAATAAATAATTGCAAACATATTATTTATGTTTCCTGATTAAAAAAAGACAGTGGGGGTTTTTTTGTTGTTTTGTGGTTTGGTTTGGTTTGGTTTGGTTTTCCTTAAATGCATATTGCAATGGCCACTAGATGAGCTGGAAATAAATTTCTGCAGCTATTGGTCTTTGTTATTCCATTTTAACTCAGGTCATTTCAGCCAAGAACTAAAATTGAGGCACTACTCATTGACACAACTTATATGTTTTATCAATACTAGATGACCAGAATTCAAGCAGAGTTATGGCTTTGTTGCACTGTTTAAAGTTGGACCAATTTCTTTTTTCTGTCTTACTAGAAATAAATATATTAAAAAATTATCCATATAGATAAATATAAAAGTCTATGCACACAAAAGCCTATAAGTCTTTAGAAGGTATACACTAAGAAGCTACAGGAACTGTTATAAATTAAATAGTTTTGTTTAAGTTCATCACATGCTTGAATAAAACCATATTATGAATGCAGAGAGCAGAGCTTCAAGGTTGGAACCTACATGCATTGTTTACAGGTACTATTCACATGGTTGCCAACCTTGTGTGATGGAAATGACCCAAGGCACTGCCATCTCTTTTGTCCTTGTACTATCATTTTAGGTAGGAAACAGCCAAATAGGCCCCTTGTGTAGATTACATAATTTTGTGTCAGTCATAAATAGGACAAACACAGGAGTCCCTTTTATACTCTTCATGGTGACTTTTTCCTTCAGTGTCATTCTGTCTGGGGAGCTTTCATTGCTCACGAGTGGGCTTTTTTTACTTTTTTTCCAAAACTTTTATGTTTATTCTTTGTGCCTGTTATATCTGTGTAGACTTGCATTGGAATGAAACTCAGACCTCCAATACAACAGAGCACACTTTATAATAAAAAACAATTCCCTTCCAGGCACCCCACCATCCCGCGTTAGCAAATGTTGCACTTTATTGGTGTTTTTGCTTTTCTTGCAGGAAGTCCTTTAATCCCTGAAGCAGAACCAAACCTGTGGTGTCTAAGGTGTGATGTTGTCAGCCAGATTCACTTGACTCCTCCTTTGCCTTCCCTTTTGCTTTAGCTGTCTCCGTGCATTTGCAGCACGGCTTGATGCCCCAATGAGTGCTCTTTCTCCCTCTTTGCAGGGGTATGTAGTTGATGAACATGCGGCCATGCAAGCTCGATGGGAAGAAGCATCTAGAGAAACAATCAAGAAGACAACCAAGCCATGCCCCAACTGCAATATTCCAGTAGAAAAAAATGGTAAGTTTATTAGATAGCTTGTACTTAACCTGTCTCTCAAAATTAATTTTACATATAAACATATATAGTATAAACAGTATAAACATAATTTACAGTATAAACACATGAATGTGGAGGTGTACATATGCATAATACTATTCCAAAAGGGGGAGAGCACAAAAAGCTTGAATAATTCCCTGTGTCACTTTATCTAAATTATCTTCAAAACACTAAATCACTTAGTTCTAAAACCACTAATTAAGCTTCACAAAATGTCAGGCTATTTCTTAGACAGGGGAAATGGGGCATTGGATGTAGCATTCATATAACTGGATATCCAGCTAGTTATCTAGACTTTCCATTGTCACTGGGAAAAATAGACATTTGTAGGGTAAAATTCATCTCATGATGAAGTAGTGTAACGTAGGTCAGAAAATCACACCTAAAAGTGGTGTGTGAAGAATGAGTCCTGCTGTAGATGTCTGCACAGTACATGGCTGAATTTCAGTGAGATTAATCCCAACTCAGCCACATGCTCGTGGTAGAAGAGCAAGTTAGGGGAAGCAACGTGAGTCCTGACAAAGAGTTTGCATTAATCAGTGTTTACCATGTAGGAAGAAAAGTAATCTGCTGGTACTGGGATGTTTAAAATGAAGAACAGGAATGGTAAATAGGCTGTACTTTATAGGTTAGTACTGTTCCAAGACTTAATAGTATTTATGTTAATTAATAAAAATATATTAACATGATTGCCTAAATATTATACAATATTTAGACGATGCTTCCCAGTTTTGTGGCATTCCCATGGGATACTGAAAACACCAAATAAGGGACTATGAACTGTAAGGGGAGAACACTTTGAGCAGTGACACTGCAGAAATATTACTGGGGAAGAAACAGGACAAAATCCTGAAATCTGGGGTTTGATGAAAGAAAATAAGGCAGTTGGCAGATGGAAAGTGGGAGACACCTTCAAGCACAAGAAGCAGAAGGAAAGAAATCTTGAATTGAAGAGTGGGAAGGTGAGAGAAGATTTAGCGTAGCGTAGAGAGCAAGGTGGGTAGCAGAAGAGAGATAACAGAGGCCTAGGTCAAAAAATTATTTACAGATTTGTAGAACAGATTGAAAACCAGAAGTTTTAATCTGATTAGAAATAGACAAATGATAATGGTGACTATTTATATTCAAGAGTTTGTGCAGAGCCAAACAAAAAAACCCTTCTGGTTAGGCTTGAAGGAGTGGTAAGACCTTTACTTTCTCTTAGACTCTGAGTACCCTACTTTAGTTGCCCTGCTTTGAGCAGGGTTTTGGATTGGATGATCTTTTAAGGGACCTTCCCACCTCAGTGATTCTGTCATTTTGCAAATAAAAGCATGAAGCTTAAAAAGTGCAGCGTTTGCCTTCTTCTTTGGCCATGGATACTGCACACGCCAGCTTCTAGGCTGCCATTTGTAAGCTTAAAGAAGCACTTCAGAGCTGCCAAAGTACAGCTGCTGTCAGGGGACTGACAACTACCCTGAGGTCTGCCAGCAGTCCTCATTTGGGAGGAGTACACTGACTCCACACAGGAGAATAATTCTGCTTTCCTTCCCCAAATATTCTGTGGACAGTATCTTTTACAAGGGACAGTGACAATGCCCATAACTTTTCTGTAATAGCCCGTATGAACTACGGGCATTGTAGAATATTTCTGGATGCCAGTGACTTTCCTATAACAGCTGAAGTGAAACAGAGAAACACTTTCCCACAGCCAAGTCCCCAGTCTGAGTAAGTTTAAACATGCCTCTGTGTCTCTCAGAGGGCTGCTGTACTCACAGAGCTGTGTGTCCTGTTGCTTGAGGCACTCTCCACTCTTGACTGCTGATCTCAGCTGCCATGTAGCAGAGAATAACATGATTTATGTAGCTTAGCAGAGAGGGCACAAGTTTTACAGAGGGCACCTATTGGGTTTGGGTCCTGCACTAGGACTGAGATGAGTTTTACCCAGTGATGACTTAATACAAACTGTAAGAGAGGTCTGGATCTAAACTTTAAATAAACTGTAACATGGGGGCTGGCCGTTTGTATGTTTACATTTAAATAAGATAAAAATCTTTCTGGCACATTGCATTTCTTACACAAAGATATAAACTGACAAATAGGCCTTGCTATCACAAGTGGTTTTCTCTCTTTGTCAGGTGAAGCAGACAGGCCTATTTTAACAAACCAATTCTTGTTTGTTTTTGCCTTCTGAGACACATTCTGGAGTGGCATTTTTAAAAACATCATGTAAGGGTATCAGCTCGTACAGTAGGGAACACACACTCCCTGTGCCTCCCATCACCATTTGGAGTCAAACCAAGATGACATTTCAGCATTTCTTCATAGTGCATGCTTTTCTCTCAGTTTGAATTATACAAGAGATCTCTTTGTGTGGTAAGCAACATAATTTCAATTTGAAGTGTATTTCTGCAATGACCTTTGACAATGTTAATGTTTTATATATTACAAAATAAACTTTTGATCAAGGTTGTGAGCAGAGAAATTAAAGCTGTTCTCATAGTAAGGAGAAGTAAGAAACTAAACATGCAAAATCATTGATATGATCAAAAGGCAGCTTCAGATACTAAAAAGATCAAATCAACTTAAATTACTAATGTCATTTTTGTATAATCAGTAGTCAGCCACCAAAGTTTGTATCTCCTGATTTACCAGCTTTGCAAATTTTGAAAATATTTGAATCCAAATTCAAAAAATAATTTAATTTTGTTTATCTTCTGGCTCACAGCTGGACTAACATAGAGTAACCTTGAGGAGGTACCTCCAGGACTGCTTTGAGAGGCCACAGACTATCATCTCTTTTCCCTATCCCTAGCATAGTCTTTTTTAATTTCCTCCTACCCGTGCAGTCCCTCAAGTGAGAAAAGCACATTAAAGCCCAATAAGAGAAGAGCAGGGGGGTTTAGAAAGCCCAGGGAAATATTCTTCGGGTTTGTACTTTTCTATTATTAAATAATTTACTTGGTAAATTGATGTCTAAGAAAGTTGACTTTAATGCTCTTAATTGTTGATTAACATCTCTAAGTGTTTTCCAAGTACCAAAGCCATTCTGTTGCTATTTTGCAGGTGGCTGCATGCACATGAAATGTCCTCGCCCTCAGTGCAGATTTGAGTGGTGCTGGAACTGTGGCCTGGAGTGGAACAGAACCTGCATGGGAGATCACTGGTTTGACTAGCAGTGCTGAGGCCAGTCCGTGTTGCTGCTAAAGCTTGCTCTTATCAGGGCCAAATTCTCAATCACTTGCTTAAACAAAAATCCCAGTGGTTTTAGGGACACAGAGTTCAGAAGTTGGCCTAGTTTCTTGGTTTTTTGCTTTATTGCATACACAATCATACCAAAATCACATTGAAGTTATGCCAAAGCTTTTAAATCCACTAAGTAAAAAGAATAATTGTTTTAATGGACAGACTTGCTCATTGTGGTACAAAGAGGGGTAAATTACAACTTTTTGAACTTGTGCAGTCTGTCAACATGGAGAGTTGGCAGGGTTACCATGAGGAACCTTACTTGTAGTCAGGAATCCATAACTCTTGCAAGAGGGAGCAGCCTGGATATGTGTGTGTGTGTGTGTGTGTGTGTGTGTGTGTGTGTGTGTGTGTGTGTGTGTGTGTCTGAGGGTGTGAGCATCAAGGGGAGGGGTGGAGGATGATTCCTGCATCATCTGCTTTTTTTATTTGACCACTTCTTTGCTCATTCAGCACAATTTTTGATTTCGAGGCAGTATTTCTTAACAGCATTTTTGGCAGAGGGAAGGCTGTGGCTCTTAAGTGTTTTCTCAGGCTTTCTTCCTAACAGGCTTTCTGCAGGGATTTTGCTTTCAAATGAAATTCTCATGGAAGCACCCAGCTTTATGCCATACTTGTGCTCATGTATTTGTGATAAACAGCACAAAGCCAGCCTACCTACTCATTATCTACTTTGTTACCATGGAAAGATTAGCTGAGGATGCAGTTTCAGCCCTATCCATGGCTGTTGGTGCAGTGGTGACTGGATCCAATTATGTGTTGTGCAAGCTACACTCACAGGGCTTCATTTTTCTTGTACTTATGGAATGCTTTGGACGTGGCAAAGTGAGGCAGGAGGAGACTTCTCAGGGCTTTTCTCTACCATGATTCTTCTAAATTGAATTAGAATATGGGTATGATTCTGAAAATATATTCATTGCTGTAATGGTGTGGGGCAGAGGGACAGCTTCATTCTACCATGTTAACATAGTAAGTAAAGTTTAATAGCATTTCCAAGTCTGAACAATTTTACTGTTTGTGATCTTTACATTAATGTTTTACTCTGAAATGAAATGGGTAATGTCCCCATCCAACACACCATGCAAGGATTTGCACAATTTAGTTCTGGGAAAAAACCGCACAATAAATAAAGTGGTCAAAATTTTAAACTTTATTTCTTTTTTTTACTTGAATACAGAGTAAGTGAGTACAAAAATGTTGGGTGGGTCATGCATTGCCTTTACTGATTCAAACTCCCAGCTGAGAGGCTAGCCCTTTGATCAAAACATAATGTTAGCACAAAATAAATTCCACAACCGTGATCTTCTTTTATCAAATTTGAACTAATATTTTGTATGGCATGACTGTAGAGTCCTAAAAATATGGGTGTGCCTCATATCAGGGCAGAGCATGAAGCTTGAAGCATAAAAAAATCCTAGAAAAATGAAACTAGAAAAACTGTCCAGTGTTCTGCTCACTAGAAAAAATGTCCAGTTGCTAAAAGCAGTGGAATATTCATCTGCCTAAACTGGAAGTGACATCAAAAGTGTGAGGAAACAAAAGAATGGAGGCATGAGGTACCAAAACTGAGAGCAAACTGGTAGAATTAAGAAAATGAGAAAGAAAAGAAGTGGCAATGAGAAGACAGTGGACATTTCCTAAAGGTAATTTTCCTGTTTGGCACTGCTGAACTAAAATTTATGCAGGAGCAGCTACAATGAAGTGTAAGAGTGCAATTGAATGCTGCAATGTAGCTCATTTAAGTATTTTGTCTTAACAGGGGTATTTTACTGTGAGCTCTGATTATCTCATTATTTGATTTCCTATATCTGGGTCTATTTTATAATTTATATGGCTAGTTTTCAACAGCCTAGGGGAAAAGTAACAATGCTTAATTTGCTTTGATCATGTGTTACATGAGAGTTCATCACTATATTTCATATTCAAAAACATTAAGAATCAAAGAAGTCTGAATCTCCCTTTTTTTTTATTTAGTGTCTTTCTCGTATAGGAAGAAGAAGTTATTCACTATAAGGCAGTTTCACTGAGTTAGAGCCTGACCTAACATATTAATGTTTTAATTGTTACACAGAAACATGTGATTTATGCCCCTGGATCAGGGTCCATTGAAGTCAATGGACTACAGACCAGCTCCTGTATTTCCTTCTGGCCTGGGAAGGGCATGCCAGGCATGAGTCATAAGGCTAGAATAGAAACACCTCTTTCTTGGAAGAACTTGTCAGAGAACAGAGAACAGGATTGTGAGCATTCGTCTGAGACATAAGCAAGGGCAGGAAAGGAGAATAAAGAAAGGAGTTCCAGCATTGACTCAAGGTTGTGTCACACAGTCCAGATTTTGCACTCTGCCAAAAACAAATGTGTATTCTGAGGAATTTAACAGAACACATCCTGATCTTCTCTGTGTTAATACTATATGTCTCCATGCATATATGCACAAACTTTGAGATGGTACAGGGTGTTAATCTGATTTCTCTTTAGTCTAAGATTCTCATAGTTCACAATTAAAAGGGCATGAAAATTCAGGATTAATGCTCTGCTGACACTGTAAGAATGCTGGAATTCCTATAGATGTGTGAATTGAACCTAAAATGTCCTATACTGGTAACTTTTTTTTGCATGGAAAGTGCCATTTTAAAAAAAATATATTTAAAATGTCTTGAAAAAATCCAATTTATTTTGCAATTTGAAGCAAAACAGAACAGAAAAATCCAAGTTTTCAGCGTCTATTCAGACTGCTCCTCTTATTTCAGCTCTGAAATATCAGAGTGAAATTCAACCCCCTTAACTTTAGGTCTCAGGTTGGTTCAGTAGCTTCTGAAGCTTGTTGTGCATGTGCATGGTGGAGCCTGCTGAGTTTTTAGTACAACTGCTGATGGCTAGAGGTGTGATGTCAACATCCCTGCCAGAGACTAGGTGCAGCTCCTGACAGGATGCACAGGACCTGTTCTGTGTGCTCCTGCACACTCTTGGCTCAGCTGCTACATGAGGGGAATCTTCTTTTTTTTTAAAAACTTTGAACACTGGCATTGCTTGCTGGCATTCACGAAGCCAGCCTTGGCAAACACTTCCTCAGGGTTGGCACGCACATCTCTGGAAGTGGTCCTGGGCAGCCGTGGAGGGTTAATGAAGAGAAACAGGACTCAAGCATGAAAGAAGGTAACAAACCTGAGGGCTCAAGCAGATGAAAAGTTTTCTAGAGCTTGTGGGTTTATGTTCTCTCCTAGCAATACACTCTGGAAACAATGACATTTAACTGTATGTTCTAAGAAGGTGATTTATTGTGGAGCTATAAAGCAAAAAAAAGAAGTCTGTACCTTTTCACATCAAGGTTTGGCTTTGTTAATTGAATTCTCTTTACCTTGAACCTTTTTCATCTTTCAGATTAAGACAATTACAGACTTGTTCTTGGTATTGCAATCTGGGATCCTTTAGTGCACGTTAAATGGATTAAGTACAGGATGTATGCTTAAATATTCAACAATAATTATCATTATAATAATTCAACTCTAAATCTACAATAAAAATCTCTAATATTTAATGCCAGCTGTAAATGAAATCCAAATACCAAGTATATTAAGAAGAAAATAACAGTTTGCATTCCTCAGGAAAAAGCATATCTCAAAGTTTAAAGTAAATAATGCTTCGGGAGCTGTGACTAAAATATCATTTATATGTCTGTCTTGTCACAAAACAAAAACCAAATCATTTTAAAGCGTACACTTTAAAGAAAAGATCAGCAAATGGCACTCTAGAAGAAACATTATGCCACTGATGGGAAATAACAGTCAAGCTCTGGAAGAACAGCAAGCAGTGCAGAATGCTATTTGCATGTGAATAGTAAGGTACCATCTCTGTTGCAAACCAGTGTGGTAGCTTTTGCCTGCAGAAGTTGTAGATCATGTAAGCTGGAGTGAAACTGGTATTTGTGGAGGGAAACATGAGGCACTTGGAGGTGAGAGGCCAGATTCCAAGAGATTCTGCTGGCTTGGAAGACTGGGAAGATTCAGCTCTTTGTGCCAAACTTTCGCACACTTTGAGTAACAACAACTGTTACGTTCCTCGTGTTGACTGTGCTGCTCAAACCATTACACAGGTAAATCATCGTGTGCGAGAAGCTCAGGAAGCAACACGTGCAGCAAGATTGGAAGGATAAAGCACAAAATCAACCCTGAGGATTGGTTAGCCCCATGCTGACCTAATTTGTCTGATACAGTGTTTGACGAGTATGGTGTCATGCTTTAACCAGTCAGCAAACTGAGTGCCACGCAGCCACCCGTGCACTGCGCCTCCCCAACCCCGCTCTGGGATGGGGAGGAGAACCTGAAAAAGGTAAAACCTGTGGGTTGAGATAAGAACAGTTTAATAATTAAAATAAAGTAAAATATCATCATCATCTTTATCATCATCATCACGGAATCATAGTAAGGAAAATGGAGATAACCAAAAGAGAAAAAGGAATAAAACCCAAGAGGAACGAGTGCTGCACAATATAATTGGTCACTACCCACCAAATTATGCCCAGCCCTGCCCTGTGCAGGGATCAGCCCCTCTCAGCTGACTCCCCTAGTTTATATACTCCCCTAGTTTATATACTATATATGTCCTTCTGTGGTGTGGGAAATCCCTTTGGCCAGGCCAGGTCAGCTGTCCTGGCCATGCTCCCTCCCAGCTTCTCGTGCCCCCCCTCACTAGCAGAGCATGGCAAACTGCAAAGTCCTTGACTCAAGCATTATTTAGCAACAACTGAAACATCAGTGTGTTGTCAGCATTATTCTCATACTAAATCCAAACACGAGCACTGTACCAGCTACTAGGAAAAAAATTATCCCATTATCCCAGCTGAAAACAGGACATATGGTGATGGCTGATGGAGAGAAACCTTACAAAGAGACAGAGAGCTGCAGTAGCTCTTAACAGCTAGGTATTGTTTCCTGGCAGCAAAATTCTCATTCTTCCTTCCGTTCCTCCTTAAGCAACTTAAAAACCTGAAGAAGACAACACCAGATAAAAGTTTCCAGGAGAAGGAAACCCCATATCCAGTGGTTCCTGATGGTCCTTCAATAGCTTCACCCAGCTGTATCTGACAGCACGGCATTAACAGCGATTCAACAAGAAGAGACAAATATACTGCTTTACATTTTATCTGATTTATTTACAGATTTTAAAGAAATATTTCTATCTCTAATTAGCAAATTTAGAAAAGCACCTCTCCCTTCTTTCCAAACATGTTTGTCTATTGGTTCCTATTATGTTTATTTGTGTTTGCCCATGTGGTTCCCCTTGTGTGTCACCTACTGATTTCCAGCTGTGTGTGTCTCATCTTCAGACCATTTAATACTCTAGAAGTTTCCTTGATTGTCTAGGAACTACTGGAGTACATGTTCTCAATAGTGTCTTCTCATATTCTGGGTAAGTATGTGCTGCCAGAAGAAATGTCAGTGGCTTTAAGGAAGCAGAAAGGTAGGCAAGTTGAGAGAAGCTCATTTAATTATATGCAGAATCATATTTAATGTAGAGCTTTGTGTATCTGTAGGAATATCTTTTTTTAGAAATCAGGCCATATGCCATTTCATTTTTCTTCATTATTATTAATAGCGCTTTTCTCGTTGCTTTTAATTTCTTTTTCTTGTCTCTGTCTCCATTTTTCTGAATAATGGAGTAATGGTTCTGTGCCAGTAGATAAAATATGCAGCAAGACATCACCTGTTACATTACTTTCTGGCTTTTATCCCTAGAAAGCTTGAGGAATTCACATAATCCATGTAGGCAGGGAAGTGCCATTATCTGTATTTTACAGTCAAGGTACTCAGTCCAGAGCCTACAGCCAGACTACATGGAGGCAAAACAACAGCTCAAATGCACATCATCCCTTTCCTCACAGCTAGGAAAATCTGGCTGCACCAAAGTGGAGGCCACCTATGTGCTGGGATGGTAACGACACAGGCTTGGGGACACAGGAAGAAAGTTTGAAGTTTAAAGCCCAGAGAAAAACGGTGTGATATTAGAGACACAAAGAAATAATTTTTTAAAAGATAGAATTTTCAGTGGCCTAAAGAACGATGATCTAACCTGACATCCTTTGCAACCTCTGGGAATTTTACTGCTGGCCTCACTGGGGGAAGACTAATTTAGACTTTGAAAACACTACTTACTTTGGCATTTTAGCAATGCATAGGAGATCCCTGGGAGAACTTAATGTCCCAGTTTCATTTTGTCTGTTTGTTAGTTAAATATTTAATCTAAAAGACATATTCATGCCCACCTCATATTCTATCCACCTCATTTTGGTCCAAACTAAAATCCATCAAGCAGTGATGTCACACCAGTTTTAGAAACCTTTAGTTAAGTACATCTGAAGCAACAGACTGTACACGCATTCTTACTTGGTACATGATTGTATTGTCTGCCTCATGAACAGTAATCCTGACAGCCTGCCAACTTCAGCTGCTGGTTACCAGGCCAAAAGCTCGTTGAATGATGGCCTTAAGTAATGCTCAAAAGATAATGCTAAAACGGAAAGGAGCAGTCAATGAAATAGTATTCAGACTCTTCTGTTGGGGCCAATATAATGTTTTTCTTGGAATGGATCCTAAATACTCCTGAATAGGTTCAGTCAACTGTGTTTGTTTAGCAAAGCTCTGCACTGTGCTTTTCCAAAGTAAAGAGATCACAATATGGTCAAAGGGTTTGAATTTTTTAATGAAAAGCTGAAGTCCATGTGTTCCACAGCTGATGGAGTTAAAAATCAGGAAAAAACAATCTCACTAAGCTACACTGACATTTTTCAAGTACTCAGTGAAACAACAAATGCCAGGTTTGCTTTTTTTTTTTTATCTGCTTTTCAAAGGCCAGAATGACTGTGATATTTACATTAAACTCAGTCACTTAATGAAGCTGAAATCAGTTTTGATTCAAGCTTCTAAGTTTAAGTGGCAGTATAACTGAATCTAACATTTTACCAAAATATTATTCAGGCTTTCCTTAGCAAATATTAAGGTGCTAATTAACTGAGTGGCAATCACTCAGGTCCTTACTTTATTTCAAAAGTACAATGATAAAGGCTATTTCTATTGCCTCTTTCTGTTGGATTTTACAGAAAGCAAATATGGGCTTCAAACCAGTGCTAGCAATAAGCTCCTGCATGGTAGAATATCTTCTCCTGAAGCAGTGATCTCTTTTCAGTGACATTTACTGTGCACAAATTAAAAACCATCAGTGGCATTTCATTTTTAGTCCTCTTTATTGTGTGAGCTCTGGGGTAGAACCGAATAAATAAAAATATAAAGTGAAGCCTACACAACAGAAAGCCTACTTTTCTAGATATTCCAGTACAGCTGTGCCACAGACCCACCTGACAGTAGGCTTGGTAGACCACTGCATTATAGAAAATTAGCTGTAGATCAGCAAATGTACATATTTACTTATGCCATTATTTTAGAGTATTTTTTAAGCCTTTTTCCAGTCTAGAAAACTCATAAGCCCCTTCCCTCCTCAGGAAGGACTCCTTCCAAAAAATCTCTGCGATGAGGGATGGCTGGGACAGTCCAATTGCTTACACATCAACTGTGTCATCATCTAGGTGAGCTGGGGCACAGATTGCTGTCATGCTTGATATTCGTAAGTGCTCAGGTCCCACTTGGGATCCCAAAAAATACCAGGTTGTCAGAGGTCACAATTACATGTACTTTTTAAAAAATACCTTCTTTGAGTGTCTAAGCAAAGGTAGTGCACATACATGGAACAGTTGAAACTTTTTCTCTGATTCTGAATGCTGTGCAGGATGGAAAAATCTGACCCTGAGAAACTTTAAATCAATACATTTGCTTCTTCAAATAACAAAGAAGTCCATGATCCAGAGCCTTTTGTAACGACTGCACCCAGCATCACTTTCCTGTAATGTTTCCAGCAAACGGTATGAACATCGGAGTATTTTGCTAGTTGTGTTTATTTAGATATTTGTATTAGATTGTAAAAGGCCTTAGCAGAACTTTAGCAAGTCTCAGATAAATGATGAATACTTATTATTATGTAGCACTGCTTGGCCCAAAGAAATAATGTTTTTACTGCATTCACTCCATTATGGAAGAGAGAACTCTTTTTTTACAAGCAGTTAAGCTTTGACAGATAAGACAATCTTATGAGGTCCCTTCATATATGTTCCTACAGTATTGTGTTCACCTACTCCCAAACGAAAATTCCATCTTTGAGAACTATTCAATGAATTATTTAATTGCTTGAAAGAAGAAAGAGAGATCCAGAAGCATTTCCTATTAATGCAGTTGTTGTCTGAGATCCAGCAGCTTCCTTTGCTAGTCAGTGCCATTACCAGAGAGATCTCCATACCAGGAGGTTTTCCTGATACTTAACATCCCCTAATTTCTTTCCCTTTCAATCTATTAAAATCTCAAGAGTATAAAGGTCTTATTGGTTTGTTGTGTCCACCTACTATCACGGGCATCTTGTTATGTAAGTCTTTGAATGAATTTACAGAGTGCCATGGCAAGCAGTTTTTAAGTCCCATTTGCTTTCATGGCAAAGGAATTCTGCAACCTGATCCCAGCTGCTAGTGATGAGCAACCTTTTCATGCCGAGGTATTAATAGTCACCTTATAATTATGAATCATTGAATCAACATCATTGGTAAGTTTATCATTTGCTTTTTCCTGTTAATGTTTCCTATTGCCTTTGTTCCCTGATTGGGTGGAGTAGACAGCAATCATATTTCCACCTCACTCATTTTATTAGGCTTAATAGGCCAAGCTTAAAAGCTTGAATAAACATTTTGGTAAACATCCTAGAATCAAGTAGGAGTGATGGACTTTGGCATAAGATGCAGGTGTGGTTGCACCACCACCTTCTGTGGCATTCATGCCTCCGTGTCTCTAGTGGAACCACTCCTGACACATGCCAGATCATAACACGTTGCTCCTGAGACATCATGCTGGCAATTCATAATCATCCTACGATAGTCTACCTCACCCAAAACCTTCTTCACCTTGTTTCCAAGTCATGTGCTTCTGGTTTATGAGGCGTCTACACTTTCTTTATGGCTTTCTTTTTCTCCGTTTCTGCATTTATAGAGTTCTAGATGGCTGCTGCTGCGCATCTCAGGATATAGGCAAGTTACTGCAAAGTGAGCAAGTACAGAAACATCTTCTGATAATCACCCGATGTGAGTTTGTATTCTAAATGGTTTTTCCATGTGCTATATGAGCATTTTTTTGCTACTTTACAGCACTGTAAATCTGCTATGTTCAATGCATCTGGGCTTGAATACCTCCAGTGTGGCAAGTTATTTAATCAATGTCAAATGTGTTTCAGCTTTTTATCCTGAAGGTTCATCTCTGCTGCTATTGGTAGAATTCATGTATATGTGGATTAATGTAGTGGGTTGATGCTGTCCAGCAACTAAGTACTCCCACATCCAGCAGGATGGGGGAGAGAGTAGGCAGAGCAAAAGCAAGAAAACCTCATGGGTCAAGATAAGGACAGTTTAATAACTAAAGGTATGAAAAAAAATAATAACAGGGATAAAAAAGCAATCACTCACCACCTCCCACAAGCAGATGAATGCCCAAGCAGTCTGTGGGCAATGGCTACTTTAGAAAGACAGCATCCCAGCTTTTCTTGATGGGCATGATGGGCTTGGAATACTGCCTTGGTCAATTCATCCCAGCTGCCCCAGCTGTGTCTCCTCCCAGCCTCTTGCTCAGCCCCAACCTAATCAATGAGGTACCCAAGTGAGAAAAACAGAGAGCCTTGATGCTGTGCAAGCACTGCTCAGGATCAGATAAAACACTTGCATGTTATCAACACTGTTTTAGTCCCAAATCCAAAACCCAGCACCATACCAGCTGCCAGGAGGAGAGTCAGGTCTGTACCAGCCAGACCCAGGGCAAGAAGATGCTTTACACTGGCCAGCACAGGATGCTGCTACACCTGGGGTGACAGCACCATGCATCCCCCTGCCTTGGGTCCCTAATGCTCCGAGCCAAACATGGCTTGAACTAAGGATTAAGGGCTGTTTTTCTCAGCAAGCGTTAACAGGTTTTATGTACTTGACTGGCAGGCTACTTATATAAATTACTTAGCAAAAATTGGCTAACTTTGAAAAGCCTCTGTGGGAGGACTGACAGACAGCTGCACAGACAGACAGATGGAGACAACAAGGAAGGTAGGCCAAACCCCAGATAGCTACATGAAATTCTCACCAAGCTACTGGGGAGTCTGGAGTAGAATCAGAGATGAAGCTGAGCAGACTAAACAGCCTCATTTTATCATTACATGATGGCTACACAAAGCATTAAGCTTTACATATGTACATTATATATATACATAATATATATAGTCCAGTCTTGATTTCTGCTTCAAATTGAGATCAGAAGTTCCCCATTAATTTTAGGGGAAAATTGTTGCACAAATTTGAATAGGTGGTTCTGGTAAATGGATTAAGACACACCCACTCCACCCCCTCTTTTGGGGCTGTACAGGAAGCATGAAGAAGTTGGATTCAGCCCAAAAGCTGGGCCTTTCCTGTGGTGTTATTGAGTGATGTTTCAACTGATTCATGGGGAGAATAAGGTTGGCATTAATTAAAACACATCAGTGATGAAAATTATATAAATTATCTGATTCATTTTCACCAAGTGTCTGCCTGCCTCTCTCTTGACTACAGATGAAGTTTGGAGCAAGCACGCTCCCTAACTCTGGTATGTCCATTAAATATCTTGAGTTGGTGGGATGACACCAGCAGCAGCCTGCCTGCTTTTGGCTACTATTTAAAGATCATCAGGACAAAGGCAGTGCACCTCCCAGCTCACCAGGGAGGACATCTGAGTCACAGCTGACTACAGTCAAACTGTTTTCCGTAGTGCCAGTAGCCCATTGAAACAGGGATTATAGAACCAACTTTATCACTTCATGCAGCTTCAAAGAATGTAACTCTCAGGGGAAAGATGAGAGCAGGAAAGACATAAAGGTGGCTTTCAGTGATCTTGTTCTTCAGTCTGCCAGATTCCAGGCTGGGCCCATTTACCAGCAAGGAGTGAATAGGAAGAGTTTCTAGAGGGGATTATAATGGCTTTTTATCAGTAAGTGCCAATATTTGAAATAGTGCCACATAATCACATCCTTGTATTATCCTATTTGGTTCAACATCTCATAGGGGATTTTTAGAAGTGTGTTTTGCTTCATTTTTATTGAAATCATTGTAGTATGGTGATTGGCAGAAAATAAACTATATTGTTAGATAATAACTTTTTAAAAAAAATTTAAATGAGAAATATTTTGAAAGAACATTTGCCAGTCTTTATTCCAGTACCTAAGAAACCTTAAGTTAAAATTGTATTTTGCCTTTTCTGTCATTTATGCACTTTTAAGCATTTTCTCCAGAATTCTGTCTTATACTACCGAATGGGGCCAATATACATTGCATTCTGTAGATATTGAAGAGAATATTAAGGAGGTATAGCAGGTATGATTTTATCCCCTCTATATGCTTCTTGGAATATATACTATCTATAGAATGGACAAAGCTCTCATTTCTTTATGTGGAAAGGAATTTTTAAAAACCTCCAAGGCTCTTTTACAGAATTTTTTTTTTTTTCCAGAAAGAAAACAAAACCACTTCACTGGTCAGGAAATTATTCAAAAACACATGTAACATTTTAACAAATGGCAGTACCACCAGGTTAGTGGCTTCAGTGTACCTGAAGCCACTGCTCTGCAGACAGCAATGGCTCTTCAGAAACCACTTCTCCAAAGTAGGGCTTACTTTTTCTGGAGACTGTAAGACTTCCATACTCTGAGAGCAAATATAATAATATTAAAATCTTCTTATGTAGCTATAGATCCTGTGCAGTTCAATCATGTCTTACTTTAGTGAGAAAGGAAAAAATAAGCTTTTGATGAACAGCTTTTTCCCTTTGTAACTAGTTACAGACATTGCAAATCTTAAATTGCAAACTTCCTAAGTGGTGGTACCAAAAACCTGCTGAACTACCACAAATACAGGAGCAACACTTCAGTCAGGTTTCATTCTTTGAATCAAAAATGTTGATGTCTTTGCATCAACAATTATCGTTGTTATAGATGCGTCAACCAACACAGAAAATTAAAAACACTGGAATATGTGTTCTACCCACATCTGATGACTTGCCTGGCCTTGAGCAAAATGCAATAATGTGTACTTGCAGAAACCCCTGGCAGATTTATTCTGTGAAAAAATAGCTCCTTCTGTAGTAAATTACTGAGGAGCAACAGTTGCTCCAAATATTATTCAACATCTCTCATTTAATAGCAAAAGAAAAAAAAAAAAGCAAACAAACCAGCCCCAGGAGATACTTTTGCTTCAGTTTTAGCTTCTTATCACCTTAAATAAACAAAGCAAGCATCTTTTTGTTTCACCAAGAATTGCTTGAAGAGTGAGCAGTGGTAGGAGATCTCAGTTTGGAAGCTGAAAATTGTCTAGGATTATGCACATTTGGAAGAGCTTTGCTATAAAGGAAAGTATTAGGCATGCTTTTTCTTTTTGCCGTAACAATCTCTTAGATCCTGACACTGTAATTTTCATTAATTACACTGGTAGCTATTATAGCTAAGGGACAATGTTTTGACCCTGTACACACAAATGGCTGGCTTATCAAATTGCCTGTATAGTACAGAGAAAGCTGTTAAGTAGAATGATGAAACAATTTTATTATCTCTTCCTCTGCTGCTGTTCAGGCTGCCTCTGCATACCTCAGTGTCTACCAGCCAAGAGGGCCAAGCATTATGACTAAAAGGAACTGCACATGAGCATTTATGTGACTGGACACTGTAAAAAAGGTAATGGGAAAACTGCACTTGCAGAACAATATCTAGACTTAATGACACACCCCTCTCTCATTGACAATCCTGATTCCTCCTCTTTGCACTTGATTTTAAGTTCATTCAATATCTCTGATAAGAACCTAACTCATCCCAGATGATGACTGTCAGGTTCCCACATACCCTTTTGGTGCAAGGAGGGAGGCATTAAAAGCAGCACAAAACACCAGCTGTAAATCAGACCTGAATCCTCTTTCCTTTTTCTGAAGAGCAGCACCAGTAATCATGAAGGAAGTTACTCACCACTGGGGTAACAATGGCAGGATCTAGATCTCATGCCCCTGGCTTCAAATCACAGACAATTTGTGAAAATAGACTTGAACATTATGACAGTATTATTAAGAACGCCCACAAGGGTTTAAACAGCACACCATAAATATTAGCTAGTGTTGCTGCCACAAACATTGAACAGGGATGATAAAACAGTTTTAAACAACTCCTCATTAAATTAGGTTTGTTTAGTTTTTGCTCTGAATATGTGACAGAATCTGTGGAAAAAGGACTGGGCAGCCATGTGATCTGAAACCTACGTAACGCATGAAGACCCACAGAGGAGGCAGTAAATTTGCAAAGGTCACTTTAATTCTGGCGTTTCCATCTTTGAGTGACTGACTTTGCAGCATCCATTTAGCTGTTTATGTGTGTGTGTAGCACACATATAAAAAAATTGAAATACTGCATTATAACACTTATTAGTTCTATAGAGCTTGAAATCTCATGCTGTAGCCACATTTTACTACTCAGAATCATTTCAAGATCTGTTGCACTTCTGTGCCTTCTCATCTCCTTGGGAGAGCTAACTGTGGGAAGTCAGTCACTGTACCTTCTATATCTCGCTGCAAAGATCCAATGTCAGCAAGGACCTTGGCAAATGTCCTCTGAAGAATTTTGCTGAAGTGGCTGAAGACACTCCTGTGCCCGTCTGAGTGCCCTGCCCTTCTTATGTTACTTGCCTTTTTCCAATGAATGGTGAGCAGTGAGCACTTCACCTTCAGGGGTGATTTCCTTGAAAATCTGGCCTATGCTTTGGGACAGTTACAACACAGTCACACGTTGCTCCTTTGTCTTCCACAGGATCAATAACCCAAGAGGATAGAAAAGACAGAAGACCAATAACATCTGAAAGTGCCCTGTGAAATTTCCCAGAGTCTGTCTGCTCAAAAGCTCCTCAGCTGTGTTGGCAAAGCACAGATCAAGGGCCACAGTCTCCTCGAGAGTAAGCCAGTACCTAGTGTCACAGCAACTCATGGTGCTACACCAGGCTGACATAAATTAAACAGCTCTACCTATTTATAGTTCATGGCCTGATAAATATTTAGCCATCAGAAGGCAAAGCTCCTACATTCTGCATTGACTAAATACATGCCAGGCCAGTCCATAGCTTCCCCTCTCCAGAGCTGCAAGGTCCATCCCATTCCCACCTGCCCCAAATCACCCCAAAGAGAGCAGCCACAACCTTCCCCAAAGTGATTTGCAGTCAGTGAGGTAGTGAGAAGAACACAACATTAAGGAATTCTGCTCTTGTCTAATTAAGATGATGCAATCAACTGTTCCACAAACACTTAGGGATCTTCTTAATAACTCTATTTTTGTCAGCTTGAGTGCCACACACAGTAGTGCAAGGTAATCATCGGGGCTGATATCTGAATTCAGGAAAGTTTTACCTTACTGTGTTTTCCCTCCTGAGCATTTGCTCTCTGGTAATCCACTCCCTCTGTCATTACTGTGCTGGCTTCCATTTGCATCCAATATAAAGTAATTTTCTTTAAATTACTTTAAAGTACTGATGATTCTGCTCCCAAAAATTCACTCTTAATAACCAGCTTCTAGGCATAATTTTAGGATACAGGAAACTAAAGTGAAACAAACTTGAATTGCTTTTAAGTAAAAAAATTTGGCCAAAGCTTTCAAGAACTACTTTCTTGTGGGAAGATGCATCTTGTCTTGGTAAGTAACTGTAAGATCCTTACACTGCACTGAATTGAGGACTGGCAAAACCCCTTGCCTTTGTAGAAGCTTTAATAATTTCAAGTGTATTTGGGCAAAGACCCTGAGGCACAAATCAATGCAGGAGGGAAGGTCCACTTAGGATTGCAATCATTTGACCAGTGCCAGGGCATGGGATTTGGTTTCAGGGTTAAATTCTTTGCCTAAATAAGGTATTTGAAATGAGAGAGGAAAAAATGTTTCATACCTGCCAAGTAGTAAGTTGTCCCTCTGGCACCAGTCTTTTTAAAGAGCTATCAGGATGATATCACACTGCCTGATGTAGGTCTTGGAAAACTGCTTGTATGAAGTGGAGATTTTTCAGCCATGGGTTTTGGCATTCTATCTGTGCTGGGAAAAAGCTGCTTTTTTTTTAAAATTTATTTTTATTTTATTTTATTTTATTTTATTTTATTTTATTTTATTTTATTTTATTTTATTTTATTTTATTTTATTTTACAGTCTGTGATTCTCCTTGTGAAGAAAAAGGACAGGAAAATCAGACATCAGGACAGAAGAGACATCTCCAGTGTACAAAAAAACTCAGACTATGAGGTCACTGATGTCTCAAATGCTACTAGTCCCTGGGGGTGACAAGAGAATGCAACATTTAGGAAGCCAGATGCAGCCATTTGTCTCCAAGGAGCAGCTGGTGATGAGATGCTCTTATTAATGAAATGGGATTGCTCAGTGCTGTCGATTTACTGCAGTTAGTGTAGCCAATTCTGATTCATGCTACCATTATGGATACCAAGCCTAGGAGGCAGCAGGCTCTGTTGGTTTTACTGTTAACACTTGAAGCACCTGTGATTCAAAAAATTTGTAAAAAGCAGTAGATAGAGAGTGCTTATGTAGACTGTTTTATGGTTGAATTGCCAGGTGACTGACTGAGAGATGCCAGAGCTCAGTTTCCTGGACCAGTGATTCTTAGTCATCTGGCAGTTGATGAGTAGAAAATTATATTAGCTATGTTATTCATGTTGGGAAAAAATATAAATCAGTGTGGTTTGGAGGATTAATAACATACTGCTAGCATGGAAGTGAGCATGCAAATTAAATAGTGTCAAATCACTCTGAGAATGGTTGTGCTAAACCTGCATCAAACAGCTGGGGCTGAGCTCAGGACCTGATGAGGACATGGGCTCACCAGGATGTCTGTGTGCACAACAAGCCCTTTTTTGGTTAACATTGATGGCTTGAGGTCGGGGCACCTGAACTCCTGTGACAAATGACAGTAAGATGACACTGAGGACTCTCCATAGAGCAAGAGGTGCCGCCTAACACCAGCCCAGGTCCTTTGTCCTCATGAGTTTTTAATACATCACACAAAAGTGATCTGACATGCACTGCATCCAACTTTGGTACTTCTGCGTTTCCTACTGCATTTTCTGTAAAACTTCATTGTACCATCTAATACAAACAAATGCCTAGTTAAGCAATTCTGATGTTGAGCTATAAAGTTAATCTTTCTCAGAAAACAGTCCATTCTGTGTACTGTATCCAACAATTTTTCATGAGGGATTTGTGAAGCAGGCAGCCCTCTGATAAGACCACACTTAGTGACTGTTCTAAGGTAAAACCTTAGTATCTTAGTACCAGGTTTAGGTGGCCATCCCATGGAGGCTCACTCCTCCAGGGCCTAGTGGGAGTACTGCCTAATTTCTGGCTGAGCCATTTGGGCATTTAGCCATAAGGTCACCTAGCACAGTTTCCTGTACAAGAGGTATTTGGAGCAAGGCCTTTGCTGAATGAATGTATTTTGATGAATGTATTAAATTGGTGACAAGGGACCCAGCAGTTTCAAGCAATGTGATGCTCAAGGAACCTGAGGACTGGTTTCAGAACAGCCTGCCAATGGTTTGTAAGAGCTTGCTATCTACTATCCATTGCAGTGATTTTTTTCCAAAGGAAGTGGATTGCAATTTCAAATTCACAATGCAGTGTCACATTGACTACAAAGGAGTTGCCTGAATGAGCAGACTCTGATTTGCCACCATCTTTTGCTGGATTCAGACTGCTGACTACCTTCATGGCCTGTTGTCATTCATACCCCTAGCTATCCCCTAGCCTTGGCTTGCTTTTCACAGAATCAAAGAACAGAAAAGATACCATGGGGAAGCTTGTGCCATGAAGCAAAGATGGACCCTGGGCTGCATCCAAAGCAGCATGGCCAGCAGGTCAAAAGAAGTGATTCTCCTCCTCTACTCCACTCTCATGAGACCCCACATGGAGTGCGGCATCCAGCTCTGGAACCCCCAGCATAGCAATGATGTGAACTAGCTGAAGCCTGTCCAGAGGAGAGCCAAAAAAATGATCAGGGGGCTGCAGCACCTCTCCTATGAAGTCAGGCCACGAAAGTTAGGGTTGTTCAGCCTGGAAAAGAGAAGGCTCCAGGGAGACCTCATTGTGGTCTTTCAGTACCTGAAAGGAGAGTATGAAAAAACTGAGGAGGAACTTTTTACAAGGCATGTAGTGATAAAACAAGAGGGAATGGCCTTAAGCTGAAAGAGGGTAGATTTAGATTAGATATCAGGAATTTATTTACTCAGAGGGTGATGAGGCACTGGCACAGGTTGCCCGGAGAATCTGTGGATGCCCCATCCCGGGATGTGTTCAAGGCCAGACTGGATGGGGCTTTGAGCAACCCTGTCTAGTGGAAGGTGCCCCTGCCCATGGCAGGGGTTGGAACTAAATGATCTTTAAGGTTCTTTCCAACCCAAACCAAAATGATGGAAAGGCTGATTTCTAGCATACACAGAGAACCAGGGCCCTTACACTGAAACACTCCTGGGGGCTGCTGTGATTTGTGCTGGAAGCCACACTTAGAACTGAGACGGACCAGAACACAGATATCACATGGGAACAGCTGGAGGCAAAAGCAAACTCTTACAGAAATGTCCTGATCTTTTGTGTCTGATAACGGTTATAGAGAACCTCTGAAGTGGTGTGGAAATATTACCTAGTTTGCTTCTACCAAAATGTATCCCTGGATTACATGCCTTTCTTAGATCCCTCACAAATCCTTATAAATTTTGCCCCCCATGAACAGGCTGCAGGACAGCATGACATGATATATAACCAAACGTATAAAACACTATGAATAGTATTCACAGGTAAATGTTTAGTAGAAGACAGAGATTTTTAACTATTTTATGTAAAAACACTTCTATTCTAAGGCTTCCATACTCACTTAAGAGTTTTAGATTCAGAAACTGTTTTCCTTTTCTCTGAAAGTTAGTAATTTTCTTAATACAGTATCCTTATTCAGTAGCCTGTTCTGAAGCTGTGTCTGCATCTGCTGAAATCACGGAAATGCCACTGGGAGCAAGATCAGACCAAATTATAGAAAATGAAGAGCTAAGATCTCTTGGGACACTGGAAATACATAGGTTCCCTAAACCATCATTTCCGTGGGGAAGAAAGGTCAACAGGAAGAAATTAGAGGAAATACAGTGTCCTGTACTCTTTTCACAGAACACAGATTCACTCCATTTAGTGGGATAAAGCAGTATGTAGTGTACTATATTTTTTCAGTCATATCACAAATATTTGAAAGCCCGAGGCAAAATCAGTTTAAGACCCTACCTGGCTCTTTTACTCTTTTTCTCTCAGTCCTGAGCTGCTAATGCTGTTTGTATTTCCTGTTACCAAGTATCATGCAATCTCTTTCTGCAATTTAGTACCAAAAATGATGTTTCAAATTTTTTCGTTCCTTAATGTGTGTAACAGTTATTTACAAAAACTGTAAGTACCCAGCTTTTGCCCAATTAGCTTTTAGCTGATGCCTTTTTATCTAAAAATCTACTTCATCAACCAGTGCCTCATTATGAGAAAGAAAGCAACAGTACAGAATGTCAGCTCAGTTTTTGAGGAGTCAAATTAGCTGACACAGGGGATTAGTCTATAAGGTGTACTACTAAATTTTACCCTTGAGTGACCAATAACCATATTTCACACAATGTCTCTAAAGTGTAGGTGCTTTATGAATCATTAGTGGGCTCTACTAAAGTATACAGATTAAAAATTGACCCAAATCTGTTCTTCAAATACATATGACTACACAAAAATTGAAAAAATTATATCTACTATCCATATGAAGACCATATATAAAGACTGTTGCTTAGTGATTATTTCCTATGACTCAAACCATGGTTTATCCCATAATTTTCTAGGTAAGTAGACCCTTCTTGGGAAATAGCTCCCTTTATCCCACCAGATAAAGCTGTATTTACAAAAGCAGCATGTGGGAGAACATGGGGTGGAGGCAGCGACAGCTGGTAAGACAAGAGTTGAGTCCTGTCTTGAGTTTTCAGTAGAGATAACAAGGTGGGGTTGGTGAGAGAACCTGCAGCAGGTAATATGTTCTTCAGTGAGCAATGTATAAGGATAAGTATTTTTCCTGGCTCTTCTTCGAAGTTTTTTTAAATGACCTTTTTAATTCTGTGTGATTGAACAGAATCAATCAAAACTAACTTCAGTGTAAATTTGACAACGGAACTAGAGTTGTTACCTGGCAGAATGAAGATGAATGCTCTAGGTGTGGCTTAAAGCTGCTGTCTTTTATGGGTGGGGTGAGGATACAGCCATTCACAGGGTGAGGACACTGCTACAGAATTAATTACAAGCTAGATCAAGAAGACCCCACTTATTATAGCGATTGCCATTTCATGTAAATTTGAAAGCTCGAAATGGCAGGCTCACATAGCTCATCTCTACACACTACTGTGGCATAAAGCAGCCTTGTTCTCCTCATACTGAAGTAGTTATGCCCTCTTCTAGGTGAGGAAATGTACATATGCAAGCAACAAGAATAATTGTGATTTGTGTCTGACTGTAAATGTCTCTGTAACTACATATGCAAATTGGCTATTGCCCTTGAAGACCTGGAGAGCAGCCAATGTGCCGTGCTTCCTTGATATAAACAGTTATGCATAAACAGCATTTCTTTTTACAGGATCTGTGCTACTCCAGGTTCCAAGTGCTCAGACCAAGATTTTTCTTCTGCAGTTCCTTATCTGAGCTTTTCTGCAGTTTCCTGAGTACCCTCTAAACAACCCTTACCTTTGCAGCTCCAAAGAGATCCTTCCTCGAAGATCTTAGAGGAATTCTATCCATGTACACCCATGACCATGCCAGTAACAGATGTCGCATCTCTGCGCTTCCAAGGTGCCATTGAAGCCCTCACCTTTTTGTCACACTCTGAACCATGCTTTAATCAGAGCTGCAAGATTTCCTCCTGTCATGGGGTAGGTGTTTGTATGTGTGTGAATGCGTGTGCACGCATGTCTGTGTGTGTCTAGAATATCTGCTCTGTCACCTGTATGTAGGTATATCTAAAGCCAGGCACCCGAGTCATCGAGTTTCAGCCCAAAGTGGTCAATGCAGAAGTCTTCACTTTAATCAAGTTTTAAGAAAAGAACAAATCTGTGACATTTGTAGTAGATACATGCATAAAGAGAAACAAAGGATCCTCTTCTCCTCATAGGTAGGCTCAAGTTGAATACTAAAAACAGCTACAGAAATAATATTTACTCATGTGTAAGGAGTATTTATTTTGTGGATGTCAGCAGATGTGAAAATATTTGGTGTAATTCTGAAAAGAGTAATTTGGAAAACATTTTGTATGGTAGGATCCTTGGTATTTACTAAAGGAATTGTATTCTTTAAAAATTGTAAATAATTTATATAACTGATTAGTAATCATAGACTTGTTGCAGAAAATAAAGCATGCTGAAAGAATAAACACGTTCAAAGAAATGGGTTTTGGCATCTCAGTCAGAATTCTTTCTGTATGGACTAGACTTTGTCAAGGGTCAAATTGAACAGTCTGGAGCTTAAATTCCTGTAACTCGTCTCACACAGCTCTTTTGCTAATGTCTAGTCAATTAAAGAATGAGTCTATTCTAAAATTAACTGTGGCCACAGTGTTTAGTTTTAACAGGATGTTTCCATTTGTGAGTACCGTGTCGCTTCTTTGAAGGGAAGTGTGAGTTTCTATATGAAACCAGTGGATCCACTGTACAGCTGAGGTAGAGGAGAAGATGGCAGGTGTCACAGTTGGGGTCAGTCCACACTAGGAAAGCTTGCCCAGAAAAATTAATTACACAGGGACTGGGTGTGATTTTCAACACTATTCCCCTACTGGCCTATTTAAACTGGAACACCTGCATCTGCATTACAACTTCTATCACTACAACAGTGCATTGCATCAGTACCTTTCATTTTTGGTTTCCATCCTTAAATAAACTGTCAGCCTATATTAACCTATGTATAAATATTTTCATGTGGTTTCCTAGTGGGAAAGGATTATGCGGTCATAGTACACACATCAATCCTTACTATAATTCCTGCCTGACCTTGTTAGCTGATTTTAATCAATCCCCAAAAAGCAGCAGAGATCTCAGACACAATTACTTTCCCACAGTTTTCACAAAGACGGATAAGCCAAGTACAGGAAAGACTGGCATGGAAGGACAGCCTGTAGTTCAGCCTTTATTACACTCAGTCTACACAAAGAGGACCATTATGAATGCTTTTATATGAAGGAAATGAGCCTTTTATGACCCACACCTTATTAGATACTGGAGATTCTAACCATAAGACATGCAGCAAGTGCAAACTGGACCTCTTGAGTCCAGCTGCTCATGGCAGTGTATCCCAGTATATCCCTATGTTAGTATCCACCCTATCAGTTTGGCAGCATCAACAGCAGGGGTGCTGCCTCTTTTCTCTAGGCTGGCATAAGTAACACTGCAGAACTTTCCAGGACAGACAAGCTTTTGCTTGCAATAAAATTTCTGAAGTCAAATTCACAAGTCATTTAAAAGTGCATGTGGTGAGCAGGGTTGGGGTCCAGCTGTGAGAACCAAGCAAGCAGTTAATTTTGCTTCAGCCATGAGAGATACCTGGGTTCCTCATCAGTTGGAGAGCACATTTTGCCCAGTGGGACTAGAGGGGGCAGGGTGTGGCTTGGGGTTTGTTTCTGTGGTTTTGGTTTGTTATTGTTGTTGTTATCATGTTTCTGTTATGTTTATTTCTTACAGGGAAACTCAGTGAAAATCATCCATTTCACACAGTGATGGATAGCTGGGAGGCATCATTGCCTGGTGTAAGTTCCTGACTCAACTCTTGAATCTTGCCCAATGCAAATAAAGTATTTGCATACCCACCAGCAACAAGGAAAAAACCACTGCACTGAGGGTGCAAACCAAGCACTCAGTACAAAGAATGCCAAAATTGAGACATACTCCATTCAGTGCTCTGGAGGGCAGAGCTTACAGAAAGAGAATCTGATTCCTTTTTATCCTCCTTGTTCCACCACCTAGAAAATACTCAGTGAGGATATCACAAGACCTGATCTCAGCACAGAAGTATTTTTTCCTATGTGCTTTTCGGTCTCAGTCATTACCACAGTACCTAAAAGCTTCATAAGACTTAACTTTTAATCCCCAACTTAAATAAGAGGGGTTTATTATTCATACATTCCTGGTTAGTCTTTTGAGAAATAGATGTACTGTATCAAAACTAGAATTTGCCTCTCCAGTGGAAAGCTTTTTCACGTGTAAAGCATCCATAAAGCCTATTACATTCAGCTGAAGCTTAACACTAATGAAAGCAAGAAGTCAGATTTTTATTATGGCTTCACAGAAAATCAGAACATACAAATAACCAGCTGCAGAGAGTTTAGTTTCAAGGAAAACTAAGTAAAATATGTTGAGAAACTACCACACTCAGCATCTGAGTGCCTAACTTTTGGACCCTTGGCTCTCAGGATAACACCTAGATGCTGAATAAGATACCTTGGAATAATACCTCAATAATCTGTACGTGTAGTACACAAAGCTGCTTCAAGTAGGTGGTCAGGGATGCTTTGGACATGGCTGTGCTACAAACCCAGCCACTCTCCATAATGAAGTGCCTCATTCATGGATTTTAAATTTTTTTCCCTCTGCCTGGAATTAGCCCTTTTTCAAAATGCAGTCACAGACTTTTAAGATATGGCTGGAGACATTCCCTTTACCAATCTCTCACCACGTAGCAGTTCAGCAACTAGACCAGTGACCATGGACCACTTGTCAGTCAGCTAGATTCAACTCCTTCATGACCAAATGGGAAGAAGGTGACTAAATCGACCTCCTGAACAGTACACTCAACCCACCCCATCAAGCAGGAACCTGTCAGGGCTCTGATAGCACAGTTACATCTTGATAGCCCTGACCAGCCTCACCTGGGACCCACACACACATGGCCCAGAGCTCTATTTAAGCCTGGGCCTTTAGTCCCTGTCAGAGATTTCTGGTAGATACATGCATGTTTGGTTTGGTCCCCTGCCTTGTTTCCCAACCCTGCTCTATTGCTGTTTCTAGCTGTGGCCTGATCTTCTGCTGCTCTTTGTACAATCCTTAGACCTGCGCTGCCACTGCCCTGTTCAGGTATTGTGGGAAAGTGCTCTGGCCAGTGAGTACAATGCCTGCGGTGTGGCTACCCTCAGCTCCAGGGTTCTCCTCCCTGAGCAGCAGCCTTGCTATTGCTGCTCCCTAAGAGCAATAGTATTAATGATAATAGCTACAGTAACGATAAATGTAATGAAAAGGAGAGAGAGGAATAAAACCCCAGAAAAACAAGTGATGCACAGTACCAGTGCTCAGAAGACACTGACTGATGCCTAGTCAGTAGTTGCAGACTGGAGTTAAACCATAACAAGTGTTTAATTTCCGTTCATCTTACATTGAAGGTAAACAGGGATTCTACGTGGCTGGTAGGGACCGGGACTGTAAGAGGGCTTTGCTCTATCCAGCTCGTCGCCTGCCAGCTCCCAGCCTCGGGAGCCCTCCAGCCCCGCTATAACCAGACACGCAGCAGCTGACAGTGCTGCCCCAGTGATGTGTCATCCCAGTCACCATCACCTTCCAATGCTTCGGGTGTTTATAATAGACTCGGCTCCTGCTGCTCTCTATTCATGGAAGCTGCCTTTCACTCCACAATCAGAGCCTGGCAGCAAACGTTTGCGTTGTCACATAGAGTGAATATTGTGTGTCAGGGTACTCGGTGCTTGGCTGGCTGCCACGGCACTTATCTTTTTCCACAGCATTCAGGCCGTGGAGTTCCTTTTTGTTGTCCGGTTTCTACTTGAAGGGTTAGATGGTCACAGGTGCGCATCACCCCGCGTTTGCCCCGGTAAGGGACGACGAGCAGTGAGCTCCGATCAGCGCCGGCGACGCTCAGGGGACGGGCACTACGCCGCGCCCCTTCCCCCGGGCCGCCGCTCCCCCGGCTCCCCCTCTCTCCTCGGAGCCCGCGGCCCTTCCTCAGCCGCGGCGCGGCACCGGGAGCTCTCCCTCCCCGCTCCGGCCTCGCCCGCCCTTCGGGACGCTGCCGGA